>CM062612.1:32548276-33158276 GCA_025617555.3 Puccinia polysora
GAAGCATGGTTACGCTCTGAAGGCTTTACCTCAAAGAAAGATAAATATGTGGATTTAGCCTGTGATTGCCATGGTTCCTATTCAGGACAACTTCTTACCAAACGGTCTAGAACAACTCACACAAGGAAGGTTGGGTGCAAGTTTTTAACCCATGAAAGTTGCACAAAGGCAGACCCCTTGTGGCAAATATCCTATAAAAAAACCCAACATAACCATCAAACATCTGAAAATCCCTCTGTGCATCCTCAACTGAGGAGAATCTCTGGGAAAGCCTTGGATATACTTAAGCAAGGCATGAAATATGGGCTCAATACGTTACAAATTAAGAGAAAATTGAGCAAGATTGATGGGCGGATTTTGTTGATGACCAAACAATCTATAACACTAAACAGAAGGTAACGCTTGCAGAACTAAAGGGTAAAAGTGTTATGGAGGTACTCTATGAACAGCTTGAAGAAACAAGTTTTATTCACCAGTCAAAGTTCAGTGGAGAGGTTCACTTGGAGGCCCCGTACTTAGCACATCCTGAGGCAGTAAAGCTTTCAAAACAATTCCATCATATTGCTATGTTGGATTGTACTTATAGGAAAAATAAGTACAAAACCCCGCTATTGCATGTTGTAGGTATGACAGCCAATTGGAAAATTTTCACAAAATCTCTTGTTTTTATAACAAAAGAAACGTTTGAGTTCTACAGTTGGTCTGTAAATGCATTAAAGGAGTTGGCTTTTGATCATGAGAGACTTCCAAAAGTCTTGGTGACGGACTGTGAAAAATCTCTGATTTGTGCTATTGAATCTATTTTCACTGACTTGAAAGACTATGAGGATGTGCTTGAGTATATGTAAAATAACATTTTCCCTATCAAAGAGACATTTGTAACAGTGTGGACTTGTATAAACCCAGATTTTGGAAACAAAACAACATCTTGGGTTGAAGGGGTCCATGCAACTCTCAAATAATTCCTTGAAAACTCCTTGGGAAACCTGTTGGATGTTTGGAAAAGCCTTGACGGAACAGTTTTGAATCAAATTAAATTGTTTCATGCAACAATTTATAACTCTGGAATTAAGTTAGGGATAGTTCTTCAACCTGAGCTGTTACCATTGGGTTAAAAATTGTCTTTAGAGGTAATTCATCTTATTAGTGGAAAATTTGAGAATTTCAAACATGATCATGATGGCAAAGTCTGCACCAAGTCATATTCCAAGACTATAGGTTTGCCCTGTTCCCACCAAATAGGTGACCATCCAGCATTCAGAGGATCTGTGGTACACAAAGATGTTCATCCTCAGTGGAGGTTGGACTATGACCCTTGCAGTTCTAGTTCTGTAAGTTGGCTTAAGTTTGATTGTTCAAATCACTATGTGATTAATGCTTTTTTGATTAATGAATCCTAATTCAATAATGGTTGATCCTTTTGAATTTTTCAAGTGCAATGTCAATGAAATGCTAAGCATTCATCAGTTATGTGAAAAAGTGAATGCAATGATCTTGGAATCTCCAGATCATAAGCAAAGATGCCTATTGAATTATATCATTGAGAAGATTACAAAATATCAATGGAAGCCAAGACTTGAACCTAAAGTATTACAATCAAGTAGGGGCCGGCCAAAATTGACAGATACGCAGCAAGAACCATCTTGGTTTTAGCATGTTGAAAAACAAATAAAGGGGGAAAAAAGGACTAGAAGGGCTCCAAATAAGAAAAGACAAAAGATTGTAAGTCTTTTCTTTTGGGATATGTTCATTTTTTTGGTTTAATGAACTTAGTTACTAACTAATGATGAATTGTTGGTCAAAGTCAGCAGAATCTGAATCTGAATTTCATATTTCAGAGGAAGAGACTGAAAGTGAATTGGGATCACTTAATTTGGAATCAGATTCTTCTTCAGAGGAAGAGAACATGCAGCAAAGCTGAACCAGAAGCTTATCTTTGGTGAGTATTCATTTAATTGATCTGATTAACAAAATGAATACTAAGTTAGTTTTAATCATAGGAATCAAACGTGAAATACCTCAATCAAATCCCCAAGAAATTCCATAAGTTCTTGGTTGAGGTTTGGGATCCAGTTGGAGATGGGAATTGTGGATTTAGAGTCATTGCTAAATCTCTTGGTTATGAAGAACATGGTTGGTTTAAAGTTAGGAAGGAAATTATTGAAACATTAGAGAAAAATAAAGCATGCTACATTAAGATTCTTGGTGGTGCAAAGGAGGTTGAAAATATTAAACAAAGACTTGATGTTGAAGACATCAATGAAAAGATTCTCTCCTCAAAATGGCTAGCTAAATTGGATATGGGTCAAATCATAGCAGACACATATTCCAGACCTATATGTTTCATTTCATTGGATTCATGTGATACTTATACTCCAATGAAAAATGGTGCTACTGATCAATCAGATCCAATTTTCATTTCCTTTGTAAACAATAACCACTGGCTTCTATTAGTACTTGAGGGAGAAATGATTCCAATCCCTCCCATTGTAGCAAAACAGTGTTCCTTGATTTCTAAAAAAGCCTCTGGTTGGGTTGATCATCTCAAAGATCAACTGAAAATGTATTCTATATTAAAGAGATTATAGATTTTGACTTCATTTCATCATTGGGTTTCATATAAATTTTAATTCTAATTCAGATAACAAGTTCTATTAATATAAAGGGTTATCACATTTTGAACATCATTATATTGAGTGTTTTGAGTTAACATCATTATATTGAGTGCTTTGAATGAGAGTTTAATGGTAATTCAGTTCAACTTGTGTTGGGATGGGATCAGCTTAACACAAGTTGAACTTGTTTTTTTTGGTGTTTTTTCTTTAGGGCTGGTCAAAAGACTTGTATTTTTTTTTGGCACTTTTAATTTAGGGCTGGTCAAATGACTTCTTGTATTTTTTGCCTGGTCAAAAGACTGGTATTTTTTTGGCACTCTTACTTTAGGGCTGGTCAAAAGAATTCTTTAATTTTTGGGCCCTTTTACTTTAGGGCTAGTCAAGTTGAACTTACTTTAGGGCTGGTCAAGTTACTTGTATTTTTTTGGTGTTTTTACTTTAGGGCTTGTCATGTTAATTGTCTTTTTTTTTGGTGTTTATAGTTTAGGGCTAGTCCAGTTACTTGTGTTTTTTTTGGGTCTCTTAACTTCAGGGCTAGTCCAGTGGATATTCCCAGTTTTTTTTTTTGTTTTTTATTTATTTATTTATTTTTTTGTTTTTTTTTAACCAAAAAATCAACATTTTTTGATTTCTTTGATTTTTTGGTTGATTCCTGTTTTTTGGAAGGTTTATTTGATTCATGGGTTATTTTATTGCCCTTTCATTCCATTTTTTTTGGCTCACCGCAGTCCGGTGGCGTGTGGAATTCAACACGCTGTCGGACCAGGCTGGGTTGGCTGCGCAATTCTTCAAGCCATCGGGGGTTGTACATGGCTTGGATTAGACAGTGTGGCATGGCACACGGCCACTTTTGAACTGTTTCAACGGCTCAATGAGCCGTGAATTTAACATTTTCCATCTTTTTTTACCTAAAAAATCACTTCAAAAAAATGAATTTTTGCATTGTATTTTTGGATTCTTTTTGTGGCCTTTTAAATTGAATTTTTTTGTTTCAAGATTTCAGAAATATTTTTTTTAAAAAAATAAACAGTTTACTCAATAATTTGTAGAGCTCTTTTGGATGTTTGCTTACACCTTGAAAAATTCATCCAAAAAATCAAAAAATATAGAACAAATATGGATACAAATATTTGTTGTAGATACTTGTCAATGATGTTTGTTCTCATCTTACTCTCCATTTCTCCAATTTCCCAAGTAGTGGCTACTCTCACAAGCGCGCGTGAGGCTGAGAAGATTCAAATGCAATTACCTGTCACGTTGGCTGTCAACTGTCTGACCAGGAGTTGACTACTGTCTGACCAGCTCTTGACTGGACCATGTGAAAGACTTTCCTCGGTTCATATCTCCTTCCATTCTTGTCTCTCTCTCTATTTCTTTTGTGCCTTTGTCTTTTTCTTTTTCTTGCTTGTCTTATTTTTTCTCATTGCACTCAGAGCCTCAACCATCACCAGTTACTTTGACATCACATCATCGGATCATCAAGCTAATCAGTAAATTGTTCTTCAACTCAAACTCAATAATCTGCTCACAATCAATCCAACCTGCAGTAGGTTTCAACCAAACTGTCAACTCAACCTCAGGAGCTGATACCCTTGTGATCCTGTAGTCTTCAAGTTATCCTGGAAGGATTGGTCTTTCTATCAACAGTGTCTTATTTTTGCTACTTAGTCTGCTCAAGGCCATCACCCAGCCTGTAGAGGTATTGCTTCTGTCTGTTATTTTTTTTCTTCTTTTGTTGTTTTTCTTTACTAGCTTTTTGCTTTCTACTCATCTGATCCTTGGAATATGAAAAGCCTGGTCCAGGTTTATCAACCAAGCTATTCTTTCACAATATTAAATTTTAGGGTGATGATGAATTCATGACTCCAGTCGTGTGGGGGTTGTGTAGGGCCCCACAAAACCTGTGGGAGTTGTGTAGGGCCCCACACAACTTTTGCAGTTGCGTAGGGCCCCACAAAACCTGTGGGAGTTGTTTAGGGCCCCTCAACGCATGTGGGCCCATACACTACTCCAAAGGGTTGTTCCAAACACATGCAACCCCTGGGGGGCATATACCCCCCATAATGAGAATTTTTGATTTTTTTACCCCTTTACACAACCATTAAGACCTTTTTACGGGTTTATAAAACCCCGCCGGGGTTGTTCAAGAGTTTAGTTATGTTTATTTTCTTTTATTTTTTATTTTTTATTTTTTATATTTTTTTTTAAACCAAAAAATCAACATTTTTTGATTTTTTGGTTGATTTCTGTTTTTTTATTTAGTTTATTTTAGTTTTTTTTAAGCCTGCAATTATTTCAGTTGTGTGGCACAGAACACAACTAGATTTGAGTTATGCACATCCCTACACAACCCATTTGAGCCGTGTAGCATGCCACACGGCCCATTTGAGTTGTGTAGCATGCCACACAGCCCATTTGCATCGTGTAGCATGCAAAACTGCCCATTTGAGTTTTGTAGCATGCCACACGGCCCATTTGTGTTGTGTAGCGTGCCACATGGCCCATTGGAGTCTTGGAGCGTGCCACATGGCCCATTTGTGTCTTGCAGCGTGCCAAACGGCCCATTTGAGTCATTTACACAACTCAAAAAGTTGTGAATTTAACATTACCCCAAATTTTATTCAAATATTATTATATTTATGCTTCTGCTTGATTTTCTTGGAGGGAAAAAAAACCTCATTACCAAGCACTAAATCTTTTTGAATAATGGTTTTCCAAGATTTGGAATTCTCAGTCACAAACCTTTTCAAAAGTGGATCATACCTGGGAGCTGGACAATGATCAGACTTGAACTTGAACAAGAATATATGTTTCAAATTTTCTACAAGAATGAATAAAATGGAAGAAGATTTGGAATTTAGAGTGGAAGGTCAATTCAGAGGAAGATAAGTGCAAGTAATTAAAGAATAAAACAGAACCACTGGACACTTATATGCTTCAGCCAGAAGGAAACCATGGCATGGAAATTTCATGCACATATTTACTGGAGCTGGTCCAGAAAGGTGGCTTTGCTTTCTTCTTGTCTCTTTGAAATTTTCACCCCAGATTTCATGCAGTAATCTTGGGTCCTTGAAGATTGGGTTTGAACCAAGCTTTTTCACCATTTTTTTCCTGACTTCAATCCAGTCTTCTGATTTCCTCCCCAAAAAAATGTCTGCTGCTCCAAATCCAAATTTCCCATCCCCTATAACTGTCATAACCACACCTTGACTCAGTCTCCTCAGCCATACTCAACCCCCAGTCATTCACAGTCCATTAAAATCTACCTTCCACCCCTGGACCCACATGCTGTACACCCTGAAGTATTCTCATGCATATCCTGCAGCCCTTAGGTAATCTCCCAGGCATACCCTCCATCTCTCTGTGGCTTGGTGCATGCTCATCTCACCATCAACTCTACCTGGTATGAGAAGTACATACTGCAAACCCATGGTACATACTCCTGGCTGGAAAACCCATACTCCAGTTCAGTACATGCCATTTCTGGACAGGCCCATTACTCAATCTTTTAACTCACAGTTCAAGCCCAATTGGTCAAAATGTAATACCATGGGGCATCTCAGCCCCTTGCACGCCAGGGGAATTTGTGAAAATAACATCATGAACATGTGATATATGTGGGATGGCTGTTTTTGGGGAAGTAAAATGTTTTTATGGGAACTAAAACCAAAAATCAGAATTTTTTATAAAATAAAATATGCTCTCAAGATTAAGCTCACTGTTTCAATGGAGACTTGGGTAATGATTCCAGAAGAAGAATAAGATCATGTTCAGGAAAACTAGAGGGAAAACCCAAAACAAATCAGGAATAAATAAAAAATGAGAAAATATCAAATATACTCACTTTATCCTCATTTTTTTTTCTGTTTGTGCTAATACCTTCCTTCCAGGAGGATTTAGAGGTGCATCACCATCTCCATTGGAAAAATTGTTTTTTCTTTATTCTTGTACCAGGATTGTATTCACAAGAAGCAAACTGCTAATTCACAATGGTTCCAGACCTCTGATAAAAGTTTGAATGAAAAATAAATGAAAAATAATATCCAAAAAATCAAAAATAAAAGCAAATGAAGCTCACCATCTTGATAAAATCAAAATCTGGCAGCTCTTCATCTGCTGAATCTTCCCCTTCATCCAAATCTGGCACCTCTCCATCTTCTGAATATTCCTGTCCAGTCAGAAATTCATCCTATGTTAAAAGAATGACAAGGACTCATTCAAAAAAAATTGATTGCAGAAAAAATAAGCATAGATATAAAGTTACCTCTGCCTCTGGTTCATCCTTCTGTTTTACCTTCCCATTTCCCTTTATGGAATTCCACTTTCTTGAAACCTGAAAACATAGAAAAAAACCATTCATTATGAAATTTGATATTATTTTTTTTACAAAAAATGGTGAATGACCTTTGAATTTTCTAATAATTTATTCTTTGGCCTTCCTCTCCTCTTAGGTTTTTCTAAATATTCAAAACCCAATGAATATCTTTTACTTGAGGACTGAGAAATCTTCTTGAAATTATTGGCTTCTCCCTTTTTTTCCCTCTTACTTTGGATGTTTGAGTGGAATACATCTGTTGAATTGGAGGAGCTTGATACCTTCTACTGTATAGCTTCTTGCTTTCACCCAGATAATATTTCTGTTCTCCAGGTGGAAACTTTCAGAATTCTTCAAATATCTCAGTGAGATATAGCTTTTTATCATTTATTTTGAATGGAAATTCAAGTTTTTCTGATTCTTCAGTTGAATCAGGGTTCAGAATTAACCAGAGAGAGAAAAATCAAAATAAATCAGGAAATTATTAATTTGATCTTGAACCCCCCCCCAAAAAAAATGAAAAAACACTTACTAAAAAGGGGCCTTTGACATGTCATTCAGGATTAAAATATTCAAATTGGAAGATTTCACCCTTTCTGATAGCCATTTTTTGACTTTGTGATTACATGGTATAACCATGTAAGAAAAGTAATCACAGTTGGTGCAATTGGTGGAAGATTCAGGAAATTGATGAAATGAATGAATTTTTTTTAGGGAAAAGTGGCTGGTTTTTCCAGAAAGATGATCCACACAGTGAGATAAACTAATAATATGCTGGAATTGTTGCTGAGAGGCTTTAATAGCTATTGCATGGTGTTGGATGGTGATGAAATTCTAAATTTTTTGAATACATTAGAAAAAGAGCCAATAGATGGATTGATGAAGCATTTTATGTATGAGTGCAGTCCTTATATTCTTGAGGTACTTATTTTTCCAAAGTGATAGTGTTTTTTGGCCAAATAGGAGACAGATGTTCTGTTTAGAGGAATCCAGTTCTCAAAAAGTTAGTCAGAAGTGGGAGGATTCCAGACAAGAGAAATTTGTTTGAAGTTTTCCTGATAGCTTGATTCAGAGTTGGAATGGACCAAATGATGCCATTTTTTCTGGAACAGCTTCCATCCATCTTCAGATTTGAAGTGCTTCCTGAAATGGGTTTGAATATTTGTGGAAATGTGCCAGAGAAAGAGAAGATGATTACAGGAAGGGAAAAATTTTTCAACGGAACTAATAAGTGCTTGTTCTTTGTCTGTAAAAATCAAACTGGGTTCTTCATCTTCTAAAATATAAAGAAGTTGAGTAAGGGCATATTCAAATTTCTCTTTTTTATCTTGAGATATAAAACAGAAGGAAACTTGGAAACTTCTTGAACAATTGTTTAGCCCAACAACATGCAAAAGGGGAATTCCAAACTTGTTTGTTTTTTATGTAAAGTCCATCATTAGAAGAGAAGGGAAAATTTTTGGAATTTTCATGGAATCACAGTGTGAAATGAATAAAGAAGTGATTTTACCATCCACATTTCTCATTTTGTAGAAAAAAGAAGAATTCTGGACTTCCAGTATGGGTGCTTCAATGGGAGTTTTTCTATCAAGGGAATTTGTTTGTATTTGTGCTCTTTTTTTATGAATGGTATTCAGATTTGTATGGATAGTTGATGAAGGGTTTTTTATAAGAGACTTTTGAATTTTCAAGGGGGTAACTCCAGCTTTGGTTAAATTTCAACCATTCCCTGTTGATTCCTTGAATTATCATTTGGATGGGATGAGTGGAAGGATCATTGGAAGGTGGATGGTTGTGGTCTGGAAATATAAGCTTTACCAGCCAGAAACTCAATCTCTTTGAACATTTGCCTGATAATCTGAAAGGAAAATTAGTCCTTCTTGATTTTTTAACTTGTTGGTATCTTTGCTGGGTTTATATTCCCCAGATTTATCACATTGATAAGTTTAGGTATGTTTCTTGCAATGGGATACTCTGGTAGATATGGAATATCCATGGGAATTTGCCCATGATTGGATAGCCTCAACTAGCTCCTCCTTTTGATTATTTTAAATCCCAGGAGGAGGGTACAGAGGGGTGTAATCAGGAGTTTGAGAGAAACAAAGAAGGAGCAAGAGGATTTGAATCACTGGTTTGATCAGATGAGATAATTGAGGATGGGCCTAGTGAAAAAGTTCTGAAAATTGGGTGGATGTTTTCTTGAGCCATTGCAAAAATGGATTTTCTTTGTAACAAAATTTAATTGAAGATAGGAGTTCATAGTTGAAAAATATATTGAGCAGAAATTTAGTGAAAAAAGGTATTCAAAGACTTGATATAAGAGTGAAAAGAGTTTTTTGAAGTATTTGGAGTTTTCAGTTGTTTTTATTGAGGATTGTTGATGCATGGTGAGTGGTTTGTTGTGTGGTGAGTGTGGTGAGTGTGGTGTGATTAGTGGATTCAAGTGGTGAGGTGTGGAGTGGTGATGTGTGGTGTGTATTGGTTTGATGTGTTATGGTAGGGGTGATATGGTATGGTAGTGGGGTGGTGTGGTGATGAGGGTGTGGTGGGGGGTGATGGGAGGGTGGAAAAGGTCAAGGGTTTGGTTTATGAGATAATTGGAGCACTCCAAGATGGGTGCAGGGACCAGGAAAAACTTTTGAGTCTTTGAATTTATGCATGCAAAAGTGCTCAAAGAAGGGTGCCACCACTCAAAAGGGGTTTTTTATGATGCATTTTTGTTTTGGATTTTGAGACACACATAGTTCCTCAAAAATAAATAAAGAAAATAATTTTTGGGATGATTTAGAGAATCCCTTTAAATCTGCAGCTTCAAATATTTCAGATCATGATTTTTTTTTCTGCAGAAAAAATCAAAAAGGATGATTAAAGAGAAACAACACTTTTCTTTTGAATTATGTTAATTGTCAATTATAATTTGAGGGGAAAAAATGTGAAAAGCAGTCCAAAAAAGTTGTATTTTATTATTTTGATTCTATTCACAATTTCTTTCAAAAAATATTGTAGAAATTTTGATTCCAGATGTAAAAAAAAAAAGTGCAATGGATGTGTTAATTTGAAGTTTTTTTACTATGAATTCAATTTTTGGAGGCCCAGGATACATCCAAGAATTCTGAAAGAAATATTAATAATCTCTTTGATATTTCTTTCAAATTTTTAAAAGCTTGAATCACAAAAAAAATAATCAAAAAGGAAAACAAAAGGATCAAAAATTCCAATGAGAAAATAGAATTTTTCAAATTCTTTGGATTTTTGAAGGTGTAATAATACTAAAAAAATTCTAGAAAAATTTTAGAATTCTATTTGACTGTTTTTTTATCTTTTTGATAGCTTCAATCACCAAAAAAAAAAAAAAAAAAAAAAAAAGAGAAATTAAAAGGATGCAAAAGGCCAGTGAGAAATTTGATTTTTTTTATTTTTTTTGGCTTTTTGAAGGAATTTTTGAAGGTAAAAGGATACATCCAAAAAATCTGAGAAAAATCTTTTAAAGCTCTTTGAATGTTTCTGGAACATTCTGATAGCTGATATAACCAAAAAAAATTAATCAAAGTAGCCAAAATAAGGATCCAAAAACCCATTGAAAAATTTGTTTTTGCGGATTTATTTCATTGTTTTATTACATTTTTGGAGGGGTTCTAATGCCTCCAAAATTACCAATAATTTAGTTTAAGCCCCAGCTATAGGACTGCAGATCCAGAATTCAAAAATAATGCATTCTTTAAGCAACCGTGAAAGAAAGCTTTTGTCCATGTAGCCGCAAAGGCATTCAATGGCACACTGATGTAAAATTCTGTGATTGAAAGGATTGAGGGTGTGGGAAAATAAATTCCCTTGTTTAGCAGGTCTTCAATTTCTTAAAAATATGCCTCAAAAATTAAATTTAAATTTTGAAGGGCTGTTTGGAGACCTTTTTTTTTCTTGAAGTTTCAGATTGTTTCAAACATTTTCCAACCATTTCAATTATCTTATGTTTTTTGATAATTTGGATATTTGAGGCTTGTGGATTTCCTGAAAATAAATGATAATATCTTTGTTTGATATTTCTTTGAATGATAAAAATTTCTAGAAAGGTGATAAATTCACAACCCTGGGTTGTGAATGGGTGTGAAAGGCCATTCTCAACCCACATGAGTTGTGAACAGAGGTTTTCAAACAAAGTTGTTTACAACTTCTGCAACCTTGGGGGCTTGTGCATTTCTTCCTTGAAAGGTTTTCCCCATTTGGAGAAAAATAGCCCCAAATGGGACATTATGGTGGTAATTAGGGGTTACTAGGCACCCCTGGACCACATTTGAGTGTCTTCCAGCCAAATTTGGGGATTTTTCATACATTGTGGGACTATTGGACCACAAAAAAAAATGGAAACTGCATTCTGCCTATTTACAAAACAAATACTACTTGGAAACTGCATTCTGCCTATTGGAATAACAAACACTTTTCCTTGTCAGATAAATTTATTCTTCTAAACCCAAAATTGAGGACACTTTTGATTTGTTAAATTTAAATTTGGATTGATTACTGAAGTCCCTTTTGATTTGTTTGGATTATTGGAACAGTGGCAAACCCAAGCCCCCCTTGTGTCATACTGACACCTAACTAATTCTAACCTCAGAAAACTCAGTCTAACCCTCAGGCCTAATCTAATTTCCAGGGAACTTCAACCTCAAGGCTCAGGAGACTTATATCAATATATCTCCAGTAAATATATACCCTCAGTATCTTCATGCAGTACATATCTAAATATAGTCTAACCTCATACAATATACAGATATACTCCATAGGATTGCACATACTTAATCTCCCAGTTCTGCACATAACCCAACCTTATCAACTCTGTCTAACCCATAATCTGTCATTGTTTATCCTTTGTGAATCCCCATGTACATCTGCTTGAAGATTGCATCCCATAATCTCTCTACTTAGTACATAGTGTCATGAAATCCATGTAAAGTACATCCTTCAAATTTACTCTCCCAACTTATACATCCCAGAACTGTAACCTTACCCCAATTTAGAAGCAGCCTAACCTAATGTGGTAGCATACCTGATCAGCCCTTTCTGTTACCCAGACTACTCCCTTGTCATTTCATATGTATTCTGAGCCCCAACCAACTTTACCTCTGTTGTAGCTCCAGCCCTTGTCTATTTAAACTGGCCTCCTCTTACTCCTTTCTGATTGTTCCACAAGAAATCAGTTTACTACTTCTTACTAGGAATCCATCCCAGAAAGAGTCAACAGCACCTTACCTGCAATTCATCCTACTCTGCTCCTTGTAGCATCTCCCATTATCCTTTCCCCCAATCCTACTGAGAGTAGAGTCCCCTTTGTGCCAAGCCCTGCTTGCATTTCAGCAGCCCTTGTGACACCTGGTTTCAATTTGGATGCACTGTAAGACTTAATTGATAACGCCATTAAAAAAGCTGTGGCAGAATCTAGCAATTGTGGTAGGTATTTGGGAGATAAAACATTGGAAGCCCCAATCAAATCCTCATCTAGGGTTACAAGTGAGGAACAAGATGTTTCAAAACTGGAATTGAATTTTGGTGGTAGTTCATATTTCATGTGCAATTTGATTTTATCCAAACTATTTTAACTATAGCTGATTTAACTATGTAACTATGAGGTGCCAGAACCCATTTACCCTGCTGAAGTGAGATCCTTTCCTAGTAGGGAATAAGCGGAATTCTTTTTGAAAAAATGGTTTCCCATGCATTTATAAGCTCTGACAACATTCAAATCAAAGAGAGACAAATACTTTGAACTAGCATGCAACAGAGATGGAATATACTTAGGGAAATTTCCTAGCAAATGGAAAAGGAAAGCTCACAAGAGGAAGGTTGGTTTTCAATTCATTATCTTTTCAAGTCACACAGTAGCAGATCCAACATTTTGCCTCTCCTTTAGAAATGACCAACATAATCATGAGCCATCTTAAAAACCCCCAGTGAATCCTCAAGTGAGGATAATCTCTGGTTTGTCCTTAGATCAAATTAAGGAATTCATGAAATCTGGGATCAATACAATTCAACTCAAAAGTAAATTGATCCAGATTGATGGTGGAGAATAGGTTGAAAATAGAAAAATCTATAACACTAAGCTCAAGTTAAAGGCAGCCAAACTGGATTGGAAAAGTTTTGAAGATTTTCTATTAAAGATTCTCCAAGAAACTCAGTGGGTTTCCAGGTCAAAATTAAGTGGAGAGTGTCACTTAGAGGCCCTGCTCTTGGCTCATTGTGAGTCTACAAAATTGTTTTAAAAATTCCATCATATTGATTTGTTCTATTTTACTTTAAAATCAAATGGGTACAACATCCTGCTATTGCATGTTGTAGGAATGAAATGCAACAGGAAAACCTTTACAAAGGATTTTGATTTAATAAAAAAGAATTTATTTATTTATACAGTTGGGAATTGAGTGGATTAGGGGAAAACATTATCATTGAGAGGATCTGCTGTTCCTGAGGATGTTAATCCTCAGTGGAGGTAATACTATAACTCTTCAAGTTCAGTAAGTTGGATTTTTGGATTGTTTGAATTTATTTTTGATGAATGCTTTTTGATTGATGATTCCTGAATGGTTTTACTAATGAGTGATGCTTTTTCTTTCTGGGAAATTGACACTCATCCATTTCTTTACTCTTCTAAATTGTTTGAGAATCTCAGCTTGATTTTTATGGGAAAACCTGAAGAAGTTAAAGTTTAACTTCTAAAGTCCCTGGTCAAGAATGCAACAATTTATTTTCTAAGCCAACGCTTGAGCCAAAGGTATTATGGTCCATCTGTGGTTGACCCAAATTGAAAGATGGCTTGGTTGAAATTTCAATACTTTAACATGTTGAAAAGGAACTTGAGAGGAAAAGGAGGGTTAGAAGGGAACCAAAAAGACCAAAAATTTTAAGTGTTTTATTTTGAGAATTTTTCATTTTGATGGTGAAATGATGTTAATATTCCAATTCCTCAGGCTCAGAATCTGAATTTTTTAGTTCAGAGGAAGAGACTGAAATTTAATTAGCCTCCCTTCATTTGGAATCTGAATCCTCTTATGAGGAATAAGATGTGCAGGCAAAGTCAACCAGGAGCTTGTCTTTTTTGAGTATTGATTTATGTTATTAATTTGAATTGAATGTTGGCTAAGTGAGTTTTCATTTTAGGAACCAAAGGTGGAGTACCCCAATCAAATATCTGAGAGCTTACATAAGCTCTTGGGTAAGATTTGGGACCCTGTTGGTGTTTTTAATTGCATATTTAGAGTTATTTCTATATCACTTGGGTATGATGAAAACAGATGGTTAAAAGTCCAAAAGGAAATGATAGAAAAATCAAGGAAACATAAGGCATGCTATGCTAAGATCCATGTTGGAACTAAAGATTTATAAAATATTGAATAAAAACTTGATGTTTAAGAAATCAATGAAAAATTCCCTCTTCAAAATGGCTTTCAAAGTTGGAGATGGGTCAAATAATAGGAGATAATTATGCAAGGCCAATTTATTTCAATTAATTGGATTCATTTTGTACTGATACTCCTATCAAAATGGGTGTAAAAGAACCCTCAGAGGCCATCTTCATTTCCTTTGTTAACAATAACCACTGGGTTCATTTATTAATTGAGGGAGATATGATTCCAATCCAGCCAATTTTATCAAAAAATTCTTCTTTGACTTCAAATAAAGCTTTTGGTTGGTTTGATAATCTCAAAGATCAACTGGATTTGTATACCAATTTATAAAACCCACATCATTTCATCATTTGGTTTTTCATTTCATCATTTGGGTTTTCATTTCATCATTTGGGTTTGTTCTAACATGTACTTCTGATTCTGATCTTGTACTTCTATTAATATCAAGGGTTATCACATTTTTAAAATAATTAGGTTGATTTTTTTTTTTTGAAATCATTATTTTGAGTGTTTGGAATGACTTTAAATTGGTAATTCAATTCAACTTGTGTTGGCATGATCCCATCATTAGGATTATTTTTACTTCTTATGATGGGATCAGCTCAACACAATTTGAATTTTTTTTGTGTTTTTACTTTAGGGCTATTCCATTGAGTTGGACTTAAATTCCTCTTTTTTGGGGCTGATTTACTGACTTTATGAAATGATAAAATGGAATGATATTAATTAAATTTATTTTGTTTCATTTAAATTACAGTAGAACTTGTCCTAAAATATACCATTCTGTGGACTGTTTTTCTATGGGTTAGGATGGCTTATGAGATTGGAGAGGAACCTACAATGGCCCATGTTTTTATGGGTTAGATAAGGATATTTTACTAACCCACAAAAATAATGGGTTATGAAAGGCAGTTTGCACAGATTTAATTTGAAGATGGCACATTTTCTATTTTGTGTATATTGTAAATAGTTTTATAGACATATAATCTAAGAACAGATTTTCAAGCTGATACAAATGATAAAATGCATATGTAAAATATAGGGGAATATATAAAAAAACATTAGAATTTATTGGAGGTAGTAAAATAACATGGACTGCTTTTGACTTTTAGTGAATTCAAGTTTTTAAAAGCAACTGAATGAATCCAATGAGTCATTAAAGGAGTCAGCCCCAGGAGATTTGAGGTGATTGATGTACTGAAACCATATTTTTATTGAATTTTAAACAGCTTTTCTGTTAGGTTTGGGAATTGCTTCAAGCTTGTAATTTTCCAATTAATCTTCCTCATAATTATTCTGATTGGATAGGAATATCTTTTCTTGGAACACTAACAACAAGCTTTCTTCACCAGTTGGATTCAGAATCTCTTCAAGAGACATTTTATTTTGTGGGTTGATCAATCCAACTTTCTCAAGCTCTTGTGCTTAAAGGTTAAGGTTTTTCTGTGTTTTTTCAATTTCCCAGACCAAATTTCTGTTTTTTTTTTAAAAAAGTTTTGTGTAAGCCCAGCAGTGCCTTATGTTACTTGGGCTCACAGATCCCTGCACTCAACGGCACAATGTCATTTCAGAAAGGTGATCAATATTGTAAGCCTGTGGAGGTTGGATAAAATTCTTCAATTTGTGGAGTGAATTGGAAATGAATTAATGTTGATAGTAAGCTTTGAATGTTTTTATGACAACAGCATTAAGGGGTTGAATGTGCAAGGTGATATTTTGTGCAAAAAACTTGAGTTGAATGTGAGAGAGGCCATCTGGTGGAATTATGTGTCCAGTGAAGTTATCAAAAATTAATAAAACTCTTTGGTTGACAATTTTCAGTTCCACATTCCACCCACTGATCCAATTTTGAAATATTTGTTTGGCCATCCAAGCCTTGCTATTAAAATTACATTTTTAGCCAAGTTGATGGGATTTTTTTTTGCAAACATTGTGGTTGTTTCACCTTTCCAATCAAAATTAATGGGAGCTTCTTGGTAACTGTTGTATTTCAAGAAGCACAAATTTTAAGGCATTTCTTCACAGATTTAATTGCCTTCTCACTGCTTTGCCCAAGACCTTTATCAGGAGGAATCCTGTGAAAAATTTATAGTATGTATGGTGAGTCCAGCAAGTTTGGTAGGGTGGTCAACTGCTGTTGGTCAAGCACCAAGCTTTGGTTGATGGCCTAACCAAATTGGTTGATGAGGCAAAAGCCAAGGGGTCCCCATCTTGTCAGGTCATTAACTTGACCCAGTTGCTGATCAACTTAGGTCAACAAGAAGCAACTTTGATGCTGCTGTGCTCCTTATGACCATTACGACCAACAGGTTGGCCTCTATTCAATGCTAAACTCTTGGCAGCTTCAGTTAAAAGCTGCCACAGCCAATTCAATGGCACACCCCATTGGTTGACCAACTGACAAGAGGTGGTTGACTAACCGCCATGCAGCTTTGAGCACCTGCCAACTGTGGCTTACCAAAAAACCCACTGATTTGACAAACCAACCAAACTCAGTGGAAACACCATAATGAATTAGTAACTGGTTTAAATTGATTTCAATTTGATGCAGCGCATTCACTAATGCATATAATAAACCTGTCTTTTCAAAATTGAACACATCATCAAGGCTGTATTTGTCTATAATCGTGTGAATTCAAACAACTTCTTTCCCAAGAATTTGGAGGTTGACAGATCCTGATTTTCCATGTTTGGTAAATTGCTGAAGTGAGTTAAGTTTCTTGAAGCTATTGAGCCAGCCATTGGATAAGGAAAGCCAATCTTCTGAGTTTATAATACAGACATGAAAAATCTTTCCATTTTTCTTGAAGCACATCTTTGGTAACTGTCAATTTAGCAGCAAGGGCCATTTTTACCCATTCTTCAAGTAGTTTGTTGACATTGGCATGTTTCTGGACCCCAAATTGGTTGACAGATCCATTGGTTTCCGCATGCTGTCCACAAATTTTGTCTTAATCTTTGATCCACAACAAAATACAAGGCTGCTTCAACTGAAGTCGGGGGTAAATCTTTTCAAAATGGTTGGCGGTCTTTGTTTTATTTTTCTTTTTCTTTTAGTGCCATTCAAGCACCTCTACCTTTTGTGAAATTTTTGCATTCCTTTTCAAGCAATTATTCTTATTGGAATGTTTTCTTTTTGGATTGGGTGAGGGTGAATTGGATTTTAATTCATATTCTTACTTTTTGGTTGCCTTTTGCTTTCATTTTTTTTTATTTTCCATTTTGTGTTTTCTTTCCCATTCTAAGTTGTTAACTAAATTCAGTATAGCTGATACATCATTTTATTTAAGTGATACCAATGATGAACCATTGGCAGGAAGATCCTTCAGCTTATCAATCAGCATGTGCTCATTAACAAAATTTCCTTCATTGTTGAGCCATTCTTCTTCCTTTTTTGTCAATTACTGATTTCTGTGTTATTTTTTGAGTATTTTTTTGCCATGGCAATCTTTGTTTAATTTTTCTAGACTGGATTCAAAAATTTTGATTTCAGTTTGATCTAGTATTTTTGCAAAAGAGAAATAATTGCTGCTTGAAAAAGAAATTGAATTTCCATGCGGAAAGACGTAAAGGTCTTGATATGGGGGGATTGAGGTGCAATCAAGTTAAAGGATAGGTATGATAAGCAAAGAAAGAGAAGTTTTACGTGGTGAGGATATCAAGAAATTTATATCAATAATTCTTTGGTGTAGATAGAGTTGATGAATTTTGATGGTGGCAATAGAGGTGATGAAAGGACAATATGTATATATGTTGTTGATTGAGAGGTCATATGAATGCAAGGAGGTGGTGTAGATTGGAGATGATATTGAAAATGTGTGGACTAAAAACTATGGGTTAGTTGGGTGAGGTAAAATAAGGCTTACAGCCAAACTTAATTTTTTTATTTTTGCCCTATGTGTCCGCCTTTGGCAGGTTTATGGGTTAAGAGTCAAATTTTGGCTGGCACCAATTTGGTGGATCAATTTTGCCATGGGTTTGCGCAATTTATGGGTTGTCACAAGTATGGGTTAGGACAAGTTCTAATGTAGTTTAATTTTGTTTTGATTCAATTCAATTTATTTTTTGCTATACAATATAATGGTAGCATTTTATTGTATTTTAAAATATTTTATTCAAACATTATATTGTATTGTATTTTATTTGAGGGCTGTATTGTATGTGTGCTTCCTTTCTATTTTAATTTTTTTCTTTGGGCACAATTTTTTCATTTTTTGAGACTTTTTAATTGTTTATTTTTATTTATTCATAGGGCCATGAATGCGCATTCATTTCCCTGGAGTTGTGAAATTTTCACAATTTTTTTTTTCATTTTTTTCCATTTTTTTTTTATTTTTTTTTCAATTTTTTTTTATTTTTTTTAACTTTTTTTGATTTTTTTGATTGTGATTTTGTTTTTGTTTTTTTTAATTTTTTATATATTTGTATTTATTTATTTATTTATTTTCTCACAACCCTGTATTTGTGAATAATTCATTTATGGCTTGTGTAGTTTTTTGAATTTATCAGAGCCCAAATTGTATTCTGACCATTTGAAACATAAAAAAATTAATTTAAATTAGGCTGAAAACACACACAATTTCCATATATATATATATAATGGAAACCAACTGGTAATATATATTTTTTTTTAATTCAAGATCTTCTGATTGAAATGAAACTCAAGTCAAAAATTTAAATATTCCTGAATCAAAGGTATCCAAATTTTGGATTCCTTGTTTGCAAAGCCCTTCCAAATTTTATTTACTTGTAAAGCTTTTCAAGGATGAGATTCAAATATTAATGAAACTATTTTCTGAAATTATTCTAAAGAATAATAACTATGGTTCAATTTTGAGATTTTTCTGTTGGTGTGGAATCAAGCAGAAAATAAATAGGTGGCATAAAAGAAGATAAGATAACTGCTTGTTTTTTTTGAATTTTCAGTAAAACAAAAACCATGGCAATTTAATTTCATCCATTCAGGTCTGAGAGCTGGGCCTAATTTATTTTTAGGTGCCTTCTAGCTTCTTTAAAACTTTCTTCTCAGACATGTTCCAGTAATTTTGAGTTCTTGAAGAGTGGTTTTGAATAAAATTCTTTGATCATTTTCTGCTCTTTAAGACTTCAATATTTGATTTTTATGGCCCAATCCAATTCCTTGGTATGTGAAATCACAGTTTCCACCTAATATAAAATCATGTAAATGGAATATATTTGGATGGATGCCTCCAGGTAAAGAAAATTGTGTTGAAACTTAAATGAAAAAAATTGGATTGATTCCAGACTAACAGAAAGATGACATATTTGGTAGCCCACTTGATAACTGAAAAGAAAAACTTGAAATAATTCCAGTGGATGAATAAGATGATGTGGAAAACTCAAAATTTCAAAGAATCAAATTAATTCTTGGCACAGAAAAGAATTTCAACAAAGCCATAAAAGAATATTTATTGAGTGGGAGGAGAAAGTTGAGCTTATGGTTGATGTGTAATTTTTGCACTCCAAGAGTTAAAAAGGTGGCAGGAAATAATCCAGAACCATATTTCATATGATACTTTTTATAATATTATTGATGAAAAATAGTTCAAAAATGCAGTCTAAATCCAGAAGGGGGTTTTATTGATGAATTTGAGGTTGGAGTTTTTAGGGGTAAAAACTTCACCAAAAAGACAAAATTCAACATTTTTAAAGGGATATTGAGAATCTGTTTATCAAATTGTGCCCCAGAAATTTCCTTAAATTGGCACAAAGAGGGTCCAAAAACGGTCCATAGAGGCCCTCAAACAGCCCTTCATGATTTTAATTTTGGTTTTGGGGAAAATCTTTTTGTGCATAAACCCTCAAAAAAAAACTCAAATTATATCTTTTGACTTCTTGTAATGTTCCCCAAAGGTTTTTGACCTGCAACTGATCAAAAAATTCACAGAAAATGGTTCAAAAAAAATTGAAAATAGGGCATACAAGAGTTAGCAAACCTGCAATGAGAAACCCTCCATTTTTTTTACCAGAATCACCATTTTTAATGGCAGGTTTCTGAAATACACATACCCCCTAACTGGTTTATTTTGAAATGGTGTGTTTGATGGAAATGGGGGATTTCAAACATCAAATCTGCCATTTATGCATCATCATCCATCCACCATTTATCACATGCAAAACACCCATCCACACCTCCACCTCAGCAAATCCATACCAATCCCATCTCCATCCCTTCACACACATCTCCTCTCTGTTGCTGAAAACCTCCATCCTTTCACACACTTTCCATCATCATCTCATCATCCCACATAAAATCACCATATTTCTCAAAATGTCCAATCAAACTTCCCGGAAGAATTTCAAAAATGCAAAAAAAGACAACTGAACTTTTTTTATTATTTGACTCTGATTCAGACTCCAATTTGAAATCCACTTTTTTAGCTTTGAATTCTCTATTTGAAATGCAATAAGTGGTTCCAAGAAGAAAGACTCTCCAAAACCCTATGTATGAAAGGCAAAAGCTTTTTCTACTCCCCAACTTA
The DNA here is from genome assembly GCA_025617555.3 of Puccinia polysora. NCBI lineage: Eukaryota > Fungi > Basidiomycota > Pucciniomycetes > Pucciniales > Pucciniaceae > Puccinia > Puccinia polysora. Next base: position 32,569,110 of record CM062612.1, read on the forward strand.
AGCTTCCAGAAACTTTTCTGAACTTTATTGCCTTCATTCATGAAAATTTTGTAGATGATTGAAGACCACCACATCTTCTGGAACAATTCTTGGAATACTCAACACAATCCAGCTATCCAACTGGCTGTTTCTCTTTGTAGAATGGGATCAAATGGAAATGGAGCAGCCATTCATCAATTAGAAAATCTATTCTCAGTTGGTTATGGAATCATTGACTTATACACCAAAAGAGTCATGATTGCTATCCTATCTTTCAGTTTCTCAGTCCTTTCTTGGCCAACCAAAGAAGAACACAATGAGATATCCCAATTAATGGAGGCTGAAGGCTTTCCCAGTTACATTGGTTTTTTCAATGGAACAACTGTCCCCTTGAGTAAAAACCCCACAATAGATGGCAACCAATATTTTTGTTGGAAAAAAGGCAATCAATTCATTTCTTTTCCAAATCCTTTTATAAAAAATTTGATAAAAAACTTAAAAAATATTTTTTATCTGTTTGTATAGATACTCTGTGGCACTAAAACCTATTTGTGATAACAACAAGAAGTTCACATCCCTCCATGCTGGCCTTCCAGGTTCTTTTCACAATTCATATGCTTTCAATTGCACGTGGATTTCCCAAAAACCAGAGAACTACTTTTACCAAGATCAATACCTTCTGGAAAACTCAGCTTATGCTAGCAGTAAATATCTTTTTCCAGCTAATCAGAATTTTTCTTCCAATAATCTAAATAAAACAAATTTCATCTATCATCTTTCTCAATCACACATTTTGATTGAGCATGCAATTGGTGTGCTGAAAGGAAGATGGGCCAGCTTAAGGGAAATGCAACACAAGCTTCAAAATCCCAAATACATTAAGATCCCCATCAACTGGATTATCATTTTTGTAATTCTCCACAACCTCCTTGCCAAAATAAAAGATGAATGGGATTAAATATTTGAAGAAGATATTCCCAATCCTCCTCAATTCATCACTTTCTTATCTTTTACCTCATCTTCTTCCATGAGAGAGTGTATTCTGCCCCTCAAACTTTCTTGCTTTGATGAGTATCATTCAGTTTTGAAATATTCCAAAAATAACATCACAGTAATTTTGTTTTTTTTTTGTTGTTCAACCAAGAATCCTAGGCTGACTTAGGTTTTTTTTTTTTTTTTTTTTTGGTGGACTTGGACAAAAAAAAAAAAAACTCCACCTCACACCTCACCACTCACTAAACCACCCACCTAACCCCCCTCACTCACCATTCCAATCCTTCCTCCTCCTCAACAAACCACCTTACTCACCACCACCAACTTCCAATCCTCAACAATTCACCACAACCTTCACCTCACCAAACTCACCACCTCCAAACTCCACCTCCAACCCAACAAATATCAAGCCTCAGCAGTGAGTCCCCCTCCCCCCATTCACTCTTCTCTACTTGTTTATCCTTGCTTATCCCCTTCCTTATCTTTTCCTTTGCAATCCTCCAAGCTCCAGCCAGCTTTCCTCCTCCTCTGCTTTTGGTGAGCCCCCCCTCAACCTCCTTATCCTCCTCCTTGTCATCCCTCAATCTGCAAGCAAAAAATTGTTTTCTTGCAGTTCAATTGATCAATCAATCAATCAATAACTCACTTGTGGTTTGATCAATTTATCAATCATTTGTGGTTCAATCAATTGATCAAACCCCAAGCAATTGATTGATCATTTGTGGTTTGATCAATTGATCAATCATTTGTGGTTCAATCAATTGATCAAAACCCAAGAAATTGATTGATAATTTGTGGTTTGATCAATCAATCAATCATTTGTGGTTCAATCAATTGATCAAACCCCAAGAAATTGATTGGTCATTTGTGGTTTGATCAATTGATCCATTGTTTTTTTGCAAATTACAAGACACCCCCATCATTCCCCTCCTTGTTTTCCCTCAAACGGCAAGCAAACAATATAATTCTCATTCTCTCTTGATGTGACCCCTCCCCTTCTCCTACCTGATGATTAAAAAAGGGACTGACCTTTCTGTTTTTGTTATTATCATTGAATGTTATTTTTTTATTTTTTATTTTGATCATCTACCTTGATTATAACAGGACTAATGGTGTTTTTTTTTCTTTATTTTTTTTATTTTTATTTTTTTGATTCCATGCAATGAAACACCCTGTTTGACCCATTGTTCTTTTGAACCCTGAAATTTTTCTGGAATTCCAATGCTTCTCCCACAACCCTCAAAATTTTATACAACAAATTGAATCCTTTCTTGATCCTCACCCCCAGTGCAGTAGGTTCCTGGGAGGGAAAAAGATGGAAGGAGATTTTTTGAAAAACATAAAGAGAGGTGTCAAGCAGAGGGCTCTTTGCCAAAAGAGGTCTCAAATGATAGATTCCAAAATCTCTTTGGAAGTAGCCAAAGAAGGTTTTTAAAAAAATGTTGTGTGGTCTGGACAAAAACTGCAACCTTTGGATTTGTGCCATTCTATTACTTCTGAAAAGAAAAATAATACTGAAAATCTCTCCCCTGAATAGTTTGGACAAGCCAAAAAGAATATTGAATGATTCCTTTTCTTCAGCTCTGGAAGATTTATTGTTCTTGACCCCTCCAATTGCCATTCTCTTTTTGCAATAATAAAAATTTTCCCTTTGAATGAACTCTCTGAGTAAGATAAGAAAGACATAAACTCTGTCACCAATTTCCTTCACCAATCCAAAAACAATTTCAACACTTTTGGTCCCTAAAGATCTTGGGGTGGAAAATGTGGGCAATTGGATGGGAAAAATAAATTCACCCTTCTGAACTATTTGTAAAATATTTGAAGAATTCTGCTTCTCAATTATCCCCTCAAGATTTTTATTTTTTGAACCTTAGGTCTGAAAAAGTCTCTCAAATTTTAGGCCATTGTCCAAAAATTAGCCCAACTTGCATTTGAATCAAACTGTCAAACAGTGAAGGACAACCACATCCCCTCCTTCTCTTCTTTGAAATTTAGATCCCCCCTCACTCCTTTTAACTATTCTCCACATATTACTTTCACATTAAATTTCTTCTAAAATTCTCACCACATTTACAGAGGCAATTTCTCTTCCTATTCCTTTTTACTGGTGGTTAAAACCAAAAAATTTAATGGAAAAATTATCAACAATAAGGAAAAATACCAAGTATGCAATGGCTAATTTGTTTTTCCTGAATTGGGTTTTGGCATTTATTTCAAACAAAAAAGGTGTTTTCAAAGTGGTTTGGGAAGCAAATAAGTCAAAGCACTGTAAATTTCCTGCAGCGGAAACTTACACCCATACCAGAATGGCAATGTCTATGCAAATCAAGAAAACCAGTAGGAACACCTGCAAGGACTTGAACAGTTGCAAAATATACTCTAGGGAAAAAAATTTACATAAAAATAAAAAAAATTGTGTATTGGTGGGTTTAAAAATAGTCCCAAACATCTTTGTAATCAAGAATATTTTTTTGTTTTTATTTCAAAACTTTTTTATCAAAGGAAACATATTTACAAGCCCAGAAATTGAGTAATCTGCTGTATTTCTTCACCTGTTTCACTGCTACCAATACATGCCATGGCTACCAATAACCTATCTTTTTTTTCCATTGCCAGTTGTTACCTCTCCTTTTACAGTTGGTCTTTGAGTCAACCCTTCTCCTTTTCCTCTTTTTGAAACTTTCTCTCAGCCCGTTTCAATTTCCACTCAGCATCCTTTTTTTTTCATGTTCCCAACTCTTGGCTTTCTGATTTTTAAAATCAATAGCCAGTTTAAAATCCCACATTTGCTTTTCAAATTAATTTTTTTTGGATTCAATTTGTAGTTTCACTTTTCTTGGTAGGGGAATGTCAATGAGCTAGATTTCAAAAGCAAGAAGATTCCATCAATTCACTTACTTTAATCTTGCTTCTCCATCATACCTTCAAAGCCGGAAAAATTGAAAAGTTTTTCTTCTCTTTTGACGGCTATTGGGTTTGATGTTGATGGAATTGGATGCCTTTTGATTTCCCTTTGAAGAGGAGGTTTTTGTGGGAATTTTGCCACTCTCACTTGAGGTTGATGTTGGAGGCCCCATTGCCTTGAGTTTTTTGCCATTCAGAAAAGGATGAGCCTGTTTTTCACAATATGAATCAGTCAGGATTGAACAGAAAAGAAAAGAACTTGCTTCCTTACTTGGGAAGATGTTGATTTTAATGGCAATACTGGAATATCTGGCTCCCCATTGTCCAAGTTGTCCATTTATTCCACCCCAGGAAGGGAACCATCAAAAGATGTAAGTGAGGGATCCAAGCAAGGGTTTGAAGGGTTGATCAATGCTGATGTGGACATGATTTGAGCTGGTTGTGTTGGAATATTGTCCTCCACATCAGATTGGGGCCACTCAAAGGTTTCATAGGGATCATTTTGAGGCTGGGAATCCACAGCCAAGTCCTCAGCATCATTGGAATTGGATTGTTGGGCATCAAAATCAGCTAAGGAGATGATTTGGGCCTTCTTCCAAAATATTTCATCCATTTGAACATAAAAAGGACAAATGGAGTCCAACTGATTAACAACAGTGTTGATTCCCTTGGATTTATTGGATTCAGTGATACCAAAGCCAGTGAAGATCGAAATTTAGTGGGCCTTTTTGTACTTGGCTTGATAGATCTTGAATTGCTCCCTCATCTTTTTGAATGAAATATCCAGCCTGCCTTTGGTTTTATTCTTTATCTCATTGACCATCAGTAGATAAACATTAAAATTAGAGGACGGAGGTTGGCCACCTTGTATTTCATTGTCAGATCCAAAGCAAGAATCATATTTGGACGTAATTTTGAGCCGGTTTACCAGGATGGTGTGATCATCTCTCTTGAGCTGACTTGAGCATTTGGAAGCTGATGGGGGAGGATTTTTTGTTCTAGAGTTCCTGGGGGATTTTTTCTTTGGTGCATTGGATTTTTGTGTGGACTTGCGTGGGGAGGTTTTCTGAGGGGCCATTGGAAGATAGTAAGATGGATGAAGTGATGAAGTGATGAAGAAATGAAAGCAATAAAGCAATTATAGTTAGGAAGTGATGAGAGCAATAAGTGATGAGAGTGATAAGTGATGAGAGGGTTAAAGTGATGAGAGTGATGAAGTGATGAGAGCAATAAGTGATGAGAGTGATGAAGTTATGAGAGCAATAAGTGATGAGAGTGATGAATCAGATTTTTCCAATGAGGTTGGAGGTAGAAGTAGGGAGGGTGGAAAACAGGGGTTTATGATGTGGACTGATGTGTGGTTGAGTGGGTGAAAGCCTTCAAACACTTTACCTGAAAAATCATTGTTTTTTCATGTAACTCTGACACGTCTGATGTGAAATAATTGATTTTTTTTAATTTTTGGGGGATGATTTGGTTTGGAACCCACCATTAAAAAATGGCGGGTTTGGTCAACTCCAATAGGCCCTAATAATTCCTTTTTGAGGATTTTTGAATTTTGTTGTATTTTTCAGAGGAAGAAAAAACTGGAATAATTACCCAAAAATACTTTTCAAGTTATTTGGTATACTTATAAAATGGCTTGAGCATAAAAAATAAACAAGAAATCAGTAAAAACCCTTCAAGATAAAATTCAAAAATTTCAGAGAAACCACCTATTTATGTTTTTTTTATATTCTTGAAGGAATATGTTAGAGACTTCAAACCACAGAAAACTTTTAAGAAATATTTTTGGGTATTCTCAATATTTAATCTACACAACTGAAGTTTCAAATATTGCAAAAAGGGAAAAACTGAAATCCATGGAAGTTTAAGTATTTTAAAATGAGCAGACTAAATTTGCAAAACATCAAAACTACATGACTTTGATTATTTGGGGCATGATAAAACTGATCCCCTTAATTTCAATTTCAATTATTATTTATTAAAATTATCATTGAGACATAATTCAATTTTTAATGGTATTCATATTAAATAAAAAAATTTAAATCAGTTTTTTAATCTTTTTTTTTTTTTGCAAAGGGTAATGATAAATTCACAACCCATTTGAGTTGTGTACATGACTCAAATGGGTTGTATGGCATGCTGCAAGACTAAAACCAAGTCCTATGGCCTCTAAACAACTTGATTGAGTTGTGTGGAATCTACATGCCCCCCCCAGTCATGTAGCATGCCACACAATGGTTTGTAGTTGTGTGCACAACACACAACTAGGGGGGGTGTAGCTGGCGGAAATGCCCTCCCCCCCTCTTTCTGTCAATTCCATGTAGGTGGTAGTCAAATCCCCCTACCAGGGCCCTGGGGGTCAATTCCTCCAGGGTGTAGCTATTGAAAGATGGGCTGTGGGGTGGTCAGATACCCTCAGCCACGTTTCTCCTCCCCCTTGGTAAAGGGGGGGGGAGAGTGCCCCTTGATTTGCTCCTCCCCCTTGGTAAAGGGAGGGGGGAGAGCACCCCTCAATGGTGGGTAGGTGATCAGGTCCCTCCCACCACCAGTCCACTTGTTGCAACTGGCCCCTGGGGTTGGGCGGAGTCATGTATGGGCCCCCATGGGTTGAATGGGAAGTGTAGGGCCCTACACAACTCCCACATGACTGAGGGTTGTAAATTTATCATCACCCTTTTCCAAATACTTTGAATTTTATTTTTTTTTTTTTGAGATATCTTTTGGTATGTTTCTGAAATTTCCAATTTATATTTTTATGTTTTTACAACAAATGATATCTTTTTGTAACATTATTGAATATCATGCTTCTAACCATATAAAATCTACAAACTAGCTAAATTACCTTCATTTTATTTTCAATATAGATATTACAAATACACACCAAAGGTCTGTACAGCTACAGGACTGAATGTGGGCCTGAAGAGGAAGTCCTATAGCCTGTGGAGGTCTGGTAGCTAATCTTTAATCTAAACACTGGGATTTTGACACAAACTTATTTATAGAGATGGCTACTGAACTCTATATAACCCCTCAATCTTTGAGTAATCTTTGACAAATATTATACGCACAAACAACTATTCTCTTCATTTAACCACTGTTACCTCCATTTAATACAAAATTCAAGAATGAGTGAAATTTAGGGCATAAAAAATTGAATTCTTGAATGAAATTTGAATATTTCATCTCAATTGGATTAATCTCTACTAGTTTTTGCATCATTTTTTTTATTTAATGATTTTTACAATTACATTATCATCAAATTTTTCATAAAATTTTAAATTGGTATGCTGACACTTTCACATAGAAAATTCAAGGAGAAAAATTTGGATTCTAAATCATATTCAGATTCAGAGTCAGATAGTAACAAGATCTTGTTTGGCTTGATTTATTTTTTTAATACCTATCTCCTGGCTTTTTCTTGAGATTCTGGGATTTATTAAATTCAAAATATATGCTGATTTGTGTGCTTTGTATTGATTACTTTCAAATTTAAATGGAGAAATTTTATTGGTTGAAAGAGGAAATTCAATTGAAATGGTTTTGGTAGTGATTATATTGTGGGAGGTGCAGATAGAATTTTTTACATTTTGATGGATGATTATGCATGAATGGCCTTTTTTTTCTTGAAATAAAAATTTGATAATAATAATTCAATTTGGAAATAAACCAGTCAGGAGGTAAGCTTATTTAAGAAACCCACCAACTTTTATTGGTGGTTTTCATCAAAAAAAAACCTTTCCTATTGGAAATTTTCTAAAGGTGATGACCCCTATTAATGATGATGGGAACTTACATTTATTTGGGGGGAGGGGTGGGGGACTGATTTATGGTTGGTCAAGCGCAACCAGCTTTGATTGGAACTGAAACAAGCTTGATTGGGCACCAAGGTTGGATCCCTGCAAGCCCAACCCAATCAAGCACTCTGGGTACCTATCCAATTCCCACTTGTTGTGTGCCAAGTGGGCTTGGCCTGTTGCCCAAAAATGCTTTATACACCAGATTCCACCTCATCAAAGATTTTTCTTTAAAAAAAAAAAATTCATACTGGTCAATAAATTAAGTTCATTATTTTTTTCACACCCCCAATCCTTCAATTCATGTGTTTTTGACATCCCTAAAGCATCCCACCTACACATGGTTTTCCTCAAATTCACATGGTTTTTTTATATTGGCAAAAACAAAATTGAAAATTTGAAAAGAAAAAAAATGCTATGTCACAACTCTTTTCCTTTTTTTTAAATTATTTCTTCCTAAAGGGCGTATCAGTGTCAGCTTGCTACTATTGCAGAGAAAGCTGAAAAAGTAACAGAAATAACATAAAAGTAATAATAATAAAATTAACCTAAGAAGGAGTAGGAAAACCATAAACATTATTACAGAAATGGATTCTCCACCCAAAATTAGGTAGGGTCACTTACTGACCCCACCCTTGAAATCCAACTCCTGATATTTTTAAATAATTAAGGAAAGAAAAACCAAAATGCCATGGCACCACTATTGAACTTTTTGGCCAATTAAATAATTCACACGTACTGTCACGTATAGGTTTCACACCTAAAATTCAGTCAGAATTGAGGTGTTGTGAATATTTTAGGAGTTAGAGACGGAAATGTGTTCTGTCACAATTCCTGCACGCAGCCGCAGCAACCAATGAACCCGCGTGCAGCTGAGATACAGCCCTGTCACTCCATCAAGGTTGTGTATGCATCCCTGGGCCTCTGACAAGTACGCAGCCGCGGGACTATGGGTTGACAAAGTGACAGGCGGCCTGAGAAACTTAGGTACCCCGTAAACATGCTACAACCCACACAGGAACATTCTACATCTGTAATAAATGTTCCCGTGGATAGTAGATTGTCTAAAAGTACATGATATTATATAAAAATACTTAAATAAACCTTATATGTATTTTTTATTAAATATAATTCAAAGTACCAAGAATGTCAAAAATAAGACAATGACAACTTCTAAAAATATATTGAAATACTTTGATATACTATTATGAGAATTTCTAGACATCAATATTTTTTTGAAATAATGAGGAAACTAATGATGTAAAAATATTACATGAGTTCCCATGACTTATATTTTTAAGTAATTATCTTAGTAAATCAACTGGAACTTGAAAATAAGGAGTAAAATCAATATTATGACTTTTAATCCAGTTATATAATACATAATGAGAACTCACCTGACATCAGAATGTCCGTAGGAATTTCTATTAAAATAATTATTAACTTACTGGAAACATTTACTAAGGATAATTAATTAAATAATGACATAAACAGGACAGATTAGTGTTATTCACATGTCCTAATATCAATTATAAAGTAGAATAATTCCCATACCCTGAGGAATTAGATGTTACCCATGCTACAGCACCAAGAAAACGTGACAGGCTACCACTGGTTACCCTTCTAGCCTCAGTGTCTGTCCCTTTGAACCCCTGTACCCCTCAGAAGGACAATATTGGGACTCAAAAAGCTATAAATAAAGAGCTCTTTTGAGGATATTGATGGGCAGAGACCCGGTTATATTTATATCCAGAAACCATGCCAATTTAATCAAGTACTTAGAAGAGATAAGTCAGTTATTTATGGCTTAGTCTGATTAATAATATCTGTCCTCAACCTCTTTTTATCAATTTAAACTGTTGAACAACCTTATAACCCCAGTATACAGGTTTAACACATCAGTGCATGTCCCAAAAAGGTACCCAAAGGATTTAATAATATACCAGTGATTTTTATTATCCTTTCTCTTTTTTGGCAGCTTGGTTACAAAGCCCTGCCACTCCACCGTGTATTTGATATACATATTATCTTTGGGAAAAATATCCTTTAAACTAAAGAGCCCAAAGTAACCAGGACTATGTGTTTTTTTACTGAAATCCCTGAAGAGAGGTGTTAAAGATCCCAAATATAATTGTGGCCCCTCTATAAAAATATTTAATAATCAATTTATTTATATTGATTTAAAACAATAAACCATAACCAAACCAATTAAACTGGCAATGATCTTTATCCAAATATTTTACGTATTTTTGCTGCATTTAATAAATAATAAATTTATTATTTATTCTATCACCTCTGGTAACTAAAGGATAGCAAGGTTCTTGGCATCCAGGAGGCTGACAATTAGAGTGAGCAAACCCGCCATTAGAAATCCGCCATTTTTAATGGTGGGTTTCTGAAATACACATACCCCCTAGCTGGTGTATTTCAAAATGGCCATTTTCATCCATCCACCATCCATTGCATGCAAAACACCCATCCACACCTCAACCTCAGCAAATCCATATCAATCCCATCTTCATCACATCACACACATCTCATCTCCATTGCTTCACATCTTCATCCATTCACATCTCCATTGGTTCACATCTCCATCTTCACACAAATCCCATCATCATCTCATCACCCCACCCACATCACATTGCCATCTTTCTCAACATGTCCAATCAAACTTCCTGGAAGCAATTTGAAAATGCAAAAAAGCTGACTGAACTTTTGTTACTATTTGACTCCCATTCAGACTCTGATTCAGACTCCAATTTGGAATCAAATTGGTTGGCTTTGAATGCTCTATTACAAAAGCAACACATGGTTCTAAGAATACAAACTCTCCACAACCCTATGTATGAAATACAAAAGCTTTATCTCCTCCCCAACTTAAGCTTCCAGCAACTGTTCCAAACTCTATTGCCTTCATTCATGAAACTTTTGGAGATGATTGAAGACCACCACATCTTCCAGAACAATTCTTGGAATCCTCAACGCAATCCAGCTATCCAACTGTCTGTTGCTCTTTGTAGATTGGGATCAAATGGAAATTCAGCAGAAATTCACCAATTAAAAAAATCTATTCTTAGTTGGTTATGGAACCATTGACTCATGCACAAAAAGAGTCATGATTTCTATCCTATCTTTCCCTTTCTCAGTCCTTTCTTGGCCAAAAAAAGAAGAAATCAATGAGATATCTCAATTAATGGAGGCTGAAGGCTTTTCCGGTTGCATTGGTTTTGTTAACAGAACCACCATCCCCTTGAGTCAAAAACCCAAGCTAGATGGCAACTACTATTTTAATTGGAAGAAGAGGCAATTGATTCATCCTTTTCCAATGAATTTGATAAAACTTTGGATCACACACTGACCAAATATGTTGCATCTCTTTGTTTAGATACTCTGTGGCCCTAAACCTTGTTTGCAATAACAAAAAGAAGTTCATATCCCTCAATGCTGGCCTTCCGGGTTCTTGTCATGATTCAAATTTTTTTCAATTGGATGCGGATTGCCTAACAACCAGAGAACTACTTTGACCAAGATCAATACCTTCTGGCCAATTCAGCTTATTCTAGTGGGAAATATGTAGTTACAGCATACCAGAATGTTTCAAATTTTTTTTCCAATGATCAAGGAAAACCCAATTTCAACTATCATCTTTCCCAATCACAAGTTTGGATTGAGCATGCCATAGGAATCCTGAAAGGAAGATGGGCCAGCTTATGGGAGATGCAAAACCAACTTCAAAATTTCAAGGACATGAAGATTCTCATCAACTGGATTATCACTTGTGTAATCCTTCACAACCTTCTTGCCGACATCAAGGATGAATGGGACAAAATATTTGAAGAAGATATTCCTGATCCTCCTCAAGTCATCCCCATCTCATCTTCTACCTCATCTTTGGCCATGAGAGAGCAGATTCTACCCCTCACACTTGCTCACTTTGATGTTTAGCATTTGGTTTTTAAATAGGTGAAATATTATTTTTGGTTTTAGTTGTTCAACCAAGCATCCAAGGCTGACTTGGATTCTTTTTTTTTTTTTTTTTGGTGGACTTAGACAAAAACAGAACCAAAACTTCCAAACCACCCATCTTGCCCCACCAAACCACTGGTCCACTCCCCTCCTCACCCACCACCAGTCCACTCTCCACCTCACCCTCCACCTCCACCTCACCCATCACCTCCACCTCACCCATTGCCTCCACCTCACCCACCACTCCCCCCCCCCTGGTAGGCTCCTGCCCCTCCTCCTCATACTCCCCATCATCAGATGCTGATCCAACTCTCCACCCACCTTTAGGTCCCCCCCACCTCCTTGCATTGTTCCTCAGTTAAGCTCCCCCCCCCCCTCCTGCTCATCACCCTTTCCCCACCCCCCTCACCCCCTCTCCCTTACTCCCCACTAATGCCCCCCCCCTCTCTCTCTCTCCCCCCCCCCCCCACCACCACCACCCTTGCTTGGCAGCCCACCCCCCCACCTCCCTCCGCCGGCCCGGCCCCCCCCCCCTTGCTTGTTTGGCCAACTGCACCCCCCCCTCCCCTCCTTTGGCCAACCAATGCCCCCCCTTGCTTGCTTGGCAGCCCACCCCCCCCCCCCTTGCTTGCTCGGCCAACTGCAGCCCCCCCCCTCCCCTCCTTCAGCCTTGCTTGCTTGGCGGCCTGCCCCCCCCCCTTGCTTGCTTGGCCAACTGCACCCCCCCCCCCTCCCCTCCTTTGGCTGAACAAGGACCCGCTGGCCCCCTTAAGCAAGCAACCAGAGGTGTCTTTTGGGCATGACCCCATAGGAAACCCATGGCTTCCAGATGGTGTGTTTTTTCATTTTTTTTTTTTCATTTTGATCAATAGGATTGTTTTACCACTTGCAAAGCATGGCATTGAGGCTGAATCTTCTTCTTCATCTCTGCCTATCCCACTCACACCACATCCTTTAGACCATTTCACCAATCCTCCCAGGTCATCACCAACAAACTTCCACTCCAAATTCAACCAACTCTAACACTGCATCACAATTTCACCCTCTTCCACTCATCATCACCCCAGTAAGAACTCATCAAGCTCTCATTCCCATCTTTACCATGTTGTTTTCATCTCCAAATGCTTTTTGATTAATCATTTACTGACTTGAATCTGTCTCTTCCTTACCATTTTGTTTGCCTTCTTCCATTACAGCCAAATCTTCCAACAAACTGTGCAAAGATTCATCATTGTACTCATTTTCATTGAACCTTGGCTTTTCATTCTTGTATCCATCTTGATTTTAGGCTGAATCATCAACCATTCAAACCCCTTGTATCCTCCTATCCCGGTGAATATCATTGGTTAACAAATCCATGAAAAATCATGAAACATTTCTTTTTCAAACTTTTTAAGGTTAAAAATAGATCAAGCTAATGTGAAAGCTTCCACTAAATCTAATCCTCACATATCCTTAGCCCTGAAAAGAAACTATGAGTTGAAATATTTGAAAACATTTGGAGGTTCCAGAATTTATGGATTTCATTGAATATAAAGACATTAGGGTTTCATTTTACTAACTTTAACCATTTAATTTTCTTACCATGTTTGAAACTTGGGATCCTGGTGTTGTTTCTGAAACACTGTTTGTAGTGATGATGAGCTTGTGAATCAGAAGCAGAATCAGGATTCAAAAACAGATCCAACTGTTCCTAGGGGACAAGCATTAGGTATGATCCAAACCAAGCCATCTGCATCCAGAGCTTATAAGAAGCATAATAAAGCAAAACGTGATTATTCATTTAAGGAATCAAATTCAGAATCAATTTATTTTTTTACTTTGAAGAATAACCTCAGTCCCTGTCAGGTAGTGGTACCAAACATGAGCCTACCAATCAATCTACATTTTGTCTCTGATTGAAAATATCAACCATATGTTGTCCTTAAGTATCATTCTCTTTCTCAACAACCATACACATGCCTTTCAAGTAAGTTCTCTGAAATGATCCAAGATCTTTACATAATGGCAAAAAATTGGCAAAACCTGAATCAAACCGATTGTAATACCAAAACTGGATCTATGTGAATCCAACATGCTTACTTGAATCTTGCTTCTCTATGATATCCTCAAAGCCAGTAAAGCTTGAATTATTTCTCCTGTTTTGAAAGCTATTTGGGTTGATGTTGATGGAATTTGAGGCATTTTGCTTTCCCGTTTGAGGAGGAGGATTGTGTTAGAATGGTGTTGCTCTCATTTGAAGGGGATGTGGGAGGCCCCATTGGCTTGAGTTTTTGGCAAATTAGGAATGGATGAGCCTGTTTTTTTTACAATCTAAATCAGTCAGGATTAAACAGAAAGAAGAGAAAAGCACTTGGGTGCTTAATTGAGCAGATTTTGATGGTAGTGGCAATACAGGAATAACATCCTCCTCATTGGCCAATTTCTCCATTTCTTTCACCCCAGGCAGAGAGAAATCAAAAGAAGGAGGTGAGGGGTCCAAAGTCCTGTTTGACTCATCAATCAATGCTGAAGTAGATGTGATTGGAGCTGACTGTGGTGGAATATCCTCCTTGGAATTGGATTGGGGCCACTCCAAGGCAAAGGTCTCATCAGGGTCCTCATTGCTAGGCTGAGCATCCACAGCCAAGTCCTCAGCATCAACTGAATCAGATTGTTGGGCATCAAAATCAGCAAGAGGGGTCATGTTGGCCTTCTTCCCAAATATTTCATCCATTTTAATATAAAAAGGAAAAATGGAGCCCAAATTATCAACCACCAAGTTGATTCCTTTGGCTTTGTTGGAGTTGGTGATACCAAAGCCAGTGGAGATTGAAATGGAGTGGGCCTGTTTGTAATTGGCTCAATAATTCTTGAATTTCTCCCTCATCTGTTTGGATGACAGATCCAGCCTACCTTTTGTTTTATTCTTGAGTTCATTGGCCATCAGGAGATAACCATTGACCTTGGAGGATGAAGGTTGGCCAAAGCGTGTTTCATTGTTTGATCCAAAGCAAGCATTTTAGTTGGAGGGAATTTTGAGCCAGTTTACCAGGATGATGTGATCAGCTCTCTTGAGCTGACTTGAGCCTTTGGAAGATGATGGGGGAGGATTGTTGGATGTTGAGTTCCTGGGGGATGTTTGCTATTTTCCATTGGTTTTTTTAGTGGACTTGCGGGGGGGTTATTGTGAAGGGGCCATTTAAAAAGAGTAAGAGGGATGAAGGGATGAAGCAATAAAGTGATGAAGCAATGAAGTGATGAAAGCAGGGATGAGGGATGAAGCAATAAAGTGATGAAGGGATGTGATGAAAGCGGGGATGGGGGATGAAGGGATGTGATGAAAGTGGGGATGAGGGATGAAGCAATAAAGTGATGAAGCAATGAAGTGATAAAGGGATGTGATGAAAGCAGGGATGAAGCAATGAAGCAATGAGAGGATGGATGTGATGAAAGCAATAAAGTGATGAGAGTGATGAAGAAAGGTG
Organism: Puccinia polysora; assembly: GCA_025617555.3. Classification (NCBI taxonomy): domain Eukaryota; kingdom Fungi; phylum Basidiomycota; class Pucciniomycetes; order Pucciniales; family Pucciniaceae; genus Puccinia; species Puccinia polysora. The sequence goes on from CM062612.1 coordinate 32,584,222, forward strand.
AGAGTGATCAAGTGATGAGGGGATGAGAGTGATGAAGTGATGAGAGCAATGAAAATCAAATTTTTTGGATGAGGTTGGAGGTAGAATTTTTTCCAATGAGGCCAGAGGTTGAAACCAGGGGTGATGATGTGGAATGACAGGGTTGAACTGGTGAATTCCTTTATATACTTTATTTTAAAAAACACATTTATTTCCAGGTAACTCTGACACGTCTGATCTGAAATAAGTGAGGTTTTTTTTTTTGATTTTTAATGGCAGGTTTGAAATGGTGGATTTGGGTTGAAACCCGTCATTAAAAAATGGGAGGTTTGCTCAAATCTGATACGCCCTATTATTATTTGAAAATCTAAACAGAAATAAATTTTCTAAATAAATCAAAGATTTCAAAAATTGATTCTTAAGATCTTCAGTAATTTCTTTTCCCAAAAAGAAATGGGATTCACATAAACAAACCAATAAAAAAACAATGTTTTTTTTTTTATTTTTTTTTTTCATAACTTCCTAAACCATCTTCCATTTTCTTTCTAGCTTGCAGAATTTTGGTGGGAATTCAACAAAAAAAAAATTCTCTGAGGATTATCTGTAGGACTTTTTGTCCCCAAAAAATTCATAAATCAAAATACAAAAGTGGCTTTTTTTCCTTCTAACTCATTGAGTCAGTAATCAATAGAAAGATAAATTATGGAAAATTCTGGAAGAGAAGAAACAAAATCATTCAATAACCATCAATCTCTCATAATCTGTTTCCTGGATTTTCAGACTTTGTAGGAGGAAAGAAAAATTTTAAACCAAGTTCTAAGTCATTAAGGATCAAACCCTCCCATTTTTGTGATTCCTTGCTAAAAAAAAAAGCCTTCCAAAGGGGATCTCCATGGGGTAGCTGGCCACAGTTCAGAATTATAGGGAAAAGAGACTATGTGCTTCAAATCTTCCAAGATAATTGAACGTGTGGGAGAATTTTGAGAATCAGCAGTAGGAGGGGAATTGAGGTGCAAATAAGTTGATGGCATCAACTTAGATAAAAGTACCACTGGGCTTTTGTATGTATCTTCCAGCTGGAAACCATGAAAAGGAAATTTCATCCAGTAACTCTTAGGGGAAGGTCCAGAAGGTTGGTTGAGAGTTTTTCTTGATTTTTCAAAAATTTTCCATCCCAGACTTGATCCATTAAATTTTCATCCTCAAAGTGAGAGTTTGAATTGATTTCCTTGATTGTTTTCCAACATCTTGAACTCCAATCTTCAGATTTATGGCCCAAATTCACTTCTAATGATCTAAAACCACAGTTCCCATCACCCATCACATCTTGAACATGTTCAATTTGTGGTATGGCTGTCTTTGGGAAAATGAAATTTTTGGTATGGATACTGTTGTTTAAGAGGAATTTTTTTTTAAAAAAAAAAAAAAAAACAGAAATTGTACTTACTTCATCAATAGTTACCACTTGAAAAATTTTCAGAAGACAAAGAATACAATGTTTTGACCTTCAAAATCATCACAAGGAAAAATAAATAAAAAAAAGGGACAGGTTAATAAATGAATGATAAAGCAAGATTATTTGAGAAAAATATTGACCCTTTCAGTTTCAGAGGCAGAGGCTGTAGCAGTGGGAGAAAAGATTGGATTGCCTGGAGGCCTATGAGCATCTGCACCTATGTCATCTCCTTGTTTTATTCTCTTGATGCTCTTCAAACTTCCAGGACTGAATCCATGGGAAACAACCTGCTTATTGATGATGTTTCCTGCCCTCTGATTGAAAAAAAAAAAAAAAAATAGGATGATTGATGAAAACTAGAAAAACTAGACTGATCCCCCCTCCCCCGTTCCCCAAAGAAAGCTTCCTAAAGTACTGGATCCAATTCAATCCTTCAAGCTCTGGTAGTTCTTCTTCACTTAATTCATCCTTGGTGATAAAGTTGTGCCAATTAGAATGAAGCATGAGCCCAATGACCAAATGACCAAAAAATAAAAAATAAAATATACACACACACACACACACACACATCTTCCTCTGAATCCTGTTTATTTTCTCCCTACATGTTGATTTGAGGGTAGATGTTTGAGGGCTAAAAGCAGGTTAAAAAAAATGTGTGTGTGTGTGTGTCCTTTTGAAGTGATCTCCAAAATCCTAAACTCAGACTGTTGATAAACAGAACCAAGATAGGATCACAAACCGTTCCAAACCACACACCCCCCCCCCAAAAAAAAAACCCATCCATCTTTCTGTTCCTGTTCAAAGTTCCATCGATCGTTTGGAGCTGAACAATCAATCCTCAAGATACTCACCCAAGCCAAAACAATCATCCTCTTTTTTTTCATGTTCATCCCATTACTTTTTTTTTTTTTTTTTTTTGGGGGGGGGGACCAAGTCCTCAAGATCTGAAAAAAAAAAAAAAAAAAAAAAAACTTGAACCTTTGGAAGCCTATCTCTGTGATTGATTTCAAAACTTTTTTCAGTCTCCTTGAGAGATCTTTCAAAAACAATCAGGGATCAAAACTTTTTTTTTTTTTTTTTTTTTTTTAAAAAAAAAAATAAAATAAAATAAAATATAAAAATAAAAATAAATCAGGGGAAAGAGTGGTCTTGTAACATGTTTTTCTAGCACATCAAAACCACATGGATTTAAGGATTGGGTGTGTGTGAAACAAATAATGTCCTCACTCAATCTCACCCCACCCCCCCCCCCCTTTTTTTCATCCCCCTGCAGCCCCCCCCCCCTCCTTGATCACCTTGCCTATTGTTTTACTTCCCACTTCCCAAAAGAAAAGTAGACAAGATTCCTTCATCTTTCATCTGTTAAGATAACCAACTCTGCTTGAGTATCAAACATCATCATTCCCTCTGAGCCTTTGAACCTTCTCACCACTCAGCAGTCCCACAAGCACTCCCTTACCCACCTGCTCTTGAGAGCTTGAGGAGTGCCCCTTCCTCAAGTCTTTCCTGATCTTTCTAGAGTTCTCCTCATGACTTCCATCAATTGCCCTCCCTCTTCCAATTTTTTTTTTCCCCTTTTTGTTTGCCCCGTTGTATTCTTCTACCCTGGCTCTCTAGACTCTCATCCACCCAAGTGGTTTTCCTTTCAACCACGTTAGGGAAAGCCAGTGTTGTATTCACATATGCATCCTTGCAATGCACTAGGATTGAGTTGGTTGGCTCAACCCAAGGATCAAAGGAAAGGAAAGACCATCTCTGCATCATACAGCCACCCAAACTGATTCAAATGGAACGGCGGGTAAATCAATTTGAAAATCACTTGACATGCTCTTGTTGCATCCCACTTGGCTTTTTTTTTTCTAAAACAAAACCCTCTCAAAGGTTTTTTGGGATGTTTCCACTGCCGTTGGGAAGGTGCTAATAGCTTGAGAGTCAGCAGTATATCTCTGGTGCTCTTTTTCCCTGTTACAAACATTGATCTCGTTTCTTCATTTTGACGGTCTCAAATCGATCAATTCCAAGAAGAACCAAGAAGTTTTCCGTAAAACCTTAATTGAGATCTAGAGCTTCAAATGGTGGTTATCTTGATTTAAGTGGTATCCATTGCAACCTCGGGTGAATCTTGGGTCTCGACTGCCAGTGAGGTTTCGGTTGGATTACGACCATCGGCTTGAGGTTGACGTCCTCCTTGAGGCTGATGTTCTGCTTGAGGTTGACGTCCTCCTTGAGGCTGATGTTCTGCTTGAGGTTGATGATCTGCTTGAGGTTGAGGTTCTACTGTCGGAGGAGGTTCAAATTCGATGGACGCCAGAGGGGGAGCGTGGTTGGAAGGATGAAGAGTTCCAAATCGACCATCGTCTCCAATAAACTCATCGGCCCCATTCTTTCCGTTGGTCGTATCTTTCAAATAAGATACGCTCCTCTTTTCGTCTAAGAACAGCGTATAGCATTTTTTAATATCCGCCACGTCGACTTCTTTCGACTTTCTCCTTTTGGCCACCATGGATGAGGTCGTAATCAATTGAATGCCATACCTTCCAAACCCATGTCATTCGTCAGATTTTCCATCGAGCTCGTAGGACAAAAGACTCGACCAAGCAATCACACCTACCGTAGTGAGCTTTCTGAAGCTATCCGAGTTAGGATATCTAGGGCCTTCGGCGTCAGTGTCGCATCTTCTTCCTCGCATCTATGAGCGTATTGAGAAGGCAGAGCACCACCCAACAGAAATATCGGCAAGTCCATACTTTAGCTGGTCATCATCAAGACGGGAGACCATTGACCGAAATTTACGGACCGGATAGACAGTATCAGACGAACTTCTTCGGCCGAATAGGCACTGGTACTAATGATCAAAGCTCGATCCAACAAATCCATCGGGACCCCGTGCGGACTCTTATACTTCGTCCCCCGAATCCTTACCCAACCACGATTGGAAGCCATGATCACGATCGGAGCCAACTCGGATTCTAGTGCCCTGTTCAAGAATGAAAAACATTCAATATCCAACATGTGAACCTAAGGTGATGAAGACGTAGAACCCAGATCAGTAGAAGCACTGCCGAGAGAAAAAAAAAAAAAAAGTCGATCGAATTGACAACCAGAACATCCTGTCGATCGTCGAAGCTCACCTCATCGATAAAGAGTACACCGGGAACGATCTCTGCCTTTCCCTCCTCCCTCCAATCCGCTACTTTTGAGTTAATCTGATCTCTGAGTTCGGACTTGATTTCACCCGTCTCTCCACTAAAAAGTGCTAAGAAACCTTGGGTTCGGGAGTTGATGACGTCAATCTCGTGGAGAGAGACTGTATGTACGACTTGTTTCTTGGTTTGAAGTTCTCCCTCCGGACATTGTACAAATTTGGTCTAGGTGATGTTAAATATTGTTGATATACAGGGAGGGGGATATCGCTGATCAATCCTTCTGGGTCTTTCCAAATAATGCATACAACAAAACTGGCGGGTTCTACTAAATGGTGTCATTGGTAAATAGAGTTTTTGGGGCAAGTCTAACCAGACGGGCTTACGTCGGCACCCATAGCGTCATAATCCCTGGCTCGGGTGAAACTCTTGCCCAACTTGGTGATCTTTCCGGTAGATTTATCGATCAGGATCACGTCACCCGCAATGACCTTCTCCTTGTTGAGACCTTCGATCATCTTATTACCTAGTTCGTAGATCGTTTCCATATCGCTCGTCTTCATAGTCAGCTTACCGGTCTTGGTCGCCTGAACGATCGAAGGTGAAGATCGAAGCCAAGAATTGATGAGATGGATGATGAAAGGGAATAGTTGGGGGGGATCGAACGATCTTACGCCGGTCAGACTACGATCGATTTGGATCTCGACGACTTCACCTTGAATGACTTCGCTCTCCTCTCGTATCCGAACGCCGATCGAACGCCTGAAGGCTTGAGTCAATGCTTCAGTCTTGGACATTTCGAGTGAGAATATTTCGGTCGCCGAGAGGGTCGTGAATGGGACGTCGGATCCGAGGGATTGAGCCATACCTTTCCAATAGGGCAGAGAGAAAGGGATGGGATGGGGGTAAGGTGGGAATCGGGCTGGTAGGGATGATTGGTTTGGAGATCGAAGAATATGGCTAACCCATTGCGATGGCGGTTTTACCGGAGCTGGGTGGGCCGGCCATCAAGATCGCGCGGCCAGCAATCCTACCCTGTTGGACCATCTTGAGGATCACGCCAGCGGCCTTACGAGCCTTGATCTGACCCACCATACCTTGGGCATTGGGTTTGGGGTCCAGTCGGTCATCCAACCCTAAACCACGGATGTGAGAATGGGCGCCTAGAAGGATGAGTCGAAGGGGAGATTGATGATGATGAGTAGGGTGGGATTAAGGTTTTGATGAGAGAGAGAGAGAGAGAGAGAGAGGAAAAGAAATCTTACCGATCCTCTCGAGTTGGACTAAATCTCTGACCTCAGTCGAGGTGGCGATGTTGGAGAGGGCCTGTGAGGGGGGGGGGGGGGGGGGGTGGGGTTTAAGTGGGGTGGGATGATGGTGATTGAGTAGATGATCGGCTGGATAGAGAGGGGAGAGGTTTTGATCGAATGATGCGATCGATGAATGAGCTGACCATGGTAGGGATGAACTTGAGAAGTGGTTGGTGGATGGGATGGGATTTGCTGAGTTCTGCCGGTCAGACGATGATGGTCAACAATCATCTCAGCCTCGGTCCTGGTGGAGGATGATGGTACGGTCGGTGTGGGTCCTCTCGGGGATCCCCGGTCACCCTCGCCCGATCACCCTCCCCCTCCCCACGGGGTGAGCTCGACCATCACTAACCAATCAAAGGCCTCATCCAGCAGTCTCAGTGACAACAGACCCACTCCACTCCTGAAAACAAGAAGCCACTTTGGAATCATGTCATCATCAACCAAGACTACTCTTACTCTTGAAACTTCAAACCATCATCCTAGATCATCCACTAGTAGCACTACTACTACTACTACTACTACCACTACATCATCATCATCATCATCATCATCATCATCATCATCATCATCAGCCATCAGTCATCAACCCAACATCAATCAACTCCTCAGAACCTGGACTAGGAACCTCAACTTCCCATCAGCTGCTCAACCTGAAATAAGTTAAGTTTCAATTCTTATACTTATTGACAAGTTCCCCTCTTTCGAATCTCAATCTAATCATCATAATACTAACTTGAACCCTGATCTCATACCCAAACTTTAAATCTCTCAAACACCATCTTCAGTCAGGGCTGATCAGAAAGATTCTTACTTTATCAATTCTCTACACGATCGAATCGAACCCCTCATCAGGTCTTTCAAAGGTCAACCCGATCCTACTTATCTACTCTCTCTCATCATCCTATCTCCATCACTCATCCTCCCCACCCCACCCTACCTATGACTCCGATCTAAATTCAATAGGCTCTAGATGGCTCAATCATCACTCGATCACCATTCATGAGATTAGCAAGTTGATCTATCTCTCAACAACATCCTTGCTCGGTATGTCCTCGATCGTGACCTTCCTAGCGCCTCGATCGAACTCAAACTCCCGTCTATCGATTCCATCACGATTCACTAACCTCTCTCTCCCCCCCCCCCAAATAATCATCGATCGACCCTCAGGCTCCCAAACTCTCGGAGAGGAGTATTGTGATATCGTTCAATTCGATCGATCTACCCATAATCTGCCCACGTTATACGTACGTTGAACCACCACCACCACCGTTTTTCTTATATATCCATCCAATCTAGGCAAAAAGAAAAAAAAAAAAAAAAAGTTTTGGATTTCAAACATTTTTTCGATCCATCGCTCCCGAAAATCCTTCTCGTCACTTATTCATCGAGTCATCTTCGATCCTTCCTCTTTTCCCCCCACCCACCCTGGGCATCTCAAGCGTAGAGTCATCTCGATCTTGGCTCAAGTCTATTCACCTCGAATCATCACTCAACTCCATCGTTACGATCGACAACTCGTCGCCAGATTAAGTGATCCATCCTCCTCTCCAAGTGAACATCCAATCGATCCATCGACTCCCTCATCACCTCCATCCCGATTCGAATCCTTCAAGCTCTCACTCATCAACGGTCTACTGAGCCTTCTCCGTACCTCACTCGATCGATCTGTATTCACTTCACTCAACGCTCTACATCTATCCATCTTTTATTTGACCGGTCGATACTTTACTTGGTCCAAACGACTCGCAGGTCTCACTTACGTAAGCTGCTATCGACCCAGAAGGGGCTCAGTTTCGAGCTCTGGACTCGGATTTGACCCGATCGACTGGTTCTGAGGTTCTTAGATCTCGAATCGGCTCAGGCCTCTGAGGGCCGATGGATTAGGTCGAGTATCACCTCCATCCTATGAAGTTTTGGGAGTCTTGATGATCATCCAACTGGTCGTCAGAATCATCAAAACTTATCGACAGGAGAACCGTAGACGAGAACAAGTCCTTCGAGCATCGAAACCAGGACTGGACTCGACCACCGATGAGCCATCAGATGACTCGAAGCAGGCGACGATTCCGATCGTCGATGGAAGATCGATAGATGAGATGATCATCGACCCGCCGCAGGATGATCTCCAGCCTTCGAACGATAAGATCCAATCTGAAATCGATGATGAGGAGCGGGAGGAAGGATCGGAGGGTGATGGTCTAGAAGAATGTCCAGAAGGTGTTCTGGATAACGATCCATCGGATCAAGTAAGCTCGAGGAGGTGTACGCTATGCTTAGGATCTCGTCAGCATCAGACGAGTCTAGAGTGTGGTCATCTATTCTGTTGGAGGTGTGTCATCAGTTGGGTTCGAGAGAAGGTGAGTGATGATACTCGAATCCAAGATTCTTTCCTCATAAGAGCCCTCCCTGGTCGACCCACACCCTTCGGTTCTTCTCATTCCAGCCCGAATGCCCTTTGTGCCGTCGTCACGTCCGAGTGGCCGATCTGTTACCGTTGTATAACTTTTGACTCGAGCGCTTCCGAATAGAGTCTATCGACGTCGATCTTGACGATCAGGGATTTGTATGTGCAGATCATCTCGAAAAAAAAAGCACACGTACGTTGATGTGCCACGTGTCATGATGACCAAGTCGGCTTCGGCCTCGTTTGTACGTACGTACATAGGCACCTCTCTACGTCGTACGTCACGCCCGCTTTCAAGCTCTCATCTAGCATGAATCCTACCTATCCGAGTAGCTTCGGGTCTTACCCGATCACCGTCAGCGTGCATCCGGACTCGCATCGGGGCCAGATGTGACACAGCCTAGACAATCAGAGAAGCTCGTTGCGTCCGCGGCGAGACCTGCTGGCTGGGAGAGATGGGATCGTGAGAACCGGTCGGCTGAGTGAGGGCGGGCGATCTGGTGCACCAGGCTAGCCAGCCGATCGGTCCGATGATCGCCCACGACCCGGAGATCGGACGGCCCGCAGGTCGTCCTCACTACACCCGATCAGCGAGACGAGGGCCAGTGGGCCGATCGAGGAAAGAGGGTCGTGTCGGGTGGAGAGCGATGCATGGGCGAGATCATACATCCCCATGGAAGCGGACGAGGATGTCACAGGGTGCGGATGGATCCTCTGGACATGCTCTTCCGAGAGAGAGGGAGCAAACACGCAGCCTTGGTCCTTCGACGTGCCCAACACGCACACGGGAGAGGTACGAGAGAGAGGCGAGGTGGGGGGGCGGATGGAGGATCGGAGACACGAGAGAGAGAGGGGAACGGGACGGATGAGTCGAGAGGGATGATGACCAAGGTCACCACCAGCTTCATCCGAATCCGATCATCACCCGAGACTTAGTTGTCAGAGGAGAGACAAAGGGGGGCCCAGAAATGAGTCCTAGACGCCGCCCACTAGCACGACTAAGTGGGGGATCGAGAGGAGGAAGGTGATGACCATCACTAACATAATGGGAGGCGGGAGAGTAAGCCCAAGCAGATGAGTACGTGCCAAGCGAGTGGGCAGGAGTGTGTATGAAGATCGAGGTCTACGATCGAACTTGAGACTTGATTTCACAATCGGTTTTCTCTAAGAAGGACTAGAACATGCATGAAGACAAGCAATCAATTAAGAAGAGTAACGATAACACAAATGGGAAACGCTCGTGGTGGTGGTGGTGATGGTGTGTGTGTCAATCAGGACATTCGTTGTTTTTTTTTTCCCTCAGTTCTTCTTGGGCTCTGTCGAGCCTGTTGTTGGTAATCCGAAGACGACCTTGACGTAGTCGTAGATGAGCCTGAGGAGTAGAGGAGGGAAGAAGGGAACGAGATCCAAGCCAAGGTTTTTAGTTTCTCAGGGGGGGGGGACGACGACTGTAGGACTGAGAAGTGCTCAAGATGTATGTGGCGTGGTAAGGCGAGCTTACCATTGTAGGGCAGTCAAGGTACCGATCATCACGATACGGGTGCCGAGTCCAGCCCAGAGGCCACCGAATCCGATTTCCTTGTAGATCGAGCCGACCGTAGGCTTGGCAGAACCTTCCTTACCGACGGCATTCAATTTGGAGACCATCGTGTCGGCGGGGCTTTGAGAAGATTTGAAGGTATGGCCATCGTACTACGTCAGGATAGATCGTCCAAGGGATACAACACCAACCCAGTTCCAAGGTGGAGGAGGACTTACTGAGAGACGACGGCACAGAAAACACCAGCGATGTAGCCACCGACAAAAGAAACACCGAGTTGTTGGAGCTGATGCCAATATAACGTATCGGGGGATAAGTCAGAAGGGCGGAGTCATGGAAGGTCAAGAGAAATTCAACAAGAACATAGAAAGGAGAAAAATACCTTGTTGTACGAGTCTTTTGGTTTGCCGAGAGACGCGTAGATCTTAGCAACGGTAGCTTCGAAGGACCAAAACTTCATCATCGTGTAGGGGATCTGTCGCGACCAGAGAGATCCTAGGGATTTGTAAAGACCTCCGGTGCCTTCGGCAGCGATGAATTTCTTAAACCCATCCGACATTCCCGAAGCGAAGGGTGGGATCGTAGTTTGCATTCGGACCTTGACGGCTTCGAAGGGGACAAAGGCGGCATCGGCGATCACCTCGGCCGAGGCAGAACCCGCCAAGTAGATCGCGTCCTTATACTTGACGGCATTGACCGGACCAGCGGCGTCGGAGTACCTAGGGATCAGATCGAGGGAGAGAGGGTTGAATAAGCAACCATACGCGGTAGTAGAGCGTAAGGATGAGATGATCGATCGACTGACTTCTTCTTGAAATATTCGTAAAAACCATATTTACAAGCACCTTGGATGGAATAACCGAACCAAGTGGGACCCACACCGGTACTTGAAGGGGGTGATATATCCAACCAAGCCGATCGGATCAGATCGACGCATGATCTCGATCGAGCTGACGATGGAAAAAAAAGGGGGGGGGGATGATGACTGACTAGAGACCGCCTAATCCACCGGACTTGTAGATCTTAGTCCAACCGTCGACGTTACCCTTGTAGAGGGTTTTATCGACCTAAGTTCGAGATGGCAAGACGGATCGATCAGTCATCCATCGATCGATCGGTCTCCAATCGGACGAGGGATCCGGTTGAGATGATGATGACGGAGAACAGGAGAGGGAGGGAGGGGAAGAAAGGGAGACGGTGTACCTGTCGACGACATTTGACCAGATCGAGAGGAGTGACGAAGGCATGAGTGATACCACAAGCCAGTACACCACCACCAGCACAGGCGGCGTAGTACTTGGGTGAGTAGAGCTCGATGCCAGCCTTAGGAGCGGCACTACCACCGGCGGCCGAGACCAACTTGGATTTGAGAGCATCGGCCTCCGAGCTCATCTGCGCCTTGGCACCATCCAGACCGGCCTTAGATTTTTGCTCTAACTCCTTAGCCTTCGACTTGGTATCATCAACGATACCTGTTTATTTTTTTTAGGTCACACCACACCACCACCAGCACCCCAAGAAAGATGATAATAATTTCGATTCAAGTGATCAGGGCAGGGGGTCAGGTCGGTAGACCCAAAAATAATGAAGAAAGACACGGGCAGAGAGGAGGGGGAAGCCAAGACTGGATGTGGATGTGGATGTGGATGTGGATGTGGATGTGGATAGGATGGAGACTGACCGGCCAGCTTGAGAGAGGGGAAAGGTTGGTTGAGGTTACCGAGGGTAGGGCTCAGAGAGCTGGCCAGAGAGGCCATACTAGGGAATAGGATGGACATGATCGTCGTGGGAGCTTCTGCCGAGTAGGTTGCTTGAATCTGAGGATGGGATGAGTTGGAGGGAGAGTCGAGTGAGTTCAGTTGGTTGGGATGGAAGGCATGATGGGATGATAGATATATTTATTAATCCATTTAAAGGTTCAGATCGACCTGATCACAACTCCTCACCGAACGTTGTCTTAAACAAAGTTATCCTTCCTCGTCCTCGTCAACGCCAGCTAGACCAAGTTCCAGCGTACGGCGAGCGATAGGGCAAAAGTGATCTAGGAGTATCTAATGTTGAACTTCGCGCTCAAGTCTTTCTTCTACGGTCCGTCCGCCTTCTCTATCGACTCTAGAAATAGTAAAATATTTTATTTATTTGAATCTCAACCCTCCCCGGAACCCGACGCAGGAGTTGTGTTGTGGATCTCGGGAGCAAGCGGACCAGCGAGCGTGACGACACCGCCGCGCAGCCGCACGGCCTGCTGTGAACCCCGCGCCCATCCCATGCGCACGCAGGATACAGATACATCCTATCAAAGTATTTGTTGGTAAATAAAGACCTCCATGAAGATCACCGACGCTGTAACCCTAACCACAAGCTGACTCGATTGAGGGTGGGGTGGGGTGGAAAGGTATGAATATAAAATCACAATCCTCATCCTCGCTTGCTCTCTCTCCATCGCAGTCATGTCAAATTGCCCTCCCTGATCGAACCCAGTCTGGCTCATCACTCAAAGCTCGTCGAGGGTGCCGAAAGTATTGCGAAGATCATCATTCTGGACCATCTCAATGCCCTACTATCATCCATGTATCTTCGAACTCATCCATCGACGACCTAGTGTCTCGAGTTTGTATCTGTTCACGGGCTGGTAGTTCCTACATATCTACTTGCAGCCATCTTGCCGCCTGATCTTCTAATTCATCTAAGAGTCTCTTCCCCTACACCTACCCCCTCGTCACTCCGATTCGTTGTAGCAGACAGTCCTTAGCTGTTCCCAATGATTTGTAATCAACCGTTCCCCAAGTCGTCTCTCCTCCTGGCCTCTCGAGCATCAGCTTCCAATCCTATCGAGTATATCGATCACCATCCAGCTCCATGACAACACAACTCTCTCGAACTCACGACACTTAGTCGGGGCACTTCATGCCCAAGTCACTCCAATCACAGTTTGCCCACAGCAAGTATCAGGTGCCACTTTGCTGGTCATCCGCCTCGGCAGGACAGCCACTATCATCTCAGGTTACATACATGCATGATTGGGGGCTGATCAGATGCGTATATCAAGGCAAAAAGATTGTTCAACAGACCAGTCACGCAACGGTAAGACAAAACAAAATTAATACCAGGGCTAGAGTCATGAGATCGAACATTGCTCAGGATTGGGTAGTCCATCTTCACCGAGTATACCTATGGTGACCGTAGCATCGTAAGGAGAAATACGAGGTTTGTTTAGAATGGGTCGTCAACCAATCGTCATCCCTCGCTTGAGATCTTCACCTGGCCGAAGACATGCTGGTAAAATAACAAACGAAGAGGGTAAAAAAACAGATCAAGTGACTGACCTGGGGGCATATCACCCAGGATCTCTTTAGGGGGTGGGCCACAATCCTGCATCTTCGTCAAGAGATCGATGACCTCCTTCTGGCGACTGACGAACTTCTCACCCCCATCCCGTTCGTCGGAATCCCAGTTTGGGTCCTCGAATTTTTCAATCACCTCTTGGATGATCTTCGACTGAGTTTCGTACCTCCTCAAATCTTCAGAAGCTAGACTCGTCCGATGTTTGTCAATCCAACCTGGAAACTTTGGTACCGTATCACACGTAAGATTTATTTATGTTTGAGTCACAGGTTGAGTTCGAGAGTGAATGTGTGTTGGTTGGGGTGCGTGTATGTATGTGTGCGGGTGTGCGCGCGTGCGTGTGCGTGTGCGTGTATGTGTGATGGTGATCAGTAAGAGGAGGGAGAAGGAAAGATGAAGATGAAAATGAGTCTCGGTGGAGTCCAACTTACCAATCGATTCATATCTTTCAGCGGTTCGTACATGATTTCTTTCGACATCAACTCTTCCATGAACGACTGTAATATCGTCTGAAGTTGATTTTCATCCGGTAGACCGTTTTCACCCATCATCATCTTTTCGAACAAGGCAGAGAGTTGAGCATCTTCATCTCCAGGGCCTGATGGGCCACTCTTCGCCTGAGATCGATCGATCAAACGATGAAAAATGGTGAAAGAAAAAAGAAACAGGATGAGATAAATGGGCACTTTTGATTCTGATTTTGAAACCTTACGACATAAGAACCAAGTTGGTCATATCTACGGGGGGGGGGGGGGGAATCGTATGGAGATGGATATTCTCTTAACGTTGTGGAGGAGGGAGTGGCTAGCCATCAAACTTGAGGAGAATGAATGAGTGTTCGAGGTTATACTTTGGCAGAATCGTCAGATCGTTTGAGTTTTTCCATCGTCTCTCGGATGGCCTCCTGAAAGTCCTTAGGTTCGGTTTCACTTCGATCCTGGTTCGAACCAGTCGATCGATGAGCAGGATCTTGGATCGAATCGGATCGATTCCAGCTCGATTCAGTCTGTCCGAGTGCTTCGAGTAAATCACTAGCTCCCATCAGATTCCCCTCACCCGAGACGAGATCCTCCAAGTGTTTCTTGAACTCGCCACCATCCTCTCGTTTCATTCCAGCTAGTAATGCTTCCATCCCTTCCGCAAGATCTCGAGCAAACTCATCCGATAGGTCTCCCGTCCTCGAGTCATCCGTCCGTTCATCGGTTGCCCCAGGACTTTCGGTCTTGGGGTTCGAAGCCTTCGTCGGCTTGGATTCTTCAACCTTGGGCTCGGTTGAAGGCTGAAATCGATCGAGCAGATCGTCGAAATCATCCTCCATATCATCTTCGATCGATACCTCCTTCATCGCTCGCTTTCCCAAACTCATCTTCGAAACCGGATAGGTCGTCCCCCTGTTTTTTCAGTGGAGGGAGTAATCAGTACTTGAGGCTCTTCGAACCGATAACGATCAAGCTCGAATTGAAACCAACAACGATCTAGAGCTCTGGATGGCTTGGGGGCGATGGATGAGGTAGGTGCACCTGGGACGATGGTCTCATGGAAGGTGGCATCGGAAGTGAAGTGACATCCGGGGAACAAGTCCGACATGCAACTTGTCGAAGCTGCGAAGATGGATGTCGGTCAAAGCCAGACCGGCTCGATTACGTCAGCCTTGTAGGGAAGAAAGATGTCACGGGAATAAACACCGACTGGGCAGCCAGGCGGCCAGCGCGCTGTCACTTTTTCCTCGACGAGCCCTCGCCCCACCCTAGGTTGTATCTCAGGGTGCTTATCGGGTCGGGCTCACCCCTTCTTAGTGAGCCCAAAACCAGCCCAAACGAAAGCGGGCTTTGGCGGGCCGGGTAGAGTACGAGGCTCGTTGGGCCCAGACCCAACCCAGGCCCGAGACTCCGGGCTTCTTGCGGGTTTGGGCCAGTTGGCGGGCCACCGTTATTTTTTTATTTTTTTTATACTTTAAAGCTGTTTACAGTGCTTTCAAATAGCTTGATGCAATTTTGGACTAAAGGGAAACACTTTCAGATCATGAAAGTATGGAGGTATGAGGCAAAAAAAAAAAAAAAAATGATCACTAGAGAGAAAAGCTCAAGATATAGTGTTCAATTTTTCATCCAATCTACTCTTATAAAAAGATTGGTTTTTGAAGGGTTGAAAGATACCAATGTCAGCCTCCTTGGGAGACCTCCCTCAAAAACCAGTGAATGCCACAAACTCCCCATCAATCTTCCTTAGCGGACCTCTACCAATCCCACATGCGGCATAACTAACAGATCCCCAACAATCCACATGCCGCCTAACAAACTGGATGCAGGCCATGCATCTAGTTCACTGAAGCTTTTGCACCAAGCAAAGCCCATACTCCACTGGGCACATGCCATGCCTCCCCAAATTTGGGAGCATATACTAGTCTTGAGTAAAAATCAGGTCCTTTGAGGGCCTCTGGAGCTAGTTTTGTTCTGAAGTCATCCAAAAAACAATTACTGGGAAAGAAGGCCTAAAAGAGCAAAGATAAAAACAAATTCATTGTCACACAGAAGTTAATCAAAGAAGGAGATGAGTCTTGCTGATTCTGATGAAATAGAGGTCATTTGAACCATTAACATTGTCTTTACTAAACAAGCTAATTTTGGAAGTTGGAATGAATTTTCTTCCAGCCCATTGAGTAAGCTAAATTCTCAATTGATTTCCAGTATCTCAATCAAATTTTCTCAAAGGTATAAATCCAATTCAGCCAAAGGAGTACTTGATTGAGAATGTGCATTTACTTTTGAAAACTTGTGGAAACCAGCTGATTTGTATTTTATGTAGAATTTTTTAACAGGTTCACTAGGGGTAAAACTTTGTTTTTCATTGATGATTTTGGACAACAAGATTCAAGAAAGAATTATATTATTCTTCTGAGGTCTTGTATGTAATTATGAACTGATTCAATATTCATAGTCCTTGATATTGTATATTCTATGTATTTGAACTTGTAGTGGGGATCAAAAAAAAATTCAAGAGCTAGAAATTCATTCATGTTAGAACAGTAATTGCAAAATTCATTAATCATGGGCTGAAATATTGAGGTAATATGCTACTTTCTAACTTCTTGAGATGAAACTTCCAGAGGATATTCCATGTCCTTCAGATTAAGGAAATATATGTTGGAAGTTGGATATTTTGTACCAGTAAGTTCATTTGTTGTTGGTTGGGTGGATTTTGATGTGGCAATGATAGATTTGTGCATGTAAGATACAGCTGGGTGCAATGAAGGAAGATGAGGGGGATCCTTAGCTCAAAGAAATGGACACTAGCACTCCTTCATACCCCATCAATTCACTGGTCCATCTAATACTCCTGGAAGTAGCATCAGTCCCACATTTGAAATCTTTTAAGCTTTGGTTTCATGCATGTGAAGGAAGTTGCACCACCAATCCACTCCACACATACTTATGTGACACCATAAAGTCAGATTTTGCTCTCTTGATTTTTTAAAAACTGCCCTGAAAGTTCTCCTCCATCTTTAATCAGGTGCCCACAAACCAGCCCAAATCCCCATCTCCTGACCAAGCCCAACCCGCAAAGCTCACCAGGCTTCCCCAAAATCCAATTTTTGTCTGAGGGGTAGGCCCAAACCCAACCTCCAAGCCGTTGGTTATGGGCTGGCCCATGGGCTGCCCAGCCTGATAAGCACCTTGAGTTTTATCTATCAGAGTCAGCAAATCTGCCATTTCTTCAATGCCGGGTTTGAAATCAAATCTGCCGTTGCAAACCAATTTTTTTTGACTTTTTTTTTTTTTAAGTGCTATTGATTTCACATATTGCACTATAATCTGTTGGTGTGAGAAGATGGACTAAACACATGTGCTACTTTTCAGTAGTAAATATCTAGTTTAGGTAAGTTATAAACTAAAAGTGGGTGAGAATTAAATACATTTTGAGTGAATTTGAAACAAGTTTTTGGAAAGAAGAAGGAAAGAGGGCAAAAAAAAGGAAAGTAAAGGAAGAAGGGAAAAGGGAAAAGAAAAAAAACTCCACATTAAGTAAAGATACTAGATAAACCAATAGCCATCTTCTGTATGAGTTGTTTTGGCTGCTTGGTTGCTTGGAGATAAGTTTGAAGTTAAGTGCAGGGAAAAATTCAATCATATTTTTGAACAGAGGACCCCCCTAAATCCATATGAGCAAAAGTAAAATGTGATGAGTGAATCAAAAAGCATGGATGAACCAATGAGGAGATGCCTCATTCAAGAAGTCCTTCAGAAGGCTAGTAGGATATTGTTCTCTAAACTTAGGTAGAGTGAGGAAAAACAAAAAATTAGTAGTAGATGTATAAAGGATGTGAAAAGTTAATGAATATGGAGAAGAGCTGAAATATAAAAAATATGGAATATGAACAAGGAAAAGGGTGAAGAAACTTAGATTGAACAAAAAAAAAAAAAAAAAACAGAGAAAATATAACTATTGGGATTAATGGTAATCTTGATCATCCTGACTATTGTATAGAAGAACATTTTTGAATCTGTTGGAGTGTACAAGGAAGTTGGCGAAAATATTAAAACATTCAGGATTATCTAAAATAGAGAAAGAACCAAAAGGATTAGATTTGAATTGTAACTTGGCCAGCTTTTTCCTAAAATAAATTCTTTGGCAATAATATCATTGGCAAGTAATGAGAGAGTGATTGACAGATTTGATTTGGTTGCAATGAGGGAAAAGGTTTGTTGGAGATTGTTTAATGCAATGTAAGTGCTGGTTAAGTGGTACATGTCCTGATCACAGTTGAGGGATAAGTGAGGCAGGGCATTTTTCTAAATATTCTAAAGATCTAAAAACTGATTTGATGTTTGATTTGTATTTATATCTATTTAATTCTTGAGTAGATAATTTATTTTGTGAGAAAAAGGATTGTTTTGTTGATTTTCTAAGTTTTTAGAGGCTAAGAGTAGTAAACATCAAATTGGTGAAATTAGTAGTATCAGGTTTTTCTCTAGCTAAAGAATCTACATTATCATTAAAAGAAATAACTGAGTTCCCTGGGCACCAGGCCAAAGTTATAGGATAGCTCAATTTAAGAGAAATTAGTTGTTCATAAATGTTCATGTATAAGTATTACACACTAGATGATTTGGAAGGACTGGAAAATTTAATGAGAGCTTGTTGATTGTCTGAGTAAGATATAATTGTTCTTAAGGGAATATCAAGGTTTTTGTGCCTGTTTATTTCTTGTGAAGCTAGATTTATACTTGATAATATTCAATGGAGTTGGAATTTGATGATGGTGAGATATTTTTCAGCATTTAGAAGGGATGAAATGTGAGTAGAAGGAATATTGGCTAGGATAGCAGCTTACCCAACCCCTTTATTTTTAATAAGGGAGCCGTTTGAGAACAGGATAATTGAATCTTGGGAGAGTTTTTAATCAATTTTTTTTTTTGAATTATAGAAGCTTCTTTGTCTTTTTGAATTTCCAAGTTGATTAATTTGATTGAGGGAGTTAACCAGGGAGAAAGAGGAATAGGAAAAATGATTTTTGAAGAAAAAGAGGGAGTTTAAATCATGAAGAAAACATTTAAATTAACAAGAGTGTGAATGGCGCTTGGGTGGTTTCTGACTGATTGCAAGATTTCTAAAAAGAACAATATCTTTAACTGGATTGGAAGTAGGAGTAGTGAGGGAACAATGGAAGTACTTATGGGTTATTTTTAGGTTTTGATCAAAGAAAGAAATTAATACACTTTCTAATTTGAGAAAAGAGACAGGAGTTTGTCAAAGCATTCCAGTAGCTATTTGAAACAATTGGGAAAAAAAGGGTATCTAACACTTTATTTACCATAGAAAAATTCTTATGGGTCAGCCACAGGCCACTGCCAAAGAGAAGGTAAGATTGTAAAAAAGCTATTATTAATTGATGGGATTCTTTAGTAATGATTATGTGTAAGTATTTTTAATAATACAGGAGAGCTGATTGAAAGAAAAGTTGAAATTATCTTTAATTGTACTGAAATGATTTTTTAAGTCAGTTTTGGATCTGAATGAATGCCTAGCCATTTAAATTCTGAGTAAAATTAAATGGGAGAGTTATAATAGTAAAAAGTTAAGAGATTAATATTGTTGTGGGTGAAAGACATAATATTAGTTTTCTTCTTGTCAAATATAGCTCCATGTTTCTTTCCCCATAATAGGGAGAGTGAAGCAATACAATTCATATTTGAGGTACAAGCCTCAAGGTATGAAGCAGCGGTCAGATGAACTACTTCATAAATAAAACCAATGGAGATCTCATTGTTGGATAATTTAAGAGAGTTAGACAAGAGTAGACTAGAGTTATAAATGATGTGGAGTGTAACTGAAAGAGGAGAGACTTGAGGAAGACTGTTCAATATTAAAGCTACTGGATACAAAATCATCTAGTCTAATGAGCATGGAACAGGAACTTAGAGAGGAGTGAATGATATTAATTAAATAAGTGGGACAGTTTTTGTTGTGAAGTATTTGGGTAAGGAAATCTCTATTTAAAGATGGATAAGCAGATTTAAAATCCAAGAAAATCCCAAGAACCATTTTTTTGTCACAGCATTTATTTTTGATCCAAGAATCAAAAAATAAAGTGGGCATCAAATATGTTACAAACTTTGACTGCACCCATATGACAACCTGAGGCTACAGGTTTATGGATTTCAATCCAATAAGCTAAACGGTTATTGATGATTTTTTCAAAAACTTTAATGAGAGTGTTAAGTAAAGCTATGGTTCTATAAGAATTAGGATTTGAATAATCATCTTTTCCCAATTTTTTGATTATGGTAGTAATGGTTTTTTTCCCAAGGCAGGGGGAAATTACCATGAGAAAGTATTTTATTGAAGTAAAGAGGGAGAATAAGTTTTAACTTGTTAATTAAAATTTTTATAATTTTGCTTTGTATAATGTCTGGTCCAGGAGCTTTTTTGTCAGGGAGGATTCACGTGACTTCCCCAACTTCAAAATTGGAAATAGGAGTGATAGAGAATTTATTTGATGAATTGGATTCAGAAATGTTGGATAGATCAATTTCTGAGTCAATGAACAAGGTAACTTCAAAAAGGATACCTGCCTGATCTTCTTTATCATTAGTAAGGGAATTATTACTATTGAAAATAGGGTCAATAGTTAGATGCTTTGTTTTTAGTGTATCAATGAGCTTCATAAACATGTTTGGGGCCTTTCAAGGCAAGAAATTGTTTCCAATGATTTTGTTTTAAAGCTTCAACTTGGTTTTCATATTCAAGTTTCCAGGCATGATAACAATTAAATGCAGGAATAGATTTGGTTAGAATTAACCATTTTCATGCCTTATTTCTGTTTTTAATAATGGGATCAAGGATGGTCTTATCTCACCATGGTTTAACTTTAGATGGGATGTAATTAATAGATTTCCCTTGTTCATCAAGTCTATTTTGAATGATGTAAGAAAGGCTGATTTCTAAATTTTCAATGTTACTGTTAGATGAGATATTGTTATGACATAATAGATCAGTGAAGTCAGAGCTAGTTTCTTTTTTGAGTACATCATGATCAATATTTTAAATAGAGAGAAATATGCGGGAAGGAGGGAATAAATGCTTTCAAGTGAATCTGAAATCAGAAGAGATGACTTGATGATCAGAACCGTGATTATCAAGAGGGATTTTTCTATTGATTATGAAGTTTCTAAAAATCTGATTTGATTGTGTAAGATCAATGCAAGTAGGGTTTCTAGAAGGACTGAATTATGTGGGAACATGAGCAGGGGAAAAGATGAAAAAAACTTTGGTGGTACATATATGTATCAAGGAAGTTGATTGGGGGTGAGTATGATGATAACTTGGAGGATTCCAATGAAGATGATGTAGATTGGAATCCATAGAGATGATGATTGGATGAGATATGGTGGAATAAGATGAGAGCCAGGAATTGAGAACAGGTAAACCTAAAAAAGCTGTAGGAGGATTATAAAATGAAACAAGTGATTTTTCCAAAGGCAGTCAAAGGAAAATTAATTATAACAAAAGTAAGAAGGTTATTAACATAATTGTGCAAATGGATGAATTTATAGGGAGTTATTTTTTGATTGTAAATAACAGTTCTGGGTTACTCTGCACAATTAGAAGGGTTTTGGACCAATATGATTCTATGCCAAATTTGATGAAAGGGGGGGAGAAATTCATGAGCATACATCCAAGTTTCTTGGAGAGAGAGGATTAAATGATCTTGTTCAGTGTTAAGGACTTTTAAAGTGGTATCCTTTTTTTTGAAACAATTCAGTTGAAAATAAGAGAAGGAATTGGGAATTGAGGCGGAGGAGGAAGAAGAAAATTTTCTTTCAAATTGAGGGAAGAGTGTATCAGAATCAAAAAAAAGAAGATAATCTATCAACATTATTGCAAGAATGGGTGTTTTCACACATTAGTAAGATTATTTTTGATTCTAAGTAGTTCTTCATATTTAATGGGGACTTTGGGAATAAAAGGTGAGTGATGACATTTGCCATTTGAGAGTTCAATCAATTCCTTATCAACATTATGTTTTTTGATAGATTTTTGGTAGAAATTACTAAAATTTTTAATTTGGCAATCATAGGAATTATGAGAATCACCGCATCTGGAGCAGAAGGCGGAATTCTTTCAAGTTCTAGATAGGTTGCCTACTTGTAAACAATTGACACATTTTTTGGGACCAGGGATAAATTTGGTTGCTCTCAAAAAATTGTAGTTGTAATTGAGACCACCTTTTTCAAATTCAGAAGCTAGTTTTTTGGTGGAATATTTGATAATGAGACTACCATGAGATTTGCTATTGGCAAAAGGATTGCCTAAAAATTTGACCAAAAGAAGTTCATCTTGATTTATATCATTTTGAGTACATAAATCTGACCTGTGCAAGGGGTTATCAGGAGAAAAATCAGAGGGAAAGCAGTGAAAAATAACTGAAAAAAGGGGGTGTTAGTGACAAAGTTGGGGTCAGCTAGATGGTTCCAAAAATTTTTGCTATCTAATAAACATTTAAATCCCAAGCAGTTTTGGGTGAAAAATTTGATGTCCCCCAAAGGGAATTTAGTGACAGCCTTGACTTCAATACTGAAAGGAAGTTCTTTGAGCTTGAGATTATTTAAGTCTGAATTAAATTTATTAGAAATATTGGCAGAATTGAGATTGGGGAAGGGATGAGGGAGGCCAAATATAGCTCTTATGGAAACTTAGCCCATCTTAAACTAGTTGATAAAGCTATTTTTGGGAATGGGAGGAAGCTGTCAAAGAGAAGGAAGGGATGTAAGTTTGCAAAACGGATTAGGATGAGAGTTGGTGACCAAGGCAAAAGTGCAATAGCCACAAGATTTGAGTGCAGGATTAGTTCAAGATGAAGGGAGAGGTAAGGACTGTTTTGGAGGTGGTATATTTTGGAATTTATTAAATAGATCATTGTTCTTTCTTTTGAGGGAATCCATTCAATCAAAGAAATTTTCAATCTTGATAACCAGCCTATTTGTAGCATCTTGGTTAGATTGAGATTGTTGGTTAGAAGCTAAAGGAGAGGAAGAGGTAACTTTAGAGGAAAATTCGGAAAAGTGTTTATCTTTTTTTCTAAACTGGAAATCATGTTAATAAAGGATTCATAATTGAAAGAGATGGGATTTTCATCATGGCTATCCATAAAATCAAAATTGAAACCAGAAGGGTTGGAAATAATGATGGGAGGAGAAGGGGATAATATGAGAAGTTGAGCTGGGAAAGGACTCAAGGAATGTAAAAAAAAGGAAAGAAATGTGAGTACAGGGTAAAAGGGAAAAGGATAATTGTAATGAGGGAGCAAACAGAAAAGTAAAGGTAAGATGAGGGAAAATAAAGATAATTCTAAAAGTTGGTTTCTAATGATGGAGAAGGTTTTTAGTATTTGGGTTTTTGGATGAATGGAACAAGGTGGTGATGTTGTGGTAGAGTGGAAGAAGACCCGTTGCAAACCACTGAAGTACCACACTAGTAAATCACATTTTTTACAACTCTGATAATAACCCACTTTTTTCATGAAAAAGGGATATCATAATGATTAAATAAAAACTCAAGATTCTTGATTTAACATATTGACTAGTCTATTCAAGATTTAATTCAAACCAAAATCTCATTTTTTTCCATATCATTGATTGAATCAGAAGTATCTGTTTTGAATATCCAGTCAAACAAAACAGGTACCTACTCCCATGCCCTAAATGAGCTATTCAAAATTTTTTATGTTCTTAGAATGTGGTCAGAACCTTTTTAAGACTTGTGAAGTTTAATTATGTAAAGGCATCAGGTTCCAAAAAATAGGCAAAGTTTGGAATCAAAGGAAAATCCTATTTAATAAAAAATTCTATTTTTTTTATTAGGGCGTATCAAAGTTAAGCAAACACACCATTTTTAAATTGTAGGTTTCAACCCAAATCTGCCATTAAAAATCAAAAAAAACCACTTATTTCAGATTGGAAATGTCAAAGTTAACATGAAATAAGTGGGTTTTTTCAAGTTATAAAGGCTCTCACGGGCTCAACCACGTGTCATTCTACATCATCACCCCTGGTTTCATCCTCTGACCTCATTGGAACACTTCATCACTCTCATTGCTTCATTTCTATCCTCATCACTTCATCACTCTCATTGCTTCCATTGCTTCATTGCTATCCTCACCAATTCATCACTCTCATTGCTTCATCACTCTCATTGCTTCCATTTCTTCATTTCTATCCTCATCACTTCATCACTCTCATTGCTTCATCACTCTCATCACCTCATCACTCTCATCCCCTGATCACTTCATCACTCTCATTGCTTCATCACTCTCATCACCTCATCACTCTCATCCCCTCATCACTTCATCACTCTCACCAATTTAACACTCTCATAGCCCTTCATCCCTTCATCCCTCTTACTCTTTTTAAATGGCCCCTCAGCAAACCTGCCCCTGCAATTCCACTAAACAATCCAATGGACCAAAGTGAACATCCCCCAGAAACTCAACATCCAACAATCCTCCCCAATCAGATTCCAAAGGCTCAAGTCAGCTCAAGAGAGCTGATCACATCATCCTGCTAAACTGGCTCAAAATTCCATCCAACTACAATTCTTGCTTTGGATCCAACAATGAATCACAAGTTGGCCAACCTCCATCCTCTAAGGTTAATGTTTATTGATCCAGCAATCAATTGCCAATCAATTGCTCAATAGATTCATGATCAATTGAGAGATTAATTTGAGATTGATTGAGAGATCAATTGGCAATGGATTGGCAATTCAAAGTCTCTGTATGTTTTTCAAATCATCTGCACCAATCTTGTTCCCTCCCAACCATATAATTTGATTGGGGTGAGGATCAACAAGGAATTCAATTTTTTGTATAAAATTTTGAGATTTTTTGATTGATTGGAAATCAATCCAGCAATCAATTGGCAATCAATTGCTCAATTGATTCATGATTAAGAGATTTATTGGAGATTGATTGGAAATTCCATGTCTCTATATGTTTTTCAAATCATCTCCTCCCATGTTGTAACCTCTAAACCGTATACTTTGATTGCGGTGAGGATCAACAAGGAATTCAATTTTTTGTATAAAATTTGAGGGTAGTGGCAGATCTACAATCCAAAATTTTGCACACTATGGGATTTGAACCCATGAACTCAACATCAATTAGTGATGCTTTAACCACTAAGCTAAGTGTGTCATTTCCAGATGGGCCTATGTACCTGTCCCAACAAGTGTACCTTGGATGGTCATATCACCCATGGGAACTCATCCCAAGGCAATAAAATGTGTCCATCAAAGGCTGCAAACTGCAATCAATCCATCAATTTCTGGCAGCACCAGAGGCTGCCACCCATAATCAACTGTTGGAAGCAACAGAGGAGGAAGCAACCTGCAATTGATTTCTGGAAGTGGCAGAGGAGGAGAAGGAGGTGGCAGTGGAGAAGCAGGATTAGGCCTCCAGCGGCAGAAATCAATTGCCAGTGGCGGGCTCCTCCTCCTCCTCCTCCTCTTCCGCCACCCGCAATTGATCAATTGCTTTCCAGCGGCAGCAGAGGAGGGGAGGGCCGCAATTGATCAATTGTTGGCAGTGGAGGCAGAGGAGTAAAAGGAGGGGGCTTCCGGCAATCAATCAATCAATTTCTGGTGGCAGAAGAAGAGGAGGACAAGGGGGCTGCCGGAAATCAATTGATTGATTGACAGCGGCAGCAGAGGAGGAGGAGGAGGAGGAGGCCACTGGCAATCAATTGATCAATTGCTGGCGGCAGCAGAGGGGGAGGAGGAGGAGGAGGATGTCAGAAGTCATATGAAAACAAATGAACACTGTGGGATTCAAACCCACAACCTCAGACTCTTTATATGAGTGATGCTCTTACCAATTGAGCTAAGTGCGCTGTTGAGTAAGGAGCAAGCCGTTGATTCATAGCTATTTTGCCTGATCACCCCGGAAGAGGTGTACTTATCCCAGCATTCTATGATGTGGGTGGCACATACCAGTCAATGAACTGCTCATGGCAATTATGTAATCTAACAGAGGAGGCCAAAGGAAATCAATTGATTTATTGCCAGTGGGGGCAGAGGAGGAGGCTATGAGAGTTTTTTATGAAAAATAAGAGGATTCTCATTTTTTTTAGGATTATTTTAGAAGCTATTAACAGTTGTAAGTGAAGGTTTGTAAGATGATACTAACCTAAGAGCAGGAAAAAAAAATGTTTTGCTTAGGAGGGGATGGAAAATTTATGAGATTGGAGGAGAGAGAAGAGAAGAGAAGAAAATAAGGAAGGAAAAGGAAAAGAGAAGTTAGAGATGAGAGAGAGAAGTAAATCTGTGTTATCCAAAAGGGAAGGAATCAATCTGTTGTTGTTTGGTACTTTTGTATTGTTGTGGTCAAGAGATGGGCCTGATTAAGTTTGTTTTGAGCCTTTGACAAGTTCTAGCAGCCAGAGCTGAGTTCAAGAGACAAGGATTCAGAATAAATTGCAGATGGGCTATAGAGTGATGAGGGTAAGGCAATTGAAAGAGTTGCAATGGTGGTCAGCTTTTAGGAGATTTGTTTCAATGATGGTAAAGAGTTGGGGCAAGATCAATGCAGAATGGACAAGCACCTTCTGTGCGTTCATTCTTATAGATGGCAGCCACTCACTAGTTGGTGTGTGATAAGCTTGAGTGTCAGTTCTCCCGGGTATTGTTGCAAGAGCCATGCTTGCGTGGAGTTGAGTTCAGGACAGGTTTCCTGTAGTTAGTGCAAGGGTTCAGTTTTTGGTTATTTGACTGGTTTCAGGAAAAGGGGATGAAGATTAGGATAAAAGGAGAGAGTGAGTTGGTACTTAAAGGTAACCAGGGCAGTGCCAAGTGAACTGGTTAGTTCTTGGGCACTTGCACCCCCTGGCTGAATGCAAGATGGTCAGGGTAGTAAGGGCGGTGTGATGACTGGATTTATGACAGAGGCTTCCACATGCAATTGATCAATCAATTATGGGCAGCAGAAAAGGATTAGGTGGCCAGCAATCAATCAATTGATTGCTGGTAGCAGCAGAGGGGGAGGAGGAGGAGGAGGCTTCCAGCGGGGGCAGAGAAGGAGGGGAGGAGCTTACTTGGAGGATTGAGAAAGGAGGTGTGGGGGGACCTAGAGGTTGAATGATAAAAGGATCAGCAACCAATGAGGGGCAGGAAGAGGAGGAGGATGAGGAGGAGTGGGGGAGGGCTTTCCAGGGGTGCCAACCAAAGGAGGAGGGGAGGGGGTGGGTGAGGTGGTGGTTAGGTGGTGGTGGTGGAGGTTATGGGTGAGGTGGAGGTGGTGGGTGAGAATGTTTTGTGAGCAGGAGGAAGGAGTGGACCAGTGGTAAAAAGTTCAGTCAGCTTTTTTGTGTTTTCAACTTGCGGCTTGGAAGCTTGATTGGACATGATGATATGTGGGGTGATGAGATGATGATAAGATTTGTCTGAAGCAATGGAGATGAGATGTGTGTGATGCAATGGAGATGGGATTGGAATGGATTTGCTGAGGTGGAGGTGTGGATGGGTGTTTTGCATGGGATGGATGGTGGATGGATGATGGTGCATAAATTGCGGGTTTGATGTTTGAAATCAGCCATTTTCATGAAACCTACCATTTTGAAATACAACAGTTAGGGGGTATGTGTATTTCAGAAACCTGCCATTAAAAATGGTGGTTTTGGAAAAAAAAATGGTGGGTTTGGTAAAAAAAAATGTTGGGCTTGGTAAAAAAAATGGTGGTTTTCTAATGGCGGTTTTGCTAACTTTGGTACGCCCTATTAAGGAGACTTCCAGAATTGAATTTCAGTTTAATATTCATAAAATGGCTTAATTGGACACTGGGAACATGGAATATTAATTACAGCACATATCAGCTTCACAATCTTTCTTTTAATTCACTTGTGTGGCCTTGAAATCAATCCATTCTGGTTCCCATTTTGATCAGAGTAATTGCAATATTCTGGAATTCAATATTTAAAAAAAAAGCATTTTTATTGATGATTTTTCATCAAGAAAAAAAAGAAACTGGCTATATGAATCCATTTTAAATAAATAAATCATTTTTTTTTAAAATTTTAAATCAAAATAAAGTAAAAAAAGTTTTATTTTAGTAAAAGATGAATAAATTTAGACAGAATAAGTCAAGATTCTTTCATTTTTTGTTTGTATGAATACCTTTGGAATCATTTCCAACCCATCAAAATCTGTTTAAAAAAATATTAATTTTTGAAAGGTTGGGGAAAAGAATTGTTTAAATCTAAATATATTTTCAAAAATTTTGCCAAGTGGGAAAGTTGTGGCACCCCTTCAACAAAATTTGAGGGAGGGGAGGGGGGATTGAAGTCCAATGAGGTCCAATTCACCCAAACCCCATAGAATTTGAAATCCTGACTTAAACTTTCAGCTGTTTTGAATATTTTAGAGTTTCTTGGAAATTGGTAGATAGATATTTTTGAGGCTATTGAAGTATTGGAGCTCCAGATTTTTGAACACTTTGAGGCTTATTCAACCTCAAATATTCACTGTTTTATCAGTTTCAAGGCTTTGAAAACAGCTAGTTCTTTTTCATTCCAAATGTCTCAAGGCCTTTGGGGGAGAGGTAGGCCAGATGGAAAAAATTATCAATTGTACCATCATCTTCCTCTGCTTTTATTTTCATTTTTATTTTTATTTTTATTTTTATTTTTATTTTTATTTTTATTTTTATTTTTATTTTTATTTTTATTTTTATTTTTATTTTTATTTTTATTTTTATTTTTATTTTTATTTTTATTTTTATTTTTATTTTGTATTTTTTTTTTGAAGAAATTTGTTTTTTATATATTTTTTGATATTAATTGTGTCTTTTTTCAAAAAATATAAAAAAAATATTATTAAATTCTCTATCTAATTTATTCTTTTTTTTTTTTGGATTTTGAGATATGGTTGTCAGGCTTTTTTTAAAGGAAATTAAATATAATCATATAAAATCAAGGATGATTCAAGGAAAGTAATAAGCAATTCTCATTTATTCAGGCTTTCATTTGAATCCAGGTCCCTCCTACTTTAGGTAAATGCTTGCAGTTCTTGAATATAAATGCCACTGTTGTATCTGTAGGCAAGATTTCAAAAACTTAAATGAAGTTGATTCTTAGTGTCTGAGGAAAGAAAGAATTATTAAAAAATATTTTATTTTTTTGCATTAAAATCAATTGTTTTCAAATTGAAGCAGAGAAATTAATCAATAAAGGGAGATTGTACAAATTTAATTGAATTTGAGGACATTTTTATAATATATTTAAAAATAAAGATGGTTTGAAATGAATTGAGTTTGATTTGTAGAGATTTAAAGCCAGTCCCAATTTGAATGGATGGGTAGCAGTAAATTACAACACCTGGAATTAAAATGAAAAATCTCAGGAATTCAAAAAAGGAATAAGATGTTTCAGGGGGGCTTTTTCAGCTGTTTCCTGTGGGTCACTATATCTAAATTACTTCCAAAAATTCAAATATTCATAAATACCTGGAATCTTTGTAATGATTCACTGATTTTCAAATGTAGTTTATAGTTCAATTTTTTAATTTTTCTCAAATTGAATATTTTAATAAAATTCCTTGAATAAATCATTTAAATCATTTGAATAACAAAACAAATGTTATAATTCTATTGAAAATTTTTTTACCTCCCAAATCTTAAAGTTATTAGAGGGGGTGAGGGTTATAGTTCATTTTGTATTTGTCATTTTCAATTGATTTTGTATTTTTTTCTGGTTCAGTAGACTTAAATCCCTTTTTATTTATTTTTTTTTGAATTATAAATGCTCCAATCAGAACCATTGTCAGTTAAATTTAAAATAAGATTTGCTACCATATTCTGGGAAATCTAAGGGCCTCAATGGATGTTATTTTTTAAATTTCTTCCCTGTTCAATTATTTCCTCATGATACACATATATCCACTAATATAAAAATATTGATTTTTTTGAGGGTTGGAAAATACCAACATTAGCCTTGTTGAGAGACCTCTCTCAAAAAACATTGAGTAGCCAACATTGTTTTCTGCAATCTTAGCCAAAAAGTGGATGCGGGCCATGCATCTTCAGTCAAGCTTTTTCCCTGGGAAAAGTCCATAATGCACCCAGAAAATGCCATTCCTCCCCAAATTTTGGGGCATATACTAGTATAGATATCTATATTATGTCTTTAAGTTTAATTTTCCTTTTTTTAGAAAAATTTCTCATATGATTTGTTGGGATCAATATTATTGAATTTTTTTGAAAACTTCAAATTCAAAAATGGAACAATTTGGATGGGAAAATTCATGATGGATACTGATACTCATGGTTTTCCATCAAAAGGACCAGGCTAAATTCATTCCAAAAGAAAACACTCAATCCACACCATGTTTCAAAATAGGTGTGATTTTAGTAATTCTTTGGCTAAAATCACACCAAAAGGTGCCATTGGTGTGATTTTGCTAAAAGAATTACTTTATTCACACCGCCTGGTGTTCAAAAGCTCATCTAGACTATTAGGGTTTAAAGGAGTGTCTGGGCTAGGAGAACAAACATTTTGATGGCTTTTTTGGCCCAAAAAGGCCTTTAAATATTAATTGGGGCTCTGGGGGGCTAAATTAAGGTCTCAAGACCTGCTATGGGGTCTGCTTGGGGTAGAGGTTTTTGGTGAATTCAAATATGGACACCAAGTTATTAAATGTAATATTTGAAATTTTAGTACATATCAATTTTTTTCTAGCACTTCAAATCTGAAATTTGAAAAAAAAAATTCATCCAACTTAAGAAAAATAAGAAAAATGATAAAAAAAGCTTTTTTTAAAAAAACACAAAATTTCTGGTGGAACATAAATAGGGCATATAAGAGTTAGAAAACCCGCCATTTGTTTTGGCCAAAACCACAATTAAAAATGGCAGGTTTCTGAAATACATATAACCCTTAACTGGTGTATTTCAAAATGGTGGGTTTCAAAAAAATGGTGGGTTTCAAACATGAAATCCGCCATCTTCATCAAAATCCAGCACCTTCATCATCATCTCATCCTCTCCATCTTCCTCCTCTACACTATGGAATTTGATAGTGGCTGCTTCTCCAAAAGCTCTTCCCACTCATCCCTCATGGTTCCCATAATCATTCATTCTCTGCCCTTGGGCTGAATGATGACCTCTCCTGCTCATCAGTCATGATTCTTCCCCTTTAGAACTATTGGCCATCAATAGTACTGTCCTCTCTGCTCACCATTCACCCTCATCCTTGCTTGGCCTCACTCACTCAAGAATGCATCACTCCTCCCAATTCAATCCCCCCTCTTGCTCTCACCATCAATCCTCACCTATCTAGATCAACTTGAGCATTGCATCATCTTGGTCAAAAAGTGTCAGGTACTCACATTTGAGGCAATAATCTGAGGTTATCTCACTTGTAGGAATTTTTTATCTCATGAAAATCAACCCTTGATAATAACAATTGATTGACTCCATTTTCCATCTCTCTCTCTCCTAAAAGGTTTGGCATACTCTAAATATCTTAGATAGGGCACCATACCTCAAGAAGCCTATGTCTGCTACCTTGTTTTCATCATCATCAAACTTGGACTCAATCCTAATTGGTAGTGGGGGATGCAACTGCAAATGTTTGGATTGTCAAAAAATTGACGGTGCCCCAAAGAATAATGATCATCCAGCTCCCACATCACACCTTGATGAACTGATTGCCAATCTTGAGCCTGAATTAAGCAAGGTCTCTCAAAGGATTTGGTTCTGGAATAAATACCAGAAAGAAAGAAAGCCCTCCATGCCTCCTCCGCAAACAGCCCTGCTGTGGTGACCAATCAGGGACACCTCAGGAAAAAGGGGATTTTTTTTTCAAAAAAAATTTATATACACTTTCATTCATCCAGCATCAATCAAAAAAAAAAACTTAAAATTACTTCCTGTGTCACTATAGGCACTCTTTCTCTTTCAATGCTCCCAGCTTCTTCTTGTCCTAATGGTCTGGGAAAGGCTTATCCAGGCCTTTCAAACCCCCAGATCCCTTGTTCAAATCCTCCTTGTTGCACTTGTGGCACCAATTTTTGGCCAAGCGCAAGCAATCATCATTATCCTTTCCATCCCCATCCTCATCCTTTCCAATCATCTCCATTCCCACTGATGCCATTGGTCAAAACAACCCATGGTCCTCCCCTCTTCAACCGGTTGGCTGACAAAGGTTTTTTTCACCCATCATTATCCCATACAACTGTCACCAACACAACAACAGCCCACCAAAAAATCCCTCATCCATCATCACCTTTGGTTTGCTCACCTGAAGAAAAGCAAGCTGTTGCTTGCGGCCTTTGGTGCCACCATTGGTCATCAACTTTCCCATTGCTCATTGGCCATCTCAATCCCCCAATAACCATCCCTCATCCATCCATGAGTCAATTGCCAACATTTCCTGCCAATGTGCAAACAGTCATCCTACCTCATCCTCCAACACCAATATCCTCCAACAGCCCCATTTGATGGGCAAGTAACCAAACAACATCACCAATTGATCACCCCACATCTGTCATGCAAGGCCACTTCCACTGTTGCCAGCCAGCTTGCCAATGGCAATCCTCAACCTCTCAATCTCTCCCACTGATGGATCAGATTTGGTCTGGTAAGAGAAATTGAGCCCAATCAATTATAAATCCAGCTCTTAGCAGCCACCCCCTCCTAATCCCAATCATCCACCTATCCCTTATTTGCTCTTGTGGTTGTCACAGGGTTTCACCATTGCCCTTGCGGTTTGCCGTCATCCGCCACCTGCTGCCCTCTTCCGCTTCAACTTTTCATCCGCTATTGCATGGACGCTCATCCACTGCCTGCTGTCTGGTTTCCTTTTCCATTTTTTTTTCTTATGTTTCACTTCATCTGTAACTATGCTTGATTTTTTTCATCTGATCCAAAATAAAAAAAAAATCTGCACTCATTTGTAGTTATCTCTTGTAAATAGTCTACAAGGCCTCTTGCCCATAAAAGGAGGGGCTCTCCCCTGCCTTTTGCAGGAGGGATCCATCTTATCATCCATCATCCTTGATCCATCTATCATCATCATCTAAGAAATAAATCCATGGGGCCCTTCCACTTTATCCAAGCATTTTATCCTGGGTATATCTATGATTTTGCCTTGATCTTTGAGCCTCCATACTCAAATATTGATCTGTCCCTCTGTGGCCTTTTTGGTTATCACCAACCAATAGCCTTTCTGGTTGAAGAAGAATTCATTTGATTGAATTCTTGAGTGTATTATACCCCTCTTTGATCCCTTTTTTGACCATACTGGTCTTGATAATTATTTGATTATCATTCTGGAACCAGTCACGTTTGACTGAGAGGTTTCTTTAAGCTTGAAAACTGGAGTGTTAAACCTCCCTGTGTTTCATTAAAGTTGAATTCTGCCACAATACTCTTGAGTCCCTTGAGAAGTCCTGGGTTATTATTATT
This sequence comes from Puccinia polysora, assembly GCA_025617555.3. NCBI lineage: Eukaryota > Fungi > Basidiomycota > Pucciniomycetes > Pucciniales > Pucciniaceae > Puccinia > Puccinia polysora. Next base: position 32,617,353 of record CM062612.1, read on the forward strand.
CAAACTTGTTACTGTGTTGCTTTTAGAGCTTCATAAAACAAATTGCTTTGTTTTTTACAGCCACCAACAGTTATCTGGTACCCTTCAAGCGCTTGATTGCGGAGAGTTGGGCAGTTTAATTGAGAACCTGGAGGTTGGTTGGGATTGAGTTGATCTTTCCTAATCTTCTGCTGACAACCAGAGTTATTAGCTTGTGGGAGTTGTTACTTGCAAATGACTTTTCCTATTGAAATCTGAACAAATTTAAATTATTTTGTTCAAGTCTTTTCCCACACCACCCCCCCTCAGATAGTGTTGTTTCCTTGCTACCAACTACTTTCAAAATCATGCCTTCCATTGATTCATCATTAATAAGTTTCTGGACCTTGATTCTTGTTACATTTAAATATTTTTGTAACACTCAGGAGGGAAGTCCAAACAGCACCTTTCCCCTCCACAGAACTGCATGCGGCTCAGCAACATTTGGAGTCTTGAATTTGGTCCCCCAGGCCAGGATAAAACCAGCAACCTTGGGATTCAAAGTCCCAATACACTTGGAATCAACTTCAAAATCCAATCCTTTTTTTTTCTCTTTCTCTCTGTTGCTCTTTTCTCAGATCTGATCCGTGGAGGCAACTTATCTCAGAAGTAAGTCCTCCCAATTGTGCACTGCTTGGGCAAGATTCTTGTGGTTTTCTTTTGTGAAACCCTACTTTTTCCACACTTGTGGCCCACTTTGGAAATCTGCTCTTTGGATCCTCTAGGAACTCTTTTATTCAAAATGGCATCTACTGGTACTCCCACCACCTCTGCTCAACCAAGCATGGTCAAGATAAAACCTCAGAAGAAGAACTTAGGGTGCAACAGGGTAAATTTTGAATGGTTCTTCAACTCTTACAAAATGGCTGCTGAAGTTCATGGGGAAAGGGAGTAAAATATGTCCTATCAGTTACAATTCTTTATCTCCTCTCATGAATTCATGGAGGTAATTAAGTCATTCAATTGATTCAAATTGCATAACTGGATGCTTCTAAGGGAAGCAATGTGGGCATATTGGGGGAAAATTGATGTAGCTTGATTTACTTTGCAGTACCTGGACAATCTTGTTGCTCAATGGATCTCCAATGGTGGTTTCTCTTTAGCCTCTGACTACCATTCTTTTAGAAAGTCATGGTATCCAATCCAAAATTATCTTATCCAAAAAAATCACATCAATACAATGGAAAACATAGGAGTGAAATTTTCCCAATCTTGTTTTCTAGCAGTGCAGGAAAGGATTAGGGATGAATTGGTCAAGTCTGGATCAATGATCACCACCAGGGATAATTGATTCAAGCTCCCTGTTTTCCTTGTCTTTAGGAGCACTGTGGATGAAGCTATGAAAGTTCAAACTGCTTTAACTTTTGAAAAGCCTAGAACCACTGAGCCAGTCCATGCTCCTTCTTTCAAAGATCCCAACAAAATTATGAATAAGATGGAGGCAGATAGCAAGCAAAAATCAAATACTCAGTCCAACCAGGAATCTCCTACTATAGAAAAAATCACCACAATAATCCAAGCTTTTGAGAGCAAAATTGATCAAAATTTTTCTTCTCTTTATACTCCAAAAACCTCTACTTTTGTCCCTAAATCCACTCTGGTCTGTTACTACTGTCATAGCAAAGGCCATGGAACCAGACAATGTCTTGAACTCCAGAAGGATAAGGAGGAAAAGTTGGTGGAGCAGAAGGGGAACAATTTCTTTCTTCCTAATGGTGCTCTGATCCCTTTCAATTAATCTTGCCCTATTTTTCATGTGGTGGCCTCTTATCAGCCACCACCACCTATGAAGGCATCTTTGGCTTCTTTTGATTTTTGATCTTTGTGTTGTACCCTTCAGCCTTGGTATCCTCCAGCCATCTCCTCCTCCAGTCTTGCTGGGGCTTATCAATCTGATCCAGCTAGGAAACAACATGAGGAACCTAAGCCTCATAAAGCTCCTTCCTTGCAAACTTCAATTCTTCAAAAACCAGTTAAAAATTTATCCTCACCTCAGCCTCCTTCCTCTGATGTAGAAGACATGGAGGTGGAAAAGGAAACACTCATGGAAAGGTTTCAAGATCAATCTGATCCTACTCACTCATCTAAATCACCTCAACCTTCTGATCCTGTTCCTGCTTCACCACAACTTCCTCCCTCTACCCAGCCCAAAGTTTGGTTTGATAGGGAAATTTCAAAGTACCACCCCAATGCTGTGGAAGGGGTATTGAAGAAAATTTCAGATATTTAAATTCCTGATCTATCTGTGGCTGAACTACTGTCAATCTCTCCATCTTTTGCTGAAGGAATGAAGAAATGGGTCTCTTGTTGACATTTGGAAATTGGTCCTGAAAAATTAAAGGTTTCCTCCAGTACTTTGATGGAGGAATCTGGTGGAAAAAGTCCTTCCTCAGATTCAAACCTTTACTCCTGTCCTCTTGTTTTTCTTCCTTGTTATCTTGTTGATTCAGCTAAAACTTTTTCTCCTCTTGTGGATTATGGGGTCAACCATTCTCAATGGATTTTGGTGCTACTTGGATGTTTTCTGATCAAGTTGGGGAGAGAATTCTCCTCCCAGATGCTGATGGTAGAAAAATTGAAGTTCCTCTCTGTTCTTTGGATTCTGGTTTTTGGGAAAGAGATTTCCCTGGTCATTCTCCTAAATCATCTTTAAAGGGGAAGCAGAAGGATAATTCCAATTTCTCTCATTTTCTATGGGAATAGTTAATTTTACTGATAGTTGTAGTTATTCTCAGCCTCAGACTTCAACCAAAGGATCAAATCTCATCCCTGAGGCTTATTTTTCATTCTTCTCATCATTTTCATCCAAGCTGGAAAATGTTAAAAAGCAAAAACATTTCAAAATCAAAAATTCCAAAAATATTTCTTCTCTCTCTGGATCTGTTATGTCTCATCTTCCTTGTAATCTAAGGTCTGGTTAATCTCCTCTCAGTTCCTGTTTAAATCTCTGCAATGAGTAAAAACTAGATCCTGATCTCAATTCTATTCTTGGTGGCTTTGGTATGGAGGAATATGGGCTTCAGTGGAGGCAATTTGGGGTAGAAGTAAGTCCTCCCAATTGTGCCCTGCTAGGGCAACCTTCTACCGTCATTTTCAAAACCCTACCTTGTGCCACACATTTGAGCAATGTATTATCTCCTGGTTCTCCCTTTATGTAAAAGGCACCCTTTGAGGATATTGCAGAAAATTGGACGTGGAAAATGTTGGAACTTGATCTCAGTTTTTGTAATCAGGTTTTGCTGTTCAAATCTTGGAGGAAACAAGAAATTCTCTCTTTTGCTACAAAGTATAAACCAGTTTCAAAAAACTTCCAACCATTTAACCAGCCTATGCCTCTCAAACTCAATCCTCCTCTTATTCATCCTCCCTTAACTTGTGATCCTTACTGTGTTTTATCTCAATCTCTTACTGGTCCTTTTGTGCCCAATTTATGTTTCACTGAAGAAAATCTGAAGGTGGTCAACTTTGGTCCAGATGGATGGCTTCTTCCTGATGAGTTAAATTTGATCCAAAATGTCTTATCTCAAAGGGAAAAGTCTATTGCTTTCTGTGAAGAAGAGAGAGGTCTCTTGAAAGAATCCTATGCTCTTCCCTATATCATCCCTGTAGTTGAAAATGATCCTTGGCAAAAGAAAAAGATCCAAATCCCTGCTGCTAAAGTTGAAAAATTTATCAAGTTGGTCTGCAAAAAAGTTTGTATTTGTATATATAAGCATTAAACTTCCAGTTATTCCAGCCCTGTCTTCTGTGTACTCAAGAGTAATGGTAAACTTGGAATAGCTCATGATCTTCAACCCTTTAACAAAGTTACTATTAAAGACTCTGGTATTCCTCCTGCTACTGAAGAATCTTTTGAATCTTTCTCTGGGAGAGCTTGCTAAGGTCTAGGGGAAATTATGGGTGTTTATGAAGAACAATCCTTACATCCTATCTCTCACCCTCTGAATACTTTTGATACTCCTCTTGGTAAATTTCAACTTACTTGATTGCCTCAGGGTGCCACCAATCTGGTTGCAGTCTATCAGGCTCAGATGATGTGGATCCTACAGGATGAAATCCCTGACCATGCTGGTATCTTTATTGAAAATGGTTGAATTAAAGGTCCAGTTTCTGACTATGATAATGAGCTCTTATCTTGGAATCCAGGAATTCTTCAATTAATATGGGAATTTGCTACTACTTTGGAAAGGATTCTGTTTTGAATCAAGGAATCTGGCCTTAATTTATCTGGATCCAAATTGGCTGCTTGTGTCCCTTCTCTGGAAATTGTTGTTCATGTGGTCTGCAAGGAACGAAGAAGGATGGAACCAGCCAAAGTAAACAAGATCATCTCTTGGCCCACTCAAATCAATCCTACTGAAGTTAGAGGCTTTCTAGGTGTTGTAACTTATGTTTGAATCTTTATACCATCTTTAGCCAAAAAATTTACACCTTTGTGTCTTCTAACCAGGAAAGATACTGAATGGATTTGGACCAAAGATTGTGAAAATTCCTTTAAGTTACTTCAAATCATTGTTGGTAAAGACACAGTTTTGAAAAAGATCTCTTATGGACCTGGAGCTGGCAAGATCAAGCTGGCTTTAAATTCTAGTTATATATCTGTTGGGGCTTTTCTTACTAAGGAAGATGAAAATGGTTGGGACCATCCTGCTCTCTATGAATCTTTTCTATTTTCAGATGTAGAATCCAGATACTCTCAACCAAAACTGGAACTTTGTGGTGTGGCTTGAATGATGAAGAAGCTCCAAAACATTCTCTGGGGTCAAAATTTTGAATTGCAAGTTGACACTCAATCCATCATTGAAATGATCAATGCTCCTAGTATCCCAAATGCTCCTATGAATTTTTGGGTGGCCTTTATCCAGCTTTTCTCTTTTGATATTGTTCACAGGCCTGAAAAATGTTTCACCATGCCTGATGTTTTATCTTGAATTCCCCTTGGAGACGATGAATCTGATATTGGAATCAATTTTGATGAAGAAGAAACTTTGATCAATCCTTTCTTCTCCTTCTCCTCTCAGGATTATTCTGGCTTTCAAAAAGGTTTCTGGCTTAAAATAGAGCAGTACCTTTTAACTATTCCAAAACCTCCTGATCTCTCTGCTAAATAATTTTGATCTCTTGCAAGAAAGTCCTCTAATTTATTTGTACAAGGCTCTAGGCTTATGAAAAGAGGAAATATGTTTGCTCTTATTGTTGTTACTATCCCTTCTAAACAATATTTAATCCTTGAAAGTCTCCATGATGGTCTTGGTAATTTTGGGGAAACTGAAACTTATTGATGATTATCCAAACAATTCTGGCGGCCATCTCTGAAGAAATCCGTTGCTCAATGGTGAAAGCATTGTGAATTTTTTCAAAAAAGTAATCTTAGGCATCCAGCTGAAATTCTTTATCCTACTGGGGAGTCCACTGTCTTTGGAAGGATTGCTATGGATGTGGTTCATATTAAGGAAGGTGGTGCTAATTACCTCATTGTGGCTAGAGATGATTTTGCTGGATGGGTTGAAGCAAAATTTCTTAAGAAAATTAGCTCTGAATCGGTGGCATTTTATATATGAGACTTGGAAAATGCATTAAAACTTGGCTCAATCCTACTCTACTGATTGTGGCCCTGAATTTGGTGCCAAACTTGCTGAAATGATCCAATCTCTTCCTGGACAACATAGATTTACTACTCCTTATTATCCTGAAGGGAAAGGCATGGTGAAACAAGGCCATGCTCCTTTGAAGGCTGCACTTGTTAAACTGGCTGGTAGAAGTGGCAAGAATTGTTGCAAATTCCTTCCTCTTGTTCTCTTCTCTGATCAAATCTCAACCAAACAGACTACTGTCTACTCAACTTATGAAATCATCTTTGGTCAAAGAGCAGTTCTTCCGTTGGATATGGAAATGGAATCCTTCTTGGGTATCTCATGGGATGAGGTGTCTTCAACCACTGATCTATTAGTTTCCATATCTAAGCAACCAGAGCAAAGTGAAGATGTTTGTGAAAAATCTGATCAGAAGATGATGGAATCAAGAGGAAAATTGGTCCAGTATTGGAAAGATAAGCACTTAAATTGAATCAGGGATCCCTTGAATACTGGTGATCTAGTTTTAGCTTTCAATCAATCTTTGGAAACCCAGTGGGGAAAGCTCTTCTCAAATTGCGCAAATGCAGTCCTTATTGGGTGGTTTTCCAAGTTAGAGGTGGATCTTATTTTTTGGAAGAACTGGATGGTACCCAGTTTACCAGAAGTCTCTCTTCTGATTAATTTAAAAATTTTCATTGTTGTGGAAGCAACTTATCTCAGAAGTAAGTCCTCCCAATTGTGCACCACCAGGGTCATTTGCTGCTTTTTTGTTGTGAAACTCTACTGTATGCCACATACGTGAGCACCTGGGACACCTTCTTTGTTTTATCTCTGCCACTTCTAGGGCTCTTTTTGATGTATCAAAATATTTTTCAAATCTTCAATCACTATCAAGATGAAGAAATGGCCATTCTTCTATCTCAATTACTTTGTATTCCTCCTTTTATTGATACCTTCAAAATCAAGATGCAGACTAGGGACAGTCTTTAAGTTGGGGAGAGATGTGGTGACCAATCCGGGAAACCTCAGGAAAAAGGTGTTTTTTTTTTTTTTTTCAAAAAATTTTTATATAAATGTTCATTCATTCAGCATCAAAAAAAAAAAAAAACTTCCTGTGTCACTATAGGCACTCTTTCTCTTTCAATGCTTGCAGCTGCTTCTTGTCCTAACGGTCTAGGAAAGGCTTCTCAAGGCCTTTCAAAACCCCATATCCCTTGTTCAACTCCTCCTTGTTGCGCTTCCGGCACCAATTTTTGGCCAAGTGCAAGAAATCATCATCATCCTCATCCTTGCCAATCATCTCCATTGCCACTGATGCCATTGGTCAAAACAACCCATGATCCCCCCTCCTTCAACCGGTTGGCTGACAGAGGTTTTTTTCACCCATAATTATCCCATCCAAATGTCACCAACACAAAAAAAGACAGTGAAAGACTCCCTCATCCATCATCACCTTTGTTTTTTTCACCTGACAACCAGAAAGCTGTTTCTTGAAGCCTTTGGTGCTGCCATTTCTCATTGGCCATCTCAATTCCAAAATCACCAGCCCTCATCCATCCGTGAGGCCATTGCCACTGTCACCTGCCAATGCACAAACGGTCATCCTACCTCATCCTCCAATGCCAATATCCTCTGACTGCCCCATTTGACGGGAAAGTCACCAAACAACATCACCAATTTATCACCCCACATCTGTCACGCATGGCCACTTCCACTGTTTCCAGCAAGCTTGCAGACGGCAATCCTCACCCTCTCAATCTCTCCCACTGATGGATCAGATTTGGTGTGGTAAGAGTGATCAATCCCAATCAAGGAACAATCCAGCTCTTAACAGCCACCCCTTCCTGTTCCCAATCATCCACCTATCCCGTATCTGCTCTTGAGGATTTCACTGCGGTTCACTGTTTCCCTTGCATTTTTCTGTCATCGGCCAGCTGCTGCCATCTGCCGCCGCAGATTTTTATCCACTATTGCACGGAAACTCATTTCCTGCCTGCGCTCTGGTTTCCTTTTCCATTTTTTTTTCTTATGTTGCGCTTCATCTGTCACTATGCTTGATTGTTTTCATCTGATCCAAAATAAAAAAAAATCTGCACTCATTTGTAGTTATCTCTTTTAAGTAGTCTACAGGCCCTCTTGCCCATAAAAGGAGGGGCTATCCCCTGCCTTTTGCAGGAGGGATCCATCTTATCATCCAAGATCCTTCATCCATCTATCATCATCATCTAAGCAATAAATCCATAGGGCCCTTGCCCTTTATCCAAGCATTTTATTTTAGGTATATCTATGATTGCCCCTTGATCTTTGAGCCTCCATACTCAAATCTTGATCCATCCCTCTGTGGCCTTTTTGGTTATCACCAACCAATAGCCTTGCTGGTTGAAGAAGAATTCATTTGATTGAATTCTTGAGTGTATTATAACCCTCTTTGATCCCTTTCTTGACCATACTGGTCTTGATCATTATTTGATTATCATTCTGGAAACAGTCACGTTTCACTGAGAGGTTTCTTTAAGCTTGAAACCTGGAGTTTAAACTTCCCCATATTTCTTTAAAGTTGAATTCCGCCACGCTATTCTTGAGTCCCTTGAGAAGTTCTGGTTTATTCTTGTTTGAACTTGTTACTGAGTTGCTTCTAGAGCTTCATAAAACAAATTGCTTTGTTTTGTACAGCCACCCACAGTTATCTGGTACCCTTCAAGTGCTTGATTGCAGAGAGTTGGGAAGGTTCATTGAGAACCTGGAGATTGGTTGTGATTGAGTTGATCTTTCCTAATCTTCTCCTGAAAACCAGAGTTATTAGCTTGTGGGCATTGTTACTTACAACTGCCTTGTTTTATTGAACTATGAACAAACTTTGAATTATTTTGTTTAAGTCTTTTCCCGCACCATCCTGCCTCAGATAGTGTTGTTTCCTTGCTACCAACTAATTTCAAAATCATTCCTTCCATTGTTTCCTCATTTATAAGGTCCGTGACCTTGATTCCAGTTACATTTAAATATTTTTGTAACACTCAGGAGGGCAGCCTAAACAGCACCTTTCCCCTCCACATAACTGCCTGCGGCTCAGCACCATTTGTAGTCTTACACAGCTTATTGGTTTGATTTAGATTTTTCTTGATATATATCATACACCCATCATAACCTCTCATCAGGTTATCATTCTATATATTTTTTAATTTTATTTTTGGGTTTTTTCATATTTTATCCCTTGTTTTTTTTTACTGCAAATCTGTGTTTTGGAGTTCATGATCTGACTGAATGTCTGCTATGATATGATGACTCCTCCTGTTGTTGACAAAGATTGACCTCTCTTTGAGTGTATGAATTGATTGATATGCTTTTGAAATACATACATGGTTCTCATTAATCCCATTGATCCTTCTCCTCTTGGCATCTTGAAACCTATCTCTATACCTCCTTCCATCCCATCCCATCCCATCCCATCCTCTTGAGACTTGGTTGACCATTTGTCAACAAGTCCATCCTAACCCTATCCCTTGTTTCTTGTTGAGTTTATTTTCTTGATTATCTCCTTCAACTTGTAAGAATGATCAACAATCAAAAAGACAGTTGGGGAACAGGTGTCTCATAAGCCAAGGATTTGGAAAGACTCTTCTCACCTCACATATATATATCATCAAAAAGGGTTCATCTTGACAGATCACATCCCAGATGGAGACAGTTGAGAGATTCCTGGATTCCAGGTATGCAGCTCTACATTTGCTGGATTTGTGTAACCCAGGTTTCATGGCACAGCCTGTCACTAGTCAAAGCTCTCATAAGATAGTAAGTCTAAAATCTTGTCCTCCTTGGCATAAATCAGCCCATCTGTGATAGATTTTGAAATGCAGCAGTTACAAACAATTTGCTTCTAACATTTTAGAAGGAAAAGAAGTAAATATTTTTGTAAAAAGATATGAAAAGGTTTAACCAGCAGACAACAATAGGTGGAAGAAAAACAAAAAAGAAGAAAGAGATGAAGATTAATTTAACAAAGGAAAAGATAATAGAAACAATGAGGATGAGTGGTAAGAAAATGAAAAATAATAGAAACCAAGAAGATTATCCATGAATAAATAGAGTGGTGTGAGCTTCCAAATCAATGATTTAATTATTGAGGAATAAGCTTGATTGGTAAATAGTTTTTGACTTCTTTGATAGGGATTTGATCAATTAAAATGTGATGAATGAGTTTTAGAAGGTAATTGTGCTTTGCGTGAGAGAGAAATGATCAATTCAGAGTAGCCAACTCACAGCGTCTTAAGTAGTGCAGGTTCAGGCAAATTTTCTAGCAGGCGTGCACAAAGGAGAGCCATGTTTCCAGTTTACAGCCCTGAGTGGTTCCTTTCTGCATCCCTGGCCTGGTAGGCCTATTGAGTTTCAGGGTATGTTTTTGTCCCTGGAGACGGGATGAAGAAAGCCTAGTTAGGATGATTTGTAGATCTAATGTGTATTTTTCTGGTTCTGGATTACTCAATCTGACTCCTTTGCCAGGAGTATTGACTTCTACTGGCCCTCTGGGGCATAGGAAGCAATAATGTTTGTTGGTCATCTTTATAATCTGAGTTCTTGGACTTTAACAAACCAACAAAAGACAAATGATCAAGAGACATAGAGATAAATCAGTACACTAATCCAAAATAAAATGGCTTGATCAAGGAGGCTGGTTTTTGGAGAAACATACCTGGATTTCAATTCCCATAGAAAAGCTGTTAGCTTCTTTTGACTGATGAACAGCATATGATTGGGTTAGAAATTCCATAGAGTCCAGGTTAGCATTTTTGGAAAGTGTGCAAGGGAAAACCTCCAAAGCTTTGGAAAATTTCTTGATGGAATTTTGATGTCTTGGTATGAGCAATGTTGATACCAAAAGGAATTAGATTCAAAAAAAGATGGCCAGAAGCGCTGGAACAAGCAGCAATAATTGAATGGAAGTGGACAGTGAGCCTGATGGGCCACATACTTGTAGAGGTTTTTATGTATAACTGTAGGGTTCCAGACTTCAGTGAATGGTGCAAAGCCACTTGGAGTCCTAAGTAGGCAGGAGCAAATGGAGCTTTGGGTATTGTTTCCCTGAATTTGAAGGAACCAGGCTGTACCAGAGTGAGTTCACCAGAGCTTGTAAAGGAGTTGAGAGTTGGGATCGAGTCCAGCAAGAAATTGTCATCTTACTTTGAGCCTGGCCTATGCCACTTGTATTTGCTGGTCCATGCCTTCATATGAGAATTAGTGATGACAGACATCAAGCAGTATGCAAGGATTGGTAGGATCATTTTGACAGATATACCAGATGCGCCTGGGGCTCCAAAGCCTCTAAAAGGTGGGGCGCCATGGTTGGAAAGTGGGTTTGAGGGCTGAACCAGGGAGGGGAATTGCATGAGAAGGGAAAGAGTGGATGTACAGGATAAAAAATGAGGGGATGGATGAGTGGGGATGGTAAAGGATAAATAAAGAGGATCAAGGCTTATATAGTAAAATTGAAAAAACACACTTATTTCCAGTTGACTCTGACATGTCTAATTTCAAATAAGTGGGTTTTTTGATTTTTCAATGGAAGGTTTGAAATGGCGGATTTGGGTTGAAACCCACCATTGAAAAATGGTGGGTTTGGTTAAATCTGATACCCCCTAATAACTTTGTACCAAACATAAAAAATAATGCTACAGATACCCAGTTGATGTGGGTAATTCAAATATTTCAACAAAATTAACATCAGTTATATAGATAAGGGTGTTGCATTTTTCACACCCCCAAACCTGGAAATCACATGGGTTTGATGTCACCACAATGTCCCCCAACTTCCCCAATGCACGCGGTAAACCTGGAAAAAACGTGGGTTTTGGGGGTTTTCAAAAAAATTGAATAATAGGGGATAGGAAGACATCATAAAAACCTGTAGAATAACTCTGACAATTTCTGGCCATTTTTAAGGCCTTCAAAATTGACCTCAAAAAACTGAAAAAAAAGAAACACTCCATGTCTCAAATCTTTTCACATCTTTAATGTTTTTTATTTGATTATTTTGAGAAATCTGAAGAGATAAAAAGTTTACAAATATGGCAGGCCATTCAATTAAAATCTTTCCAGAATTTTAGTACTTCACTTTCCCACCAGAAAATGGGATTTACATAAAAAATGAGACATTATTTTCAATTCTTTTTTTTTTATTTTTCCACGAGATTTTCCAAATTTTCAGTTTGCATTATTTTAGAAGGTATTGAAAAGGGGCCAAAAAAGTTATTTGGGGATTTTTAGGATCAATTATTCACCCAAAGAAATTGATGTATCTACAACAATAATGGGAAGTTTCTGTTTTGGGGTGCCTTTTGAAGCAATTTCTGATACTATTTTGATTCTTTTTATGGAACAATGAGTTTAAAGTTTACAAATTCACTTCAAATGAAACAAAAATGTATTTTTTCATATTTTTTGGACCTTGCTTTGGCCCTCAAATGTCTAAATTCAAAATATCATCTTTAAACCCCTTTTTGGGGTAGGTTCACATTTTGGGGATCTTCTATATGAATAATCTGATATTCAATATTATTTTGAATGATTTCCTGCCCGCTACTCACCTCTTGGGGCGGTCCAATCCTCTCCTCAACCAAAAAATTACCTTTCAAAATCCAGAATACACTCCAAACCACACCAATAATCACCACCATCACCAATCATCACAACTCAACACCAATAAACCAATCACACATCACTACTCAAAGCAACTCAACAAATAAGATTAAAAAATCCAACTACACTAAATCAAACCCCCTGAATCCAAAAACTCAATTGAAAATCAAAAAAAATCAAGCCTTCATAAAAAAACCATCTCAAAAGCAAAATCCCAAACAAAAAATGTCTGAACAACACATCAACCCACTTTTAATACCTGCCTCTGCTGCTTCTTCTACTCCTCCAATATCTTTCTCTGCTGCTTCTCCTTCTACTGCTTCAACTGATTTATATCACCCCCATGATTCCACCCCTTTGGCTCCTCCACCAGAATTATCATATCATTCAAAGGGGGAACTTGTGCATGCTGCTCAAGAGTGGGCTAAGTCCCATGAATATGCCATTTCCACCAAAGTTTCCAATACTAAGGAGAAAAGATATACTTACCAATGTGACAAATCTGGGGAATATAAACCAAATTTGGATAGCAAAAGACTTCTGTCAAATAGAAAAACAAACTTTCCCTTCAAATTCTCTGGAAGCTTTTACCAGAGGTCTGGTCATTGGGAAATAAAAATCCAATGCACTGATCACAATCATCCACCATCAACTGATCTATCCACTCATCCAGTTCATAGCAGGATTCAGGGTGATCAAAAGGATATGGTCAATTATTTAATCAAATCTGGGGTTCCTACCCTGAAAATTCTTAATTCCTTAATGCAGTCCTCCAATTGTCCTGTTTGCACAACCCTTAAAACAATCTATGACAAAAGATCCAAAATTAAAAAAGAAAAAACAGGAAGGAGAATCACCCATAGAAGCTTTAATAATGGAATTAAGAAACTCTTCTTTTACATATGAAACCAATAATCAAAATGGTCATATTGGTTCTTTATTGATTTCTCACCTAGATTCTATCAAATTAATCAAACTCTTTCCATCAGTATTAATGATGGAATGTACCTATAAAACCAAAAAATGTTCCATGCCTCTTTTTCACATTGTTGGGGTCAATAATTGTGCTAGAACATTCTCTGTTGGTTTCTGTTTCCTCTCCCAAGAAAGAAAGGAAGACTATAACTGGGCTCTCCACCAACTTCATAAATTATTAGAAAATGAAGAACCCAAAGTCATTGTGACATTTCCCAACTCTCATCATTTACTCTGTGTCTGGCATATCTTCAAAAACATTCAAAAATATTGTAGAAAACACTTTAAATCTGAAGAAGAATGGATGATATTCAGAAAACACTGGAATATGCTGGTCAAATCCAAATGTGAAAATTCTTATCAAGTTAATTTTACCAAGCTGACTGCAGTCTAGAATCCCCCTACTTCTGAATACCTTCTTGAGAACTGGCTTCCTCTAAAAATAAAATTTGTTTCATATGCTGCAAAAAAGCACCCACATTTTGGAAATACCAGCACATCTAGAATAGAAGGGCTTCACTCCTATTTCAAAAAATTTATCATAACTTCTTCTGGTTCCTTTTCTGATTTAGTTCACCAAATATATCATTCAGTTTCAATCCATCTCCATGAAACTGCCATTGAAACTTCTCAGCAGGACTTCAAGGACTTGATTGGTCTCCCATATTTTGTTGAAAATCTCTCAGGTAAAATAAGCCACTATGCTCGCAAGATTTTGCATTCCTTTCACATTTCAGCAGAAAAATCATCACCTGTTCTGATTTTGATTATTCTTCTTTCATGGGAATTACTTGTGTACACCAAGTGAAGAAGGCCAGTCTCATGAAGCAACAATTTTTGCTTGATGATTTTCATCCCCAGTGGCATTTCAAACCTCCTATTGCAGTATGTTTTCTTTTCTTGGAGAAAAAATAATTGTAACATTGATTTCTGAAGTTTTTTCTTTTATTTTGGATTTATTCATAGCTTTCTGAGAAGGGGTCATGCCAACCTTTTCAATCATCTCATGAATCACCTTCCAAATCAACCAACATACACCAGTTTCAGAATGAACTCTTTGAAGAATTACTTAAATTGCGCCCAGGAGAACAAAATTTTTACCTTGGAGAAATGAGGAAACTGTTAAAAGGGAAGTATCAACTGACTCCCATTCAAGAAACCCTATAAAAGGAAGAAAGGAAAATTTGCAGAAGACCCAAAGGAGCCCCCAATAAAAGAAAAATATTTTCTCAGCATTCAGCTAAGAGGGATTGATCTGGGTTTGAATATTTTGAAGTAACAAAGAGAAGAGGAAGACCAAGGAAGCACCAAGTGGTTAATTCAATGGTTAGTATTTTATTGTTGTGGTTTTTTTATCAATTTATGTTGAATCAATTTTAAAAGCATATGGTTGGAATTTTTTTTTCTCTAATTTCATACTCTGAGGAAAATGAAAGGAAAGGAAGGCAATGAAAAGGCCAAGGGAAAAAAGAAACAGGAATCAGAGGAAGAGGTGCTTTTTTTTGTTTTATTAGGCTAACATTGCATTATGAACAGGATGAATTAATAACAAAAGAGGAATTGAGTGGAGAGGAACTCAAAGATCATGCAGAATTGGATATAATAAAGACATTTAGTAATTTTTTTTTTGGTTTGAGGGGATCAGGATTGTTTTTCTATTTTCCATTGATTTTCATATTTTTATTTGTCACTCAAAGGTCAGGAACCATCATCAATTAGAGGGTTGTTACATGAAATTTGAGTCCTGCAACTTTGAAGAGGATCAAGAGAAGAAAACAAAAAAGATGAAGATGAAGGTGCTCATAGGCCTCCAGGGAATCCAATCTTTGCTCCCACAGCCACAGCCTCTGAAATAGAAAAGGTGAATAAATTTCTGAATTAATATTTCTTTATGGTTCACTTATTAACCCCTTGTTTTTTGGGATGAAGGTCAAAACATTGTCTTTTTCATCTTCTGATAATTCTGAAGTGGTGGCTATTGATAAATTCAGTATGAATTGTTTTTTTTTTCATTTAATCTTAAACAATACTCATCTTTTTTTCCTTGGTATCAATACAAAAATTTCATTTTCCCAAAGAAAGCCATACCAAAACTTTCACATGTTCAAGATGTGATGGGTGATGGGAACTGTGGGTTTATATCAGTAAAAGTTAATTTGGTCTGTAAATCTGAATATTGGAGCTCAATATTTCATGAAATGATCAATGAAATGGAATAAAACTCTATCTTCAAGGATGAAAACTTCATGGATCAAGTCTGGGATGAAAATTTTGACAAAGCAAGAAAAAATCTCAACCAGCCTTCTGGACCTGCCCCTCAAAGTTACTGGATGAAATTCCCTTGCCATGGTTTCCTGCTTGCAGATACATACAAAAGTCCAGTGTTACTTTTGTCTAAGTTGATTCCATCAACTCATTTGCCCCTCAATTCACCTCCAACTGCCAATTCCCAAACATATCACATATTTTCAATTATTTTGGAATATTTTCAGCACATATTGTCTTTCTACTAGAATTGTGAACTGTGGCCAGCTCCCCAATCAGATCCCTTTTTGAAGGCTTTTGCTAGCAAGGAATCAAAAAAATGGGAAGATTTGATTCATAATAAATTGGAAATTGGTTTGAAGATTTTGTTTCCTGGTATTAAAAATAATAAAGGAGTAAAAATTGATCTTGATTGAATCATTTTTCTGTTTTTTTCCTCAATTTTTCATAATTTTTTTTACTCATTTCTTTAGAAAAAAATACCACTTTTTTGTTTTCAATCATGAATTCTTTGGTAAAAAATAAGCTACAAAAAATCCCTGGATGATATTTTTGGGCCCTTTGTGATTCTCACTAAAATGATGCAAACTGAAGATTTGGAAAATCTCATGGGAAAAAAAAGAATTTAAAATAATGCCTCATTTTTTATGTAAATCCCATTTTATGGTGGGAAATAAAAGTACTAATATTCTGGAAAGGTTTTAATTGAATGGACTGCGCTATTTGGAAATTGTTTTTCTCTTCAGATTTCTCAAAATAATCAAAGCAAAAGGATTAAAAATGTGAAAAAATTTGAGATGTGGAGCTTTTTTTTTCAGTTTTTTGAGGGCAATTTTGAAGGCCTTAAAAATGGCCAAAATTCTTCAGAGTTATTCTACAGTGGTTTGATATGCCTTCCTATCCCCTAGTATTTTTTTTTTTTGAAAACCCCCAAAAAATGTGTTTTTTTCCAGGTTTACCACTTGCATTGGGGATGTTGGGGGACATTGTGGCAACATCAAACACCACAAAAAAAGTAGTGGCACTTGTTAGCAAGTGCCATCAAGGAAGCTCTGTCTAATCTCTAGTTGAAGGTATTTTCATTCTCTAACATGTTTTTGGTTCACAGTAGCTGGGCACAATTCAGAGTGACTGTGCACAGTGCACCATGCACAGCAACTGTGCACAATGCACAATGCACAATGCACAGAAACTGTGCCCAATGCACAATGCAAAGCAACTGTGCACAATTCAGTGACTGTGCACAATGCAGAGTGACTGTGCACAATGCACAGCAACTGTGCACAATGCACCATGCACAGCAACTGTGAACAATGCACCATGCACAGTGACTGTGCACAATTCAGAGTGACTGTCTACAATGCACAGTGAGTGTGCACAATGCACAGTGACTGTGCACAATGCACAATGCACAATGTACAGCAACTGTGCACAATGAACCATGCAAGGCAACTGTGCACAATGCACAGCAACTGTGCAAAATGCAAATTGACTGTTCAAAATGCACAGCAACTCTTCAAAATGCACAGCAACTGTTCAAAATGCACAGCAACTGTTGACAACGCACAGAAACTGTGCACAATGCACAGAAACTGTGCACAATGCACAGAAACTGTGAAAAATGCACAGAAACTGTGAACAATGCACAGCAACTGTGCACAACGCACAGCAACTGTGCACAATGCACAGCAACTGTGCACAATGCACAGCAACTGTGCACAATGCACAGCAACTGTGCACAATGCACAGCAACTGTGCACAATGCACAGAAACTGTGCAAAATGCACAGCAACTGTGCAAAATGCACAGCAACTGTGCACAATGCACAGCAACTGTGCACAATGCACAGCAACTGTGAAAAATGCACAGCAACTGTGCACAATGCACAGCAACTGTGCACAATGCACAGCAACTGTGCACAATGCACAGCAACTGTGCACAATGCACAGCAACTGTGCACAATGCACAGCAACTGTGCACAATGCACAGCAACTGTGCACAATGCACAGCAACTGTGCACAATGCACAGCAACTGTGCACAATGCACAGCAACTGTGCACAATGCACAGCAACTGTGCACAATGCACAGCAACTGCGCACAATGCACAGCAACTGTGCACAATGCACAGCAACTTTGCACAATGCACAGAAACTATGCAAAATGCACAGCAACTGTACAATGCACAGGAACTGTGCACAATGCACAGCAACTGTGTACAACGCACAGAAACTGTGCACAATGCACAGAAACTGTGTAAAATGCACAGAAACTGTGTAAAATGCACAGCAACTGTGTGCAATGCACAGCAACCGTGAACAGTATTTATCCAAGCCCCAATGCACAATGCACAGTGACTGTGAACAATATTTATCCAAGCTCCAATGCACAGTTGCTGTGCATTGTGCACAGTTGCTGTGCATTGTGCACAGTTGCTGTGCATTGTGCACAGTTGCTGTGCATTGTGCACAGTTGCTGTGCATTGTCAACAGTTGCTGTGCATTGTGAACAGTTGCTGTGCATTGTGAACAGTTGCTGTGCATTGTGAACAGTTGCTGTGCATTTTGAAGAGTTGCTGTGCATTGTGCATAGTCACTTTGCATTTTGAACAGTCACTTTGCATTTTGCACAGTTGCTGTGCATTGTGCACAGTTGCCGTGTATGGTTCATTGTGCACAGTTGCTGTACATTGTGAACAGTTACTGTGCATTATGCACAGTTGCTGTGTGTTGTGAACAGTTTCTGTGCATTGTGCACAGTCACTATGCATTTTTCACAGTCACTGTGCATTGTGCACAGTCACTATGCATTGTACACAGCCAGTGACTGTGCATTGGAGCGTCAATAAATTTTCACCTGAGCTTGGTAGGAGCATGACCTGAGTTTGGCCATACATTGGGCAATGGCTCTTTGATGGCACTTGCTAGACTTGCTAGCAAGTGAAATGCAGATTTCTGTGGTGAAAACTGCGTGATTTCCAGGTTTGGGGATGGGAAAAACTCAACACCCACTACTTCTGACAATAAAACTTGTTTAAAGTTGAGATTTTGTGTTCAATTTTATTCAGATTCCTTTTTTAAAAGGTATGGCGTGGCTGTTCAAAATAAATCATTGTTCATTCATCAAGAAAGGAATTGATACTAAATTACATTCTTAATTGAGGAAAATTAAAATTTACAGAGTTTTTTTAGTTGGTGAAGTGTTTTAAATTTGAATCATCTTCCTTAAGGTTGAAAAAATCAGTTACTTGATACAAGCTGGGAAGTTATGGCTTCAAATAGGGAAGTGATGGATGCAAGGAAGGATTTTAATGAATTGAAAATTTCTCTGTGGGTTGTATTGGTGGATGGATACTTAAAGTATCCTACTTTTCATAAGATTATTGAAATTCAAGAAACTCAAGTGGTTCCCTGTTACCACCATCACTTATTTGAGAAATTGAAGGCATTTACCAAGAATTGATGGACTTTGATATTTTTGAATCAAAATCAGCTATTAAGTTTATTTTGTCCTAATTACAAAAGGTTTCATCTGTTTCATTTCAGGAACCACATATAAATCTGAAATTATTAATCACAAATTTTATCACCTTGGCTTCATTTGCACTTTTCATAAAAAATACAGTTTATACAAACATGGAGTTTAATTTATTCCGATTTAAATCTTGGTTGCTGAATAGATCCCTCATCTGTTTTGGTTGAGAATACAGTCTAAATATTTTTTATGCTCAATTTAAATCAGTTCATTACCATTGAAATCCAAAAATGGAGCTTTTAAAACACAACTTTCATTTTCAGAACCAATAAATTTATTATAACTAGAAGGAGATTTGAACTTTTTGAAGAGAATGATATCATCAGCTGATTTGAATTGAACCTGAAATTCTTAAGTTAATTTGGACGTGCTTTTTGTTGTTTTTAATTCATTGGAGAGTTTTTCTTGAAATCATTGGCTTTCTGTTTTGGAATTTGGAAAGCATTTTTATCAAACTATATTTTTCTTCAAAGAAATAGTATAGAAAATGAATTGATGAGTTGGGTAAAATTAGGGAGCTTATGATGTGAGTGTGAGTTTGGGTATTTATGGAAAAAGTGCAATGGGGGATTTTATTATTATTTGAATTTATATATCTTATTTTAGTTTTAATGATGGATTTCAGTGGGAAAAAAGAGCTGAATAGTCTGCTATGTTGCATGTTTGAGGTTTTGGGTACCTGTATATACTATATTTCAAAAAATTCACTTATTTTTGGTTAAATTTTCAAAAAAACTTGTGAAATGAGTTTTTTTCTGATATTGATTTTTAAAACTCTTAAATGCCCCATTCTTAGGGAAATTTTAAATTTTCAACCCAACACAACCTGTTCACAACTCAAACTGGGTTGTCTGGTGTAACTTTCAACCCATGTGAGTTGTGAATGGCTGTTCAAAACTTGAAATGGGTCCTGTGGCGCGGTTCAAAGCCATTTGCAACCCATCTGAGTTGTGAATGGCCTTTCATGACTCCAGGGTTGGGAGAAAAAAATAAAAATAAAAATTGAAATAAATAAAAATAAACCAAGACCTTGATTCACCAAAAAGAAAATCAAAAAGGCAAAACAAAGGATCCAAAAGTGCAATGAGATTTTTTTTTGAATTAATTTTTTCAGGTAAAAGAATACATCCAAAAAATCTGAAAAAAATATTTAAAATTTCTTTGAATGTTTATTTAATTTCCTGAAATATTGAAGAACCAAAAAAAATGAATTAAAAAGGCAAATAAAAGGATCCAAAATCCCAATGAGAAATTTGGTTTTTTTGATTTGTTTGATTTTTTGAATGAATTTTTTGAGGTAAGATACATCCAAAAAATCTGCAAAAAATATTAGAAAGTTCTTTGATTGTTTTAATAAATTTCTTATGGATTGAATAACCAAAAAAAAATGGATTAACAAGGCAACTAAAAGGATCCAAAAGTCAAATGAGAAATTTGCTTTTCCTTGATTTTTTTTTTAATTTGTGGATGGATTTTTTAGGGTAAAAGAATAAATCAAATTAACCTAAAAGAAATATTGGAAGGCTCTTTTATTGTTTTTAAAAATTGATGAGAGCTGAAATTACCAAAAAAACCTGTTTAAAAGGCAAAAAAGAAAGATTCCAAACTCCATTGGAATTTTTTTTTATTTTTCTTATTTTTTTTTTATTTTTTTGGATGAATTTTTTGAGGTAAAAGAATAGATCTGAAAAAATCCAAAAAAAATATTCAAAATATCTTTGATTTTTTTTAAATTTTATGAGAGCCTAAATAACCAAAAAAAAATAATTAAAAAGGCAAAAAGGCAAAAAGGAAGATCCCAAATGTTTTTTTATTAATTTTTTTATTGCATTTTTGAAGGAGTTCTAATTCCTCCAACTTTATCAAAGATGTATTTTGGGGTGCCTAGTTACCCCTAATTAATCTGTAAGATGGCCCATTTGGGTCTATTTTTCCCCAAATGGGCAAAATTGTTTTTCAAACCTCTAATGGGTTGCAAATGGTGTTTCACAACTCAAATGGGGCACAAACCACATTTCAAAACTCAAATGGGTTTCAAATAGCAGTTTGCAACCAATTTTTGACCTGGGGTTGCAAATTGAACACTTTGCCCATTCTTATTTTCAGTGATAAAACTCCTTTAATACCAAGGAGATGAATTCCAGTCCTCAACCTAATATCTGCAATTAAAATGAACCCTTCAAAGCCCTTGAGTGGCACTTTTCTGATGAGGATTATGATACTCAATTATCCTCTCACCAATATAACTGAATGAAAGATTTTCCAGTCAGTAAAAAACTTCCTTGAATAAATCACCTCCCTCTGCAGATCCATCACTTCCCAGCTTGGACTAAGCAAATGAGTTTATCAAACATAATGAATATGATTCCAATTCACTACCTCATCCAAAGCTACCCAAATTTTATTTAAAATCCAGTTACCCTTGATCTGGAAGGGAATCCCTTGTCAATTTATTTCTTGATGAAAGATCATGAGTTGTTCTTAGGGTTGTTATAAATTCACAACCCTACATAACCCATACACAACTCAAAATGGGTCATGTGGCATGGTTCACAACCCATTTGAGTTGTGTACTGCTCCCCACAACCCAAGGAGTGGTGAACAGCCATTCAGGACTCAGGTTGGTTTTTGGAAAGGCCACACAACCCATTTTGAGTTGTGGCCTGCCATTCATAACTCCAGCGTTGTGAGAAAAAAAAAATCAAAATAAATATAAAATTAAACAAAACAAGAAAATGAAAAAAAATTGAAAAAAAATAAAAGACACTAAAACAAAATTGATAAAAATTCACAACTCCAGGCCAATGAATTCACAATCATGGTCCTATGAATAAATTCAAATGAAAAATTAAAAAGTCCAAAAAAATTAAAAAATTGTGCCCAAAAAAAAACACAAATGTAAAAATAAAAATGCGTAAAAAAAATAAAAAGAAACATTATACACTCAATACAGCCCTGAAATAAAATCCAATAAAATTTTTATTTTTTAATAAAATACAATAAAATACAAAAATTTTATTATATATTTGAAAAGAAATTGAATTGAATCAAAACAAAATTTAACTAAATTAAATTAAAAAACATTAATTCATATCATTCCATTTGATCAATTCATCAAGTCAATCAATCAACCCCCAAAAAATAGGAGTGTAAGTCCACCTCAATGGACTAGCCCTAAAGTAAAAATGACAAAAAAAAGTTCAAATTGTGTTAAGCTTATCCCATCATAAGAAGTAAAAAGACTTCTTATGATGGGATTAGCCCAACACAAGTTGAACTCATTGCATTGGACTAGTGTGAAACTAAATCAACCCCCCCCAAAAATAAAATAAAATAGGGCTAGTAAATTGAGGGGGACTTGATTAAAGTCCACCTCAATGGACTAGCCCTGAGGTAAGAGCACCCAACAAAAACAATCTCAACTTGTGGTAAGATTATACCATCATAAGAAGTAAAAATAATCCTAATGGTGTGATCATCCCAACACAATTTGAACTGACTTACAAATAAAATTTCATTTGAAAAACTCAACATAATGATGTTAAAACAAAAAACTGAACATAATGATTTTAAAAATGTGATAACCCTTTACATTAATAGAAGTACAAGATCAGAATCAGAAGTAAATTTTATGCCAAACCAAAATGATGAAATGAAAACCCAAATGATAAAATGATATGATGTCTATAAACTGGAATAAAAATCCAGTTGATCTTTGAGTTGATCAACCAAATCAAAAGCCTTCTTTAAATTCAAAAAAGAAGGTTTTAATACAATCGGTGGTATTGAAATTATATCTCCTTCAATTAATAAATGAAACCAGTAATTATTGTTAAAAAAGAAAATTAAGATGGCATCTGATGGTTCTTTTAAACCAATTTTCATAGGGGTATAAGTACAACATGACTCCAATGAAATGAAAACAATTTTCATCCCATAAAAATCTGCTATTATTTGACTCATATCCAATTTTCAAAGCCATTTTAAAGAGCTAATCCTTTCATTGATGTCTTTAAAATAAAGTATTTGTTCAATCTTTTCTACCTCTTTGCTACCACCATGTATCTTAGCATAGCATTCCTTATGTTTCCTCATTGTTTCTATTATTTCCCTTTGGAATTTAAAACATCTTGCTTCATCATACAAAAGTGATTTAGCAATGACTCTAAATCCAAAATTTCCATCAGCCACAGGATGCCAAACCTCACCCAAGAACTCATGTAAGCTCCAGGTATCTGGTTGAAGTATTTTACTTTTGGTTCCTACAATCAAAAGTCAATTATTCATCATTCATATCACATTAATCAAATCAATAATCACCAAAGATAAGCTTTTGGTTGACTTCTCCTGCATTTGTTCTTCCTGATAAGACGATTCTGATTCCAAATGAAGGGATTCTAATTAACTTTCAGCCTCTTCATCTGAGCTATTGAGTTCAGATTATGAGCCTGAGGACTTGTAATATAAACATCATATCACCTTAGGCTAATCAAACCATCAAAATGAATACTTCTAAAAATAAAAGACTCAAAATTTTTGGTATTTTTGATGCCCTTCCAACCTGTCTTTCCCTCTTAAGTTTCTTTTCAAAATTTTCAAATATTGAAATTTCATTCCAGGTGTCTCTCAATTTGGGTCTAAAATGGCTCAAAAGTAAACATTTTTTATTGATCCTTGGCTTTGCAACAAATGTTTTTGCATTATTGACAAGGGACTTTAAAATCTCCACTTTAAATTCTTCAGTTTTTCCCATAAAAATTGAACTGAGCTTATCAAAAAATTGATAAGAGTTGAGCACTTGATGAGCGCCCACCTTTCAAAAAGAAAAAGAATCAGTCATTATTAAATTCATTCACAAATCATCAATCAAACATGAATTATCAATCAGAAATCATTCATCAAAAAGCAATTCAAACAATACAAAAATGCAAATTACTAAACTGAAAGGGTTTTATTCTAACTTCCACAGAAGATGAAAATCCTCAGGAACAACAGATCATCTAAATTCTAGTATTATTTCCTAATATTTGGGAGCAGGGAAAGCCCATTTTCTTGGAATATGACTTGGTGCACACTTTTCCATCATGATAACACTTTAACTTCTCAAATTGTTACCCAATTAGTTGAATCGCCACAATTTACAATTTTTATCCCAATGGTAACAGTTCTTTTGGAAGAACTGTTCCTAACTTTATTTGAGAGTTTTTAAGCAATTCATACACTTGTTTGATTTTCCCATCAATTTTCCCATCCAGGTGCTTCCACGCATCCAAAATGCTCCCCAAAGAACCTGGAAGTAATTGTTTGAAAATATTATGGGCCCCTTCCAGCCAAGAAATTATTTTATTTCCAAATTCAGGGTTGACACAAGTCCACACAGTTACAAATGTCTCTTCAATAGGTAAAATTTCATTTTAAATATACTAAAGCACATCCTCACAGTCTTTCAAGAAACACTGTATACAAATTTCAAAATGGACAATCCCAGCATAGATTAACAAAAGAAGCAACCACTTGGCCTACTCTGAGTTCTGCATCATTGACTTCTGCCTCCCCCTTGGTTTTAGAGGCCCCATAATTTTTCCACAGAGACATAAAACATTTCCATCCTTCATCATCATCACTGAAGGAGAATTTGAAATTTTCTCAAATATTTTTAGACAAGTGCAAAGAGCACAACTGTCTGGATGAGTCAGGGGAAATATTTTAAATAGCACAAATCAGAACTTTTTCATGGTCCATCACAAAGAATTTTGGAAGCCTCTCTGGATCATAAACTAACTCCTTAAGTGCATTCACTGCCCAAATTTAGAACTCACAAATTTTCTTTTTATATAAACAAAAGCCTTTGTAAGAGTTTTGCTGTTGGCAATCATTCATGCAACATGCAATAGCAGGATGTTTTAACTATTTTTTTTTAAGTACAATCCAAAAAAGAAATATGATGAAGTTTTTTAACAAAATTCATAGACTAAGGATGAGCCAAGAAAAGGGCCTTTAAGTGACCCTCTCCACTGAATTTTTCCCTGGACACCCACTGAGTATCTTGGAGGTTTTTGAATTGTGCATCCATAAAACTTTTAAACTTGAGTTCTTCTGCCTTTACCTTGTGATTAGTGATATAGATTTTTCTATTTTCAAATTATTATCAACAATCAATATTTATTGACTTTCTTTTGAGTTGAATTTTATTGAGCACATTGTGCATTCCTTCCTTCATTTTATCTAAGGCCACACCAGAGATTCTCTTCAGTTGAGGATTCACTGAGGTTTTTGAAGATGTTTGATGATTATTTTGGTAATTTCTAATGGAGGGGCACCAGGTGGGATCTGCTACTGTGAAACTTTCACAGATCATGAATGAATACCCAACCTTCCTTTGTTGAGTTTTTCTTTGACTTTTGGTGAGAAATTTCCCTGAATATATTCCATTTCTGTTGAATTCTAGGTCTATGTATTTGTATTTCTTTGACTTGAATGTCATCAAAGCATATCCATGCATGGACATCCATTTTTGACAAAATTATTTGGCTTCTTCCCTACCAGAAAATTATCTTGCTGGAGGAGGGTCAAGGGGTTCTGGAAACTTAAAGTTACATAGTTACATCCACCATAGTCACATTAGTTTCCATCAAATAAAATCAATCAAATTGCACATGGAATTTTGCACCCCTCCACCTGTCAATTCTAGTTGTGAAAAATCTTTTTCCTCACTTGTAACCCTAGATGAGGATGCAATTGGGGCTTATTATGTTTTATTTCCAAAATCACTATCTTCTGCAACAGCTTTGTTAAAATCACTATCAATTGAGTCCTTCACTGAAGCCTTTTTGAAACCAGGGGGGCTTGAGCTTGCCACTGTTCCCATAATCCAAAAAACTTTAAAGAAAATTCAGTATTCAATTTGAATTTCAATTTAAAAACTCCAAAGTGTGCTCACTTTTTGGTTGAGAAAAAGAAAATTATCCAATGGGCAAGTGTTGTGTATGGTTTGGGACAAGAGTTTGTACCCTTTGCCAATAGGCAGAATTTTTGATCTACCAGTTCCTTTTTGTGGTCTCATAGTGCCAAAATGTATGCAAAATCCCCAAATTTGGGTTGATGGAACTCAAAATTGGTCCAGGGGTGCCTGGGTACCCCTAATTACCCCCTAAAATAGCCCATTTGGGGCAATTTTTCCCCAAATGGGCCAAAAGTGTCCATCTAAACACAGGCAACCCCCCAGGGGTTGTGCATTTGATGAACCTCCATTCAAAACCTGGGGTTGTGAATTTATCACTTCCCTTTTTTTAAACAGCCACATCATTTTTTTAAGAACAAGAATATTCATAAAGTGAAAACTCCAAGATCACCCTTCAAAGATTTATATGGTCTGGAGCAGTCCTCCTCAGTAAAGAGAAAGAAACATTTCTTAAATTCCTCCAAAATAAGCCCAAAAGTCCATAGAAAGTTCAGGAAAATATTGAGAATCAGAGACTATCATGAGATCCTGAAAAATTAAAAATAATTCAATAAGATAAAATACATTGGCAAAAAATTCAAATTCATTAATGATAAATCTATTGGATTTTTAAACTGGTTTGATGCCATATTCAAAATTGAAAAACTCACATTGGAAATTGAATTTTTAGAGAATAAAACATAAATTGAGGAAAAAAGTTTCATTCTGAGATTATAGGTCTAGAATGAAAAATCTATGAAGAAGAGAATTCTGAGAAAGATGAGTTATTTTTTTAGCAGGGGGAGAAGGATCAAAATTGGCTTCAATCAGATAAAATCCAAATCCTTTCCTCAGTAATTCCTGGAGAAAGTTGAAGTTTAAAATTTGATAAAATTAAAAGAAATTGCACATATAATTTTATTTTCAACATATTGATTCATATTTTTTTGAGAAAAAAAATAAAGAAAAAATTACCATTGTTTTCAACTATGCTTAATAAAATTATTGAACCCTTCAATATACATAGATACATATATATAGACATATATTTTTTCTCCCATAAAAAAATATTTCTGTTGTTGAAATACTGCATTTTTTTTCTGTTTCTTTGATTCTGTGAATTGAAATTCACACACAATTGTGGCTCTATAAAATCAGGGAAGGTAAATTGAAATACTTTCAGTTTTTGGAAGTAAAGAAAATTTTGAAAATTGATTTTTGATTCAAATTAATTCCCAATAAAAATTTTGGAAACAAAAATTTACCTCTATTAAAAATTAGTTTGTATTATTTTTCAATTAATAATCCAAATTTATTCTTGGATGGAACTATCAGAAGGAAAAGCAGGAAAGTTTTCCATTTTTTATGTGAGGAAAATTCTATAACTCACAATTTTAAAATGTGATATGGGGTTAAAAATCAAAAGCAGCCAGGTTATTTCTGCATTAAATCAAATAAGAATACAATATATTTTTTTACTTGATAATTTACTGGTTTTATTCAAATCAGATCCTTTCTATCCCTTCCAAAATCTGAAATAATATATGGGATACTTTGCTTGATTTAATGTTGAGGCTTTCTTGATCCCTTTTTAAAGGTGTGGAAAACTTATTCCTTAATAAAACAGAAAAAAAATCAGAATTTCCCATAGTTTTTTTTCCAAACTTCTGCCACCAAATTTTCCAGAGTTTTCTTGAAGGCCCACATGTATTAAATTCATTTTGGAATTTCGAAAATTATTTTTCAAAAATTGATTTACTTTTAATGGCCTCTGGAAGTTCCTCCAATTTGATGAAATTATTAATTTCAGGGATTCATCCTTGGTTAGATTTATCCTTAATTGCACACTTTCCATGGATGAAATTTTCAAAATTAATAAAAAAATACTGGCATTTTTGGAGCTTGTCTCAAGTTTTTTTTATAAGAATTCTTATTCTTTTCTTTTATGAATGGAAGGCTCAAAGTGGAAAGGTTAAATCTTTCAAAGGGACCTTATTAAATGCTCATATTTATTACAGAACTATTCACTGATCTCAAGGGATAATTTTCCATGAATTCTGTTTTTACCTCTTCCTCCTTTGGGTTTCATTCTTCCACTTTTTCTTATTATTTTTCAAGAGATTGCTTTCAATCATCAATCAATCCATCCAAATTCTTTGGTTTTCTCAAATAAATCATTTAAAAGAAATAATATTCTTAATAAATTCAAAAAGTAGATGAGCATCTAACCAGATTCATTGTTGAAACTAGGTGGTTTTTCATTCAATTGAAATTTTGAGGTTTTTTGGGTGGCAGCAATTAAAATTTTGGTTTTTGGTGTGACAGAAGTGGGGGAAAAGAAATAAATCTTTTTCAAAACCAAGAAAAAAAAATCCAGAACAGGTTTTTCATAAGTTTTTGGAAGTGGAGAAAGAATTTAATTTATGTTTTTTTTATTTCCTTCCCCTACACAGCAAAAATCAATATATATATATATATATATATATATATATAAGGGGTCAACTTTCTCTCCACCAAAACATTTTCAATTGATATAAAGTATTTTGGGGGAAATGGGGGTCAAATTGTGAGGTAATTGATGGATTTATTTCTGAATTTATTTCTTTCCAAAGAAATTTGGAGAGTGGGAGGGTGGGGGGGGGGGGTTTAATTTTTGGAGTTTGAATTTCTAGAGATCTTACAGTCTGATAAAGGGTGGAGCTGCCTGTCTAAAGGTTGTAAGCTTTAAATTAATTTTTTCAAATTTTTAGAGGTCTTTTTACTTAGAACAGGCTGTATCAGAGTTGAAATTTTCAAAAAAATTAAATGGCTTATTTTGGGCTTATACTTTGTTTATTTTTTTTAATTTTTTTTCAGTCAAATTTTTTTTTTCATTTTTTGTTTTGATAAGAGCATATTTCTTTAAAAATTTATCTTTTTCCTGAAATAAGCAATTTAAATTTTACAAAAGTTTAACTCTGATACACCCTAATGATAAGAGCAACTGTCTCATAATTAAAAGAAAATAATGCAAAAAATTTTCAATTTCATCAAAGTAAAAGATCAACTAGGACCTCTCAGAAACCATTGGAATAAAAATAAGTCTATTCCAATGATTTATTTCTCTCTTTAAAATAGAGCTTTCCATATGTTTCTATACATAAAACATAAAAAAATAGAATTGAAAGTGTGGCAGTGAGACATTAGAACAAACTAAACAAGCGGGAAGATACTCAGAGATTTTATAATGGTGAGAGAGAAAGATTTTTCATTAAAGGGAATGGAAAATTCAAAGATTGGGTAGAAATAAAGCACAGATAAGGTTTGAAAAATTTTTAGGGAGAAAAAGCTTTGAATGTTTTAAAATCTGGATAAAAATGATTTAATAAATGGGTTCATATAATACAACAGGTTTATGAGGAGGTGGGTGTTAGAAGAAGGATTGATTAATGGTAAAACAAAATTAGGAAGATGAGGAGTAGGGTTGATTAGATTTTTCAATTGATTGGAAAACTTGTTTGAACAGAAAATGAGGGGGGAGACTCCTGGGTGTAAGCCTAATAGATGCCAAAGACCTAACTCCTTCAGGCTACTAGTGGTGATGAAAATATTGGAGAAAAAATAGTCAGAAATGCCAGGTATATGATTTGGCTAAAATTTTAAATTTATTTTAATTTTAATTTTATGTTTTATTTCATTTGTGTTTTTATTTCTCCATATTATTATTGTTTTTTATTATATTACTAGTCTTTTGCCCCCAAATTTGGGGAATGGATTGAAAAAAAGAAATCAAAATGAAAAAATTTGATATTTTTTAAATAATAAAATATAATGACATTGAAAATTGTCCAATTATTTCAATAGATAAGCAAGTACAACAAAGTATATATCAATGACATATTGCTAGTTGGTTTCAGTGATGCATAGAAGTCAACACCTAAAGGTAAAAAATTCAATCAAATAAAAAAAATCAAATAATTTTAATCAAGTGAAAAATTTGGGAAACAGAGTAAAAATAATAATTATGTGAAAATTTTTTCAAGTATTTCAAAAAGATAAGCAATTAAAAAAAATTATATATCATGGAAATCTTGGTATGTAATTTCAGTGCTGGATAGCATTCCATTACTCATGGTTAACCATATTATCAGTTTGAAATTAAATATTATTTTTGGTTTTATTTTCAACCACTACCCATGTTCAACTTCTGGATAAAAAAAATTCAACATATGAATGCTCATGGGTGAAAGCTTTATCTTTAATATAAAGATTGATTTTTGAAATTTTCTCAAGTAGTGAATTTTTAGTTCTGAGGAGAATTTTTTGGAAGAAATAATTAATTGAGGAACTCTTGTTGGTATAAATTTTGAGCGTTTTCCTCAAGAGAACCATGGCTTTATTGAATATTCATTATATTATTTTCCTCATTCCCAGGCAGTTAATTCAGCAGTAATTAATTTTTCTGGTATTCATAGGTATTCTTGAAACCTGGAATAACACAATCAATCAGGTAACTGGTATCAATATAGTGGCTTTGTAAGTTTGTTAATAAAATATTGAATTCTTTTCTGAGTTTATGGAATTTGAAGTATCATGGAAAGCCTGGTTACTCCATTGTAATTCCAAAACTATCAATTTCAATTCTTTTGACATATTGTGTAAGATTATTTTTTAATTATGCTTACCTTTGACAAACTTCATCCAGGGCTTCATCTGGTCCCAAAAAAAACTTTTGTTAGCCAGGAAGATAAAATATCAATTTAAATTATTTTTCAATGTTGTGTAAGAGTATTTTTTACTCATGTTTAAATTTGATGAACTTAATCCACGGCTTTATCTGGTACAAAAAAAAACTGTTGTTGGCCAGGAAGATGAATATGCAGCCTTAAAAATGAGGATAAAATATCAAAAAAATTTAATGAAAAATCTCTCCAACATGCCCCTGGAGGAGCTACCCATCTTGGATCCCTAAAATATTCTATTTATTCCAAATCTGCAACAAAACCAATAGTAAAAAAATCATAACCCTTATGAATGAATTTGTAGAGGTATTCAACAGCAAAGATACCTGCACATATCTCCACATTTATTTTGCATTGTTACTTTGCCAAAAGTTTCAGATTTTAATGCACCACACAGAAATTATCAAATACAAATCTTTTATGATTCCTCTTCAGTGAAATGGTAGGTTCATCGTGGGTTGTTCTATATTTGACATTACTTTTTTACTGAAAATTTTTTCAGGGCAAAATTCTTTTTGGTATTTCTTCTTCCATCTTCCATCATCCATTCAAGGTGCTTCTGCATTTTTTAGAAATCATCATTCTCTTGTAAATTATTTCCAATGTTGATACAAGACTTGTTTCTGAAAGTTGCACTAATCCTATGGCAGCTAAGGCCATTATCCAAAGAAACTCCAGCACCATCACTGGAACTGTGAAACTTTACATGGCCAGAGTGGGTAAGGCCCCAATCTGTGTCCAAGTGCTAGTATTTTGCCCCCAAGTTTTGGGAATTGATGAAATAAAATTAAATTTACAATAATAGATGTAATAATTTTTTAATAATAAAAAATTTTGATCAACTGGAAAATTATGGGAATTGATAAAAAAGAATGATGTGAAAAATTTTTCAAGTATTTCAGCCAGGAAGAAAGTAAAAAAAAGTATATAAAATATAAATTTTGGTATGTGATTGTGATGGATAGAATTAAAAAACCCATTTTAAAAAAATTAAATCAAAAAAATTGGCATGAACAATAAGACAGTATTGAGATAATTTTAATTAAGTGAAAAATTTGGAAGATGGATTAAAAAAATGACAACATGAAATTTTTTTCAAGTATTTTGATGGATAAGTCATTCAAAAAAATTATATATCATGGAAATATTGGAATTTAATTTCTGTGTTGGATAGCATTCAATAGACAAACTATTTTTTCAGTTTAAAATGAGATGGGCTTTTCAGTTTTCATTTCAACCACTCCCCAAATTGAACTTCTGGATCAAAAACTTGAAGATTCAGAATACAACTGCCCATGGGTGAAAGCTTGATCTTGAAGATAAATACTAATATTTTCAATTTTATGAACTTGTGATTTCTTAGTTGTGAGGAGAAAATTTTGGAAGAAATAATGAATTACAAGGATCTCATTGGTGTAAATTTTGAGTTTTTTCCTCAAGAGAACCATGGCTTGAGTGAATATTCATTATATTATCCTCCTCACCCCTAGGCAGTTAATTAAGCAGTAATGAATTGATGTTGTATGCTTAGGTATTCTTGCAACCTAGAATAAAACAACCAATCAGTTAACTTGTATCAAGAAAGTGATTTTTTAAGATTGGGAAGAAAATATTGATTAAACTTTCTAAAGCATGATCTTCATGTTTTTAATGGATAAAAATGTGTTGAAGCATAATTATTATAATTAGTTTTTGTATAAAATGAAGAAAATTCCCAAAATCAAGTAAAAATAAATTTATATTCAGGATCACCTGCAACACATATATTTGAATTGAGGGGGAAAACTTGAAAATTAATCCAGAATGCAGAATTCCCCAAACTTTTGTAAAATATTTGAGGATGTGTACCATTTTAAGAAACAGGTAGATTCTGCCAAAATTCACCACCACAAACTCTTCATTATTCTCAAAAATTTAAATCACAGACCATTAGTTCTTGAAGGAGTCTGTCAGTCAACTCAATATTAGGGCTATGAGTCATAGGTGCTTCATCTCACCCACCAGGATCATTGATAAATAATTCAGAGGGCTGAGAGAAATTGCATGCATTTAATATGAGCTGAAATATATTCCTCCTTCTATTATTGAAAAGACGTTTTTTTTTCAAATCTTATTCATTTATAGCAGCATTTTTTCTTATTATAGAATTCAATTCCCGTTTATTCTTTTAACCTCTAATGTTTTATCAAATTTTGAATACTCAGGAAAGGTGATTTAATTTTTTTTTCTGTAGTTTTGGAATATAATTGAGTTGATTCATGTGAATAAGTTTTTTTGAAGACCTTTTTATCTTTGATCCCAGAATGAGTTAAAGCTTCAACCATGAAATTTAAGCATGAATTCCATGTTTAAAGTGTGATTTCTGGCAGGAAAAGTGCCAATAGAATTCCAAAAAACTTTCTTGGCTTGAGACAGTGAATCTCCTCATCAGACTTTGTATTTTTGCTTCTATATGATGATTTTTCTCAAGTAAAATCTTTCAAAATGATTTATCTCTGAAAAAAAACAAAAGAAATTCTTTTGACGTTCTTTGGTTTATTGAATGAATTAGCACCAACAGGATTATTCAACAAAAATCTGAGAACCTACATTTCTGAATCTGCAGGTTGAATTGTATAAATTTTGCTGATTCAATAACCAATCTGACAGTTCCTTCAATCTTTTCTGAGTGGATGAAATATGAACTATGATGAAAGGTCTAAATATTCCATAGTACTTGCAAAGATATCAGTTGCATTTATTTCAAATTATTGTGTAAGAATATTTTTTACTTGTCTTGATCTTAGAATAAATTCATTCATGACTTCATCTGGTCCAAATAAAACCTTTTTTTGGACAGGAAGATGGCTATTCAGCCTTAGAAAAGAAGTTGAAGTAGAAAAATCTTTGAATCAAAAACCCTGATATATTTCTCAGGAGGAGCTACTCATCTTGTGTATCCCTAAATTAGTCTATTTAAGCCAAATTTGCATCAAAATCAACAGCAATAATAGCATAGCCCTTATGAATTTGCTTGTAGAGGTATTTAAAAGCAATGATCCCTTCACATATATCTGCATTGATGTGGCATTGGTAATTTTCAAAAATCTAATGATTGTGAGGAACCCCAAAGGAGTCATAAATGAAAAGGTTCTTATGATTCCCCCTCAGAAAAATAATTGGTCCATTCTGGTGTCTTCTATACTTGCAATAACTGTTTTTACTTGCAATGAAGGTGGGATAGAAAATAATTTGAATGAACAAACTCTCCAACATGCCTCTGGAGGAGCTTCCCATCTTTAATCCCTAACATAGTCTTTTTCATCCAAGTCTTCACCAAAATCAATATTAACAGAATAATGGCCCTTAAAAATGCATTTGTAGATCTATTGAACAGCCAAGATATCTTTACATATCTTCAAATTTATGCAGAATTGGTGCTTTTCCAAAATTTAATGGTTTTAAGTAACAAAACACAAATTATCAATGAGGAAGTTTGTATGATTCCTCCTCAGTGAAATTTTAGGTCCATTCTGGCATCTTCTATATATTGTAAAACTGCTTTCAACCAAAATTGTTTCAGGATGGAATACTTTGGGGTATTTCTCCTTGAATCTGCCATAATTGATGCAAGATTTTGTCATTTTTTGAAGTAACACATGGGAAAGGTATCATGTGTCTTTTAATTGCTTGAAAATTTTTTGGCTGGGTGCATTGATCAGGTAGCTCTGCAAAAATAATCATACCAATTTATTCAGATGTTCTTGGTTCAAAATCATGCTAAGAAATTACCAAGATGTGAGCATGAGGCAGACCTCTTCCTGGAATTCTAAATATTTTTCTTCCTGCTGTCAATACAAATATTCTATTCATGGATTTTGATTTCCAAACCTGTGTTACTACATCTGGATTATTTATGGAACAGGTTGGCCATTTAACTGATGAGATGGATGATGGATCCACTACTGAGAGCATGATTGGAAACAGAATAGTGTCTGGATGTTGATCCAACTATAACAAACTCATGAGTTGGGGGTTGGGAAATAATGAATGATTAAGATCAGGATGATCATATGTGGTGGGACTTCTCAAGTGATGGTAATGAGAATTGTGAAGAATTTGATCAGGATTTGAGTGGTGTGATTCATTTTGATCACCATGAAAGGAACTCAAGATTTTCTTCTATGTAGATTTGGAAAATGACTCATGTTTTTTTATGCAGAGGAATCAAGGATATAAAAAATGTAGCTTGTGGTGTGTCAAGATGAGTAAATGCAATAGAAGGTGGTATTTATGCAGAAAAAATCACACCCAAGCTTTTTGATGTTGCACTGAAGGTGATCTCCTTGGTTACATCCCCCTGTTACACTGTTGTCTGTTGCATATCTTGCAGCTCATTGATATTGCACTGAAGGTTTTCTCCCTGGTTACATCCCCCTGTTAGAAAGTTGTCTGTTACATACCTTGCAGCTTCTTGATGTTACACTGAAGGTATTCCTGTTGGTTACATCCCCCGGTTACACTGAAGGTGTTGTAGGTATGTACATGGGTGTGTGCAATACTTGTAAAAAAAAAGGCAGACATAAACCATATGTTGTATGAGTACATGCAGATTATGCATGGAGTTGTGTGATATATATACTGGGGAAAAAAAGTGGACACAACCTTATGTATAAGTACATACATGCAGAAATATGTATATTCACATGGAGTGAAAAAAAAATTGTACACCATAAAAAAATTATATTCAAAAAGAAGATAAATGTATATTCACATGGAGGCAAAAAAAGCAGACACTCAGGAAAAAAAAATTTAAAAAAAAAACATTGAGATATATTCAAATGGAGTGAAATAAAAAAATGGGCACCTGCAGAAAAAAAACTACATCAAAAAGCAGAAATTTCTATTTTTACTTGGAGGAA
Source organism: Puccinia polysora (assembly GCA_025617555.3). NCBI lineage: Eukaryota > Fungi > Basidiomycota > Pucciniomycetes > Pucciniales > Pucciniaceae > Puccinia > Puccinia polysora. The sequence goes on from CM062612.1 coordinate 32,652,911, forward strand.
AAAAAAAGTTGAAACTCCACAAAAAAACACATTCAAAAAAAAATTGACATTCAGATGCCCAGCGCGCATCCTTGACGCCAGGAAATGAACAGGTTCCATGCACCCAAGGTAAACAACACCAATATTTATTGAGGGTACAGGAACCAATCTTTTTAGTATATAGTAGAGATTATTTTGGCCTAGTAAGTTGATCCTGAATATTAGACAGATGAAACTGGGGATTCCTCAGTGGTTCATTTTGGAAGTTAAAATTAAGGGGTGAAATAAATGCCTTTTTGTGTTGAGATCCAAAAAGGTTTTTAAATGATTCAACAAATAAATAGGGAGGAGGGAGTGAAACTTTTTTGAGAGGAATCACAAGGTGGATGATTTGTTCAAGATTTATTTGATGTTTTTGAAAGAGTGCTATTGAGGTTGTGGAGTTTTTTTCTGGTGTGGATATTTGAATGGTAGTTTTGAGGGGGCAGGGATGGTGGGTGAGATGTTAGTGGTTTGAGTTGTTTGGGTGCTTTGTTAGTAATGATATACTGGGTTTTATTATATGTTTCAATGGGGTTTTCTGTTGGGTGGTGGTGAGGAGGATGACTTGGAGAGTTTTGGGCATTTCCCAGGATCATTGATTTATGAGTTTCAGGACATGCAAAGAAATTCCAATTCCAAAACAAAACATATGGTGCATCCACTGAGTCTGGTTGGGTTTTCAACTCAGTGTGTTTTGTTTTAAACCACAGTTGCCGGGTGCTCAAAGCCGCATGGCGGTTAACCAACCCCCGCTTGTCAGGTGGTCAACTGATGGGGGTGTGCCATCAACTTGGCTGTGGCAGCTTTCTGTTGGAGAAAAGGAAAGAAAAGACCAAATGCTGAGGCAGGTGTGGGAAGGAGGAAAGGGCACAAATACCGCAGACAACAGTAAGCCCAGCTCAAATTCCCTCTGCTAGAACAACAGTCCAGACTTAGTACGCACATAAGTACACAAAACACTGACCCCATGATCCTTAATTCCATCCCAAAGTTCCTGAAAAACAAGGGACCAGGTAGCAGCAAGCATAGGGAGCAAGAAGTAAGAGAAGCCAAGGTCATCCAAAACCAAGTTGTAAGGTGTGCCCATGTGATGGCAACACCAAGAGCGCAAGACAGCTCCGTCTCATTTCTTTCTCACTTGGTTGTTCCTTTTTGATCTTTGATGGGGATTACCAAGCCCACGTTGTTTCATTCTTTATAAATAAGGCCCTGATTGTAACTAGTTTGATCATCATGACCATCCGGCCACTCTTTATTGTGAAAATCAAAAAGCAATATAATTGCGCTTTCAATGGACCTCTTTTACTCAAATAAGACCAGTGCCTCAATCCCCACAAACAAACCGTTTTAATTGGAGCCAATAGCCTCTAACTCTATCAGATTAACAGTCAAACAAGCGCCAGAAACCACTACCCTACCAGCTTGTTAGAAATGCCACCAAGACAATTACCGCAACAACAAAGCAACCAACCAAATAACAAGGCCATAAAGGCAATCATGCTAGATGACAACAATTATGGATACTGGGCACAGCACATGAGAGGATTCCTAAAATTCAAAGGGCTTCTCAACACCATAACAAACCCGGTGCCCCTTGAGCCATCCAAGGAGGAAGAAAGGAGGGCCACCAAGGCAGTGGTAACGTTGACTTCAAACATTAGTCCAGGCATCCATAAATCCATAATAACTGAAGAAATTGAATTCAAACCATTTGCTATTTGGAATAAACTAAAAGAAAAATATTCAACTGCTAACATTAACACCATCTATCTAGTTTGGAAGCAGTTTGAATCAGCAAAATACAATGAGAACATTCCCACATTTGTAACAAAAATGAAAACTGCCATGGCAGATGCAAGCATGATTGGAATAACCATAGCCCCAGAGGTCAGGGAATGCTACATCATAGCCAGGATCACTGAAAGGAGACCTGCCTTAATGCAGGTTCTGCTCTGCAATGAACTACTTCTTGAAAATCCAAACAAAATGCTTGAAAGACTCACCAACATAGCCAACCATGACATAGCATTCAACACGTATGTCCCTCCCTTGCCTGCAGCTACCGCACTTTTCAATGCCAAAAGAAAATAACAAGGGAGAGATGAATGACCCAGATGTCAAGGAGGGAGGAACAAACCCAAGTCTGGACACACGGAAGATCAATGCTGGACATTGCATCCAGACCTACAACCAACCAAAAAGAACAGGGGACAAGTTTTGATGACCACCACTTCAGGGGAACTACGTGAGGGTCAACCCTTCAGTTTTAGAACATTTCTGTTCAATGAAACTAGAAAAGATGACAAATCAATAGTGTTAGACTTTGGGGCAAGCCACCACTTGTTAAAAAACCAGAAATGGTTCACCACCAGAATCCAAAGAGCACCCAGATCAAAACAGGGAAGAATGGAGTCACACTCATGGCCACACATGAAGGCAATGTGTAGATGACTCTGAGGGATGGGAAGGTCATCAAGCTAAGTAACTTTCTGTACATACCCAATCTAAACAGAAACCTGAGGTCCCTGTGCAAACTCACAAATGATGGTGCAATGGTCACCATCAGAGGCTCAGAAGCACATGTCACTATCAATGGTGACATTTCTTTCAGCTGCAACACAAAAGAGGGCATGCTGGCAATCAGGTTGGAACTGAACCCGCCAAATCAGCCAATCACCCTCCTAAACATGGCCAGAATCAATCCATTCCTCATGTGGCACAACATACTAGGGCACGCCAGCACGGCAAGGATCAAAGCAGTGATTCCAAACCTCCAAGCATTGAAATTCAGCCCATGTGCAGTATGCATGAAGGGCAGAATGGTCCAAAAGCCATTCAAAAGCAGTTTTGAAAAGGCCACAAATCCTCTTGAGGTATCAAATGCTGACTTATGCGGGCCTGTAAAGCCAAGCACAAATGGTGGAATGAAATAATTCTTCACCATGGTTGACCAGTACAGCGGATAAATCCACATAACCCTTCTCAAGACCAAGGAAAAGGCCATGTAATCTTTCACCAAACTAAAGAAGCTCCTTGAGAAACAAACTGGAAGGTCAATCAAAAAGGTCATTACGGATGGGGGAGGCAAGTTCTGCAACAAAGGCCTATCAAACTACCTACAAGGTGAAGGAATCATCCATAATGTATCACCTCCTTATACCCCGCAAAACAATGGGTTTGCAGAACGGGCCAACAGGACGGTCATTGAAATGGCAAGGTGCATGCTGGTACAGTCAAATTTGCGCCCAGAATGGTGGGGGGAGGCAGTTTCAACCGCAGCAATAGTGACAAAAAGTCTTCCATCCCTGGCCAAGAGCAGAATGCCCCCAGCCACCATCCTACTAAAATCTCATCCAAACATGCACATGTTCAAACCGTTTGGCTGCAAGGCCTGGATCCTGAAACCACCACAGAACAGAACCAATAAATTTGATGAAGTAACCTGGGATAGTGTGCTGATAGGCTACTCAAACAACATGAGATCCTACAGAATAGCCAGAAAACTAGACCTCAAAATAGTAGTAACAAAGCATGTGTCCTTCAACAAAGAGGAGTTCCCCATGCTCAGGGCAATAGATCCCAGCCTAGACCACGCGTCTGAATTCAACTACCCCATATTTGCCAGCGACTACACCCTACCATACAAAGAAGAAGCACAAATTGACAATGCAACGGAAAAAATCAGCCAAGCCCAAACTGAAAAAATGCTCACCAAAGAAGCAGAGGAGGAATGTGAGCCACAAACCAAAGATGGGTAAACAAGCCAGGGCGCATCCAACCAGCCACTTGAGCCAGTCCAACAAATCACTGTGATAGGGCTGAGACACCCAAGGCTCATACAGAGCGCCATATCAGCAACCAACATAAGAAACTACAAAAGACGGCCGGCAGCAGCCTACATTACAATGCACGCAGCTGAACCAAAATCACACAAAGAAGCAATGAAAAGCAGCAAAAAAAACAACTGGATTGAGGAAGAGAACAAAGAAATTCTGAACATGATGAAACACAATGTCTGGAATGAACGTCTTTGCAATTAAAATGACAGGCCAATCCCTTCAACATGGGCCTACCGCAAGAAGCTAGGGCCTGACAATCAGGTGGTGGAGTACAAAGCACAAATATGTGCGGTTTTTGAAAAACCTATGGCTTAAACTTCCATGACAAATATGCCCCAACAGGATGACCAGAATCCCTCAGGGTACTGATTGCATTTGCAGCAATGAAGGATCTTCAAATCAATCAGCTAGACTTCAAAAGTTCATTCCTAACCTGAGACCTTGACAAGGCAGTCACGCTACTTGCCCCACCAGGCTATTGGGCCAAGGAGAATACAATCCTTGAGCTTAAGAAGGCCATATATAGACTTAAGCAATTTTCAAAGGTATGGTACAACAGGTTAAGCACTTTTCTAGGATCAATCAGATTAAAGATGGCAATGAGCAACCCCTGCATGTTCTGGAGAAGCAAATCAGTTCCAACATGGATCTTTGCACATGTAGACAACCTTGCCATATTCAGTTCAAAGCCGGAGGTATTCAGGCTAGAGATGGAGAAGGAATTCTCCATAAAATACCTAGTAGAGGCTTCCTTCCTGCTAGGGATGAGTCTCAAACGGCAGGGAAACCGCAAGAAAATCTTCCAACAGCAGTACATCAAGCAAAAAATAGAAGAGTTCAACCTTGGGCACCATCATCCCCTCTGGTCACCAATGGCACCTCAAGCGCTCCTAGGTCCCGCAACATACAATGAACACACGGACTATCTACGGAGTGGAGCAAACTATAGGGCGCTGGTGGGGTCTCTGAATCACCTTGCTGTCCTCTCCAGACCAGACATTGCATTTGCAGTAAGCCACTTGTCCCAGTTCCTTAAAAAGCCGGGCCCAAAGCATTTCCAAGCAGCCATTTGAGTCTTTCAATACCTAACAGTGACAAAGACCCTGGCTTTTTACTATGAGAATGGAAGCACCGGCATAAGGGCATAAATCAATGCTGACTATGCAAACTTTCCACAAACACAGCAATTGTCCACCGGGTATGCAGTCATGGTAGGCACCAACTTAGTGGCCTGGAAATCAACCCAACAGAAGACCGTCTTGTTTTCCACAACAGAAGCAGATTAAAAAGCAATCTTGGAATTCAGCAAAGAAAGTGTGTGGGTAAGGCAACTGATGGCCAAAGTTCTTGACACAAACACGCACCTCCAGAAATAGTACACAAAGAAAATAGAGGATCCATAGACCTAGCAATCAGCCAAATCAGCCAGAATGGCTTCAGAACAAAACACGTAGACATAAGAATACACTTCATACAAGAACTGATCACCTCCAAACAAATCACCCTGAAATACATAGCAACAGCAGACAACCCAGCGGATTTCCTAACCAAGTCCTTCCCCAAAAGAAACATACAAAGGACTCTGGTCCAAATCCACATGATCACTGTTGCTCCTGGCCCAGAGGCCAAGAGAACGGGGGAATGTTGGAGCAAAGGAAAGAAAAGACCAAACGCTGAGGAAGGCGTGGGAAGGAGGAAAGGGCACAAATACAGCAGAAAACGGTAAGCCCAGCTTGGATTCCCTCTGCTAGAACAACAGTCCAGACCTAGTATGCACATAAGTACACAAAAAACTGACCCCATGATCCTTAATGCCATCCCACAGTTCCTGAACAACAAGGGACCAGGTAGCAGCAAGCATAGGGAGCAAGAAGTAAGAGAAGCCAAGGTCATCCAAAACCAAGTTGTAAGGTGTCCCCATGTGATGGAAACACCAAGAGCGCAAGACAGCTCCGCCTCATTTCTGTTTCACTTGGTTGTTCCTTTTTGATCTTTGATGGGGATTCCCAAGCCCATGTTGTTTCATTCATTATAAATAAGGCCCTGATTTTAACTAGTTTTATTATCATGACCATCTGTCCACTTGTTATTTTAAAAAGAAAAAAGCAATATAATTGCTCTTTCAATGGACCTCTTTTACTCAAATAAGACCAGTGCCTCAATCCCCACAAACAAACAGGTTGAATCAGAGCCAATAGCCTCTAACTCTATCACTTTCAACTGAAGGCTCCAACCGTGTTTTTTTCTGGCTGTGTATCAGTAAAATGAACAAAGTAAAAATAAAAAATCATGGCCTTGCTAGGAGAGGGCCTGTAATAGGCTGAATCTCAACAAAGGAAAGATAAAAAACTTTGCAGTTATTAAAAAAAATCCCATTTTTTGGCTGTAACAGCCTCTTTAATTGCTTGCTTGATGTGATGAACAAGCTTGGATTGATTGGTGGTCTTTTGTGATTGAATGTACTCCTTGATTGTATGGAATGAGTACTTGATTGGATTGAGGAATGGGGAGTAAGGATAGATGAATTCAATGGAGATTCCCTTTGACATCCTAAGTTTCTCCCTCATCTCCTCAAATTGCTGTCCACATTGGATCAGGGAATTTTCCATGATGATAATGGCCTTGGGAGGGAGTTGCAATCCAAGGCTGCCCAAAAAAAAGCAGGAATCATTGGCCCCAACCCCCTTGGCCTTTGTTCCATTGGCATTCAAAATTTCATGGTGAGTGTAAAACTGGTTGGACATAGCCCCAATCAGGGTTACTTGCTTGGCTTTGGGGACTATGCTGAGGACAGCGGGCTGGCCTAAAAAACAAAAAAGAAGAAGTAAGAAACAAAAGAAAGGAAACAGAAATATGGAAACACACTCAAGGAGGCATAACCAGATGCCTGATTAATTTTAAAGTCAAATCCAGATTCATCAACACAAACAATGAATCTTTGAAGATCCAAACCTCAACTCCCAACAAAGTTGGCTCTTTTTTCAAGTAAATCAGGTTGATTCCAAGAGGCTGGTATGTTGCATACTTGCTTCCAGGTGAAATTGAACTGATTCAAAATCTTTCTGATAGCTTGAGGGGTGACCAAGACCTCAAATCTGTCTTGAAGAAACTTACTCATTTCTTTCAAGGTAGTTTTTGATTCCCCTTCAAGGTTGGTCAACAGCTCAGTGACCATCTTGGGGGAAATTTTGTGTTCTCTCTTCTTATTGACCTTCACCAGGAGTGGTTCTTCCTTGGTGATGCACTGAATCTGTTGGACCAATACATTGAATCTCTTGGCTGCCTCCTTCTGAGGCATTGATTTTTCTAGCACATTCATTTGGATGAGATGCCTCTCCTCCAAGGTGATGATGGAATTTGGATGGCGCTCTTTTTAAGTCAATCAATCATTTTGATGATTTTGCTGCTAATCTAATTTTTTCTGAGTGTTCTTAATTTTCTGGCAATGGAACCGCCTTTTGTTTATTTCAGAAAGCTGATGGGCGAGATGTTGTGCCTCTTCATCATCAGACTGATCTTTGGGGTCTTCAAGGTCTTTGGCATAAATTATAATGCTGCTGGAGGCCATCTTCCTAGTTTTAATGGTAATGTGGACTTGATCAGAAACACCAGCCTTGTCTTGTTGCCCTGAGTTGATCAGTGACCAAGCCAGGTTGATGACCCAACAAGATGGGGCCCCCTTGGCTATTTCCCCATCAATGGTTTGGTCAGGTAATAAACCACAGCTTTTTGCATAACCAGCGGGAGTTGACCACCCAACCAAAATCAGTTTCCACACCTTGAAAATACTGGTGGAAGTTTTGGATTTTTTTTCTTTTTGAGAACTTTCAAAAATGAAAAATATTGAAATATGAACTAGAGTTTGAGGTAGAATTTCATCCTTAATAGAGAAAAATAAATTTTTAGATTAGACCAGAATGGCTTTAATTGGGCCCAAAGTTTCATCATCAAAGTTTTCATCCCATTTCTCCTGAATGTAGGCAAATAAATTATTAAGAATAATGCAACATATAATCCATTTTATTGATATAAAGATGTCTTTGTAATTTTGGAGATGGACCTGAATTTTTATTAAGCTTTTCCAAATTCCTTTAAGGAGTCCTATATAATTTTGACTTTTCACTCTTGGTTTTTCTAAATGATATTTGAACTCGGCTTTATCTTGCTCATCATAGGGCGTATCTTTAAGCAAACTTGCCATTTCAAACCTTCCATTAAAAACCAAAAAAACCCCACTTATTTCACATCAGACGTGTCAGAGTTACCTGGAAATAAGTGGGTTTTTTCAAATAAAGTATTTAAACGCTTCCACCACCCCTGGTTTCCCACCTCCTTCTAACTCAAACCTCATTGGAAAAATAAATGATTCATCACTCTTCATCTCTTCATCACCATCCTCATCACTTCATCACTCTCATCACTTTATCACTTTCATCACATCTAGCTAACTCTCATTGGATCACTATCCTTATCAGTTCATCACTCTCATCTGTTTATTTCTTTCATCAAATCCAGCTAACTCTCATTGGATCACTATCCTGATCAGTTCATCACTCTCATCTGCTAATTGCTTTCATCACATCCAGCTAACTGTCATTGGATCACTATCCTGATCAGTTCATCACTCTCATCTGTTTATTGCTTTCATCACATCCAGCTAACTCTCATTGGATCACTATCCTTATCACTTCATTGCTCTCATCCTTTTATTGCTTTCATCACATCCAGCTAACTCTCATTGGATCACTTTCCTCATGACTTCTACACTCTCATCACTTTATTGCTTTCATCACATCCTAACTCTCATTGCTTTATCCCTCTTGTCACTTCATCACTCTCATCTCTTCCTATTCTCTTTGCTTCATCACTCTCATCCTCTCATCAAATCATAACTCTCACCACTTAAACACTCTCATAGCCCTTCATTGCTTCATCCCTCTTACTATTTTCAAATGGCCCCTCAGCAATCCTCCCCCTTCAAGTCCACCAAAAAATTCAATGGACCAAAGCAAACATCCCCCAGGAACTCAACATCCAAAAATCCTCCCCCATCAGCTTCCAAAGGCTCAATTAAGCTCAAGAGAGCTGATCACATCATCCTGGTAAACTGGCTCAAAATCCTGTCCAACTACAATGCTTGCTTTGGATTGGACAATGAAACATGTGTTGGCCAACCTCCATCCTCTAAATTCAATGGTTATCTCCTGATGGCCAATGAACTCCAGAAAAAAAAAGGTAGGCTTGATCTGTCATCCAAACAGATCAGGAATCAATTCAAGAATTATCAATACAAGTACAAAAAGGCCCACTCCATGTGAATCTCCACCAGCTTTGGTATCACTGACTCCAACAAAGCCAAGGGAATCAACTCAGTGGTTGATAAGTTGGACTCCATTTTTCCTTTTTATATTCAAAAGGATGAAATCTTTGGAAAGAAGGCCAACATCACCCTCCCTAGCCGCTTTTGATGCCCAACAATCCAATTCAGTTGACGCTGAGGACTTGGCTGGGGATGCTCAGCCTAGCAATGGTGATCCAAAAGAAACCTATGAGTGGCCCCCATCCAATTCCAAGGAGGATATTCAAACACAATCAGCTCCAATCACATCTAATTCCGTGTTGATTGGGGATTCAAACCCAACCTTGGACCCCTCCCCTCCTTATTTCAGTTTCTCTCTTCCTGGGGTGGAAGAACTGGAGAACTTGGCCAATGAGGAGGATTTCATTCCTGTATCACCATTGCCATCAACATCTGCTCAAGTAAGGAACTAAGTCCTTTTCTATTCTTTCAAGTAAATCCTGACTGATTTAGATTCAAATGAAACAGGCTCATCCATTCCTGAATGGCCAAAAACTCAAGTCAATGGGGCCTCCAAAATCCCCTTCAAATGAGAGCAATGATGTTCCCACACAAACCCCCTCTGCAAAGGGAAAGCAAAAGGCCTCCAATTCCAACAACATCAACCCCAATAGCATTCAAAAGAGGAGAAGCACTTCAAATTTTTTTGGGCTTTGAGGAGATCATGGAGAAGCAAGATTCAAGTAAGCCCATTTGATTCTCCTTGCTGTCAAAATATAGCTCATTCCTATTTGCCTCTGAAAAACAGTGAAATTGCAAATTGAATCTGAAAAACTTCAGTTTGAAAAGGAGAAGTAGGATTGTCAACTGGCTATTGATTTTCAAAAGCAGAAAGCCAAGAGTTTGGCTCATCAGCAAAAATGGGATTCTTAGTGGAAGTTGAAACAGGCGGAGCTAGAATTTCAAAAAGAGGAAAAGGAGGAGGATTGCAGCAAGCGCAACTGCAAATGGAGAGGGAACAACTGGCAACAGAAAAAAAGGAATAAGTGGTCAGTAGCCATGGAATGCATTGGTAGCAGTAGAAAAATAGATGAATTAAAGCAGAATACTCAAATGCTGGGCTTGTAAATATATTTGTTTTGATGAAAAACTTAAAAAGAAAAAAAAATCATTTTTGATTACAACAATGCTTAAGACTATTTTTAAGCCCACCAATAAAAAAATATTTTTTCTTTTTATTTATACTTTTTTTCCTGGAGTATATTTTCCCACTCCTCAAGTCCCTGCAAGTGTTTCTATTTGTTTTTGTATTTGCATTGAAATTGCCATTCTTGTATGAGTGGCAGTCTCCACAGCAGGAAAAGTACAGTGCTTGTACTTATTTGCTGCCCAAACCATTTTAACTACCCTTTTTTGCTTTAAATCAATTCCAAACCCCAGGTCAGGAAAAAAAATGGCCATCTGATACTCCATATTCATCCATAGTTTCAATAAGTTGTCCATTAGATTTCTTTGTTGGAACTGCAAGTAAAAAGGAATACTCAGAGATGTCACCTTTTTCAATGTGAGGTGAGTTGTAAAAAGAGTCGGATGTGAAGGTGAGATGCGGAGAGAAGTCAAAGGGAGTAGGCCAAGAACCAAATTCAAGGGATGAGAAGGAGGGGATGCCATTGTCCTTCATTATTTCACAGTTTGATTCAAAGGGAAGTCTGGCCAAATTTCAAAACGTTTGTCCTAAAATTTGAGAGAATTTTTCTGCCTTAGGATTGAGAAAAGCATAAGCTTGAGGGGAAGATTGAATAGATGATTTCTTCACATAGCGTCCAAATAACTCAAAGGGGTCCACCAATTTTTGCCATCCAATTGCCCACATTTTTCCACCCCAACCTCTTGAGGGACCAACCGTGTTGGCTAATTTTTTTGACTGGTGAAGGAAATTTGTCACAAATTTGATGTCCTTCTTGTCTTGATCAGAAAGTTTATCCAATGGGAAAAATTCAATTATTTCAACAAGGCTTGTGATAATAATTATTGAGAACAATTACTTTTCCATGGTGGAAGAAATGGAATTGCTTGATTGTCTGCTTGGCAAGTTCAAACTCAGCCAGTGAGGGTTTTCAATTTTTCTTTTTGTTTTCAGAAATAATCACAGGATACAGATCCAAAGGTTGTAGTTTCCGTTCAGACCATACAACCTTTTCATTGATCCCCCCCTCTGCAAGTTCCAAAGAGATTTTGGAGGCCCTCATTTGATCCCTCTTTTGCTTCAAAGCCCTCTGCTTGCCACCTCTCTTTATATTTGTCACCTCATCTCCTTCCATCTTGTTCCCTCCCAGGCAAATTCTCTGCTTGGGGTGAGGATCAAAAAGGGATTCAATTTGGAGTATAAAATTGTGAGTGTGGTGGAGGAAGCCGTGGAATTGAAGGAAAAGCGTTCAAAAAAGGATTACCAAAAAAAAATGTTGGTCACATGATCACCAAAAAACAACCAAAAAAAAATAAAAAAAATTACTGGGCATGGGTGTGAACTAATTGAGCCGGGCTTATTATGCCCAAAAAAAAAAAAAAAAGTTACATCATCAAAAAAAAAAAACAAATCTTGGGGGCAAACCAATTGGGTTGGGCCTTGGGTTGGGCTGAGTTGGAAAGAGGGGGAAGGTGCCTGGTGGCGAGGCAAGGGAGGGGGGTGGCTTGGGGGGGGGGCAAGGGGGGGGTGGGTAGCCAAGTCAGCGGCAGGGCCGGTGAGAAAGGAGGGCTTGGGCGGCAGACCAAGCAAGGAGGGCTGGGGCGGCAGACCAAGCAAGGAGGGGGGGCGGGTAGCAGAGTTGGCGGCGGGGCCAGCAAGCAAGGGTGGGGGGGGGCAAGGAGGGCAAGTTGGCGGCAGGGCTGGCAAGCAAGGGTGGGGGGGCCAAGGAGGTTGAGTTGGCGGTGGGGCCAACAAGCAAGGAGGGGGGGGATGAGGAGGTCAATTTGGCAGCAGGGCCCACAAGCAAGGAGGGGGGGGAGAAAGGAGGTTGAGTCAGCGGCGGGGCCTGCAAGCAAGGGTGGGGGGGGCTGAGGAGGGCAAGTTGGAGGCGGGGCTGGCAAGAGAGGGTGGGGGGGGCTAAGGAAGTTGAGTTGGTAGCGGGGCCAACAAGCAAGGAGGGGGGGGCCAAGGAGGTTGAGTTGGCGGCAGGGCTGGAAAGAAAGGGTGGGGGGGGCAAGGAGGGCAAGTCGGCAGTGGGGCTGGCAAGCAAGGGTGGGGGGGAAAGGAGGTCAAGTCGGCAGCAGGGCTGGCAAGCAAGGGTGGGGGGGTCCAAGGAGGGAAAGTTGGCGGCAGGGCCGGCAAGCAAGGAGGGGGGGCCTAGGAGGTTGAGTCAACGGCAGGGCTGGCCAGCAAGGAGGGGGGGGCCAAGGAGGTTGAGTTGGTGGCAGGGCTGGCAAGCAAGGGTGGGGGGGCAAGGAGGGCAAGTTGGCGGAAGGGCCAAGGAGGTTGAGTCGGCGGCGGGGCCAACAAGCAAGGGGGGAGGCAAGGAGGCCAGCAAGTGAGGGGGGGAAAGGTGGGGGGCAAGGAGGCCAACAAGCAAGGAAGGGGGGAGAGGGAAGGTGTTGGTGATTCAGAGGGAGGGAAAAGCAGAATGAGGAGGAGGGAGGGGGGAGCTTAACTGGGGAATCAACCAAGGGGTTGGGGGGGGCTGAAAGGGGATGGAGGTGGATGAATCAACCTATGAGCATTGGATGATGGGAAGGATGAGGAGGAGGAGGGGAATCTTACCAGGGGAGCCAACCAAAGGAGGAGGGGAGGTGGTGGGTGAGTTGGAGGTGGTTGGTGAGGAGGAGGAAGGAGTGGACTTACCGGTGGTTTGGTGGGGTGAGGTGGGTGGTTTTTCCAGTGGTTTGGTGGGGTGAGGTGGGGGGTTTGAAAGTTTTGAGTCTGTTTCTTCTAAGTCCACCCCACCAAATGAGAAAAAAAAATGAGTGAGTCAGCCAATGAATCTTGGGTAAACAACCAAAACCAAAAAAAAATGGTGCAGGGATTTTTTACCTAATTCATAATCAAAAATTACTCATCAAAGCAAGCAAGGGTAAGAGGAAGAATCTGTTCTATTATAGAAGAAGATGAGGGAAAAGATGAGACAGTGATGACTTGAGGCGGATCTGGAATATCATCTTCAAATATTTTGTCCCATTCATCTTTGATGTTGGCCAAAAGATTGTGAAGGATGACACAAGTGATAATCCAGTTGATGAGGAACTTCATGTCTTTGGGATTTTGAAGCTTTTTTTGCTTTTCCCTTAAGCTGGCCCATCTTCCTTTCAGAACTCCTATGGCATGCTCAATCCGGACTTGTGATTGGGAAAGATGATAGTTGAAATTTTTTTTTCCTTGATTTTTCAACAAAACATTCCGGTATGCTGGAACCACATATTTCCCACTAGCATAAGCTTAATTGTCCAGAAGTTATTGATTGTGGTAAAAGTAGTTCTTGGGTTTTTGGGAAATCTGCATCCAATTGAACACGTATGAATCATGACAAGAATCTTGAAGGCCAGCATGGAGGGATATGAACTTCTTTTTGTTATTGCAAACAAGTTGTAGTTCCACAGAGTATCTAAACAAACAGACAAAACATATTTGGTCAGTGTGTGATGAATGGTGTTATCAAAGAAATTGGAAAAGATATGAATCAATTGCCTTTTTTTCCCATCAAAATAGTGGTTGCCATCTAGCTTTTGTTTTTGACTCAAGGGGATGGTGGTTCCATTGATAAAACCAATGCAACCAGGAAATCCTTTGGTTTCCATTAGTTGAGATATCTCCTTGCGTCCTTCTTTTGTTGTCCAAGAAAGGACTGAGAAAAGGAAAGATAGGATAGCAACCATGACTCTTTTGGTTTATGAGTCAATGGTTCCATATCCAACTGAGAATAGATTTTCTAATTGATGAATTTCTGCTCCATTTCCATTTGATCCCAATCTACAAAGAGCAACATCCAATTGGATAGCTGGATTGCGTTAAGGATTCCAAGAATTTTTTTGGAAGGTGTGGTGGTCTTCAATCATCTCCAAAGGTTTTATGAATGAAGGCAATAGAGTTTGGAAAATTTGCTGGAAGCTTAAGTCAGGGAGGAGATGAAGCTTCTGCCTTTCATACATAAGGTTGTGGAGAGTTTGTCTTCTTGGAACCATGTATTGCTTTTTTAATAGAGCATTCAAAGCCAACCAAGTTGATTCCAAATTGGAGTCTGAATTGGAGTCTGAATGGAAGTCAAATACTAACAAAATTTCAGTCAGCTTTTTTCATTTTCAAATTGCTTCCAAGAAGTTTGATGGTACATGTTGAGAAAGATGGTGATTTGATGTGCGGTGATGAGATGATGATGTGATTTGTGTGAATATGGAGATGTGAAGCAATAGAGATGTGAAGCAATAGAGATTTGAATTGATGGAGATGTGAAGCAATGGAGATGAGATGTGTGTGATGTGATGGAGATGGGACTGGTATGGATTTGCTGATGTGGATGGGTGTTTTAGATGTGATGGATGTTGGATGGATGATGATGCATAAATTGCATGTTTAATGGCATGTTTGATGTTTGAAATCTGACATCTTCATGAAACCTGCCATTTTGAAATACACCAGTTAGGGGGTATGTGTATTTCAGAAACCCATCATTAGGGGGTATCAAAGTTAACCAAACCCGCCATTTTTTAATGGCGGGTTTCAACCCAAATCTGCCATTTCAAACCCGCCATTAAAAATCAAAAAAACCCACTTATTTCAGATCAGACGTGTCAAAGTTAACCTGAAATAAGTGGGTTTTTTCAAATAAAGTATTTAAATGCATCCACCACCTGTCCGCATCATACACCCCTGTCTTCCCACCTCCTTCTACCTCCGAACTCATTGGAAAATTTTTTACCCCCACCCTCATCATAAAATTGATTGACCACTCTCATCACTTTATTGCTCTCATCACTTGATCACTCTCATCCACTTCATCGCTCTCAAAACTTCATCGCTCTTAAAACTTCATCACTCTCATCACTTAACCGCTCTCATCACTTGATCACTCTCATCCACTTTATCGCTCTCAAAACTTCATCACTCTCATCACTTAACCGCTCTCATCACTTGATCACTCTCATCCACTTTATCGCTCTCAAAACTTCACCACTCTCATCACTTTATCGCTCTCATCACTTGCGTAGCCCAAACTCTTTCAAATGGCCCCTCAGCGAACCTCCCCCCACAAGTCCAACACACCCAAGAGAACATCTCCAAGGAACTCCACAACAAACAATCCTCCCCCATCAGCTTCCAAGGGCTCAAGTCAGCTCAAGAGAGCTGATCACATCATCCTGGTAAACTGGCTGAAAATTCCCTCCAACTACAATGCCTGCTTTGGATCCAACAACAAAACACGTGTTGGCCGACCTCAATCCTCTAAGGTCAATGGTTATCTCCTGATGGCCAATGAACTCAAGAAAAAAACAAAAGGTAGGCTGGATCTGTCATCCAAACAGATGAGGGAGCGGTTCAAAAACTATTGAGCCAAGTACAAAAAGGCCCACTCCATGTCTATCTCCACTGGCTTTGGTATCACCGACTTGGACAAAGCCAAAGGAATCAACTCGGTGGTTGATAAGTTGGACTCCATTTGTCCTTTTTATATTCAAATGGATGAAATCTTTGGAAAGAAGGCCAACATCACCCCCCTAGCTGCTTTCAATGCCCAACAATCCGATTCCATTAGGACTTGGCTGGGGATGCTCAGCCTACCAACGGGGACCTTGATCAAACCTTGGCCTTGGAGTGGCCCCCATCTGATGACGAGGAGGATATTCAAACACAATTGGCTCCAATCACTTCTACTTTGGTATTGATTGATCAGTCAATCCCAACCTTGGACCCCTCACTTCCTTCTTTTGATTGCTCTCTTCCTGGGGCAGAACAACTGGAGAACTTGCCCAATGAGGAGGATGTTATTCCTGGATCACCGTTGCCATCAACATCGGCTCAAGTAAGGAACTAAATTGTTTTTGATTCTGACTGGTTGCTCCTGACTGATTTACATTGTAAAAAAACAGGCTCATCCATTTTTGATGGGCCAAAAACTCAAGCCAATGGGGCCTCCCACATTGCCTTCAAATACTAGTGAGGACTTTCAGACTCAACCCTCCTCTGCCAAGGGTAAGCAAAAGGCCTCCAATTCCATCAATGTCAACCCCAAAAGTCATCAAAAGAGGAGAAACACTTCCAGTTTTTCGGGCTTTGAAGAAATCATGGAGAAGCGAGATTCATGTAAGTTGATTGATTCAATATCCTTGCTTTCAACATCATACTCATTGCCATTCCCCTCCAAAAAACAGTGAAATCACAAATTGAATCAGATAAACTTCAGTTTGAAAAGCAAAAGTGGGATCACCAACTGGCCATGGATGGTCAAAAGCAGCAAGCCAAAACTTTGGCTAATCAACAAAAATTGGATGCTGAGTGGAGGTTGAAACAAGCTGAGCTAGAGTTTCAAAAAGAGGAAAAGAGAAGGATCGGCAGCAAGTGCAACTGGAAAAGGAGAGGGAACAACGGGCAAACAAAAAAAAGGATAAGGTATCAGTAGCTTTTGCTTGCATTGGCAGTGGTAGATTGGTAGAAGAAATACAGCAGATTACTCAAATGCTGGGCTTGTAAATATATTTGCATGGATGAAAGAAAAACAAATTATTTTTTAATACAACAACGTTTGAGAGCATTCTTAACCCCACCAATATACAAATCTTTTTTGTTTTTATTGATATTTTTTTCTCTAGAGTAAATTTGGCCGTTTTTCATGTCCCTACAAGTGCTCTGAGTTTTTTTATTAATTTGGAGTGACATGGCCATTCTGGTATGGGTTGCTGTGTCCACAGCTGGAAAGGTACAGTGCTTGTACTTGTTAGCCGCCCAAACCATTTTGACTATACCTTTTTGCTTGAAATCAATTCCAAAGCCAAGGTCAGGAAAAACAAATTGACCATCCAAAACTTGATATTCATCTGTATCTTCAATAAGTTGACCATTTGATTTTTTGGTTGGGACCTCAAGTAAAAAGGAATAGCCAGAGATGTCGCCTTTTTCAATATGAGGAGAATTGTAAAAAGAATCCGAGGTGAAAGTGAGGTGTGGGGAGCAATCAAAAGGTGTAGGCTTGGAACCAAATTCCAACAAAGAGAAAGAGGGGATGTTGCTGTCCTTCATGGTATCACGGTTTGATTCAAAGGCAAGTTTGGCCAAATTACAAAACATTTGTCCTAAAATTTGGGATACTTTGTTGGCCTTCAAGTTGAGGACAGCATACTCTTGAGGAGAAGATCTAATGGATGATTTCTTCACATAATGTCCGAATAACTCCAAAGGGTTCATCAATTTTCGCCAACCAATCGCCCACATTTTTCCACCCCAAGATCTTGAGGGACCAACTGGGTTGACAAATTTTTTTGAACTGTGAAGGAATGTCATCACAAAGTTGATATCTTTCTTATCTTGCTCATATAGTCAATCCAAAGGCACAAATTCAATGACGGCAACGAGAGCATGGTGATCAGATTGGTCGAGAACAATAACTTTTCCATGGTCGAAGAAGTGGAAAGCCCCAATTGTCTGTTTTGCTTGCTTAAATTCTTCCTGGGTGGGTTTTCGAGGTTTGTTTTTCTTTTCAGCCATGATAGCAGGGTACAGATCCAAAGGGCATAGCTTTTGTCTAGACCAGGCAAACTTTTCCTTGATCAAGTTGTCAGTCACTTCCAAAGAAATTTCCAAATCCCTCATTTGAGCCCTCCTTTTTCTACAATTCCTCTGCTTGCCACCTCTCTTTATGTTTTTCATACCATCTCCTTCCATCTTTCTCCCTCCCAGGCAATTGCTGCACCCGAGGTGAGGATCAAGGTGAAATTTGAATGGATGTATAACATTTTGAGTTTGGTAGGCATTGAAGGAATCGATATCAAAAAAGGGGTTGGACAAACAAAAAGACTGGTCAAAAAAATAAAAAAAAAATGTCAGCAACATTCTCATTATGGAAACGGTGGGATTAAAAAAATCAAAAAGAGATGAAAATCAACGATTCCTCTGCTTGCCACCTCTCTTTATGTTTTTCATACCATCTCCTTCCATCTTTCTCCCTCCCAGGCACTTGCTGCACCCAAGGTGAGGATCAAGGTGAAATTTGGATGGATGTATAACATTTTGAGTTTGGTGGCCAGTGAAGTAATTGATAGATATCAAAAGAATAGAATTAGATGGGGAGGAGTGGTAATGATGAGGAGCCGCAGCCGGCATCATACTAGGCAAAGCAGACTGTCCCAGGACGTAGCTTGGTTGGCGTAAGACTTGAGAGAATGTGTTCTGGCCGAGCTTGAAAACCTAAAAAAAAAAAAAAAAAAAAAAAAAAAAAAAAAAAAAAAAACAATTGGGAAGTCAGTTCCTGTACCCTACAAAAACCCTGCATAAATTGGCCCAAACGATTGGCCAATCGATGGCAAATTGATTGCTTGATTGCTCTCCGTTTGTTCCCCCCTTGGCCGCCTGGCTTGGTTTGGTGGACTTGCTGGTGGAGTGCTTGGACCGAAGCGCGCCAAATTGGTCGTTGAGGTGTGAGAGGTGCCCTCTCATCAGCTCGATCGCTCGATCCACGTGCTTGATGGCTTGCTTCAGTGATTCTCTGTTATCAGGAATCAACTCAAGAGCCAGTGCAATCATCAGATGCGTCTTGGCTACCGTTCCCGCTTTAACATCCAGTCGTGACTTTTTGATCTCTAGAGAATTCTTGTAGGCTTTGACGGCCATCTCGAATTGTTCTAATTGTAATCGAGTCAATCAAAATCAAGTTAAGAATTGAGCCAGAGTAAGATGGTTCAATCTTTGCATCAATTAAAATTGGAGGGGGGTGGAGAGAGAGACAAAGACCGCACCACCTTCCTGATGGACTTGTGCAATCAAGTCATAAACGTCAATGAGTTTATTCTGTAGACGTTTGGTCTCATCCAGAGGTTTTTGATTGATGAGATGGGTATCAATCTGAGACTGAATGGCTTGACAAGCAAACTCAAGGGCGTGAAAGGCGCTCTCAAGTTCTTCTTTGACTGTCACCAGTCCTTCTACCGCCTCATCCTCATCCGTTGAAGTACAAATTTAACCATCCATCGCCAACATATTAATTGCAGCTTACAGTTAGTCATCAGATTGAGGCAATATTAGGACACAATTGTATTGCGCATTTCTAGAGCAAGAGGGGATGAGATGGATGCTGTCAAGACTTGAAAAAAATGATGGGTTGAACAAATCAGAGAGAGGCAATTGGACGGTGACCGATATGGCTCAAAACTATTTTCCAGAGGGAGGTAGAGGGATCAGATGACCTAGAGTATTGTCACAAATGGACTGTTAGCCGCCGGTTGAGATGGATGAGAACCAGAGGATGAAGACAAGCAAGAGCGACGTACGCATTTGATTCACTTTGGTGCGTAGGTAAGCATCCAATTTGTTCCCAGTCTCCAATGGAGCGTTTCGGGGATGATCCTTCCTGTCATCAATAGCAGCTTTTGGATGGTGAAGATCTTGGAGAGACAAACGAGAGCTCTGATTGATCCTAGGTTTGAGTTGATGTTTGAGACCTTGGGAGACTCGATCCTGATGTTCGGATGAGATGGAGGCCCACTGTAGAGGGACCATGGGGATACGTTTGACGACTTGAATCGATCAATTGACATCTGTCTCCGAGCGCTGGTCTTGGGTGCCGTCAATCTTGGAGTTCAAAGGTAGGGATGATAGGGCTTTGATCTTGTGAGGGTTGTTGGTCATCAGACAAATCTTGCGTAGGTTGAGATCAAGGAGGATGTGATGAGCAAGTCTATAGTCTTGGAGATTGGCTTGAAAGCCTAGGAGTAGGTTTGACTCTAGGGTATTGAAGCCGAGTTCCTGAAGGTTGTAAGCTTTGACCTTGTTCAAGAGACCAATACCTCAACCCTCTTGCCTGAGATAGATGATGGCACCCTTGTGAGGGGGTGTATCAAAGATGTGCTGGATCAATCAATCGAGTTGTTTGCCACAATCGCATCGTTGGGAGCCAATTGTCTCACCGGTAAAACATTCACTATGGATCCTGACGATTGGTAGTTGACGATGATCGGGATGTATTTGGGGGTTTGATGGTGGGGTGGATCAATTGTGAGGAGATGGGTGGAGTAAGGGTGGGGATGAAGGATGGTTGGACAATCAGCCCAAGTAGGCACCCCGGATCAATTGGTCCATCTTGCTTTTGTTGTGACTCCAGACTTGGTCAAGGGAGGCGGAATGGATCCAATGGGAGGTTGAGGATTGGGAAGGGTTGAGCATCTGATCCTGATTGATGACAAAGGCCAAGTAGGGTGGAGGAATGATGGGGAGATGGATGGATGAGATGATGAGTGGGAGATCTTGAGGTTGATGGTGGTGGTAGTGGTGGGGATGGCATGCGATGGAGATGGGACCGGTATGGATTTTCTGATGTGGATGGGTGTTTTTGATGTGATGGATGGTGGATGGATGATGATGCATAAATGGCGGGTTTAATGGCGTGTTTGATGATTGAAATCCGCCATTTTCATGAAACACACCATTTTGAAATACACCATTTTGAAATACACCAGTTAGGGGGTATGTGTATTTCAGAAACCCGCTATTAAAAATGGCGGGTTTCTTCAAAAAAATGGCGGGTTTCTAATGGCGGGTTTGCTAACTTTGATACGCCCTATTAAAAATGGCAAGTTTGGTCAAAAAAAATGGCGGGTTTTTAATTGCAGGTTTGCCAACTTTGATACGCCCTAATTAGAAAAAAATCTGGTATTCTGAAACCACATATTATCACTGGCACAAGCTAAGCCATGATTCATTCATATTTTGCAAATTATTTCTGAGTTTCTTTCATACTCCACATGAAATTCACAACAAATGAATAATAAAATGAACCTGGAAGAACAGCATTGAGGGAAATGGATTTTTTTGTTACAAAAAAGTTGAGTATTAACATATTTTATAATTGATAAAAGGAGGATTTTTCATTCAGAGTCTTGTAAATGATATTTTTAAATAAAATATGGGTTTCCTTCTTTACCAATAAAAATAGTGGTTCCAACCATGTTTTTTTTTTTTTTTTACTCAAGGGAATCTTGATAAAATCAACAAATCCAACACAAGAAAAAAATTAATTGGCCTCCATGAACCAAGATATCTCTTTACACTATTCCTTTTTTGTTCATAAAAGGGCTTATAGCAAAAACCTAAGATAGCTTTGATAAATCCTTGTTTAAATGATCAAAATTTTTCAAAAAAATTGATTTTTTTTCTTAGAAATGAATAGCTTCTCCATTTTCTTTGAGCCCAATATTAAAAGATAGACTAAAATTTCAATAGCAGGATTAAATTTATGATTGAAATATTCATGCTGGAATATTAGAAGCCATTCAATGATCTACAAAAGCTTCATTAATGATGCAAAATAATTTAAAATCATTTTTTGGAAGCTTGAATCATGGAACATATGGAGCTTTTTTCTATCATACACAGTATGGTGCAGTGTCTGTATTCTTGGGAAAAGTTATTGACTTTTGAATATTAAATATAAGGATTACCAGTCTTCTTCAATTTAAAAGTGTGAATAAAATAAAAATATTAGAAAAGCTTTTTGAATATTCATTTAATTTAGAACTATCTGTCTGGAGGCTGGTTTTTTAAGTCTGAAATTGATGTTTTTTATGATTTATGATGATTTTTGTAACATGGGTTGATGAGTTTTATGATTTTATGGGGTGAGGTCCTTAATGTTTTTTTTTGTTTTACTATTTACCATGATTCATAAATGACATATTTCATTTTCAAAAACCACCATTTATATGAAAAATTCCATTTTTAATGGCAGGTTTGATCAAAAAATGCTAGGTTTCTAGTTTTATATTTTCTACAGTTTTTAAAGCTTAATCATTCCTCAACCAAACTCAGGGTGCTTATTGTTTCTGAATTGACCCTTTTTGGTAAGCCCAAATATAAGAAGACTTTTACAGGTCAGGTATAGTTTATATTTTGTTGGGCCTAAACCCAACCCAAGCCCAAATTTCTGGGCTTTTGGAAGTTTCAGGCTATTTAGTGGGCCCACATTTGTTTAAATTGAAATCTTTTAAATGTGCTTTCAAGTAGCTCAATACAAGTTTTGAAAAGGTTGAAACACTTTCAAATTATAAAAATATGGTGGTATGAAGGTGAAAAAAATTATTTTTGATTGATAGAACAAAAATTTAAAGAAGAAGTATTCAATTTTTCATCCAAATTTGAGTAAAAATTGGAGCCTCAAGGGCCTCTGGAGCAAGTTTTTTTCTGAGTTCATCCAAAAAAAACCAATTCTAAAGAAGTGGAAAAGGGTTGAAAATAAGAATGAATTAATTATTAAACAGAAATTAATAAAAGAAGGAGATTATTTCTACTTATTCTGATGAAAAATGGGTCATTGGAAGCATAAAACTTTTCTTGTCTAAACAAGCTAATGTTGGGAATTTACATTTATTTTTTTTCCAAAAGTTGAGTAAGTTAAATTCACAACTAATTTCCAGTATTTCACTCAAAGATTCTGTAAGATATAAATCTAATTTAGCCAAATGAGTTATTTATGGAGATTTTTTATTGAATTTTAAAATTTTTTAGAAACCATCTGATTAGAAATATCTACATGATTTTTCAACAGCTTCACTAAAAGTATTTTTTTCCCATTGATGACTTGGGAGAATACTTTTCAATAAATACATATATTTTTTTTCAGATTTCTCATCTGTAACTATTGATGGATTCAATATTAAGTCCTTTAAATGGTGAATTCTATGTATTTGAACTTTCAGTGGGGATAGAAAAATTTCAAGAGCTTTCAATTAATTTATTTAAATGGTGAATTCTATGCATTTGAACATGCAGCAGGGATCAAAAACAAATGAAAGAGCTCTAAATTCATTTATTTTGAACCAGTACTTGAAAAATTTGTTAATTTTGGGTTTAAATATTGAGGTAATTTGATCATCTCAAATTTCTTGAGATGAAGCTTCTAGATGATATCATAAATTCTTGAGAGTAAGTAAATATATGTTGGAATTTGAATATTTTGTACCAGAAATTTAATCTTTGAACCCCTTCATAACTCATCAATTCCCCGGTCTATATAATACTCCCAATAATAAAATCAATCTAACATTCAAAAACTTTAAAATATTGATTTCATACATTTGAAGGAAGCCACACCACCAATCCCCTCCTCACATACTTATCTGACACCATACAGCCATGTTTCTCTCCATTGGCTTTTCAAAAACTCCTTTGAAACTCCTCCTCCATCTTAAATTGGGTGTCCACAGATCAGCCTGAGCTTCCACCTCCTGAGAAAGCCTGACTTTCAAAGCCCTTCCTCAAAATATTTTTTTTTTCCAAGGGGTTAGCCCAAACTCAACCTCAAACCTGTTGGGTATGGGATAGCCTGTGGTCCTTCCAGCCTGATAAGTACCCCAAACTACAACCAAAATTTTTGTTTTTATCCCATTATAATATAAATTAATTTTTCAACTTATAATCACCCACAAAGTTTGTTTATATAAATCATATCAAATGGATTCAATAAAAATGAATGAAAATAAACTGAAAATCTATCAAGGTGAAGGAAAATTTTAAAATAATTACCAAATTAAAAAAAAATAAAAATTGAAGAAAAAATTAAAAAAGTTAAAAAAAATTGAAAAAAATTAAGAAAGATTGAAAAAAAATTAAAAAAAAATACAAAAAATTGAAAAAGAATTGAAAAAAATTAAAAACAATTAAAAAATAAATATAAAAATAAAATACAATACAATAAAAATAAACAAATAAATAAAAATAAATAATAAATAAAATAAATAAAAAATAAAATAAATAAAAAATAAAATAAATAAAAAATAAAATAAATAAAAAATAAAATAAATAAAAAATAAAATAAATAAAAAATAAAATAAATGAAAATAAATAAAAATAAATAAAAAATCAATAAATGAAGTAAAATGAAAAAAATAAAAAATAAATAAAAATAAAAATAAAAAATAAATAAAAATAAAAATAAAAATAAAAATAAAAATAAAAATAAAAATAAAAATAAATAAATTAAATAAATAAAAATAAAAATAAAAATAAAAACAAATAAAACCAAATAAATAAAAACAAATAAAATAAAAATAAATAAAAATAAAAATAAAAATAAATCGAAAAAATTAAAAAAATTAAAAAAAATTATAAAAATTATAAAAAATTAAAAAAATTAAAAAAAAACAAATAAAATAAAATAAAATAAAAAAACAATTAAAAAAATAAAAAAAAATTAAAAAAAATTAAAAAAAAAATTAAAAAAAATTAAAAAAAAATAAAAAAAATTAAAAAAAATCAAAAAATTGAAAAAAATTGAAAAAAAATTGAAATAAGTTAAAATAAATTGAAATAAAATAAAATAAACAATTATAATTAAGAAAAGGGTAATGTTAAATTCACGGACCATTGAGCCGTGGACAAGACTCAAAATGAGCCATGTGGCAGGCCACACAACCACATTCAAGCCGTGCTGTGTGCCACACGGCTTGAAGGACCGCGCGGCCCACACACCATGGTCAGGGCTTGTGTGGGATGCCGCACGACTACATTCAAGTCATGTAGAACTCCACACAGCTTGAATGTAGTTGTGGGAATCCCACATGCCACTGGACCGTGGTGAGCCAAAAAAAAAAAGTAATGAAAGGGTACTAACATAACCCATCAACTAAATAAACCTTCCAAAAAAACAGAAATCAACCAAAAAATTAAAAAATGTTCATTTTTGGTCAAAAAAAACAAATAAATAAATAAATAAATAAAAACAAAAAAACTGGTACTATTCAATGGACTAGTCTTAAAGTAAAAAGACCCAAAAAAACACAAGTAACTGGATTAGCCCTAAACTAAAAACACTAAAAAAAAAACAAGTAACTTGAAAAGCGCTAAAGTTAAAACACCAAAAAAAAGACAAGTAACTTGACTAGCCCTAAACTAAAAACACCAAAAAAAAGACAAGTAACTTGACAAGCCCTCAAGTAAAAACACCTAGAAAAAAAAACAAGTTCAACTTGTGTTAAGCTGATCCCATCATAAGGAGTAAAATACTCCATATGATGGAATCAGCCCAACACAAGTTGAACTGACTCACCATTAAACTCTCATTCAAAACACTCAATATAATGATGCTAACTCACAACACTCAACATAATGATGTTCAAAATGTGATAACCCTTTATATTAATAGAACTTGTTAGCTGCATTAGAATTACAATTTATATGAAACCCAATGATGAAATGAAGTCAAAGTCTATGATCTCTACAATCTAGAATAAATTTTCAGTTGATCTTTTAGATGATCAACCAAACCAGAGGCTTTTTTAGAAATCAAGGAAAGTGGTTTTGCTACAATGGGCGGGATTGGAATCATTTCTCCCTGAAGTAAAAATAGAACCCAGTGGTTATTGCTTACAAAGGAAATATAAATAGGTTCTGATTGATCTGTAACACCATTTTTCATTGGAGTATAAGAAAAACATGACTGCAATGAAATGAAACATATAGGTCTGGTGTATTTGTCTGCTAATATTTGTCACATATCTAGTTTATCCAACCATTTTGAAGAGGGAAGCTTTTGATTGATTTCTTCAACATCAAAGATTTGTTTAATCTTTCCAACCTCCTTTGCACCACCAAGCATCTTAATGTAGCATGCTTTATGTTTCTCTAATTTTTTAATCATTTCCTTTCTCACTTTAAGCCATCCATGTTCATTTTAACCAAGAAATTTAGCAATGACTCTAAATCCGCAATTACCATCTCCCATTGAATCCCCCACCTCACTGAAGAACCTATGGAATTTTTTGGGTATTTTATTGAGGTATTTCAAGTTTGGTTCCTATCATGAAAACTTACTTAGTATTCATTTCTTTAATCAGATTAATAAAATGAATACTCACCAAAGATGAGCTTCTGGTTGAGATTTTCTGCACATTTTCTTCCTCTGAAGAGGATTCCAATTCCGAATTAAGTGATCCCAATTCACTTTCAGTCTCTTCCTCTGAACTATGAAATTCAGATTCTGATCCTGCCAACTTTGACTAACAATTCATCATTATTTAGTTAGCTCATTAGACCCAAAAAAATGAATATTTTCCAAAAAAAAAGACTTACAATCTTTCTTCTTTTCTTATTTGGAACCCTTCCAGTCCTATTTTCCTGCTAGAGTTGTTTTTCAACATGTTCAAACCAAGATGATTCTCTCCGCATATCTGTCAATTTTGGCCGGTCCCTACATGATTGTAAGATTTTAGGTTCAAGTCTTGGCTTTGATCTTTCAAATGATATACTTTAATAGGCCACCTTTCTCATGATCTGGAGATTCCAAGATCATTTCATTCACTTTTTCACGTAACTGAGGAATTCTCAGCATTTTGTCCACGTTGCACTTCAAAAACTCAAAAGGATCAACCATTAGTTAATTAGGAATAATTAATCAAAAAGCTTTAATCACATAGTGATTTGAACAATCCAACTTAAGCCAACTTACAGAACTAGAACTGCAAGGGTCATAGTCCAACCTTTACTGAGGATGAACATCTTTGGGTACCACAGATCCTCTGAATGCTGGACGTTCACCTATTTGGTGGGAAAAGGGCAAACCCATAGTCTTTGAGTATGACTTGGTGCCCACTTTGCCATCATAATCACATTTGAACTTCTTGAATTGTTCCCTAATAAGCTGAATTGCCTCTAAAGACAATTTGTATCCCAATGGTAACAGTTAGGTTAAAGAACTGTCCCTAACTTAATTTGAGAGTTGTGTAGTGATGCATGAACCAATTTAATTTGATTCAAAACTGTTCTGTCAAGGTTTTTCCAAACATCCAACACATTTCTCAAAGAGTTTGCAGGGAATTGTTTGAGAGTGGCATGGTCCCCTTCAACCCAAGAATTTTTTTTGTTTCCAAAATCTGGGTTTATGCAAGTCCATTCTGTTACAAACGTCTCTTTGATAGGGAAAATGTTATTTTCCATATACTCAAGAACATCCTCATAGTCTTTCAAGAAACAATATACAAGTCAAAAGTTCAGAACCCAAAAATAGGAAGAATAAGAAGCAGTGATTTGGACCTACTCTGAGTTCCGCATCATTGACCTCTGCCTCCTCCTTAGTCTTTGAGGCCCCATACTTTGCCCATAGATTCATAAAGCTTTTCCATCCTTCAATGTCATTAACAAAGCGCCCTTTACAGTTTGCTTGTATGTTTTTATACAAGTTCCAAGTGCAAAGTTGTCTTGATGACTCTGGGAAACTAGATTCAATTTCACAAATCAGAGATTTTTCACAGTCCTTCACAAAGACTTTTGGAAGTCTCTCAGGATCATAATCCAACTCCTTTAATGCATTTAAAGACCAACTGTAGAACTCAAATGTTTCTTTTGTTATGAAAAAAGAGCTTTTGTGAAATTGTTCCAGTTGGCTGTCATTCCTACAACATGCAATAGCGGGATTTTGTACCCATTTGTTTTATAAGTACAATCCAACATAGCAATATGATGGAATTGTTTGGAAAGCTTTAATGACTCTGGGTGGGCCAAGAATAGGGCCTCAAAGTGACCCTCTCCACTAAATTTTGACCAATGAATCCAACTTGATTCTTCAAGCGCTTTTTACACTTTTCCCCTTAAGTTCTTCAAGCGCTACCTTTTGCTTAGGTTTATAGATTGTTTGGTCATCAAAATAATTGCTGCCATCAATCTTGCTCAATTTTCTCTTCAGTTGCAAAGTATTGAGCCCATCATTCATGCCTTCTATTAGATTTTCTAAGGATACCCCAGTGATTCTCCTCAGTTGAGGATGCACAGAGGGATGTTCAGATGGTTGATGGTTATGTTGATTTTCTTTGTAGGAGAGCTGCCACAAGGGGTCTGCCTTTGTGCAACTTGCATGAATTAAAAACTCTCACCCACCCTTCCTTGTGTGAGTTTTCCAAGATTGTTTGGTAAGGAGTTGCCTCAAGTAGGAACCATGTCAATCACAGGCCAAATCCACATATTTATCTTTCTTTGAGTTCAAAACTTTCAGAGCATAACCATGCTTCATAGCCCATGTTTGACAATAGTTTTTCGCCTCTTCCCTAGTAGGAAAGGCTCTCTCGTGAGGTGGGTCAAGTGGATCTAGTAAACATTCATTGGTTATTGTCATATTTTCATATGAATGGAACAAAATATTTCAAGATGATATTCCTGACCCACCTCAAGTCATCCCTTTCTCATCTTGTACCTCATCTTCTTCTATGAGAGAGTGGATTCTTCCTCTGACCCTTTCTTGCTTTGATGAGTAATGTTTGATTTTTAAATAGGTGAAAAATAAATTCACATTAAGTTTTTTTTTTTTTGGTTGCTCACCCAACTTTCCAGGCTGAGTTGGTTTTTTTTTTTTTTTCTTAGTGGACTTAGAAAAAATCCAAAAACACCTCCACCTCATACCCCATCACTTGCCAGCCCACCCACCTCTCCCCTCCACCTCACCGCTCCAACACTTCCACCTCACCCCGCTCACACACTGGTCACCTTCCTTCCTCCTCCTCATCAAACCACCTCCTTCACCTCAGCAACCCAACCAACCTCACCAGCATCATCAGCCTCACCAAGAAGCCTGCCTCACCAAGCTCCCCAAACCATCTACCATCCAACTCACCAAAAGACTCAGTGAGTCCCCTTCCCTCATTCTTTCCACTCACTAAACCACCCTTGCTTACCTCTCCTTTGAACTCCCCCCAGTTCTTCTCTCTCAGCTCCACCTCATCTCAATTTCATCCCCCTCCTCATCTGGTAAGCCCCTCTTTTCTCTTTCTCCCCCCTTCCTCCTCCTCCTCTTGCCTTGCTCAACCAACCCCCACCAATTGATTAGGATTTGATTGACCAATCAAATCCTGATCAATTGATTGATTGATTTGGTTTTAATCAATTGATTGATTGATTTGGTTTTGATCAATCAATTGATTGGTTTTGATTTTTTTTGATTGATCAATCAAGCAATCAATTTGCTTTTGATTTATCAATTGAATTGTGATCAATTGTTTGATTGTTTTTCAATTGATCAAGAAATTGTTTTGTGATTGATTGCAAATGACTCCTCCACCATTCTTGGGAGTTTTCTTTACTGCTGACCTCCCCTTTTTTTGTTTTTTTTTTTTTTTTTTTCCTTTTTAGGTGTCTCTGGACTGCACTGGAAGCCAACAGGGTCTTCTTTGATTATTTCAGGTGTTATTTGCCATGGAAGGTATGTTTTTTTTAATTTTTTTTGATAACTTTGCTTGTTGGTGTGTTGCATGGGTCACTTATGCCAATTTATTTGGGGGAGTTTCAGCTTCCTGTGTCCCTGGGTTCAAGTCCAGGTGTTGTTTTTTTTTTTTATTCAATCATGTTTCACCAACAATGTCTATTCAACTGAATTTTTTTTTTTGGAAAACATTTGACCTCTTTTGGGGAACATCCTATTCTTCTCCCACCCCCTCAAAATGTCACACAAACATTTGAATCCGCCTTGTTCCTCACCCCTATCTAAGTATAGGATTGGGAGGGAACAAGATGGAAGGAGATGGCTTGAAAAACATACAGAGAGGTGGGAAGAGTAGGGCTGCTCTCCAAAAGAGGAATCAAATGAGAGATTCCAAAATATCTTTGGATGTTTCTGAGGAAGGTATTAATGAGAAGGTGGTCTGTTCTGGTCGGAAATGCATCCTTTGGATCTGTACCCTTCAATTTTTGCCAAAAAGAAAAAGAATAGTCAAAAACAAACCCGGGAAGAGTTTGAGCAAGCAAAAAAAAACAATCAAACAGTTCCATTTCTTCCACCATAGAAAATTAATTGTCCTCAATCAATCCAATCATCAAGCCCTGGTTGCAATAATCAAATTTGTTCCATTAGAGAAAATTTCTGACCAAGACAAGAAGGACATTAACTTTGTGACAAACTTCCTTCACCTGTCAAAAAAATTTGTCAACCCAGTTGGTCCTTCAAGATCTTGAGGTGGAATAATGTGGGCAGTTAGATGGAAAAAATTGATGCACCCTTCAGAATTATTTGGGCGTTATGTGAAGAAATCATCTATTAGATCTTCTCCTCAAGAGTATGCTTTCCTCAACCTTAAGGCCAACAAAGTATCCCAAATTCTAGGACAAATGTTTTGCAAGTT
Organism: Puccinia polysora; assembly: GCA_025617555.3. NCBI lineage: Eukaryota > Fungi > Basidiomycota > Pucciniomycetes > Pucciniales > Pucciniaceae > Puccinia > Puccinia polysora. Next base: position 32,683,352 of record CM062612.1, read on the forward strand.
GGCCAAACTTTCCTTTGAAGAAAACCGTGATACCATGAAGGACAACAACATCCCCTCTTTCTCTTTGTTGGAATTTGGTTCCAAGCCTACACCTTTTGATTGCTCCCCACACATCACTTTCACTTTGAATTATTTTTACAACTCTCCTCATATTGACAAAGGCAACATCTCCGGCTACTCCTTTTTACTTTTGGTTCCAACCAAGAAATCAAATGGTTGACTTATTGAAAATACAGACAAATATCAAGTATCAGATGACCAATTTGTTTTTCCTGACCTTGGATTTGGAATTGATTTCAAGCAAAAATGTATAGTCAAAATGGTTTGGGCAGCTAATAAGTACAAGCACTGTACCTTTCCTGCTGTGGACACAGCAACCCATACCAGAATGGTCATGTCACTTCAAATTAATAAAACAACTAGAAACACTTGTAGGGACTTGAATAATGGCTAAATTTACTCTAGAAAAAAAATATAAATAAAAACAAAAACAAAAAAGATCTTTATGTTGGTGGGGTTAAGAATACTCTCAAATGTTTTAATCAAAAATAATTTTTTTGTTTTTCTTTCACCCATGCAAATAAATTTACAATCCCAGCATTCAAGCTATCTGCTGTATCTAAGATACTGTTCTACTGCTACCAATGCAAGCCAAGGCTACTGATACCTTATCCTTTTTTTTGGTTTCAATTTGTTCCCTCTCCTTTTCCAGTTGTGCTTGCTGTCAATCCTTCTCCTTTTCCTCTTTTTTAAACTCTAAATCAGCCTGTTTTGACTTCCACTCAGCATCCCGTTTTTGTGGATGAGCCAAACTCTTGGATTTCTTCTTTTGAAAATCCATGGCCAGTTGACGATCCCACTTTTGCTTTTCAAATTCAAGTTTTTTGGATTTAATTTGTGATTTGAATTTTTTTTGCAGGGGAAAAGGAATGAGCATGGTTTTGAAAGCAAGAATATTAAACCAATGGACTTACATGAATCTTGCTTCTCCACGATTTCTTCAAAGCCTGAAAAACCAGAAGTGTTTCTCCTCTTTTGATGACTTTTGGGGTTGATATTGATGGAATTGGAGGCCTTTTGCTTACCCTTGGCAGAGGAGGTTTGAGTCTGAAAGTTGTCACTGGTGTTCAAAGGCAATGTGGGAGGCCCCATTGGCTTGAGGTTTTAGCCATTCTGGAATGGATGAGCCTTTCTTTAAAAAATCTAAATCAGTCAGGATTAACAAGAAAGAAGAGAAAAGAGCCTGGTTCCTTACTTGAATGGATGTTGAGGGTAATGGAGACTGAGGATTATCTTGTTCCGCATCAGCAAGGTTGATGAGATCTGCTAACCCCGGTAGAGAGAAATCCAAAGAAGGAGGGGAGGGTTCCAAGGTATGGTTTGACACATCAATCAACGCAGAAGTAGACATGATTGGAGCTGATTGCATTTGAATATCCTCCTTGGCATCAGATGGGGGACACTCCAAGGAAAATGTTTCTTCAGGATCACCGTTGCTAGGCTGAGCATCCCCAGCCAAGTCCTCAGTGTGGAATGAATTGGATTTTTGGGAATCAAAAGTGGCTAAATGGGTGATTTTGGCCTTCTTTCCAAAGATTCCATCCATCTGAATATAAAAAGGACAAATGGAGTCCAACTTATTAACCACCAAGTTGATTCCCTTGGCTTTGTCAGATTTGGTGATACCAAAGCCGGTGGAGATTGACATGGAGTGGGCCTTTTTGTACTTGGCTTGATAATTCTTGAATTGCTCCCTCATCTGTTTGGATGACAGATCCAGCCTACCTTTTGATTTTTCTTGAGTTCACTGGCCATGAGGAGATAACCATTGAGCTTAGAGGATGGAGGTTGGCCAACACGTGTTTCATTGTCGGATCCAAAGCAGGCATCATAGTTGGAGGAAATTTTGAGCCAGTTGACCAGGATGATGCAATCAGCTCTCTTGAGCTGACTTGAGACCTTGGAAGCTGATGGGGGAGGATTTTTTGTTGTGGAGTTCCTTGGCAATGTTTGCTTTGGTGTGTTGGACTTTTGTGTGGACTTGCGGGGGGAGGTTTGCTGAGGGGACATTTGGAAAGATTAAGGGTGATAAGGTGATGAGAGGGATAAAGTGAAAAGCAAGATAAAGTGATGAGAGATATGAAGTGATGAGAGCAATAAAGTGACAAGAGCAATAAAACAATGATTGGATTCTTTGGATGAGGTTGGAGGTAGAGTGATGAGAGCGATGAAGCAATGGGAGCAATGAAGCAATGATAGCAATGAAGCAATGAGAGAAATAAAGTGGTGAGTGATCAAGTGATGAGGGTGATAAATTGATGAGTGATAAAGTGATGAGAGTGGTTAATCTTTTTATGATGAGGCTGGAGGTAAAAAAATTTGCAAGGAGGTTGGAGGTAAAAGGAGGTGGGAAGCCAGTGGTGGATGACGTGGACAGGTGGCAGAAGCCTTTAAATACTTTATTTGAAAAAACTCACTTATTTCATTTTAACTTTGACATGTCTGATGTGAAATAAGTGGTTTTTTTTGATTTTTAATTGCGGGTTTGAAATGGCGGGTTTGGTTAACTTTGATATGCCCTAATGATTTTTTCCTGAAATACACATACCCCCTAACTGGTGTATTTGAAATAGGTGGGGTTCATAGAAATGGAAGATCTCAAACACCAAACCTGCCATTTATGCATCATCATTCATCACCCCCCCCCCTCTGCATGCACCCAAGGTTAACAGTACAATTTATCCTCACCTACCTACCCATTCCACTCCCATCCCACTCAAAAACACATCTGGATCATCCAATCCAATCTGTTTCTAATCCTTTCCAAAACCATCCCCTCAAGCCCCAGTCATTGAAAGGCCAGATTCACATGTTTGCTTTGTCTTGGAAGGGAACCCCCCCCCCCCCAGAGAATTCCTCTCAATCCTCTTTGGACCTTCTTGAGCTGAGACTAAAGATCTATTTGTTTGTAGATTCAGAGGGGATAGAGGAAATTTACTGTGATTGTATCACCAGGACAAAAAAATGATCACCTGATTAAGATTGACATACCAGAGCACAAAGGCCCCCTTTTTTGTCAGGTATGTCACCTGTAATCAAGTGATCATTGTTTTTTCATGGTGGATGATGATTCCTTTGATTTTTTCCACAATTTATTGATTTCTTACATCATTCAGATCCCTAGTTACTGGTTCAAAGTTTTTTTAATCCTCATTTGTCTATCCAAAATCTTTCAGGAACTTTTTCATGATGAAAGATGACAGTATGAGTGATCATATTCATGCTGAAAGACAATCCTGTGGCCTAAACCATATATGTTGTACGTGAGGTGGGGGGGGAGTAATATGATCCTCCTCTGGAAAAAAAACAACATGATACTTTATTTCACCTTCAGGATATAAGGGTGGTGTTAAACCTATGCAAAAACATGATTTGATTTTTTTTGTCTTCATGAGAGATTTCTAGACAAACAATCTTGGTACAAAAACTGGGTTTTCAGATCATTGCAAGTAACCAACCCATCAAAAGAAATAAAATATGAATTCATAGACATTTTACACATCATTTAGATTATTTTAATAGAAAGGGATGGAAATGGATGATGAATTACAGGATTTCTATTGATCAAAAGAAGAAGAAGAAAAAATAGAGCAGGGGCTAAGTTTGATTTTCTTTCTCAAAGGGTAAAGATGATTTTGAGTGCAAAGGATTATGAGGATACCACACTGGATGATGATGGGAATTAGCTTCAAGCTCTTGTGAAGATGCTGATTTAGAAAGAGTAGAATTATTATTTTTTGGGTTGCAGCAAGAGGATTTACCCAGTTTTTTTGTTTTATATTTTTCGATGTGCTGTTGCAATCATGAAGATCCAAACCTGCACTCAAGGGTTTTGTAGTTTCAGCTTTAAAATGAACTTCAACAATGCAAAAAGCACCTGCTGCCTTGCGATTCATTTTGGTATTTTTTTTCTGTTAATTTTATTGTTCAAGCTTTCCTGATTTCATCTTTTTAATCCACTGGATCATATGAATCTATTGTTCTTTTCTGGCTCCAATGGCTTGAAAATAGTAGTCATAGGTGGGGTAAAAGTTGGGAAGAGATTCCCATCAAAATTGAGTTGAGTGTAATAATTGGTGGAATGTTGAGTTTTCAGGCGGGCTCAAAGGCCCATTGCAACAATTCCACTCAGTAGATTCCATGTTTTGGCAACTGATGCAAATGGGATAAGATCCCACAAACTGAATCATTGATTTTATGGTTGGTGTGATGGATTATTTCTTTGATGGAGGTTGATGTGAATAAGGGAAATTGGTGGGAGGTTGGTGGTGATTAGCTTGTGGAGATAGTTGATTGGAAGAGGTACCTAAATATAATATATTTGAAAAAACTCACTTATTATCCAGGTAGCCCTGACAACCTTGTTGTGAAATACATGGTTTTTTATGATTTTTAATGACAGGTTTGAAATTGTGGTATTTTGATAAAGCCTGCCATTTGAAGAATGGTGGGTTTTCTAACTCTGATACACCCTATTATCTATTTTTTATTCTTTGAATTGCCTCAAAATACTTTCAAAAAATTGAAGCAATTTTTCTGGGGGATATAGACAACCAGCTATGCAGCTGCTGCATCAAATTTTCCAAAGTTAAATTTCTTGAAAAACCCATGAATTTAATGAAATACCTGTGTAGCTTTGACATCATGGAGAGGTAAAATAACTGTGAGTTTAAGGGTAGGGGAAAGGAGACAACTAATGCACTATTTTTATCTTTATTCTTTATTTTATTTTTTGGGTTCATTCTTTTTGCAATATTCATTTACATTGATTTGTTTCTAGTAGTTTTTTTATTCCTTTTATTTTTATTTTTATTTTTATTTTTATTTTTATTTTTATTTTTATTTTTATTTTTATTTTTATTTTTATTTTTATTTTTATTTTTATTTTTATTTTTATTTTTATTTTTATTTTTATTTTTATTTTTATTTTTATTTTTATTTTTATTTTTATTTTTATTTTTATTTTTATTTTTATTTTTATTTTTATTTTTATTTTTATTTTTATTTTTATTTTTATTTTTATTTTTATTTTTATTTTTATTTTTATTTTTATTTTTATTTTTATTTTTATTTTTATTTTTAAATTTAATTTTAATTTTGATTTTAATTTTAATTTTAATTTTAATTTTATTTTTATTTTTAATTTTAATTTTAATTTTAATTTTAATTTTAATTTTAATTTTAATTTTAATTTTAATTTTAATTTTAATTTTAATTTTAATTTTAATTTTAATTTTAATTTTAATTTTAATTTTATTTTTATTTTTATTTTTATTTTCATTTTTATTTTTATTTTTATTTTTATTTTTATTTTTATTTTTATTTTTATTTTTATTTTTATTTTTATTTTTATTTTTATTTTTATTTTTATTTTTATTTTTATTTTTATTTTTATTTTTATTTTTATTTTTATTTTTATTTTTATATTTATTTTTATTTTTATTTTTATTTTTATTTTTATTTTTATTTTTATTTTTATTTTTATTTTTATTTTTATTTTTATTTTTATTTTTATTTTTATTTTTATTTTTATTTTTATTTTTATTTTTATTTTTATTTTTATTTTTATTTTTATTTTTATTTTTATTTTTATTTTTATTTTTATTTTTATTTTTATTTTTATTTTTATTTTTATTTTTATTTTTATTTTTATTTTTATTTTTATTTTTATTTTTATTTTTATTTTTATTTTTATTTTTATTTTTATTTTTATTTTTAATTTTATTTTTATTTTTAATTTTAATTTTAATTTTGATTTTAATTTTAATTTTAATTTTATTTTTAATTTTAATTTTATTTTTATTTTTAATTTTATTTTTATTTTTAATTTTAATTTTAATTTTGATTTTAATTTTAATTTTAATTTTATTTTTATTTTTATTTTTATTTTTATTTTTATTTTTATTTTTATTTTTATTTTTATTCTTATTTTTATTTTTATTTTTATTTTTATTTTTATTTTTATTCTTATTCTTATTTTTATTTTTATTTTTATTTTTATTTTTATTTTTATTTTTATTTTTATTTTTATTTTTATTTTTATTTTTAATTTTAATTTTAATTTTATTTTTATTTTTATTTTTATTTTTATTTTTATTATTTTTATTTTTATTTTTATTTTTATTTTTATTTTTATTTTTATTTTTATTTTTATTTTTATTTTTATTTTTATTTTTATTTTTATTTTTATTTTTATTTTTATTTTTATTTTTATTTTTATTTTTATTTTTATTTTTATTTTTATTTTTATTTTTATTTTTATTTTTATTTTTATTTTTATTTTTATTTTTATTTTTATTTTTATTTTTATTTTTATTTTTATTTTTATTTTTATTTTTATTTTTATTTTTATTTTTATTTTTATTTTTATTTTTATTTTTATTTTTATTTTTATTTTTATTTTTATTTTTATTTTTATTTTTATTTTTATTTTTATTTTTATTATTTTTATTTTTAATTTTATTTTTATTTTTATTTTTATTTTTATTTTTATTTTTATTTTTACTTTTACTTTTATTTTTATTTTTATTTTTATTTTTATTTTTATTTTTATTTTTATTTTTATTTTTATTTTTATTTTTATTTTTATTTTTATTTTTATTTTTATTTTTATTTTTATTTTTATTTTTATTTTTATTTTTATTTTTATTACTTTTATTTTTATTTTTATTTTTATTTTTATTTTTATTTTTATTTTTATTTTTATTTTTATTTTTATTTTTAATTTTAATTTTAATTTTAATTTTAATTTTAATTTCAATTTTAATTTTAATTTTAATTTTAATTTTAATTTTAATTTTAATTTTATTTTTATTTTTACTTTTATTTTAATTTTAATTTTATTTTTATTTTTATTTTTATTTTTACTTTTATTTTTATTTTTACTTTTATTTTTATTTTTATTTTTATTTTTATTTTTATTTTTATTTTTATTTTTATTTTTATTTTTATTTTTATTTTTATTTTTATTTTCATTTTTCATTCTATTGAAATTTTTTCATCTCTTTCTATTCATTTTTTTTTCTTGCTGCACTTGATTTTCAATTGAGATTTATCATAATAATTATGATTCTACTGATTAACTAACAAATAACACTCAAACCAACAAGAAAGAATTGATAAAAATCAGTAAGTTCACAAATTTGTTGAAGCCTTTAAAAATCAATGATAATTAAAATCAGTTGGAATATCTACTCCTATAAAAAGATTGGTTTTTTGAGGGTAGTAAAATAAAAACATTGAACTCCTTCAAAAAAACCATTGAGTAGCCAATCTTGCTCTCTTTAATCTTAGCCACTGACCTGGGGTTGAGGAACTTGCCTCTCCATCATGCTTTCACACTGGGAATCCCAAAATTTGGGGTGGCAGTCTAGTATATATATATGTATGTAAGAATGAAAAAAATATATATTGTCAGCTTCAGAGCAGCCTCAACCTTGCCTTGCAGTAGCCTTGGAGCTGTCTCAGATCAACTTCAAAGCTTGGGTAGCTCCCCCTCAAGGATCAACAGCTTCAAGGCTCTCAGAGCAACAGAAGGCCCCAGTTTCAACAGTTTTGAAGCTTTTAAAATGACCGGTGGCCTCAGAAGCCCTTTCACCCAAAAAGATATTTCAAAGGGGATGTGGCACAACTTTTCCTTCCAGGGAAAGTGATGAAAAATAGAAGCTTGATTTGATTAAAATCAAATATTCAAATATTCTTTTTTCTTTCTTTCTTCTTCTCAATTTAAATAGAGTATTCACTCTTTCCCCTGGGTGGGGAAACATTTCCAAGGTTTCAAGTCAGAGAAAAAAGTATAGCCTTAGACTTCTTTTCTATACTCAAGCCTTTTTCTGCTCAAGTCAAGACTTTATGCCTCTGGTTTTTTTTTTTAACTAAAAAATTCCTGGGTTTAATGACTCAAAAGGTGAGTGTAACCTGGTGCTAAACAGATAGAGAGAGAGAGAGAGGGGGGGGTTTCCCAACCAAATTGTCTTTGTTCAAACTTGTTTCCAGCCCCCATGGACTTGATGGCATGAATGTCAAGTTTTTCTCGAATGAACTGGTTAGATTAGGTGACTGATCAGGTGAGCTGAATCTTAGTGAGCAAGTACCCTTCGGGTATTTTGGTCCGACCGAGCGTTTCAAAACATCTTGGCTCGGACGGAGCGGAGGGCTGAGGGAAGCAGCTCTTTCTTGGTCGTGCCCACGGCGTAGGCGGCCGCCTAGCATGCTACCCCAGTGCTACCCCAGTCGACCCCTCGGCGACAACTCGCGGTGAAGTGAGCCAAGTATGCATAGCCCAGCCGGCCCTCTTTTTGGCTTGGTCCCTCGCGGCCTCTCCCCAACGCGAGGCTGGTTGAGCCATCTACTGTGTGCATTCATTCGCAGTTGGGATTTTTTAGTTTCTGCCCCAGCACCATTCCAACCGACTTCTTCTACTCTCTTCCTCCTCCTCACTGGCTCTCGTTCCCCCTCGTCTCCCTCCCCCTTGGTTCCCCATCGTCTGTCATCCTACTCCTATCCTCACCTCTCCTCTCAATCCATCCATACCCTACATTCATCCTCGCTCAACCTTCTTGGAATTGTAAAGGTTAGCGTCCTGATCGATGAACACTTGACTTGATGGTCACCATCACCTTCCTTCAAACTGGCAGTGATGATAACAACTGGACCAGTTGGAGAGAGATCCTCCATAGGAGCAAATCATCCATGTATCCATCAACCAAAACCAGTCTCACCTACCCAGATGACCACGTCCTTTAAAGGAGGCCGTGATGACCCAACTCATCAGTTGAGACTAACTGACCAAAGACTGTGATTGGTATCGATCGACAATAGGTCATTTGACGTCGATCTTGGGTTACTACCGCATCAACTCTACACTCAAGACAGGACGAGGAGGTCGTTTGAGGCTCCAGGGTGGGTGATGTTTCATCAACAGATTTTTTTTTTTTTTTTTTTCTCGATCGGTTCATCATCCATCGATGAACCTGTCCATGTATCAATCGATCGATAAGCTGTAAGGAACTGATCGGGACTTGGGTTTTATCTTCTCTCGTTTTGCAATCGGACCTGATGACCATCACGAACCCATCTTTTGGATCTCAGATTCGAGGATCCAGAACCCCATCGAACATCAAATCGATCGGTTGATTAGAGATTGATAAACCATCTAAGGATGTCTGTCGATCAATTCCCCATCCCATTCGTCGAGAAATTCCATAAACTCAGCTTGGATCCATCTCAACCTAAGCTATCTCCCGATCAGAAATCCAAATTACTCGAAAATATCTCGATCCTCAGAGATGCCATCATCTTTTTTACCGCCACCGGTGCTGCACGTGGCGTCAGCGGTCACACTGGAGGTCAGCTCATCCTCTCCAAATCAAAAATCCATCCTTTCCCAGCGCGGCACTCTTGTTATAGCAAGATATTGATGAACGGTGGATTGTATATTCAACCCATCTGGCGCTTCCTTGGATCTTTTAATACTCCTTCTCAATCCTCCACCCCTTCCATCTTCCCCTCCTTTCGAATTTAGGCCCATTCGACACCGTCCCTGAGGTCTGTTTACTTTTGGCCCTCTTCAACAGCGATCCAAATGGTAAAAAGTTTGATCACACCTTTTGGGACGAGGCCGGTCATCGTGTGGCCACCCAGTACATCTTGGCTGCTTTAGAGGGTCATCTACCTCCTGAGCAGTTGATGATGTATCGAGAGGCTCAATCCAAATTACCCGGTCATCCTGAGCTGGGCCTCACCCCTGGCATTAAGTTTAGTAGTGGCCGTTTAGGTCACATGTGTCAGTCAAAACAGAATCTTACTTTGATTCGAACGATCTACATGCCTGAAATTTTATTAACGCCCCCCTTTTTTTTGTCACTTATTCCACCAGGGCCTCTCGTCAATGGCGTCGCTATGGCCAATCGTGAGAAAACCGTGTTCTGCTTAGGTTCAGATGGCTCTCAGCAAGAGGGTAACGATGCCGAAGCCGCTCGTTTGGCTGTCGCTCAAAACTTGAACGTCAAACTCTTAATTGATGACAACGATGTCACGATCGCTGGTCACCCCAGTGTCTACATGAAAGGCTATGAAGTCAGCAAGACTCTTGAGGGACATGGTTTAAAGGTCGTTCACGCCGAGGGCGAGAATATCGAATCTCTTTGGGCCGGCCTTTGCTCGGTCATCCAACATTCCGGACCCGCTGCATTGATCGCTAAGCGGGTCATGTGCCCGGGCGTCGAAGGCCTCGAAGGTAGCAATCATGGTCATGACGTCATCCCTGTTGAAAAGGCTATCCGATGTGAGTACCAGAGCCGGATTTTGAATTTACCATGAGCTCTGCTCAACTCACCGGCGACGATCACCTATTCTTGTTTTTTTCAGATCTCAAGGACCGACCCTACGGGGAGGCAGCGGCCAAAATCCTTAAATCGCTGACTCCTTCAGCTTCACCCTATCTGTACGTCGGAAGCACGAAGGAGAAAGATGCCTGTCGGGTCCAGTTCGGAAAAGCAGTTAACTCGGTATTGGATGAACTATCTAAGGAAGAAGCCAAGGCAAAGGTGATGGTCATTGATTCCGATCTTGAGGGTTCTACCGGGCTTAAAGCTATTCGTGAAGCCCATCCAGAAGTCTTCGTGCCTTCCGGTATCATGGAACGTGGTAACTTCTCCGCAGCGGCTGGATTTGGTTTCGAAAAAGGAAAAGTCGGTATCTTCAGTACTTTCTCAGCCTTTTTGGAAATGTGTTGTTCTGAGATAACCATGGCCAGGTAATTACAGCCATCACTTTGATTCATTCTATTGAGCTTGGTTTTGTAGACTAAAATGAGTTGCCCTGGTTTCTTTTCCGTGAAACAGACTCAACCGATGTAATGTCCTCTGCCATTTTTCACACAGTGGTGTGGATGAAATGTGCGATAATACTTGTGCGTGCTTCACATTCAAACGGTTGGGCTCTGTTAAATTACTAAGTTTTACTTATAACGGCAGGTCACTTTGGTTTGAACACCTTTTTTGCCGATAACGGCCTAGAGGATGGATATCCGACTCGTCTTTATTTCCCCGCAGACGTTCATCAGATGACTGCCATCGTAAAGAAAGTGTTTTGGGATATGGGGCTTCGGTTTGTGTTCTCTACAAGATCGAAAGTACCCAACATTTTGAAAGAAGGCACCCAAGACCTGTACTACGGCGGCGACTACGAATTTCAACCCGGAAAAGATGAGGTATGGGTTTGACAAGCATTCCCTTGAACTCTTTTTGTTAAGTCCCGTCTGGTCCCGGAGCTAATAATTTTCAAATCTTATAGTTTATCCGACGTGGTAAACTTGGAACAGTTATTTGCTTTGGTGAGATCGTCCATCGAGCTTTGGATGCAGTAGATCGTCTCCGAGGTGAAGGATTTGACGTTGGATTAGTGAATAAGTCTACTTTGAACGTCATCGACGAGGAAGCACTTAATGAGTATGGACGCCAAAAGTTTGTCTTGGTAGTCGAAAGTTTGAACCAAAAGACTGGGCTGGGTAGTAAGATGGGAACTTGGTTGTTAGAACGAGGCTTGACTCCTAGGTACGGTTATTTGGGTACCAACAAGGAAGGTTGTGGTGGGTTGAGCGCTCAAATCTTTCACCAAGGGTTAGATCCAGCCAGTATTATCCGTAAGGTTAAAACCTTAGCTGCCTGAGAACCTGGCAGTCTTCCTTTTATCTTTCTCAAAAGCTCCATCGCCTTCAAACGTCTATAGACTATGGTCCTATTTCGTTTGAGGTCGCCAACGTTGTAAGTATTATAACTTATACTATGACCTTTGGAGGTAAGAAACCTCATGTTTGTTGATATACACACCATACTCCAAAGATGTGCAAAAATAAAAAGCTGGGTACGGATTTCTTTGGTTCCGTTTCCTTGTTAGATGCTCTCAAATAACCTCTCCCCCCCCCCCCCCCCCCCACAAACTCACACCACCACCACTACCATCACCATTTGTTGACTGTATGCGCAATCTTCTAAAGGCTCAATGGACTCGCAACACTACTGATTGTAAAGACCAACAGAAGTCCAAAAGCTATCATGACTGGGAGTCTCGAGAAGTGCCCATAAGGGGGGAGGAGCTGAATTCATCCAAGAAAAAAAAAATCTTGGAAGGTCTCAACATTGCCGGTCTTCCAAAATCAAGTCTATCCCTACCTACCTATCTACTTAGCTGTACTCAAACTTCAAAGGAAAGTATTCATGGGGAGAGCGGTGAGTGTGAGATGAGATGAGAGAGTGTGTGTGTGTGGGAGGGTGGGTGCGGCAATAGATCATAGGCTTCCATATCCCTTTTTTTGGTGATGATCAAGATCACCCATAAGCCTAACTTGAATCAATTTCATACATACCTAAGATCAAAGCCATCATCCACTAACCTAGCCTCAGCTTGCCTCAAACACAAAAAAAAAATCCTCAAGGACTAAACTGAAAAAAAAAAATTCTTGTTAGGAAGCTTTGTTCAGTGTGAGTGTGAGGATGCTTATTTTGATGCTCTTTCTTTCTGGTTTGTCTTGACCTCTCTTTTCAGTTGGGGATGGAGCATACATCCTCATAGATGCCACCTCCATTGATTTCTAAATCTCCAGGATTTGATTGTTTGAATTGGGTTAGCTAAATCCATACCTTTCAAAGTTAATAATAACCATTGTCTGGTCTTTCTAGAATCATATGGTTTTAGATTCTTGTTTTTTTTTTTTAAAAAAAAATTATGCCTTTTTGGTATGTTTTCCCACACAAAAAAAAAAGAAAAGAAAAGAAACAAGAAAACTAATGTTGTGGGGATCTTTTCTCATACCAGAAGGCATGAGACCTTGATTTTGAGCTGTTTGGTCACTGTTCCCTTGGGTGGGAAAGTGATGTTCCAGCCTGCTTCAAAAGGCCAGATGGGTAGGTGGGGGGGCTAGCCCTTTTGGGCAGAGCCCCATGGCAGACTGTGTGATGGTTTTTGATGAGCTGGTCAGAGCCAATGCCAATGCAGTGACCAAGTGTGGTCTTCAAAGGGGCCCTGGTTGTTGGAAATTCAGCTAGAATGGGGTTGATGGCCATAGGTGCTGTCAAGACTAGTGTAGAAAGTGGTTGGAACAGTGTCAACAGCCTGAGTTGTTGTGGCCATTGACTTAAGACTGTCAACATCTATTAATATAAAAAGATTGAAAAGCTTCCCACACCTCACCTAGCCTCAAGGTCCTCAGGTTTGTATTCATTTACCTGTTGTTATGCACCTCTTGCATTGAGACTGGGCAAAGTCAATACTGCACCCAGCAAAGTGAATATTGCACCAGGCAAATGCCATACCTCTCCAAAGTTGGGGGCATATACTAGTATATATATATATATATATATATATATATATATATATATATATATATATATATATATATATATATATATATATATAGATCTACATCTTAATTAGTGCATTATTTTTCTAACACCCCTAATCCTTCAACTCACACAATTTTGATGTTTCAGGAATCTAATCCATGCATGCTAGAATCCTTAAACTCATTCTGTTTTTTAAATTTTTGATTTTGCATTTTTTTTTCTTCTTCTTTCTTCCACAGTTCTGTAGATTGCATGTCAAAAGCACCCCTAAAGATATTCTCCAAGACTCTCAAATGGATTTATGCCCCTTAAAAGATCATTCAAGTATGAAATTAAAGAAAAAAACAGAGTGATTGAGGGGGGGGGTTGTCTTCATTTCCAATCTTTAACTGAAAGCTTTTTGCTTAATCATTTTTGTGTTTTTTAAGCTTCAATGGTTTTAAAAATATATTGATGAACTCAAAAGATATGTTTGAAGAAATTTAAAAAGGTTTTTTACTTTCTGCCTCCAAAGATCCAACAAACATCAAAAAGGCCAAAACAAAGGACATCATTTCTAAGCTTGGTTTAAAACCATGCCATGTAGTGTTTTTGATATTTTGTAAGGTACAGGCCTGGAAAAGAAATATAAAAATCAATGTAAAGAAAAATTGATTGAGGAGTTTTCTGGGAGGATTCAACCCCTTAAAGAATCTGACTCATACCCAAAAGAGCCATCTTGCAGGGTTGTGTGGGGCCTCATAAGAGGTTTGGTGGGAATCCTTTTGAAAAATCAAGATTTATATTAAAACCATGTGAAAAAGAAGGAAATCAATTTGAATTGGGAAAAAAGAAAAAAAAAAAAAATTTACAGATATGTTCATTTGTATTTATCATTACACTTCAATGTTTATTTTTCACTTTTTATTTTTATATTTTATTTTGATTTATTTAGGTTTTTGGATTTTTCACGCCCCCAAACCTGGAAATCAAATGGTTTGGGCATCCCCACAATGTCCCCCAACATCCCCCAACATCCCCAACACACACGGCAAACCTGGAAAAAATGTGGTTTTTGGGGGTTGTCAAAAAAAAAAAAAAAATACTAGGGGATAGGAGGGCATCTCAAATCCCTGTAGAATAGCTCTGAAGAATTTTGGCGATCTTTAAGGCCTTCAAAATTGCTCTCAAAAAACTGAAAAAAAAACACTCCATGTCTCAAATCTTTTCACTTTCTTTTCTTTTTTCTTTCTTTTTTTTTTGATTATTTTGAGAAATCTCAAGAGGAAAAAAAGTTTTCAAATATGGCAGGCAATTTAATTATAAATTTTCCAGAGTTTTAGTACTTCACTTTGCCACCAGAAAATGAGATTTACATAAAAAAATCTGATATTATTTTCAATTCTTTTTTTTTTTTTTTGTTATTTTTTGTTGAGATTTTCCAAATTTTCAGTTTGCATTATTTTAGTGAGAATTGCAAAGGTCCCCAAAAAGATTATCTGGGGATTTTTTTGTAGCTCATTGTTTCCCAAAGAATTCATAATTGAACAACACAAAATTGGTGTTTCTTGCTCTAAATCAATGAGTAAAAATACCAAATATGAAAAATTGATAACAAAAACCAGAAAAATGATTCAATCAAGATCAATTTGTACTAATTTATTATTTTTACTACCAGGAAACAAAATCTTCAAACCAAGTTCCAATTTATTATGAATCTAATCTTCCCATTTTTGTGATTCCTTGCTAGCAAAAGCCTTCCAAAGGGGATCCTAATTGGGGAGCTGGTCACAGTTTAGAATTATAGTGGAAAGAAAATATGTGCTGAAAATCTTCCAAAATAGTTCAACATATGGGAGATGTTTGAAAATTGGAAGTTGGAGGTGAATTGAGGGGCAAATAAGTTGATGGAATCAACTTAGATAAAAGTACTACTGGCCTTTTGTATGTATCTGCAAGCAGGAAACCATGGCAAGGGAATTTTATCCAGTAACTTTTGAGGGGCAGGTCTAGAAGGCTGGTTGAGATGTTTTCTTGCTTGGTCAAAATTTTCATCCCAGAATTGATCCATGAAGTTTT
This sequence comes from Puccinia polysora, assembly GCA_025617555.3. NCBI lineage: Eukaryota > Fungi > Basidiomycota > Pucciniomycetes > Pucciniales > Pucciniaceae > Puccinia > Puccinia polysora. The sequence goes on from CM062612.1 coordinate 32,698,813, forward strand.
CATCCTTGAAGATAGAGTTTGATTCCATTTCCTTGATCATTTACTGATTTCTTGAGCTCCAATCTTCAGATATATGGCCCAAATTAACTGCTACTGATCTGAAACCACAGTTCCCATCACCCATCACACCTTGAACATTTGAAATTTGTGGTATTGCTGTCTTTTGGAAAATGAAATTTTTGTATTGATACTAAGGAAAAAAAGATGAGTATTATTTAAGATGAAATGAAAAAAAAAATACTGAATTTATTAATACCCACCACTTCAGAATTATCAGAAGATGAAAAAGACAATGTTGTGGCCTTCATCCCAAAAAACAAGGGGTTAATAAGTGAACCATAAAGCAAGATTAATTCAGAAATTCATTCACCTTTTCTATTTCAGAGGCTGTGGCTGTGGGAGCAAAGATTGGATTCCCTGGAGGCCTATAAGCATCTTCATCTTCATCTTGTTGTTTTCTTCTCTTGATCCTCTTCAAAGTCCCAGGGCTCAAGTTCTGTGAAGAAACCCTCTTATCAATGATGGTTCCTGACCTCTGAGTGAAAAATCAAAATATGACAATTAATGGAAACTACAAAAACAATCCTGATCACCCCCAACCAAAAGGAAAATTACTAACTGTCTTTATTATATCCAATTCTTAAAGATCTTTGAGTTCTTCTCCACTCAATTCCTCTTCTTTTATAAACTCATCCTGTTCACAATGCAATGTTAGCCTAATTACAAATAAAAAAAACACCTCTTCCTCTGATTCCTGTTTCTTTTCTCCCTTGGCCTTTTCATGGTATTCCTTTTCTTTCCTTTTACTCAGAGTCTGAAATTAGAGAAAAAAAAATTCCAAACATATGCTGTTCAAATCAATTCAACAGAAAGGGATAAAAAAACCACAAAAAGAAAAAACTAACCATTGAATTAACCACTTGGTGCTTCCTTGGTCTTCCTCTTCTCTTAGGTAATTCAACATATTCAATCCCAGATGGATCCCTTATAGATGAATGCTGAGAACATCTTTTGCTTTTATTGGGGGCTCCTTTGGGTCTTCCATGAATTTTCCTTTCTTCCTTTGATAGGGTTTCTTGAATGGGAGTCAGTTGATACTTCCCTTTTACCAGTTTCATCATTTCTCCAAGGTAAAAATGTTGTTCTCCTGGGCGCAATTTAAGGAATTCTTCAAAGAGTTCATTCTGAAACTGGTGTATGTTGCTTGATTGGGATGGTGATTCATAAGACAATTGAGAAGTTCGGCATGAACCCTTCTCAGCAAGCTTTGAATAAATCCAAAATAAAAGAAAAAATTTCAGAAATCAATGTTACAAGTATTTTTTTCTCCAAGAAAAGAAAACATACTGCAATAGGAGGTTTGACATTCCACTGGGAATGAAGATCATCAAGCAAAAATTGTTGCTTCTTGAGATTGGCCTTCTTCACTTGGTATACACAATTAATTCTCATGAAAGAAGAATAATCAAAACCAGAACAGGTGATGATTTTTCTGCTGAAATGTGAAAGTAATGCACAATCTTGAGAGCATAGTGGCTTATTTTTCCTGAGAGATTTTCAACAAAATATGGGAGACCAATCAAGTTCTTGAATTCTTGCTGAGAAGTTTCAATGGAAGTTTCATGGATTTGGATTGAAACTGAATGATATATTTGGTGAACTACATCAGAAAAGGAACTAGAAGAAGTTGTGATAAATAATTTGACATAAGATTGAAGCCCTTCTATCCTAGATGTTCCATTATTTCCAAAATTCAGGTGCTTTTTTGCAGCATATGATACAAATTTTATTTTTAGAGTAAGCCAGTTTTCAAGAAGTTAGTCAGAAGTAGGGGGATTCCAGACTACAGTCAGTTTGGTAAAATTATCTTGATAAGAATTTTCAGATTTGGATTTGACCAGAATATTCCAGTGTTTTCTGAATATCATCCAATCTTCTTCAGATTTAAAGTGTTTTCTACAATATGTTTGAATGTTTTTGAAGATATTCCAGACACAGAGTAAATGATGAGAGTTGGGAAATACAGTTTAAATGTAATGAATCAGGGATTGCTCTTTATCAGTTGCAATGAATTTGGGTTCTTCATGTTCTAACAATTTATGAAGTTGATGGAGAGCACATTTATAGTCTTACTTTCTTTCTTGCAAGAGGAAACAGAAACCAATGGAGAATGGTCTAGCACAATTTTTGCCCCCAACAATGTGAATAAGAGGCATGGAAAATTTGTTGGTTTTATAGGTACAGTCCATAATTAATACTGATGGAAAGAGTTTGATAAATTTGATAGAATCTGGGTGAGAAATGAATAAAGAAATAATATGACCATTTTGATTATTGATTTGATATGTAAAAGAAGAATTTCTTAATTCCATTATTAAAGTTTCTCTGGGTGATTTACCTTCCAATTTTTATTTTTTAATTTTTGATCTTTTTTCATAGATTGTACTAAGGGTTGTGTAAAAAGGAGAATTGTAGGACTGCATTAAGGAATTAAGAATTTTTAGGGGAGGAACCCCAGCTTTGGTTGAAGAATTGACCATATCCTCTTGATCACCCTGAATCATTCTATGAACTGGATGGGTTCCAGATTTGTACCATTGGTAAGTATATCTTTGCTCCTTAGTATTAGAGACTTTGGTGGAAATGGCATATCCATGGGATTTAGCCCACTCTTGAACAGCATCCACAAGTTCCCCCTTTAAATGATATGATAATTCAGGTGGAGGAGCCAAAGGGGTGGCATCATGGGGTTGATATAAATCATTTGAAGCAGTAGAAGGAGAAGCAGAAGGGGAAGATAGTGGATCAGAAGAAGAAGCAGCAGAGGAAGATAGTAAAAGTGGGTTGATGTGTTGTTCAGACATTTTTTGTTTTGGATTTTGATTCAGAGATGGTTTTTTTTATAAAGACTTGTTTTTATTTTTGATTTTTGATTGAGTTTTTGGATTCAGGGAGGTTTATTTAGTGGGGGTGGAGTTTTTAATTTGATTGGTTGAGTTGTGTTGAGTAGTGATGTGTGATTGGTTGATTGGTGTTGAGTTGTGATGATTGGTGATGGTGGTGATGATTGGTGTGGTGTGGAGTGGACTCTGGATTTTGACAGTTGATGTTGTGGTTGAGGAGAGGATTTGACCATCCAAAGAGGTAAGGAAGAGGCAGTAAATCATTGAAATTTATATTAAATATCATATTATTCATATAGAAGAGCCCAAAAATGTGGACCTACCCCAAAAAGGGGTTTAAACATGGTATTTTGAGGTTAAACATTTGAGGGCCAAAGCAAGGTCCAAAAAATATGAAAAAAAAAAAACATTTTTTTTGTTTTATTTGAAGTGCATCTTAATACTGTAAACTCATTTTTTCCATAAAAATAATCAAATAGTATCAGAAATTGTTTCAAAACGCACCCCAAAACAGACACTTCCCATTATTTTTGTAGATGCATCAATTTTTTTGGGGTGAATAATTGATCCTAAAAATCCCCAAATAATTTTTTGGGCCCTTCACAATACCCACTCAAATACTGCAAACTGAAAATTTGGAAAATATCATGGAAAAATAACAAAAAAAAAATTGAAAGTAATGTCTCATTTCTTATGTAAAACCCATTTTCTGGTGGGAAAGTGAAGTGCTAAAATTCTTGAAAAATTATAATTGAATGGGCTACCATATTTGAAAGCTTTTTTTTTCTTCAGATTTCTCAAAATAATCAAAGAAAAAAAAATTAAAAATGTGAAAAGATTTGAGATGTAGAGTGTTTTTTTTTTTCAGTTTTTTTAGGGCAATTTTGAAGGCCTTAAAAATGGCCAAAATTCTTCAGATTTATTCTACAGGGGTTTGAAATGCCCTCCTATCCCCTAGTATTTTTTTTTGATGACCCCCAAAAACCATGTCTTTTCCAGGTTTTCCACGTGTGTTTGGGACGTTGGGGACATTGTGGGGATGTCCAAACCATGCAATTTCCAGGTTTGGGGGCGTGAAAAACCCAACACTCTTTATTTACATATTTTTTATTTTCATTTCTTGTTTTTAATTCCTTCTTTTTCATTTTGAATTCTTCTTTATCATTTTTCAAACAATCATTTTATTTCTTCATTTTTCATTTATTATTCATTATACCTCATTTATTGTTCTGAAATTACAAAAAGGTCCCCAAACATGCAAACCATCATGATTTTAATTTTTTCTGAGGAGAAGATTTCAAAGGGGTTGAATAACGTCAAGAAATCCCCAGATTATACCATTTGATTTATTTAAATGTTGAATAAAGGCTTGTTGAATTAAAAAAAAAAATCCTAGATAACATGGTTTAAACAGAGCTTAAAAATAATTTGCTTCTTTGTGGCCTTTTTGAACTTTGTTGAATTTTCAGAGGCAAAGAACCTTTTAAAAATTTCCCCCCAAAAAAATATTTTGAGTTGATTGATACAATTCTTAAATGATTTAAGCTTGAAAAACAGAAGAATATTTAACCAGAAACCTTTGGGATAGGGGTTCAAAATGACAACAACCCTGCATTTCTCTCCTTACTCTCATTTTTTGGATGATTTGTTGAGGGGTATAGAATCATGCAAGATTCTTCCCAAATATTTTAGGGGGTCTCTGAAAAAGCTATCTACACAACTTCAGCATCAAAAATGAAAAATTAAAAAAAAAATCAGCATGAGTTTAAGGATTTATTGAATGCAGATTACATCCCCACAAAGTCAAAACTGTGTGAGGTTAAGGCTTAGGGGTTTGAGAAGAATATTGTAATTTAATTATTATCATTATGATTGTTATTTTTTCTTTTTCTTATTTTTGTTCAATTAACAGCCTATTGTTAATTGTATTATTAATTTTGGAATAATTTTTAATTCCCATCAAATCCTTACACTCATCTGTTTTCAAGGTTATTTGGATGTTATCTTCCCACCCAGTTTTGCTTAAATTCACTTAATTTATTGATTATGAAACATGGTATTTTTGATGCAGCAGTAATGAAGATTGCATTTTCAATAGCCCCAAAAATATTTTAATTTTTTTTTTTAAATGTTTAAACCCCTTGAAAATCCCTTTGAAAAACCAAAAAACAAAAAGGAAAAAAGACAGAGAAAAGGGTGTTTGTCCACATTTTCAGCTTTTGCTTGAATTTTTTTTTTGCTTGAACCTTTTTGGATATTTTTTTCTGAAATTATTTTTTAAGTATTAAAAATATCTCAAGAAATATTTTTTGGTGGGATTTTAGCAGTGGGGTTTGCCTGTCCAAAATTCAACAAAATTCAAAAAAGCCCCCCAAACAGACTTTATTTTGAAAAATTTTTTAAATCATTTTCTGTAAGGATTCAAATCTTTTGAGCATTACAGGAATATAGAAAACATGTAAAGAAATCAAGCAATATAATTTGATATTTGCTTTAGTCAATTCAATCTTAAAAATCAGCCTAAACCCAAAATAAAAATCATGAAGAACTGTTTGAAGACCTTTTTGGATAAGTCCTTGGAAATTCAGAAATAATTTTCAAATTTTTTTAAACCATTTTACTTTATTTATTTTTATTGTGGTTGGGGATTTTAGAGGCACTTTGAATCAGTTATAAAATGCTTCTTGGGCATTTGCTTGAATCCTAGAAAGTTTTATTCTGACAATTTAAAACAGAAAAAAATCAATTGAAATTGAAAAATATAAATAAACAATTACTAAATATACATGAATACATACATACATACATATATATATATATATATATATATATATATATATGAATACAACCAATTATCAATATAAATGATCTTTCTTTTCTTTCCAGAATTTCTGGGATTGAAAGAAACACCCACCCCAAAATCTAAATTTCCCCAAAATGAAGGTATCCATTTTTTTGATTCCTTTCTTGCAAAGACCTTCCAATTAGGATGAAATTTTAGATCTGGATAAGGATTAGTTTTAAACTAGAAAAAAAAAATCATATGCGCAGGAAATCTTCTAAAATAATCATAAAAATGGGTGGTTTTTGAGAATTTTTTTTGGTTGGTGTGAAATTAATTAGGAAATCAGTGGAAGTCATCAAAAAAGATGAAAAAAATGGGTTTTTTTTGAAAGGTTCAGCCAGGATGAAAACATGGAAAAGATATTAAATCCAGAAATTCCTGGGAGCTTTTCACAGAAGAATTCTCTTTTTTTCAATTTGAATAGATTAAAAAATCAAACAAGTGAATCAAAGAGATTCCAGATAAATTTGGTGTTCTAATTTTAATCTTCTTGGGTTTTATGCAGAGAGATCAAGTTCATACTAGTTACTGAAGCTTCCTCAATTATTCACCCCCAAAGAGGACTTCCTTTTTGGATATAATGTGATCAGAAATTGATTGAATTGAAACCAAGAGGATTTCATAATTTTTGTGATAAATAATCAAAGTTATCTTTAAGGTAGGAAGAATTGATCAGCAGTAAAATATCTTGGGATAATGAGCACTCAACAAAATTTTGAAAAATTTAATAAAAAGATGAGACAAAGAAATCCTTTCTTGAGGTCCATATAGTCCCCAATATGAATTGATCATTTTATTTCAAGTAATCTATCCAGTATTGTATTTCATTTTTTCTTATGATCAAATGAGTCTGGCAAAAATGGAGCTTAGATGTTCCTAATGTCTATATTCTTCCATTATATAGTTGATGATGCAAGTTTTGAAGAGATTTTTCAAACTTTTAAATGAGGGAATCAAAGCAACCATTTCTTTTTTCAAGAAATTATCTTTCTATGATTTTGACAGGTAAAATTCCTTTTTTATTTTATGATAATATGATTCTTGTGGGATTTATGTGCTATTTTTGTAATCATAAAAGGATTAATAAATATAAAAATTCCTTAATACATAGAAATTACCTGGAATATAATTTCTAAGTGATGAAATTTCATTTTTTTCATTTTGAAAAATTTTAGGTATTATTTATCATCCTGTATGGATGGGTATTGTTTCCAAGCAAGCCCAGGGCCATTGTTAGCAACCAGCTCTTTGGCATATTTCTAATATAGAGAGGTCATCATTTTCTATGGTTATTTATATTTTTTCCACTTAGATCTTGACTATTTTTAGCTACCTCTGCCATTGTAAAAATATAAAACTGACAGAGGAAATTAAAAATGAGCTAAATATTAAAACAAAAAATACACCTAGGATGGCTGAAGAATTCTGAGAACTAATTTTCTTTCAACCATGAACCTAAATCAGTTTAGTCATACTGGATGGGTCATAAATAATAATAATATAAATGATTAAAAACTCAGGAAGAGGGAAGATGGTATGGTTGAAATGATTGAAAGGATGAATCTCAAGTCTCATGAGGGAGGCTCAAAGAACTTTAGCTCTCTAGTCACCAGAATTGTTTTTTTGGGTATTAATCAAGTTTAGATAATTAATTCAGAGGTTTTACACTATGTGTGAGTCCATTCAAATTATTTTAGTCAATGATTTTAGTGATTGAAATTATTCATATGTATTCAATGAAAAATAATTAATAGTTTTGTGTTCCAAATACCTAGATATATACTATCAATTTCTCCTTTGAGAAATTCAAGATTTTGGTTACTCTTACTAAATCCAGGAAAACCTGGTCCTCATTCCACTGTGATTGTGAGTTCAATTCAGCTCTTGAAACAAATTTCTTTGAAAAATCTTTTTATCTTCCATCCTCAGCCATTGATAAACCATGTCAATTCTCATTTTATCTCATCATTTTCTAAAATCCAGATTGCAATCTCTGTTCCATCTTATTTCAATTGGTTCAGTACCTGCTGGTTGTTGACACCATTCTGATTGCCATTTCTTGACACCTGTGTAGTCTGAAGAAGGATTAAAATCATGAGTGGTTGATATCATTGTGTGGTACTAAATAATGAGCATGAATACAGATCAAACCCATTTCAAAAAAAAAGCAAGCAAGTGAATCAGTTGGAGTCATACATTCTGTATTTCTTGTATTTTGTTTTTAAGAATGATTTGGGATGGAAATCAATAAAATTACCTTGCTAATACTCCATGCGTAGTTACAATACCATTGAAATCAATTCAAATGATTTTTTTTTTAAAAAAAAAAAAACATAAAATAAAATAAATAAATCATCATTCAAAGTCTTCAAACAATTTTTTATCATTGTTATGATTAAAACCAAATAAAACTCATGATACTCAAGATATTAGGGCGTATCAGAGTTAAGCAAACCCACCATTAATAATCAAAAAAACCCACTTATTTCACATCAGACGTGTCAGAGTTACCTGGAAATAAGTGGGTTTTTTAAAATAAAGTATTTAAAGGCTTCCGCCACCTGTCCACGTCATCCACGCCTGGCTCATCCACCCCTGGCTTTCCACCTCCTTCTAACTCTGGCCTCATTGGAAAAAAAATTGATTCATTGCTCTTCATCTCTTCATCACTATCCTCATCACTTCATCACTCTCATCACTTTATTTCTTTCATCACATACAGCTAACTCTCATTGGATCACTATCCTCATCAGCTCATCACTCTCATCTGTTTATTGCTTTCATCACATCCAGCTAACTCTCATCAGATCACTAACCTTATCACTTCATAACTTTCATCACATCCAGCTAACTCTCATTGGATCACTATCCTCATCACTTCATCACTCTCATCACTTTATTGCTTTCATCACATCCAGATAACTCTCATTGGATCACTATCCTGATCAGTTCATCACTCTCATCCATTTATTGCTTTCATCACATCCAGCTAACTCTCATTGGATCACTATCCTCATCACTTCATGACACTCATCACTTTATTACTTTCATCACATCCTAACTCTCATTGCTTTATCCCTCTTGTCAATTCATCACCCTCATCTCTTCCTATTCTCTTTGCTTCATCACTCTCTTCCTCTGATCAAATCATCACTTTAACCACTTAAACACTCTTGTAGCCCTTCATCCCTTCATCCCTCTTACTATTTTTAAATGGCCCCTCAGAGATCCTCCCCCAGAAAGTCCACTAAACAATCCAATCAACCAAACAACAACGCAAACCCTTGTGGATTATGTGTATCCTCTAAGTCTTTCCTCAACCATTTTGATTCCTGTGAAGCTGCTAAGTAGGCTCTATACTCAGCCTCTTTTGATGAAAGACTTATTCCTGATACCTTCTTGGACATCCAAGAAACCAGATTCTTACCTAAGAAGAATACAAAACCACTTGTTGATTCCCTAGTGTTACCATTGGGCCAACTTGCATTGGAATAACCAACCAAATCAAAGTTTGCTGACTTTGTAAACAACAGTCCCAGACTCTGTGTTCCTTTAAGATACCTCACAACTCTCTTAAACGCTGACCAATCCTTCATGCTTGGCTTCTCTAAGTGTTGCAACAAGACACCAATTGCAAAAGTCAGCTCAAGAGAGCTGATCACATCATCCTGGTAAACTGGATCAAAATCCCATCCAACTATGATGCTTGCTTTGGATCCAACAATGAAACACGTTTTGGCCAACCTCCATCCTCTAAGGTCAATGGTTATCTCCTGATTGCCAATGAAATCAAGAATAAAACAAAAGGTAGGCTTGATCTGTCATCAAAACAGATGAGGGAGCAATTCTAGAATTATTGAGCCAAGTACAAAAAGGCCCACTCAATGTCAATCTCCACAGGCTTTGGTATCACTAACTCTGAAAAAGCCAAGGGAATCAACTTGGTGGTTGATAATTTGTACTCCATTTGTCCTTTTTATATTAAAATGGATGAAAGCTTTGGAAAGAAGGCCAAAATCACCCCCCTAGCTGCTTTTAATGCCCAACAATCTGATTCAGTTGATGCTGAGGACTTGGCTAGGGATGCTTAGCCTAGCAATGGTGATCCCAAAGAAACCTATGAGTGGCCCCCATCCAATGCTGAGGAGGATATTCAAACGCAATCAGCTCCAATCACGTCTACTTCCACATTGATTGAGGAGTCAAACCCAACCTGGATAAGTGGTCAATGGCTGCAGCATAAATTGGTAGCAGCAGAAAAGTAGATTAATTCAAGCAGATTACTCAAATTCTGAGCTTGTAAATATATTGGCTTTGATGAAAAACTTAAAAAGAAAAAAAAAATCATTTTTGATTACAACAATACTTAAGACTATTTCTAACCCCAACAATAAAAAAATATTTTTTCTTTTTTTATTTATATTTTGTTTTCTTGGAGTATATTTTCCCACTCCTCAAGTCCCTGCAAGTGTTTCTAGTCATTTTGTTGATTTGCATTGACATTGCCATTCTTGTATGGGTGGAAGTCTCCACAGCAGGGAAAGTACAGTGCTTGTAATTATTGGCTGCCCAAACCATTTTGACCACACCTTTTTTCTTGAAGTCAATTCCAAAGCCCAGATCAGGAAAAAAAAATTGGCCATCAGATACTTTATATTCATCTGTTTTTTCAATAAGTTGTCCATTTTATTTCCTGGTTGGAACTGCAAGTAAAAAGGAATACTCAGAGATCATCTTTTGGCAAGCAGCCCTACTCTTCCCACCTCTCTGTGTGTTTTTCAAGCCATCTCCTTCCATCTTTTTCCCTCCAAATCCTATACTTAGATTGGGGCGAGGAACAAGATGGGATTTGATTGTTTGTGTAACATTTTAAGGGGGGTGGGAGAAGAATTGAACATTCTCCAATAGTGGTTGAGGGATTGAAAAAAAAAACCAAAAAAAAAAAAAAACAGAACAGTCAGTCAAATGGACATCATTGGTGAAACAAGATTGAATCAAAAAAAAATGAAACCAAACCTGGACTTGATCCCAAGTTCACAAGAAACATGATCACCAAAAAAAAAAAAAAAAAAAAAAAAAAAAAAAAAAAAAAAACTGTACCAAAAAAAAAAAAAAAACCACATCAGCACCCAAAAAAAAAGAAAAAAAAAATTACCAGGGTGTGAGGGAATTGGGCCGGGCCTTTGGGTTGGGTGGGGGTTGGGCCTGGGGCCAGGTAGGCAGGGCCCAGGAACCAGGGAGGGGGGGGGGGGTTGGTTGGCCAGGCAGGCAGGCATTGGGGGGCGGGCATTGACGGGGGGGCCAACGCAATGGGGAGGGGGGCCGGCCGCGGAAATTGAGAGGGGGGGCCAAGGTGGCACCAGCGGGCAAGGTGGGGCCAGCGGGCAAGCAAGGAGGTGGGGGGGCCAAGGTGGGGCCGGCAGGCAAGCAAGGAGGGGGGGGCCAAGGTGGGGACGGCGGGCAAGCAAGGAGGGGGGGGCAGTGGTGGGGCCACGTTGGGGCTGGCAAGCAAGAAGGGGGGGGTGGTGGTGGGGCCAGCAAGTGAGGAGGGGCGGCAGTGGTGGGCCTGGCAAGCAAGGTGGGGGGGCGGTGGTGGGCCCAGCAAGCAAGGTGGTGGGGGCCGGTGGTGGGGCCGGCAAGCAAGCAAGGAGGGGGGTGGTGGTGAAGGAGCAAGCAAGAGGGAGGAGTCAGCTAGGATGCAGGGAAGAGGAGGGGGGGGGAGCTTACCTGAGGACCTGAAGGTGCCTGGAGGGGGATGAAACAATTGGTTAGCTTCTGATGATGAGGAGGATGAGGAGGAGGATGAGGAGAGCTTACCAGGGGTGCAAAAGGTGGTGGGTGAGGAGGAGAGTGGACCGGTGGTTTGGTGGGGTGAGGTGGGTGGTGTGGTGGGGTGAGGTGTTGGGTCAGTTTTGTCTAAGAAAAAAAAAAAAAAAAAAAAAAAAAAAAAAAAAAAAAAAAAAAAAAAAAAAAAAAAAAAAAAAAAAAAAAAAAAAAAAAAAAAAAAAAAAAAACGGAGTGAGTCAGCTTAGGATTCTTGGTTGTGCAACCAAAACAAAATGATGTGGGGTGATGAGATGATGATGGGGTTTGTGTGAAGATGGAGATGTGAAGCAATAGAGATGTGAAGCAATAGAGATGTGAAGCAATGGAGATGTGAATCAATAGAGATGTGAAGGGATGGAGATGTGAATCAATAGAGATGTGAAGGGATGGAGATGTGAAGCAATGGAGATGTGAAGCAATAGAGATGTGAAGCAATAGAGATGTGAAGCAATAGAGATGTGAATCAATAGAGATGTGAAGTGATGGAGATGTGAAGCAATGGAGATGTGAAGCAATAGAGATGTGAAGCAGTAGAGATGTGAAGCAATGGAGATGTGAATCAATAGAGATGTGAAGGGATGGAGATGTGAAGGGATGGAGATGTGAAGCAATAGAGATGTGAAGCAATAGAGATGTGAAGTGATGGAGATGTGAAGTGATGGAGATGTGAATCAATAGAGATGTGAAGGGATGGAGATGTGAAGCAATGGAGATGAGATGTGCCTGAAGCAATGGAGATGGGATTGGTGTGGATTTGCTGATGTGGATGGGTTTTTTAGATGTGATGGATGGTGGATGGATGATGATCCATCAATGGCAGGTTTAATGACAGGTTTGATGTTTGAAATCCACCAGTTTCATGAAACCTACCATTTTGAAATACACCAGTTAGGGGGTATGTGTATTTCAGAAACCCACCATTAAGAATGGTGAGTTTTCTAATCACAGGTTTACTAACTCTGATACACCCTATCGATAGCAGGTTTAGATTGATGGTTATGTTTTAGGTACAGTCACCCAAGTTTACCCCCACAATCCTCACTCCTTCTGGGTGATCTTGGTTACCCAGGGCAGGGTATCTCTTTTACCTTTGTGGAAGAATTCTAGAAATTTGGATTCTTCAGATACATATAGGCATTTTGGGTGGTTTGACCCCAAAACCCAAAAGTGTGGTGTTTAGCTTAGGACTGATTGACAAATTTTCATTTTTTTCATTTTTTTTTCATTTTTTTTCATTTTTTTTCATTTTTTTCATTTTTTTCATTTTTTTTTGTTTTTTTTTGTTTTTTTCATTTTTTTCATTTTTTTCATTTTTTTCATTTTTTTCATTTTTTTCATTTTTTTCATTTTTTTCATTTTTTCATTTTTTTTTGTTTTTTTCATTTTTTTCATTTTTTTCATTTTTTTTTGTTTTTTTCATTTTTTTCATTTTTTTCATTTTTTTTTGTTTTTCATTTTTTTCATTTTTTTCATTTTTTTTCATGTTTTTCATGTTTTTCATTTTTTTAATTTTTTTAATTTTTTTCATTTTTTTTCATGTTTTTCATGTTTTTCATGTTTTTCATGTTTTTCATGTTTTTCATTTTTTTCATATTTTTCATGTTTTTCATGTTTTTCATTTTTTTTTTTTCATTTTCATTTTATTTTTTTCATTTTATTTTTTTTTTCATTTTTTTTTTTCACTTTTTCATTTTCACTTTCATGTTTCACGTTTCATTTCATTTCTTTTCATCTTTCATCTTTCAGTTTTCATCTTTCATTTTTCATTTTTTCCCCCCTCAAGATTCCCAAATACAGTAAGTACTACGTTACTACACAAATCGTCAAACCCACATCAGTGATGTCTTGATACAGCCCAGGCAGAGTCAATGGTCTGTGGTGCTGTATGTATGTATGTATTTGGATGCGCGTAGGTTATACTCTCTACCCCACAAAACATCAGCACACCTGATGTCTAGATGACAGTTGAAAACAAGGTGCATAACTCATCAAGTTCTCAGTGTCTTAAGTATAGTCTGAACTCATCGTGAAGAAAGAAAGGACGAGATGAATCAAAGAAAGAAAAAAAAAAATGACGATGACAACCGTCATCATGGAGGGAGGTTTCTAAGAATTGAGAAAAGATTGATGGATATACACACACACACACACACACACACACACACACACACAAAAAAAAAAAAAAAAAAAAAAAACCTAACGGTCAGTTTGACTAGGCTGATTCAGCAACTCGACCACAAGTTAATCCGTTGCTTTAAGATGATGGTCGACACGACTTAAGATGAGATCAAGTGAAGGAAAGTCATCAACTTAACATGAGGTCCACAGGAAGATCTCCTGTCTCTCTTTTTGCCTTCATCTCAGGTAATATACTCATCACCCATCATCTGTACTGTACACGCCACGCAGGAGTGACTACTGTCAGCCGTCGGAGAAGAGATAGATCTTGATCATCACAGGATCATGATATCACACCCATTCCTTCCCCTTCCTCTAGGTGTACGCCAACTCAGACGCGTGGGAGCAAAGGTAGGATGCAACTATTCTTTTGGCACAAATCGATGGAATAGCTTCAAAGTCTATACGCATGGCTTACAAATCATCCTAAAAAAACAAACAAGGAAAAAAAAGGGGGGGGGATAAATCATGGTCGCTTGTCGATTCTACGCTGTGGGGTTTTTTTTTTTTCGGTGAGAAGATGGCTTTATTTCGAAAAGGATGACAAGCCTAGACCTCCTTTCGAGTTCTTCATCACCGCCATCAGAGGTTTTTGGAGTGCCGAACGATTGTTAGGATCACCAATGGTCTGTCCCATCGACCAACCCATCTTGCTCAACAACTTGAACCCAATGTTGTCTTCACCGATGTGAGCTACTCCATCACCGACAATATCACCTTCTCTATTCCTAGGTACCCGATGGACCGATGGATGCCCTCCGTCCAAGCTTCTATCGTTTCCGAAAAATTCCTCCGCATTCGTTCGACGCCTTAAGATCGCTCGGACCTTTTGCTTGTTCACATGCTGGACGTCGGTTCGATGGGTGCGATGGAGGACCGGATATCGGTTATTTCCCGTACCCATGGACTGGATGGTCAGATCCCCCTCCAAAAAAATCAGTAATCCGTCTACCACTGGTAAAGTATGAGATCAGGGGTTTTTTTTTTGTTGCACAAACCATCGACTGACCTTGCTTTTTAAACCATATAGGGTGGCTAATTGGTGCACGCTGGCTCTTGCCTTCTTACTCAACGGCGGTAAACTCAACGAAGATTGATCAGGCCGGAAAGTGACAAAGTTTGTGATCATATGATCCAGATCGATCATATCGGGTTCTTTGGACGGTTTGCCACTCTCTCTTCGGTTGGCCTTTTTTCTCTGCTTAGCGTTCTGAGGTGGGCCGAGTAGACGAGCCTCAGCCCGAGCTCGTTTCTGCTCTGCTTTACGAGATCGATCTTTCTTCCACTGCGCTTGTAGCTCATCGATAAATTCAATTAACTCGTCGTCGGAATCTTGCAGGAAATTCCTCTTGTTCTGCTTGCCTTTTTTCTTCTTGTGGGTCACTGCTCGACGAGAAAAAAGGTTCAAAGCATCAGTAGGTGTGAGCTTCAAAAGCAACCGACTTAAAATGATCGAATTGACGCACTGAGTATATCCTTAGTAAATGTTGGGAGCTCTTCAGGATCGATCTCCAATATATCCGAATCAGATCCTGAAACGAAATCCGACTGGGGTGATTTTCCCGTCAACTTCTTATTTTCAAAGCTCTGGACGACGATGAAAATTAGATTCGTCAACAACGCAATTCCATCGACGTGAGGCCGACCGACTTGATGAGACTCACAGTTGAGACATCGAGCCCATCCCGCCCCGCGTCATCTTCAGATGAACTTGCGCCATCGCTAGATCCAGGCTCTGTGCAGCGTTATTCAACATTCGATGAGAGAAACAAATAATCATTAAGAATGAATCAATTGCTCCGATCCACCCAATTCCAATTCGCGCTGTTCAAAATGAATCATAAAAAAAAAAAACATATACAACGCAAGAAAAGGAAAAACCGACCTAGAAGGTCTTGATCGGATTCAAGTGAATCATTGTGCTGTAAAGCTTCACTCTGATGGTCATCAGAGTCGGAGCTCTCAGTAATCCAACCATTGGCAAGGATCTCGTTGTCAATCTCCTCCTGGGCATGCTGGTCGAGGTCATCGATTGTCATTTGATGCCTTGCTGCAGGATCCATGCCTCGTAGGAAGGTTTCTAAAAATCTATCATCTATCATGTTCTGGATCAGACTTCTTCGATCGACCGGGATTGACTCGGTCACTTTCTCATCTTCCGAGTCCTCTTCACTCATCATCGTGTGCCTGACATAATCCTCCAAGATTTCCATCTCTTCCTTCTTCTTCGATGCTCGTCTCCGAGCTTGGCGGGATACTCGAAACGACTGATCCTTTGAGGTCGAAGATAAGTTCGGGAGTTGGCTGTCCTGATTTCCCCAGTCGATATCACTTGCGCTGTCAATATCAACCTGGGGATGTGAGAATGAATTGTCATTCTTCGATGTATTCCGACGAGCAGATTCTCGGCGTTCTTTTCTCCGAAGCCGCTTTTGGACCTTTTGTGCTTTTTTCAAACCTTTTGAGCTGTGAGGTTTTGGTTGATTGGTTTGAGTGCAAGGCGATTCCTGGCAAGTCTGTTGTGGCAGTGAATGAACTTGATCAGTGATGATGCGAAACAAATGCAAATCCCTGCTTCTCGGAGAGTTTGAGGAAGCAGTTGAATTGATAGGCTGGGGTTGGAAAACGATCACGTCCTCATCGTCGGACTCTTGACCAATTAATCTATCTAGTGCAGCTGGCTGGACGCAACTAGTCGATATCATGCTTGTGGGATCCCCTTCGTCGTCAACATAAAATAGGGCTCTTGATGCGGTTGCGTCGTCTGCTGTTGTAGGGGATGGACCCAAGCGCTCGATTGACGTTGAAGCTTGTGGGTCGGGGTAAGGTTCAATTCTGGGGTTTTCCGTTGACTTGGATTCCAGCGATTTCATAACCTGGAAATTAAAACAGTCCTGACGAGACGATGTAGTTGGAAGCTCCTGGTTTGGGCCAATGTCTTGAGTAGAAGTAGAGGGGGCTTCGGGGCCACCAGTTTTGAAAGGGGATGATTGAACTGCCTGTAATGAGGGAGCGTCGGTTGTATCGATCAATGGATGATTGGGAATGACCGTACCTAGGGGATGATCAAGCGACCCCAAGGAGATGGACTCGGTCTGGGTGATTATTTGGGATAAGCAGTCACGGGTTCCTGGGGATGATGTGATGGGTACCATGAGATTTTCTGGCTTCAAAGTTTGCTGGACTGGTGTTTCAGATTTACTGTGTTGAGGTGTAGATTCATTAGGAACAGGGGGCTCGGTCTGGAAGATGGCGGGAAAGAGAGTTTTCCAGGTGTGAAGTGATCGATCGTTGAGCTCCTCGAGCTCCCATCGATCATCCTCTGAGACAGCCGTAGGGGATGAAGTTTGCAAGTGTTGATGGGCAGGATTTAGGAATGAGTTATTGGTCAAAGCGGTCGCTCTGACAAACTTGACAGGGACTAATAGTCGGGGATCGCTAGTCCCACGACTGAACGTCTGATGTTTTGGTGATCGGGATAGGAGTTCTGAGACATCCGAAGGTTTTAGATGAAAACCAAGACCAGGTTGAGGTGTCGAATGATGTGGGGTGTTGGCAGTCGTCCTCTGACGAGGAGAATGATAACCACGAGGAGTCGATGGACCAGATCCACGAGTTGATGAGCGCAGATGGGCTACAATACAATTCGTTCGAGGAGGGTCAGATCCCCAAGACCGAGGATGAGGATGTGTGGAGGGCAACTGTGCCAAAAGATAAATATGGCGAGGTTTGATTGGAACAGGAGGGGGAGGTTGAACTGGAGACATACCCGTAGAAGCAGCCAGCTCGAATCGGCCACGACCACGAGGAGAGGAATGGAGGATGGAGTGATGAAGTGGTTCGGTGGGCTCAGCTCCCAAGTTTCCTCCGCCCCTTCCCCTGGCACCTCGTCCTCGTCCGGCTCGCCTGGAAGGAGCAGGATAAGAAGAGCATGGTGGAGGATGAGCCCTGGGTGGGGATTGAAATCGATGGTTTCCTCGATGGCTCATGCTAACTGGCGCATCGAACTCATCCGATGAGAGTGAGTGGGAGCAGCAGTGGGAAAACCAATCGTTGGATGTGTGGGTGGGTCACTCTACCCTGACTGAGTTCATCGAGAATAAGTTTCCAACTTGAGCATTCCAACCGGCGGTTTTGTTGTCCCTTGGGAGAATTGGAGAAATGCCAACCTTAATCCAAACCGACTCAAGACCGGCGCAGTAAACACGAGACACTGATCACGCGCTCCAACTGCCTGGGGCCCGAATTGAAACAGGGGGATAACGTCCGCCAGGCTGAGATGTCCGAGCGGTCTAAGGAGCTGGATTCAAGTCTCACCACTTGCGTCGGAAAGGACGACGTAAATCCCAGTAGGGCAACCTGCGGGGGTTCGAATCCCCCTCTCAGCACTAGGACCGGCTGACCCGTTCCGGAACATGAGATGTCTGATACATCAACTTTTTAGACTAAACGTGGAAGGTAAGCGCGCGCCATCACGCATCCTCGAGGGCAAACTATCCCTTTCTCGCGGAATTTTAAGGCTCCATGGCTTCTCATTCATTGGCTAACTTGGTCATTTTACATGATAGACCAGTAACAACATGCCCAGAAAAGAAAAACTGCCAATACCTCCAAGAGAACATTGGTTATGATTTTTTTCATGGGGGAGCATGCTACCTACCAAGACCCTCTTCCTTGAACCACCAGAAAAAAACTGTCCAAAAACTTTTGGGAATGATTCTGGTGGTCTGCCTTGGATTTCTTGAATTAATGGATTTGGATCTTTTGCTTTTTGAAATTTTGGTGGGTTGAGAAGCTTGGCTCAATTCTAACTTTTAAATTGATTTTTCCATCTTGTTGAGTGTGTTTTGAAGACTTGACTTAAAGTTAGACTCAAGACTTCCAACTTGACCAGGGAGACTTGTGGCCAGCACAGTCTTGAGGCTTTTTGTAATTGAATCCAAGAGTGGGGGACATGTCATATTTTGGTGGGGGATTTGAGTTTACAGGAGCTTGGGGAGAATTCTTTTTGTTGAAAATGGCTAAGGTGGTTGGTGGTATTTGAATTCTTAGGGAACAATTGTGCTGGAAAGGATGGGGGGAGGGAAATCAATGAGGATGAGGGGATCCATATTGATGAGGGGAAGGAAAATAACATGTAGGCCTACAGGGTAGGTTCCTGGGAGCTGGTTTTGAGAAGTCAACTTCTGTCTCAGTGATTGTTGTTTGCTGATTCAAGTGGGGATTCAGCTTTTGAATTGCTGTCTCATGCAGTTTAACAAGCATGAAACCAAAACTACCTAGGTGAAAAACCATCACCTGTTTGCATGCAGTGTTAACAAATACAGAACAGAAATCGGTTTCATGGGTTTTAGGATATGAATTTCACAACCATTTAAAAACTTTGATACCTGAGCCAACCACACATCCCAAAACTTCCCTCTCTCTCCCACCTAGATTAGGGCCAGGAATAAAGAATCAAATCTGTTTGAATATTGAGATTTGTGGTTGATGACTTGAATTTCACACACCCAACTCAAGTGCTTTTGGGGATGATTGGAAATCTGGATGAGTGTGGAACAAATGAGATAACAATCACAGAAAAAAATGATTGAAGTCATCTTGAGTTTTTAATTATTTTATTTTACTTTCAAATTAGTCTTCAAACATCAGTTCAAGTTTTAGATGAATGTTCTTATAAATCAGAAAACTGGTGAAAGGTTGATTCAACACTTTCAGAGAAGAAAAATTGAAAAAAAAAAAACAATTTGAGGCAACAATAAAAAAGGAAATTGGTGTGTTTTGAAGTTTAAGATACAATGACTTAGTTCAAAAATCAAAACCTTCAATCCTTTTTTAACTAGAGTGATGAAGGATTTTGCATGAAATTTTTTAAAAAAAAAAAATCAAGATGAGACAATTGGTGAATGGTTTAAAACAAATTTATGGCTTCCTTGATTCTAGAAAAAGATTAAAACCAAGATTGATGAAAATTTGAAGTGATTCAAATTTTCATTTTGAGGAAGTTAATGCAAATTAGGATGCTCAATGAAATGGATGTAATGAAAAATCTTTTTGGTAAATTCAAGAGTACCTTGGTGAAATAAAAAGTAATAATTTAAGTCTTGGCATAAGAAAATTTATTGGTAATAGTGAAGCAGTACAAATGAAAGATAAAGTTTGAGAGAACAAATTCTGAGGTTCGAGTGGTAATGGGATAAATTAAGTTTCAAAGGAAGTCTTGCCAGTTTAATAGGTTTTAATTCCAAACTTTCTGATGAGAATTAATTCAAGAAGTGAAATGATAAATCAAAGATAGTCACAGAGTTCAGCCAAAGTTGATATTCCTTGAATATCAAAGGCAATAGTTGTAGATAGAAAGTACTGATTGGCTACTGTTATCTTGAGCTGTTTTCAGGATTTCAACTTCAAAATCTGATCCCAAGGATTTAAAGGAAAATTTTTCAGTCAATATTTTTTTTGATTTTAAAGGGTGATTTTAAATTCCCAACCCCATGGTTGCAAACAAGCATGAATTGCCATTTGCAACCCATATGCATTATGAATGGAAATTCATAACCCAATAAGCGGCAAGCAACCCCATCCATGACTTGTGCATCCCCATCTGAAACTCAAAAAGGGTTTTTAATCCCCGTTTAAAAACCTTTTTGAGTTTCAAAAGGGGATTTAAAACCCCCTGGGGGATTTAAAACCCCCTGGGGGATTTAAAACCCCCTGGGGGATCTGTGAGTTGTGAGCAGGGTTTCACATGTTTTTCTGGCCCATTTGGGGCAAAATAGCCTCAAATGGGCCATTTAAGGGAGGAATTGGGGTATCTAAGCACCCCTGGACCACATTTGAGTGCCTTCAAACCAAATTTGGGGATGTGGAATACTATTTGGGAATATTATTGGACCAAAAAAATAAATTGGAAACTACTATATTCAAACTTGGAAACTGCATCCTGCCTATTGGAAAATAAAAAATGAAATGTCACAAATTGTACACATCACTTTCTTGTCATGTAATTTTATTTTTCTCAACCTACAAGTGAGAATACTTTTGAGTTTTTGAATTGAAAATTTAAATGAATACTAAAGTGCTGTTCAATTTGTTTTTTTTATGGGAGCAGTGGCAAGCCCAAGCTCCCCTGGTTTAAATATGGCTGTGGTAAAGGATTCAATTGAAAGTGTTGTTAAAAAAGCTTTGGATTCTAGGGATTTGGGTAGGGAGTTGTAAACAAAAACTTTGGAAGACCCAATCACATCCTCATCTAGTTTTACCATTGAGGAACAAGATGTTTCTTCAAAAATGGAATTCACTCAAGGTGGTGGGTCACATTTCATATGCCATTTGACTGAGAACAATTTGGCTTGATCAATAATACTGTAACCATGGCAGGTGTAACTATGTAACTCAGAGGTGCCAGAACCCTTTGAACTTCCTCCTGTGAGAGCCTTTCCTAGTAAGAAAGAAGCCAAGATTTATTTTCAAAAATGGGCTGCCATGCATGGATATGCATTGACAACATTCAATCTGAAACAGGAAGAATATGTTGACCTAGCATGCAACAGATTTGGAGTATATGAATGGCTGTGTCACACCAAATGGCAAAGTCAAACTCACACAAGGAACGTTGGGGTTTCAATTCATGATCCATGGAATTTGCACAGTAGAAGATCCCACATGGTTTATATCCATTAGAAATTACCAATACAATCATCAACCATATGAAAACCCCTCAGTTCATCCTCAACTGAGGAAAATCTCTGGTGTAGCCTTGGATCAACTTAAGGATGGCATGAAAGATGGGATCAATATAGTGAAAATTAAAAGGAAATCAAGCAAGATTGATGGTGAAGAAATCATTGACAGTTGAACAAGGTATAACACTGAGCAGAAGGTAAAGCTAGAAGAACTGAATGGGAAAGGTGTTATGGAGATTCTATTAGAAATGCTACAGGAAGCCAAGTGGGTTTCAAGGTCAATATTTGGTGGAGAGTGTCACTTGGAGGCCCTTTTCTTGGCTCATCCTGAGTCTATAAAATCTTTAAAGGCTTCCATCAACTTCCTTTGTTGGATTGTACTTATAAGAAAAAATAGGTACACCATCCCTCTAATGCATGCTGTAGGAATGACAGCCAAGAGGAAAAATTTTAAAAAGGCTTTTATTTTTATAAAAAAAGAAAAGTTTGAGTTCTACAGTTGGGAAGTGAATGTATTAAAGGAGTTGGCTTATGATCCAGAGAGGCTTCCCAAAGCCTTTGTGATGGACTGTGAAAAATCTCTGATTCTTGCAATCAAACATAGTTTCCCTGAGTCAGCCAGACAGTTGTGCTCCTGGAACTTGTCTAAAAATATTCAAGCAAATTGAAAAGTTTTCTTCAGTAGTTAAAATGAAGGATGGAAAAGTTTTATGACTCTATGGGCAAAGTATGGGGACGCTAAAGCCAAGGGGGAGGCAGAAGTAAATGATGCAGAACTCAGAGTAGTCCAATTGATTGCTTCTTCTGTTTATTGCTGCTGGGATTGATTATGTAGAAACTTGTATACAGTGTTTCTTGAAATACCATAATGATGTGCTTGAGTATATGGAAAATAAAATTTTCCTTATCAAAGAGACGTTTGTAATGGCGTGAACTTGTGTCAAACATGAATTTGGAAATAAAAAAATTTCTTGGGTAGAAGGGGCCCAAGATACTTTTAAACAATGAATTTCAGGATATCTGGGGAAAATTTTGGATGTGTGGAAACACCTTGAAGGAAAAATTGAAATCCAAATCAAATCAGTGCATGAATTGCTTAGCAACTCTAAAATAAACTTAGGAACTTTTCTTCAAAATTAACTTTCAACTTTGGGTTAAAAAATGTCAATCAAGGCAATTAAACCCATTTGGGATCAATCTGAGAAGTTAAAGTACAACCAAAATGGCAAGGTGTGCTCAAAGTCATATTCAAAAAAAAAAAAAAAAAGGCTTTGCCTGTTCCCACATATGAGCAGAAATACTAGTGTCAAGAGGATCCATTGTCTCTGAGGATGTTCATCCTCAGTGGATGTTAGACTATGAACCTTCCAGTTAATTAAGTCAGGTTTTTGGTTCTTTTGAAGGGTTCCAATTATAGGATTGAAAGATATTATTGTTTTTATTTTTGAAAGATTGAAAAATCTCACTTGTTGAACAAGTTGAATTCCATGCTTATGAGACAACCTCAAGAAGTTAGATTGGAAGTTTTAAAGTAAGTGGTTGAGTATACAGCTACTTTGATTTCCAATCCAAGTCTTGAGCCAAATTTCTTACGGTCCAGCTTTGGTCAACCCAAATTGAAATCTACTTGTTGTGAACTTTCAAAATTTGAACAAGTTGAAAGGGAACTTAAGAGGTAAAAATGGGTTAGAAGGGAACCAAAAAGACCAAACTTTATGAGTCTTTTATTTTTAGAAGTTCTCATTTTTTTGGTTTAATGAACTGATGGGAAGATTATATCTGTAGTGCAAGGAAGGCTCAGAATCTGAATAGTTCCAAGGAAGAGACTGAAATTGAATTAGGATCCCTTCATTGGGAATCAGGATACTTTTCTGATGAAGAAAAAGAAATGGAGAAGTCAAAAAGAAGCTCATCTTTGGTGATTAATGATTTCTTCAATGAATTTAGAATTTTGGCTAAGTGATTTTTGATTGTAGGGGAACCAAAATTGAATTACCTCAATCAAATACCTGAGACCTTACATAAGTTTTTTGGGGGAGGTTTGGGATCCGGTTGGTGATGAGAATTGTGGATTTAGAGTGATTTCTAAATCACTTGGTTACAATGAGAATGGTTGGTTTAAAGTACAAAAGGAAATGATTGAAAAATTGAGGAGAAATAAGACATGCTATTCTAAGATCCTTGGTGGCAGTAAAGGTGTTGAAAGGATAGAAAAAAGACTTGATGTTGATGACATAAATGAAAATATTAACTCTTAAAAATGACTTTAAAAGCTAGACATGAGACAATCAATAGCTGAAAGTTATGGAATACCAATATGTTTCATTTGAATGGATTCATGCTGTACTTTTATCATGTTTTACTGATTCATGTTGTACTTATATCATGTTGTACTTATATCATGTTGTACTTATATCATGTTGTACTTATATCATGTTGTACTTATACTCCTATGAAAATGGGTCTAAAATAACAGTCAGATGCCATATTAATTTGATTTTTTAACAATAATCAATGGGTTCATCTTTTACTTGAGGGAGAAATGATTCCAATCCAACCCATTTTTTCAAAACCTGCTTCTTTGACTTCTAAAATGTCTTCTGGTTGGGTTGTTAATCTCAAAGATCAACTTGATTTGTATTCTAAGTCATAGACATCATTTTAATTTCATCATTTGGTTTTGGGTTCCAATTCTGATCTTTTAATTCTATTAATATAATCAAATTTTGGACATAAGTTCAACTAATGTTGGGCTAATCCCATCATAAGGAGTATTTTTACTTCTTGTGATGGGATCAGCTTAACACAAGTTGAAGATTTTTTTTTTGTTATTTTTACTTCAGGGCCTGTCCATCAAGTTGGAATTGATAGAAGTATTTTTTGTTGTTTTTACTTTAGGGCTAGTCCATTGAGGTGGGCTTGATAAAAGTCCACCTCATTGGACTAGCCCTATTTTTTTTGGGTGTTGATTTAGTTTTGGGCTAGTGCAATGAAATAAATTGAACTAGTGTTGGGCTAGCTGATCCCATCATAAGGAATATTTTTAATTCTAGTGATGGTATCAGCTTGAAAAAAGTTGAACTAGTATTTTTTTGAGTTTTTACTTTAGGGCTGGTCCATAGATGTTCATTGTTGTTTTTACTTCAGGGCTGGTTCATAGACTGTTTCATTGTTTGTTTTTATGGGCTGTGCATTCATGCCACCAGAGTGGTGAAATTCTTAGAATTTCCTGTTAATTTGTTTATCAATTTTTTTCTTTGTTTGGTGTTGTTTTGGTGTTGTTTTGGTGTTTTTTATTTGTTTTACTTTTTTTGTTCAATTTTTTTATTTATTTTTATTTTTATTTTTATTTTTATTTTTATTTTTATTTTTATTTTTATTTTTATTTTTATTTTTATTTTTATTTTTATTTTTATTTTTATTTTTATTTTTATTTTTATTTTTATTTTTATTTTTATTTTTATTTTTATTTTTATTTTTATTTTTATTTTTATTTTTATTTTTATTTTTATTTTTATTTTTATTTTTATTTTTATTTTTATTTTTATTTTTATTTTTATTTTTATTTTTATTTTTATTTTTATTTTTATTTTTATTTTTATTTTTATTTTTATTTTTATTTTTATTTTTATTTTTATTTTTATTTTTATTTTTATTTTTATTTTTATTTTTATTTTTATTTTTATTTTTATTTTTATTTTTATTTTTATTTTTATTTTTATTTTTATTTTTATTTTTATTTTTATTTTTATTTTTATTTTTATTTTTATTTTTATTTTTATTTTTATTTTTATTTTTATTTTTATTTTTATTTTTATTTTTATTTTTATTTTTATTTTTATTTTTATTTTTATTTTTATTTTTATTTTTATTTTTATTTTTATTTTTATTTTTATTTTTATTTTTATTTTTATTTTTATTTTTATTTTTATTTTTATTTTTATTTTTATTTTTATTTTTATTTTTATTTTTATTTTTATTTTTATTTTTATTTTTATTTTTATTTTTATTTTTATTTTTATTTTTATTTTTATTTTTATTTTTATTTTTATTTTTATTTTTATTTTTATTTTTATTTTTATTTTTATTTTTATTTTTATTTTTATTTTTATTTTTATTTTTATTTTTATTTTTATTTTTATTTTTATTTTTATTTTTATTTTTATTTTTATTTTTATTTTTATTTTTATTTTTATTTTTTTTTATTTTTATTTTTGTTTTTATTTCTTTTGTTCACTCCAAACAGGCCATGAATGACCATTTGCAACCCATCTGAGTTGGGAATGGTTGTTCAAAACCATTTAAAACTGGGATGGGTTGGAAAAGGCGCCACACAACCCATTTTGGGTTGTGAATGGGTTGCATAGGGTTGGAAATTTAACGTTGCCCAGTTTAAAATATTGCTTTCATAAGTGGTTAGGAAAATCTTCTTGACTTTTGTTGGCATTTATTAGCAAAAAATACCATGAAAATAAAAATAATCCAGCCAAAGATATTGGGAAATCCCAGGCATTCCAGGAGACAAAAGCCTATATCTTTAAAATTGAATATTTCAAATTTTCTGGCTTTTTGAAGGAATTTTTTAAGGTAATATCATACATCCAAAAAATCTGAAAAAAACTACTGAAATACTCTTTGGCTGTTTTAATAACTTTTTGATAGCTTGAATCACCAAAAAAATAAAATAAACAGGAAAATAGCAGGATTCAAATGTCCAATGATAAATTTAAATTTTTTGATTTTTTTGGTTTCTTGAAGGAATTTTTTAAGGTAAAAGGATAAATTCAAGAAATAAGGAAAGAAATATTTTAAGTATCTTTGAATGTTGCTTGAGATATTTGGTAGCTGAAATAAACAATAAAAAAATATTTCAAAAAGCCAAAATAAGGATCCAAAAACCCATGGAAAAATTGGTTTTTGCAGAATTTTTGAATTTTTCAATTCCATTTTTGGAGGAGTTCTAATGCCTCCAAAATTACCAAAGATTGTTTTTTGGGGTTTATTAACCCCAGCTACCAGACTGTGGCGTAAGAAATAAAAAGAAAATGAATTCATGAAACAACTGTGAAATAATGTATTTTTCTGTATAGCAGCAAAGGCATGCAATGGCGCTGATGTAAACTTCCATGATTTTAAGGATTGGGGGTGAGAAAATTAAAACCCTATTTTCATATTTTTTTTTCAAATCACAAATCAGGTTTGAATTCCTTGCAAAAATTTTATATCTATTGTATCTTTAGATATGAAATTAACTTAAGTGATTTTGATCATTCAATTCTCCAAAGGTTTCTACCCCAGATGGACCCAAAAAGGGTCTGGAGGCCTTTTTTTATCCCCCCAGGGACTCAAGTAATGTTCAAAGGCCTTGAGGGACCCCAAAAAGCCTCAAAATGCGTGTTCTACCACCACAGGCACTCCTTCAAAACTGAGAAAGGAATGCCAAACCTTAATTGTCCAAAATTTTCAAATTTTTGTATTGGAATAAACTTTTCATTTTTGCATGACTTCTTTGGGTGTTAGAAGATACCAGGAGCCATTAATTCAGTAAAAACTTACAATAATCACACCGTCATTCATGAAAGGCATGAATTTTGCAAAAGAAAAGCTAAAATAATGCCTTCCTTTGAAGGAGGGAATGGATTTGGAAACTTTGAAAGTTTTATAAGTTGAACTTACTTACCAATAAAATATCATTCAAAACACTCAAAATAATGATGTTAATTCAAAACAATAAACATAATGATGTTCAAAATGTAATAACCCTTTATATTAATAGAAGGTCAAGATCAGCATCAGAAGTACATGTGATACCAAACCCAAATGGTGAAATTAAAACCCAGATTATGAAATGATGTGATGTTTATAAATCCAAATAAAAATGCAGTTGATATTTGAGATGATAAAGCCAACAAGAAGATTTCTTTGAATTCAAAGAAGAATGTTTTGATACAATGGGTGAGATTTGAATAATATCTTCCACAAGTAATAGATGAACCCAGTGGTTATTGTTAACAAAGAAAATTAAGATGGCATCTGATGGTTCTTTTAACCCCATTTTAATAGGATTATAATTAGAAAATTAAGCTGCTTAAATTAAAAAAATGGCCTTCTGTAAGTATCAGCTATTATTTGGCCCATATCCAACTTTGAAATACATTTTGAGGAGGGAATCTTTTCATTTATTTCTTCAACATCAAGTCTTTTTTCAACCTTTTCAACCTCATTGATAGCCCCAAGTATCTTAGAATATCATGCCTCATGGTGCCTAAATTCTTCTATCATTTCCCTTTGGAATTTAAATCATCCATTTTCATTGTAACCAAGTGATTTAGAAATGACTCTAAATCCACAATTACCATCAAAAACAGGATACCAAACCTCACCCAAGAACTTATGTAAGCTCTCAGGTATTTGATTGAGGTATTTCACTTTTTGTTCCTATGATCAAACCTTACTTAGCAAACATTCTAATCACATTAATCAAATCAATATTCACCAAAGATAAGCTTGTGGTTGACATCTCCACTTCTTCTTCTTCCTCAGATAATTAATCTGATTCCAAATGAAGGGAGGCTAATTCACTTTCATTCTCTTCCTTGGAGCTATTCAGATTCTGAGCCTGAATTGGACTATAAAAATCATTTCCCCATCAGTTCATTAAACCATAAAAATTAAAACTTCTCAAGATAAAATACTTACTATCTTTGGTATTTTTAGTTCCCTTCTAACCTGTCTTTTCTTCTCAAGTTCCCTTTCAAAATTCTTGAATCTTGGAAGCTCATGTGAGGTCTCTTTCAATTTGGGTCAACTGCGGCTGGAACATAAAAATTTTGGCTAAGAATTTAATGCATGATCATGATGGCAAAGTGTGCACCAATTCATATTCCAAGACAATGGGCTTTCACTTTTACCACCTATTAGGCAAGATATTAGCATTGAAAGGATCTGTTTTTCCTGAGGATTTTCATCCTCAGTGGAGGTTAGACTATAACCCTTCCAGTTCAGTAAGTGAGATTGTTAGATTTTTGGATTGTTTGAAGGGCTTGAATTATTCCTGAATGGATTTAATAATGATTGGTTTGTTTTGCTTTTCAAATCCTGACACTGATCCAGTCCTTGAAACATCTGAATTGTTTAACAATCTCAGTTCAATTTTCATGGGACAACTTTTCATCCTCAGGAAAAACAGATCCTTTCAATGCTAATATCTTGCCTAATATGTGGTAAAAGTGAAAGCCCATTGTCTTGGAATATGAATTGGTGCACACTTTGCCATCATGATCATGCATTAACTTCTTGAATTTTTCCCCAATGAGTTGAATTTCCTCAATTGAAAATTTGTATCTCAAAGGTAACAGTTCTGTTAGAATAACATTTCCTCAGTTTATTTTTGATTTTTTCAGCAACACAAAAACTGATTTGATTTGGACATCAATTGTTTCATCAAGGTGTTTCAACACATTCAAAATTTTCCCCAAAGAAATTGCAAGTAATCATTTGAAATTAGCATGGGCCCCTTCTACCCAAAAAATTTTTTTATTTCCAAAGTCAGGGTTGACACAATTCCACACTGTTACAGATGTTGCTTTGATAAGGAAGATGTTATTTTCCATATACTCAAGCACATTGTCATGTTCTTTTTGGAAACACTGTATACAAGTTTCAGCTTAAGAAATCACAGCACAGATGAACATAAGAGGCAATAAATTGGCTTAATCTTAGTTCTGCATCATTGACCTCTGCCTCCCCCTTTGTTTTAGAGGACCCATACTTTTCCCACAGAGAAATGAAACATTGCCATCCTTCATCATCATTAATGATGCAAACTTTGTAATTTGCTTGAATATTTTTAGACAAGTGCCAAGAGCACAAATCTCTGGATGACTCAGGGAAACTATGTTCAATGGCACAAATCACAGCTTTTTCATGGTCTGTCACAAATACTTTGGGAAGCCTCTATGGATCATAAGCTAAAGACTTTAATGCATTAAAGGCCCAAATTTATAATTCAAAAATTTCTTTTGTTATAAAAACAAAAGGCTTTGTAAATTTTTTCCTGTTGGCTGTCATTCATAAAAAATGAAACAGAGGGATTCTGTACCTTTTTGTTTTATACAAAGCAATATGATGTAATTTTTTACCAAGTTTTATAAACTCAGGATGATCCAAGAACAGGGCTTCTGAGTGACCCTCTCCACAAAATGTTTACCTGGAGACCCACTGCATTTCTTGGAGCATTTTGAATAGAACATCCATAAAACCTTTTCCATTCATTTCAGCTGCTTTTAACTTTCA
This sequence comes from Puccinia polysora, assembly GCA_025617555.3. Classification (NCBI taxonomy): domain Eukaryota; kingdom Fungi; phylum Basidiomycota; class Pucciniomycetes; order Pucciniales; family Pucciniaceae; genus Puccinia; species Puccinia polysora. The sequence goes on from CM062612.1 coordinate 32,728,545, forward strand.
CTTAGTGCTATAGATTTTTCTATTGTCAAAGTATTCTCCACAATCAATCTTTATAAATTTTCTTTTGAGTTGAATTTTATTGATCCCATCCTTCATGCCTTCCTTAAGTTGATCTAAGGCCACACTGGAGATTCTCCTCAGTTGAGGATGTACTGAGGGTTTTGCAGATGGTTGATGATTGTATTGGTCATTAGCTACTGTACAACTTTCACAGATCATGAATTGACACCCAACTTTACTTGTGTGATTTTTCCTTTTCCATTTGGTGAGAAAAAGTCCCTTATATGCTTCATATCTGTTGCATGCTATGTCTATGTATTTTTCACTCTTTGAATTGAATGCTTTAAGAGTGTAGGCATGCATGGATTCCCATTTTTGACAATAGTTTTCAGCTTCTTTCCTACCAGAAAATTTTCTCACAGGAGGAGGGTCAAGAGGTTCTGGAACCCCATAGTTACATTGTTACATAGTTATATCCACCATGGTTACATTAGTATCCATTAAGTCAAATCAGTCAAATGGCTTATGAAATGTGACCCACCACCTCAAGTCAATTCCAGTTTTAAAACATCTTGCTCCTCAATTGCAACAATAGATGAGGATGCAATTGGGGCTTCCAATTTTTTATTTCCCAAATCCCTAGCTTCTGCCACAGCTTTGTTAACAGCACTATCAATGAAGTCCTTCAATGCAGCCATTTTGAAACCAGGGTGGCTTGGGCTTGCCACTGTCCCCATAAACCAAAAAAATCTAAAACAATTTCATTTTAAATCCAGATTTCAATTCAAAAACTTCAAAGTTTTCTCACTTTTGGTTTGAGAAAAAGAAAATTATCCAACAAGAAAGTTTTTGAAATCTGAGAGAGAGATCAACACCAAATTCACAGGTAAATTGCAACAAAATCTCCACCCAGTGAAAATCTGGGAGACGGTTCAAAGGAGACGACTCAAAGCCGCAACTCTGCCAATGAGATGCGGAGAGCTGCAGGACAATCCAGTCTCCGCTGGGGGGTCTCAGGACCCCCAAGGATCTGACCTGCTGCAGCCTTGAGGAGTTGATCTTCTTTCTTTCTGCATCATCTTACCTGTACCCTTTAACAACCCTGTTCTCTTTCTTCTCTGTCTCCTTTCCTCATTTTTTTTCTCCTTTCTCCATCTTCTTTCATTTCTTCACCCTTTTTCCCAACTCAACCTGACCTCAATACTCAAACTCTCAACCTGTTCACTGTCAAGCCAGCTCAACCACTACTCATTCATAATTACTTGTCTGGATTCTTTTGCTGAATGCCTGGTGAGATTGCAATTGACTGGAATTACTCAATCCCTCCTTACTGATCTGCCACAACCACAACATAGGACCCATCAATGATTAAAACCTCCCTTCCATCAACCACTCTGGGTCGCCACTACCTTCTTGAATTCAACCCTGATTGTGCTCATCTCACTGTGTTCTCCCTCATCTTGTTGGTCTCATTCATCTTGTTGTCTTGTATTGTCTTATTGCTGTGATCTCACTGTTTTGTGGCTCTTCATCATTCATCAGATTCTGTGTTAATTCAATTTCAGATTACTCAGTTTTCTTATTAAGGTTAAAAGCCAAACAGAACTCACCTCCCAACAACTGAAGCTGGGGATTATCCTGATTGGGCACAATGGAAATATTTTTCCAGACTATGCTCAAGACAGCCCTTGAGACCATTCCACTCCTTGGAAACAAGAACTATGGAATCTGGAAGGATAAGATGGATGCAATACTTGACTTCAGAGGATGTGCTATGGCCATCAGCAATGAGAACTCCATACTCAAATCCTCCATCAATGAAAAACTCAAACTTCTAATCATCTCAAAGCTTGACTCATCCACTCATGACAACATTGTCACTCCCAAAAACCAGAACTTGGCCAAGCTGCTCTGGAAGGCTATCATAAAAAAATTTGCCTCTTCTCAAGTGGGGAATAGAGCCCAAGTTTTCAACAGGTTTCTCTATCATTCCTTCAGTGCCAACAGCATCACCAACTTCATCACTTCTATCAAGGTCAGCCTCAAGAAGATGGGAGAGGTTTGCATCAAGCTTCCTGACAATATTGTGGCCTACCTTCTGCTCTTCAAACTCCCCCCCTTGATGGAGGACTTCAAGAGGCATATTATGAATTCCAACAAGGATCTCTCTGTCAAGTTTCTCCTCAACCATCTCACTCAACTCAACAACAAATATTTAGCTCAGTACTCTGCCTCATCCACCAAAGTGAAAGGAGACGTTCCACTCTACAGTGGGAAGTCAGCACAACAAGAGTCATGCAAGTCATCCAAACCCAAGCAATGCATAGAAGTGTATCACCATCCAAGTCAAGAAAAAAACCATTCTGCTCAAGACTGCTGGCATTTTCATCCTGAGGTTGCTCCGGAGTGGTGGAGAGACAATCAAGCCAAGTGGAAAGCCAAAAAGGGATCAACCAAGGATCAATCAAACGTACCTCCCTCAGATCACTAACTGGCTCTGCTACACCAATGGGTAGAACACGGGGATAATCAACTATTATTCCTTCTGGAAAGTGGCACATCTGTTCACATGATCAATGACAGTTGTTTCTTTGTCAAAATGGAACCCTACACCGGTGACCCTATCAAGACCGGAAAAGAAGGAGCCAGTCTGCCCATCAAAGGAAGAGGATTCTTAGTGCTACACTGGAAATACTTCACCCTCAAACTTACTGATGTGTTCTATTTACTGGATGTCACAATCAATCTGATAAGATCAGGAGCACTCAAAACAAAGGGATACTCAATCCTTTTGCAAAAAAACCAATTCACCATCTCTCACTGCAACCAACCAATTCTTCAGGGTACCATAACACACAATCTCTACACTCTCCCAATGCCATCTTACAAGCCCAAAAGAGAACTAGCCTCCCACGTGTCAACTATTTCAGTGTTGCCAATAGAAGATCTCCTGGAAATCCATTGGAAGTATGGACATACATCCCTCTCTAGATTGTCATCACTCACTCAACACATCCTGGGGGATGTCAAGGCAAAATTTCAGTGTCTGGACTGCGTAATGAGCAAGATCACCAAATCCTCCTTCAGTCAACCATCCACAAGATCCCACAAAGTTCTTTAACAATTTCATCTTGACATGATGGGACCTATTCAACCCCTCTCTAAACTTGGACATCAATATATCCTTACCCTTGTGGAAAATGGCAGTGGATAACTGGCTGCCTTCCCTATGACCTCCAAGGATGAGACTGCCAACATCTTGATAAACCTCCTCAAAAAAGAACATCAATGGCAAGGCTACTATCCTCTGGAAGTCTGTTTGGACAGTGGTACCAAATTTGTCAAATCCAAGCTTAACTTTTATCTCAAGGAGAGACACATCACTCAGATCATCTCCAAGCCCCATCACCCCAAGCACAATGGCCGGGCTGAGCATGCAAATCAAACCATCATTGATTCCGCCAGAGCAAACCTAAAGGATAGAAGGCTCCAAATGTCAACCTGGCACAAAGTTGTTAAGGGGTGCTGCCTCATGCTGAATCACATACCTGAAAACAGCAAATCCAAAACCCCCTGGAATAAAATGCATAATTGTCTGTTACCTCCCACATTTCTTTGCCCCCTCAGAACCCCCTGTGTCTTTCTCCTCAACAGGAGGGAGAAGGGAACAAAGTTCAAATCAAAATGCAAAGAGGGAAATTTTTTAGGTTTCAATCCTCTTCTCCACTCATATTGCTTTCTAACTAAAAGTGGCTCCATCATCTCTTCAAAGCACTTTAAATTTTTCCAGAGGCCTTGACCGCGTGAGCCTGCCCTCTCTGTGGGCAATGACCCACTCTCCTCAGATGTGGCGGAAGACTTGTCTCCTGACCAGACTGCTGAACCAGACTCTCCTCCTACTACTCAAGATCCCTGGACCAACTATTGGAGCAAATTGCCTGAATCAGAGGAGTCTACTAGCTCAAGCTCTGACAGCAACTTATCACCCAGCTCTCCTGCTGAGGAAATTTCCAGGGGTGCAACACAAATTTTTTCCAAATCAACTGCAACTTGCAGTGAGGGTCACAATGTTTATGCTCCCACCAGGGTCCTGTGGAATAGATCCAGAATAAAGCTGCCTCAACGGTACAGATTCTACCATTACTACAAGCCAAATTTGTATGAAGATGCACTATCTTGCAATGATCATCTTTGATAGATAGAAGCCATGTATCTGGAGCTGGGATCAATCAGGGATCTCAAAGTTTGGGAAGAGTAAAATGGTCCCCAACCACACAATTTCCTCTGTTAAGTATTTTCTGATACCCGGATACTACGGTTAAGGTAGCGCCAGATGAGACGGGTTCCCCAGTGATCTCTCCTGTGACACTTGGGTGACCTCCTCACCCCTCTTAACTCAGGACCTGGCCTCTTGCAGGGGCTCGGCACTTCTTCTCTTCTACTTCTTGGGTCTACCAGATCTCTTGTTTTCTTTTGTTGTCATTTTATCTTTTCTACATCCTTTCTTCTCTTTCTTTTTTCTCAATATTCTTTCCTCATCTCGTTCCTCTCAAATCACTTCCAAACCATCCTCTCTCCCGCAAACTTCTGTCCTCTTCAATCCGACTCAACCACCTTCAACTCACCATCAAACCAATTACTCATCTAAGAGTCTGTGCCTGGTAAGAATATGATCCTCAAGACCTTCTCAGCCCAACACGTCTGACTATCTAGTGTTTCGCCTCAAGCTGCTCTTCTGTGTCTCCTCTCTCTATCAACTTCACGCCTCTCTGGGTCCTTCTCTCATTTACTCTTCAAAACCAAAACTAAGCTGTTTGTCTCTTCATATTCCTTTCCTTCTCTCTTATCTTTGTCCAAGTTGTTCAACATCCTAACTCTTGTTTACAGCCTGTTGGTTTTCAGTTCTAAGCTATCTTGTTGCAATCTTATCACGGTTAAAATCCAAAGGACGACTCCATCTTACCAAGAATGAACAAACCAACGGGAGCGAACAACTATTTCTATCAGGTTGCGCTCAAGGCCTCCATTGATGCTATCCCTCCTCTCAACAACAACAACTACTCCATCTGGCGGGATAAAATGATGATGTTGTTTGATATCAAAGACATGAAGGACGCCATAACCTGAAATTCAGGCCAATTACCCACAAAGCAAGATTGAGAAATCAGGGCAATTATACTATCTAAACTTGATAGCACAACTCACGCCAACGTGGTTAACGCTGCAAACATTACGTCATCTAAGCTACTCTGGACCAAGATCACACAAAGGTTTGCTTCATCCAAGACAGCCAACAGAGCCCGCATATTCAACCAATTTCTCCATGCTCCATTTAACAAACACGCCATCGAAGGATTCATAACGGATATTCAAAAAGCACTTCCTCGCATGGTAGACGTTGGAATAGAGCTACCAAAGGATATCTTGGCGTATCTCATACTCTTCAAGTTTCCACCCACTCTAGAGAACCTAAAGCAACAGATTATGCACGGCGAAAAATCAGTGACAGTGGAGACAGTATTCAATCACTTGACACAATACAATAATGAGCGCAAGGCACAACTCAAAACTGGAAAATCCACCTCCGACGTTACCCTAGTGACCACTAGAAATAAGACAGATCAAGTAGAGAAAAAGACTCGCATTAGATGCAAGGAAGGCTTCCATGACCCTAATGCTCCCCATCCCAAATCATCATGCTTCCACCTCCACCCTCAGATTGCCCCAGCCTGGTGGATAGAACAACAGAATGAATGGAAGAACCAAATCAAGAAAACCCCTAAAATTAACTATCATGCATTACTGAAACTCTGGATCAATGCCAATAACTCACCTAATCTTCTCTTGGACTTGGGCGCCAACCTTCACATATTCAATGACCCGAGGTATTTTGTCTCTATTAACTTGCAGGATGAGATGGATGAGATCAAAACCGGCAAACTAGAAGCCAATCTCAAGATACAAGGAACAGGAACTGTTAGACTGGAATGGAAGGATTCCGTCATCACTCTTGAAGAATGCATTTACGTACCCGATATCGTAGTCAACCTTATTATTCCTGGTCTCCTGGCAAAAAAGGGATGTAATCTCTTCCAAGAACAAGATCAGTTCAGAATCACTCGAGCTGGCCAGACGGTACTTAAAGGACTGATCTGCGACAGCCTATTTGTTATTGAGAAACCCAAGAATGCTGGAAACAATCTATTGGTCAATCTCACAAACCAGATCTTGTTGACTTCCTCAAGTCAAGCTCAATCACTCTCTGACGTCTATAAGATGTATGGACACGCCTCAATCTCAACACTCAAAACCATTCTCAAAGACCAATACTCTAAAGATGAATTAAATGACTTCCAGTGCGACGGTTGCGTGAAGAGCAAGATCACGAGGGCTCCGTTCTCAGCCACTTTCACGCCGTCGTTGAAGCCTCTTGAGAGAATTCACTTAGATTTAATGGGTCCAATCACTCCGCAATTGAAAGCTGGCCACAGATATATCCTAACGCTTGTGGACAACTGCACAGGATACCTCTCAGCCTTCCCCCTTATGACTAAAGAAGACACCCTGGACGTCATCATCAGCATTCTTGAGACAGAACATAAACAACTCAACTATTATCAAACGGAGATCTTCTCTGATAAGGGCACAGAATTCACGAACGACACCCTGAAGAGCTTTGCCAAAGCAAAACACATCAAACTTGTGACGTCTGAACCCTACCACTCTCAGCATAACGGTCGGGCCAAACAAGCTAACCAAACAATTATCGAGTCAGCACGTGCAACTTTCTCATCCTCCAAGCTAAGCAAGAACTACTGGCACATTGTGGTCAGAAGTTGCTGCTTTATGCTCAACCAAGTCCCTAGGGAAGGTAATGACCTATCCCCTTGGGAACTAATGTTCAACAAGAAATTACCCACTAACTACTTGAAACCTGTAGGATCTTCAGTCATTTACCTTGCAAATAGCCTACAGAAGGGAAGGAAATTCGACGAGAAGGGACTGGAAGGAGTCCTGATTGGGTTCAATCCTGTGTTTCACTCTTATCTTATTCTCAGCTCATCGGGTGGCGTTGTTGAGACCAAAAACTTCCAGTTCCTTAAAGATTCTCTCCACAATTTTCCATTCTTCAAACCACCCGGGACCAATCTATTCAGTCAAACAAGCACAGATTCCATAGAATCAGATTTCTCTTCCGTTGAAAAAAAATACACCACACAAGAACCTCAGGACAAACTCTCAGAATCTGAATTGGACCAGGAAGACAAGACGTTGGTGGCATCATCCTCCCCTGATCCTCCTCTCATATCTTCTCAAACTCCATCTCTCAAAGGCCCAAGCGCAAAAAGCGGAAGCCTCAAAGATATGGTTTCCACCATTACTACAAGCCCCCTTCCTACAAGGCTGCTAAGAATTGCTCTGAGTGTCCAAAATGGAAGAAGGCAGCCAATGATGAATTGAACTCCATAGAACTCCAGGACGTTTGGGAAGAATACCATGGAACTCCGGACAACATTCTTAATACAACCTGGGTCTTCAAAGTAAAGCAAAACTGCCACGGCAATCCGGTCAAGTACAAGGCTCAACTCTGCGTCCAGGGATTTAATCAAGTCCTAGGGATTGATTACAATGAAACCTGGGCCCCAACGGGCAAATTAGGATCACTCCGAGTTGCCCTCACATACGTTTTAAAATAGAAAATGAAAGTGACTCAGTTTGACATCAAAGGCGCATTCTTGCACGCTCCTCTCAAAGAAACAGTCATCATAAAAACCCCAGAAGGGTCTGACAGAAAGTCTCCATACCTAAAGCTCAAGAAATCTCTTTACAGATTGAAACAATCCCCCAAAAATTGGTACGAAACCCTGACTTTGTGGATCAAATCCCAGGGCTATCAAGAATCTACTAGCGATCCCTGCCTATATCTCAATTCCATGACAAAGGAAATCATTTATTTCCACGTCGACGACTTGATCCATGTTGGAAATTCTCAAGTCTTCGAAAACAACTTTCTCAACCGATTCAAGAACTCATTGTGTCATCCTCCCAACACCATTCTTGGAATGCTCATGGAACTCAAGGACAACAAAATTCTCCTGAGTCAACCCAATCACATTGCTCGCGGCTTAGAAGAACTAGGTCTTACATCCTGCAAGGACGTACATTCTCCACTCACTCAAAATTTTAACCTTGAGCCCGCATCCAACGCAGATCATGATGAATTCCAACAATTGAACATCAATTATCAATCGGCCACCGGACTCCTTAATCATCTAGCCCAATACACTTGTCCGGACTTCTCTTTCTCTGTGTCCAGCCTGGCTAGGTTCAATGCCAAGCCAGGGATGAATCACTGGAGAGAAGTCAGGAAGGTGTGGAAATATCTCAAAACAACTAAGCACTTCAAACTTGTCATCATCTATGATCCCGACCAAGAACCTCTCTCGAGTTTCAGTGATGCCACTTGGGGAGATGACCCAATTTTCCGCAAGTCACAAACAGGATACATCATTCTTCATCACAGAAGTCCAATCATCTGGAACTCCACTCGACAAAGGAACATTATGTACTCCTCTACCAAATCTGAATTAAATGCTCTACTAGACTGTTACCTTGAGCTTAAGTGGATCAAGCACCTTATCAGCAAAATATAATAAACATCTGAACCTAAGCCTATCTTGCACATTGACAATAAGGGCTTGGAAGACAAGATTAAAAGGTTTGGGTCTCACTCAAAGTCTAGACATATAGATATCAAAACAAAAGGGTTGCGCAAAGATTTTGCAAATGGCAAATTTACTCTCAATCTGATCCAAAGCCAACTAATGATTGCTGACTCTCTCACAAAGGCCTCTTCAACAAGTTCCTTGGAACTCCTTTGGAAGAAAATCTTTGTCCCCTCAAACATCTGATTTTCGGATCATCTCCTCACCAGCCATGTGGGGTGTTAAGTATTTTCTGATACCCAGATACTACGGTTAAGGTAGCGCCAGATGAGACGGGTTCCCCGGTGATCTCTCCTGTGACACTCGGGTGACCTCCTCACCCCTCTTAACTCAGGACCTGGCCTCTCGCAGGGGCTTGGCACTTCTTCTCTTCTACTTCTTGGGTCTACCAGATCTCTTGTTTTCTTTTGTTGTCATTTTATCTTTTCTACATCCTTTCTTCTCTTTCTTTGTTCTCAATCTTCTTTCCTCATCTCGTTCCTCTCAAATCACTTCCAAACCATCCTCTCTCCCGCGAACTTCTGTCCTCTTTGATCCGACTCAACCACCTTCAACTCACCATCAAACCAATTACTCATCTAAGAGTCTGTGCCTGGTAAGAATATGATCCTCAAGACCTTCTCGGCCCAACACGTCTGACTATCTAGTGTTTCGCCTCCAGCTGCTCTTCTGTGTCTCCTCTCTCTATCAACTTCACGCCACTCTGGGTCCTTCTCTCATTTACTCTTCAAAACCACAACTAAGCTGTTTGTCTCTTCATATTCCTTTCCTTCTCTCTTATCTTTGTCCAAGTTGTTCAACCTCCTAAATCTTGTTTACAGCCTGTTGGTTTTCAGTTCTAAGCTATCTTGTTGCAATCTTATCATCCTCAGAACCACCTGGACCTACAGAATCAAGTAAAATTGCCATGGCAACCTGGTCAAATACAAGGCCCGCCTTTGTTTCCAGGGATTCATTCAAATTGAAGGGCTGGACTACTTTGAGACATTTGCACCAACAGGCAAGCCATCAACTCTGAAGCTTCTCCTACTCTATGCCCTAGAATCACAACAACGGATCCAGAAGTTCCACACCAAAAGTGTGTTTCTTCACTTGACCATCAACAAGGAGGTCATTATCAGAACTCCAAAGGGCTAAAAACAATATTCACGCTTCCTCAGACTCAAAAAATCTCTCTATGGCCTCAAACAGGCCCCAAAGAACTGGTAAAAAACTCTCACAACCTGGATCAAGGACATTGGCTTTGATACATCAGCATGCAATCCCTGTCTCTACCTATCTGATGATGGGAAATTGTGAATCTTCTTTCACGTCAATGATCTAATCTTATTTGGAGACGCTGAAGGCTTTGAAAAGAAGTTCCTGTCCAAATTTGCCGGTTCTACCTCAAAGGATCCAGATACCATCTTGGGGATGAGACTAGAAGTCCAAAACAATCACATCCTGCTCAGCCAACCCAACCAAATCAAATGGGGTCTCAAAGAACTTGGCCTAGAGGAAGCTTGCACAAGTACCAGTCCACTCACCCAGAACTTGCAGCTCAAGTCCGCTTCCAATGAGGAATTTGATCAATTTAAATCCATCAATGTCAACTACCAGTCAGCTATTGGTCTACTCAATCATATAGCCTGCTACAACCAACCTGAAATCAGTTTTGCTGTATCAATTCTTGCCAGATTCAACATCAAGCCCAGCCTACCAAACTGGAAAGAGCTCAAGAAGTTCTCAAAATACCTCAAGGGGACCTCTCACCTCAAACTGCGCCTACAGATAAGTGCCACCAATTCTCTCACCACAGAATACTCTGATTCCTCCTGGGTGGATGATCCCAACACCAGACACTCCAAGACAGGGTACCTGTGCTCCATCCGCCAATGTGTTGTGTCTTGGAACAGCTGCAAACAAAAGAACATCACCTACTCCTCTACCAATGCCAAACTTAATTCTCTGGTAGAAGCATTCCACAAGGCTAAATGGATTAGAGCTCTGGCATGCAAAATTTTCTCCACGGGCTCCTCAGAAATCAAACTCTTCACGGACAACAGCAGCCTCAATGACAAACTAAAAAAATTTGGTTCAAATTCAAAGACACAACATCTAGACCTCAAGACCAAAGGGATGCGGGAAGAGCTCAAATCTGGCAATCTCAACATTAAACTCATCAAATACAAGGAAATGCCTTCCAATGCCCTCACCAAAAGTCCCAGCCTGACCAGTCTTTGTCTACTTCAATCTGCATTCTCAGACATTTCAATCTGATGTTGTCTTGACTCCTCCCTGAAACTCACACTTGCCATTGCATCTCTTCATCTCACCAGGCACAGGGCGTTTTGGAATCTCAGAGAGATATAAACACCAAATTCACAGGGACCTTGCCGCACAATCTCCACCCGGTGGAAATCTGTGAGACAGTTCAAAGGAGACAACTCAAAACTGCAACTCCGCCAATGAGATGCAGAGAGCTGAGGGATGATCCAGTCTGCGCTGGGGGGTCTCAGGACCCCTAAGGATCTGACCTGTGGCAGCCTTGAGGAGTCAATCTTCTTTCTTTCCACTGTGGTGTTGTTATATAGCCTTGGATTGGGAACCGCTCTGCGGTTTGCATGCTCATTGCGGCCCGCTTGGACATTGGAGTTGATGCTCTCATTGCGGCCCGCTCAGACATTGGAGTCAGCATGCTTGGACATTGGAGACCCAAGAATGGAGCCGGCCCAACCAGGTTTGCGGGCAGCTAGTTTGGGAAGATAGAGCAGGGCGGGCGCGCGCAAGCACAGGCCAAAACGCAGGGCAGGAAATCAAGTGGCGCGCCGGGCAGATACGGACAAAGCAGTGGAGGGCTGCATCATGAGAAGGAAAAACCGGTTGTGTGTAACGGAAGGCGGGCTTGAGGGTGATTGCAGTATGGGAAAGGCTATATTAGTGGGCCGGGTGCACGCAAGCGCGGGCCAACCCGCGGGACAGGAAATCATGCAGCGCGTTGGGCAGATACAGACAATGTGGGGGGCTTTGAGTAGGGTGTGTCATGAGAAGGACAAAACCGGTGTGTGTAAGGGTAGGCGGGCTGGAGGGTGATTGAGGCATGGGAAAGGGTTAGGTTTAGGCTAGGTTTCTGGTTTTTAGGGTTTCTTTTCTATTTTTTGTTGAGCTGTCATTGCGCTTGTACTTAGGTTAGGGTTGAGGGTGTGGGCATAAATTTGGCACTCTCAACCCCTGCTTGGAGGGGGGAGGAGATTGATATATACATATGGATGGAGGGAAGGATACAGAAAGTATACTGAAAAGGATAAAGGAAGGAAAGGAAAGGAAGGAAATTCATCTCTCTCTCTCTCTATACAGGCGCATCCTTATCCTTAAAGACTCTAGGACCAATAACTTCCAAACTTGAGGATGACTAAGGGGAGTCTCTCTCTTAATTTCCACATCTGGGGGTCTGGCCGGGAAACTTCTTTTGTCTCAAGTCTCTTGAAGGTACTCAGGATTCTACCAGCAGTCACTTCTCCTTTTTCTTCCTCCTCCAACCATTTCAGCATCAAACCAAATAATTACCCTCAAATTCAATTCAACACTGCGGATGTGGAGCAATTCATCTCACAATATGAAGTGATTGCAGAATCCAAAAGCGCATCAGATTCTGAAAGGCACACCATGTTGTCCTGACCATCATGAACGCGGAAGAGCTTTGCAACGTGGAAGAGATGGAAGGCCACCAAAACCTTGATTGGCCAAAACTGAAGGGGGAAATGCTGGAAAGATGGGGGAAGCACAATCCTTGTTTCCAGGAAGGAAATTTCAAACAATCCATGGCAGAGGCAGGCGCATGCAGAGGGGTCTGGTTGCAAGCAGAATTGGAGTACGTGGAATTGGATTACGTGGCAGTGTGTGCTCTGGCCCCACCACCCACAACCATCCCTTGGTTTAGTGAACTCCCAGAGTTGGCAAGGGACCTCAACATCTATTTGAGCCACATCTTGCAGCACTAGTGTGGTTTGCCACTTCATGCGGCGGAGGGTTTTTAGCTCCCTAGCACGCCCCCGCCCCGGGTGTGCACGTATGGTGACAATAGCCGCTATTGGAAGTTTGGAGGCAAGAACCAGACAATGGATTCAAACGCGGGGTTGGTTTCCCCAGCGGAGACAGGATACGTGTTGAGAAAGTGGGTCTTGGGGGAGTTGGATCAGCCTGTTGCTATGAAGCAAGCAAGGAAAAGGGGACAGGAAGCAGAACTACTGGCGGTGGAGCAAAGAGGAGCTTTGGGGGATGGGATAGGAGCGGAATTTCAAGCAATTTGGGAACCAATGGGCGGCAGGCAAGTCTTGTAGAAAAGAAGAAAGCCGCAGATATTGCATGCAATTCGGGAGCCAATGGGCTGCAGGCAAGTCTTGCAGAGAAGAAGAAAGCAGCGGACATTGCGCGCGGCTTGGGAACTAATGAACGGTGGATGGTTCTTGCAGAGAGGATGTCAGCCTACTAGATGCCAAGGACCTCACTCCTTCTAGCTACTAGAGGTGATAGAAAGTTTGGATCAAAAATAAGATAAAATGCCAGGTATATGATTTGGCTAAAAGGGTTAAATTTATTTATATATTTATAAAATAAATTTGAATGGAGGGTCCAAGACCTTAATGGGGTTGTTGAGCCCTCCGGAACACAGGTATATGTCTTTCAAGGAAAATATAGGATCAATTGTGGTGCCTGTGGGGTTGACAAGGATTCCTTTCAAGAAGGGTGTGTGTGATTTCCTTGGGGCATAGGTTATGCAAAACCTACAAAAAGGGGTATAAGTCAGCAGGATCACTTACTAGGTCTAGATCCGGACTTATTCTTAATGAATGGGCCAATATTCAAGGATTCAGGGTGCTGGAAGTTGGTACTGGGGCAGTCTGAATGGTTGGTTTTTCAATTTGGCCAAAAAACAGGGATTCAAGAATTATGGTCTACAATTTTATGAGAAAGTGGTCCAGGATCACACACTTATTTCTTATAAGGGTTTGATGGCTTGAGGAAGAATATATCTGAAGCAATAATGACTATATGACTGGATGAATCTGGTAGAAATAGCTGGGGGAAGGTCCTTTATTTATATTGTTTGGGTCCCCTCATGGTACAGTCCTTTTACCAGCCAAAGGAGGGTGACCCAGGCTAGTGCTGAGGCCAAGGAGCCATCAGTGTGTTTGTGTGGACCTGCTCTAGTTACTACAGAGGTACAGGAAGCCCTATGTCATCATGCTTGGGGCTTGATACACGTTTCCAAGCCTCAAGTGATATCATTGTACCAGCCATGTATCCTGATTTGAGGCTAATAATTTAAGTACAGGCCCTTGTTTACTGAGGCTAGGGACTTGGAATTATGTCCTACACCTCTGAAACATGTTCGCAACTTCGATTTTGAGGCCTTATTGGTCATTATTGGTTGTGTATGGGCTAATTTGTACTGTAACAGCCACAAATACATACAGGGGCCTTTCTTCCTTAATTGGGTGATACAGGGTGTATCTGAGGTTTGGGGACTGTTTGGAGTGTTCTGGCCCAAAGCAGGGCATCTACTGTAGCTATTGTGACTGTCTTGGGGTGCTACAGTATCTTCTTAGTACTGCAATAGGGCTGTAACATTCCTTTTTGGGAAAATTACAGGAGCCCTGTATCTTCTAATGTGTACATATTAAATTTAGGGTGATACAGGGTTTATCTGAGGTTTGGGGGCTTTGGGAGTGTTCTAGCCCGAAGCAGAACATCTGCTGTAGCTATAGTGGTTGTCCTGGGGTGCTAAAGTATCCTCTTAGTACTGTAATAGGGCTGTAACATCCCTTTTTGGGAAAATTACAGGAGCCCTGTATCTGCTAATGGGTACATATCACAATGGGTAAATATTACATTAGGGTGCAGGGCCCTAAATTCCGAATTTGTGGTGGTTAAACTTACATAATTATGGGTTTCTGAACAAACTTTTGGTCAGAAACCAGTACTTGCAGATGTTACGAGCAAGGGTACATGAGTGAGCATAGTTCTACCTGAAGGAGTCGGAAATGGGTGGTGGTGCCAGTGGGTGACCCTACCTAAATTGGCACCACAATTCCATTCTTTTAATAATATTTTTGTATTTCTTACAAATTAAGGATTTATTCATTATTTTTATTTTATTTTATTATTTCTGTATTTATTTATTAATTCATTTATATTTTATTTATTTAGGCTTTAGTCAGTTAGTTCTGAATAGTAGCCAGCTGACAGAGGAGGGGAGCGGCGGTGGAAGGAATGGACCAGGCGTTGAAGGATTGCAACCAGAGTTGGACCCCTTTGAAGGTGGAGAGAATGCATGCGGAATGGAAGGAGGTGGAGCGTGTGGAGTGCGGGATGGATGGGCCAACAGCAGGCCTGTTGCCATCACAGCTAGCCGAGATTCTGGAATTGGTGCAACGGACACGCACGGCAGGGCTTCAGGTGTGGAATGGGAAGGGATTGGGTGTCAATGGTATGGCTTGTGAGAAGGAGGTTGGGGTTGCAAGGGCTTTGACAACAGAAGGCGCGCCTGGAAGGAAGTTTGAGAAAACAGCCTGTGGACAAAACCCCTGTGGGATTGGATAAGGCCGTGCAAATCTCTCCCAACGGAGAAGAAGGTTGCAAACCACTGGGGACAGCGGCTAGGTGTGGGGGGACAAACCAGAGGGATAATTTTGCAGGCAAACAGGTGTGGCGCAATGCTGGGTCCGTATACGCAAGGAAAAGCCCCGCAAAAAATGGCGGAATGCAAGGTGGGACAAGGAGGGGAGCGCTGAAAAAAAATGAATTTTCTTCTCTTTCTTTCTCTGGTCTGGGTCTGCTTCTCTTTTTAATCTGTTTTCTTCTCTATGGAAAGGTGTAATGGGTATGTGCGGGTATGTTTGAGGTAACAGTGGGAAGACCTCTGGGGACAGAACTCAAGTTGGGGGGGATGTGGTGTTGTTATATAGCCTTGGATTGGGAACCGTGCTGTGGTTGGCGTGCTCATTGCAGCCTGCTTGGACATTGGAGTTGGCATGCTCAGACATTGGAGACCCAAGAATGGAGCCGGCCCAACCAGGTTTGCGGGCTGCTAGTTTGGGAAGATAGAGCAAGGAAATTGGGGCTATAGGGGCAGGGCGTGCGCGCGCAAGCGCAGGCCAAACTGCAGGGCAGGAAATCACGCGGCATGCCGTGCAGATACGGACAAAGCAGGGGGGTCCAAGTAGGGCGCAGAGGAGGGCCGGGTCATGAGAAGGAAAAACTGGGTGTGTAATGGAAGGCGGGCTTGACGGTGATTGCGGTATGGGAAAGGCTACAGTAGCAGTCCGGGCGCACGCAAGCGCGGGCCGACCCGCGGGGCAGGAAATCATGCCAGGCGCCGGGCAGATACAGACAACAGGGGGGCTCCAAGTAGGGCATGGTGGAGGGCCGCGTCATGAGAAGGACAAACTGGGTGTGTGTAAGGGTAGGCAGGCTGGAGGGTGATTGCAACATGCAAAAGGGTTAGGGTTAGGCTAAGGTTCTGGTTTTTAGGGTTTATTTTATATTTGTTGTTGAGCTGTCATTGCGCTTGTACTTAGGTTAGGGTTGAGGGTGTGGTTATAAAGTCTGCACTCTCAACCCCAGCTTGGAGGGGGGAGGATATTGATGTATACATATGGATGGAGGGAAGGATACAGAAAAGGATACAGAAAGGAAAAAAGGGAGGAAATTCATATCTCTCTCTCTCTCTCTCTCTCTCTCTCTCTCTCTCTCTATATATATATATGGGCACATCCTTATCCTTACAGACGCTAGGACCAATAACTTCCAAACTTGAGGACAACTAAGGGGAGTCTCTCTCTTTGTTTCCACACTGCATCATCTTACCTGTTGCCTTTAACAACCCTTTTCTCTTTCTTCTCTGTCTCCTTTCCTCATCTTTTTTTTCTCCTTTCTCCATCTTCTTTCATTTCTTTACCCTTTTTCCCAACTCAACCTGACCTCAATACTTGACCTCTCAACCTGTTCACTGTCAAGCTGGCTCAACCAACAATCTCAACCTCTAATCATTCATAATTAATTGCACAGATTGTTTTTCTGAATTTCTGGTGAGATTGAAATTGAATGGACTTAATTGATCCCTCCTTACTGATCTTCCACAACCACAACATAGGACCCATAAATGATTCAAACCTCCCTTCCATCAACCAATCTGGGTTGCCACTACCTGCTTGAATTCAAACCTGATTGTGCTCATCTCACTGTGTTGTCCCTCATCTCATTGGTCTCATTCACCTTGTTGTCTTGTCTGCTCTTATTGCAGTGATCTCACTGTCTTGTGGCTTTTCATCAGTCATCATCCTCTGCATTAATTCAATTTCAGATTAATCAGTTTTAATATCAAAAGTATTGTGTATGGTTTGTAACAAGACTTTGTTTTGCCAATGGGCAGAATGGGTGGTACAGTTTAATTCAGGTCTTTTTGTGGTGCAATAGTTCCACAATGAATGTAACATCCTTAAATTTTGGTTGGCAGCACTTAAATGTGGTCCAGGGATGCCTAGGTACCCCTTATATCCCCCCAAAATTGCCCATTTGGGGCTATTTTCCCCCAAATTTCCCAAGAGTGTCAAGGAATACACACCCACATTGTAAAAAACTTTGCTTGAAACTAGTTGAGTTGTGAACCTTCATTCACAACTCATATGGGTTTTGAATGGTGTTTCACATCCGTTTGCAACCCAGGGTTGTGAATTTAACACTTCCCTTGTTTTATTTTCAAAAAATGGAAGGCTGTTTTGTTGAGTAGAGAAAAATTAACTTTGAAGAATCTTATAATAATTTCAAATGTTAAAAACTTGGCACAGATATTCAGCCCACCTGAAAATTGAGAATCCCAAACATTTACCATCAATATTTATGAAAAATACTTCAAAATATATACCAAAAGGACTCAAATTGAACCCCACAATTGTTGAAAACTTTTTCAACTGTTTTCTCAAAATAAAAATAAAAATAAAAATAACAATTGAAATCCAGAAAAAATCAGTTAATTTCTTTTTTTTAAAAAAAAATGAAACATAAATATATAAAAATAAACTAAAATAAAAAATCACTTCAGGCTTAAGTGCCACTAATGAAGTCTAAATTTAATGGACTTCGGGCCTCAAATCCTCAAATTCATGAAAACTGCAGGGTTGAGGATTGTTTTTCCTGCTCCAAAATTTTGTTGAAATTTTTGAAGCTACCAAAAAGAGTTTATGAAGGGCCTCAGGAAGGCTCAAGAGGCTCTCCCTCCCTTTCAACTGTAAACAGTACATTTGGGTTAGAAACTTCTTTTCTGGTTTAAAACTGGTAAAAAATCTATTAAAAATCAAATGAGTCATTCAAAAAATCTATTTTGGAGGTTATTGAAATTCTCAAAGCCATCCATGGGTGGGAGAAAATTATTAAAGTCATGGATTTGTAAGAAGAAATCAAAAATCAAAATCAATGCCCAATAAGCTTTTGTTGTTTTTGAATTTAAAAAATTCTGATTTTAATCAATTTCAAATCATGAATATATTCTGGGCCTATACATAGAAATTGGTGAAGAATTTGATATTTGTCAAATTTGATTAAAGGTTTGTATTTTAGGTACAGGCCTATGTATCCTCACCACTGGAACCATCTCCAGATTTTCACTTCTTCTCTGAGTTCTTTTTAACTCAAGGTACCTTGGTTATTTTTTGTTAAAAACATGCTCCATCTTTTACATTGTAGGAGTCTTTTTATAATATTTTTGCTTTAAAATGTACTATTAAGATTAATAGTTTGGTTTGTGGGGATAAATAATAATAAATTAGGCCCTTTTTGGGCCCACACAAAGCATCATATACCATCATAATTTTCATGATGTTTAACTATGCTTTTGGCGTGTCATATGGTTGGTGTTTGGAGATCACCTTTCCACATCTGCTCAAATGATGCTTTTTGATGCTTGCTAAGGTTTCAGGTCTCCCATAGGTCAAAAACCCATATGAAAGCACATTTTTTTCCACACTAAAATTTACTGTCATAACCATCTTCCCTGTGCTTCTGCCCCCCCTTTGGTCTCCATCTCCCTTAACTCCATACCTGCTTAACTTCACCTCTGCCATCCCATATGTTTCTTGTGGATGCCAAATGTTTCAGGCCCTGAAATAAGCTTGTGTCCTAATTGATTTTGCACAAAATGGATTATGAAGCTAACCTTTTTTACCAAATGAAGGTTTAAAAAACTTGGCATGAGCCTAAACGGGCCTTAGATTGATAAGAGATTCATGTATTGGGATCTATTGGAAAAATGATGATTTATAAGTGAGTAAACAAAAAAACTGGATGATGGGGAGATGGATCCTTCAAATAATAATTATTTTGAATCTCTTCCATCATGTAATTTTCTTTTTTTATTCTAACATGTGACAAAAATGAATATTAAATTTCATTCCCTTAATGCTTTTTTTTATCATGATGTATATATTTTTTTCTTGGTGATACACATGGAAGTACAATGAAATTGAAATTCTAAATTGTTTTAATAATATTTTTTTATCTTTTGCTTTAAATCCAATTTTGATGAAGCTTTCTTTTGTTTAGCTATATAATAATCTTCCTGTTCAAATAAATGAAAATTTATTTTTGTGATTTCTTTATACATTTCATGTCTAAATGATAGACATAAAGCATCTATTTGTTTACTTTGCTTTTATTCATCAGATCTATCAGCATGTTCCTCTTTTTGAGCTACCTGGCTGCCTCCATGTTTCTTTGACATTCCTGCATCATTTTTGGCAGGAACTAAATCTTTAATAATTTTTTTATTATTCATAATATTCAGATTATTTTCATTTCTGCCATGGTTCAAATTATTAAATCTTTAATTTGGTAAAAGAGTCAAACTATCATAAGTAATATTTGCACATATAATACCCTCAACAGGGATTACATCATCCACATTTAACATAGAAATTTTCATGCATAACCACAGTAGTCATACTGTTTCTCCAAGGACTGCATGCAGTTGGAATTCTGCTTAATGTTATTAGTCACAAGTCAGTTTAGTCCCTTTTTTGAATTGGAAGGTACCCCAGTTACAAGATAAAACCATTTTTGAAAGATAAAAGCTTCTTCATAATGTTCAAAAAATTTTGGTAATTTTCTGAAATCATCACAAAAAAATTAAAATACTTAATTGAATACAGAAATACCATAGAAAATGCTGATATGAGAAAATGAAACTCTCAAAAAAACTTCTGGAAAACAGAGATAACAGGATTGCATAAAACATTTTACCATAAAAATATTGGGCTAAATGAACCAAATGAGGTTAGAAACTATTCAAATTTGTCCAAACTTCTGAATTTGGCATCATTCATCTTAAGAGTCTCCTTTATTGTCAATTTTAATTCATTGAAAGAAAACATTACTATGGCCAATACCAATCATCAATCCAAAAAAAAAAAAACAATTTTTCCATAAATTTAAGCTAAAACATTGACTTTAGAAACTCTGAGTGCCTTGCTAGCTTAATTTCTCTCTGGCTTCCCCCAATTTTTCCAGGAAACACATGATAGAACTGAAAGAGATAAAAAAACAGCCAACTAAAGGCTTTATTTATTTCTGGGCTCATTAATTTTTACCATTGGGAATAGTTCCACAAGTGTCAAGTACTTATGTTTTGACATAATTTAGAGGTTTTTTGCTTAGTATTTTCCTTGAAATCTCTTCAGTCTCAACTTAAATTGCTCTTCTACATCATTTTAAGGATCCCTGTTACCACTATTTTCTACTTCTTTTCATATTTATCTAACAAAATTTATCAAGGATCTCTGCTCTACATAAATGAGGAATCCTTCCTTTATTCCTTGAATATATTTGAAATTCAATAAACCTACAAGAATATTAGCTTAACTTAGGTGCTTATAAGCTTCAGAATCTAATACACATTTTTCAAGTGTTGGATAAATCCTTGAAAGGCACAGGCTAAGTTCATGCCTTTGAAATAGCTCAATTCACCTATTTTTAATTAAAAGGCAAAGAAAAATTTTAAATGGTGTTAATTGATAATAAAAAGGGAAACTAAACAGGGCCATGTTCATTGTAAGACTGTCCAAGATGAAATTCAAGCCACTTCAAAGAACTAAAATTTACTTTCTTCAGGTTCCATTCAATAATCCTGTCTTCAACACACAATATTCATGGATGAGAGATACCTCCTGATCAATCTCATTGTTTGATTCAAATTTCTTTCCAATCTCCAGGCATTCTGATTAAGGAAAGTTTGAAAATGAACAACATTATATACTAGTGATAATTTAATTTGAGACAACAATAATTTCGGATACAAAATCAACACACATTGAAAAACAAAGTTGGACATATTATGCAATGAGCAAACATTCTGCACAGCTCCAAACCGAATCCATCAAAGCCATTGTTTTATCGTAGCTTTCATCTCTTTTTCTTGACGCGCAAGGCGGAAGCAGGATACTCACTACACCACAGCTATCTTCATCAAAATTAATAATGCGATCATCAAACTGCGAGAATTCCTGTGTTGGGAAGCCTCAGCGCTCACAGTCCAACGATCAAATTGTACAATCGGACGGGCCTCTGGCCATGGTGGGATGAAGGCCTTCGATTTCTGTACATTGTCATATTCGCAGTTTGAACAAGCTTCAGAAAGGCGCACTCAGCGTCAATATCGACGCTATGCAGGCCATGTGGTAAAATGAACAAATTGTAACAGATTGGAATAGGAGGACTCACCGGTGCGAGCTACGCATTTCCCAGAGCACAGAAACTTGATCCCATCGATTGATTGACAAACTGTGATGTGATGACAATCAATCAAAAGCACCCATGTGAAACTTAGTGTTTGAGGAGGGCTTGTTTGACATTTCTGAGCTTCCTTTTCTTTTCTCTGCCCTTTACAAGTCAGTCGGTCGATACTAGCGGGTTGTCAATTGCTCACAATTCTGTTGGCCTTGGATGTTATAAGACATACACTTAACCTTCCTCATCAGACCAAAATCTGACCAACATCCCTCGCAAGCTAGGGTGAAAAAAGCAAGGTTAATCGTCTTTCCCGACCTTCGGCCATGAGCATCGTGTACCCCAGTAAAAAATAAAAAAGACAAAGGCCCGTGAAAGCGTACTTGCAGTCCCAACGCACGAGCTGGCCACACAAAAAGTGAAGGTTTTCTCACTCGACTCGGATTTACATGCTAATTCTGTTGCTGTCAGTACAGTTTCATGAGTCTCTCACCTGACTAAACACAATAACACAGAGAAGTCTTACTCGGTGGAGGGCCTCTTGAATCAACCGGCTGGATTTGCATCGGAAGCACAGAATCACGAGTGGTCATGGGGCTTAGCAACCCGGGGTGGCCTATTGGGCGGGATGGAGAATTGCTTTGATATTGAGGTTGGAGTACAGGGGCGAGAGAACGATCACATGTGAAAACCTTTGCGTTAACGAGGACATTTTTGGTCGGAAAAAATATGATACAAAGATTTATAATACTGATCGCCAATTCCATCGAAGGCGACTTAGGGAGAGTTACGTATCCGAGATAAGTTTTACTGACAAGCCAGGTGGTCTGAGGCTAGTACCGAAGATGAAACACACGAAATGCTATATAACAATAGACTTCGAAATGTCGCTCTCAATCTCTGAGCTCATGCCTTGGCCATGCCGCCGGATAAACTTCTGACATCAATCTGAATAGTCTTGTGCCATGCTACATGGACATCCGAGTCAGCAGTGAGCTCGATTCCCTGCAAGGCACCAGAACCCTGGTCGGAAAAAAATGGAATGCTTCAGGCCGCGACCTTGGCGCTAGCGCTTTCTGTTCTAGGAATTTCCGGACTCTATCAAAAAAATTGAACCAACGGTCTGCGAGATGGATGGCTCGGTAGATATTTGCCCAATTCAAAAGTCCTGCAACCACCTCATTGCGACCCACACCGAGTATAGCCTTAGGGCCCGTTCGGCTGCCTTGAAATCCTGTGGCTGTGACTTCAAGCTACAAATCAAATCCGCCCGATTTGTAACTGTAGCTACTGGCTACATCCTGGGGCCCCGCAGCCGATCATCCCTGGGGGTTGGGGCTGGTAACCTTGCATGTTTGCCGCGTTGCAGCAAGTTAAGAAACCTTGTAACTTGCTGTGACGTCCTTTTGCCGAGGGCAGCAAGGGAGTGCAACTTCCATTGAAGTTAAACTTGAGGAGTTACAGTGCTTGCCAAACACCCAAACTCTGTAAGTGTAACTGTAAGCCCCTGTAAACCCCTGTAACTCTCATTTGGCAGGGCGGGGGGAGTTATAGTTACAGATATACCATGCAGCCAAATGCACCCTTACACATCTCCAAGGTAAGCCAAAAAATAGTGTATTTCAACTTGGGTATTGCTCTCAAGTTTAAATAAACAGAAGGGTTACCATAGGCTGTCATACTAGCACATATCAGAGTTAGAAACCCGCCATTAGAAACAGGCAAGTTTCTGAAATACACATACCCTCTAACTGTTGTTTCAAAATGGCATGTTTCAGACATTAAACCAACCATTTACACCTCATCATCCATCCATCAACCATGGAATGCAAAACACCCATCCACATCATCAAATCCATGCACATCCCATCACCATTTCTCCACCCATCATATCCAATATCATCATTCCATTGCATCATAAACTCATTGTTCCATCCCACAAAATCATAAGCTCATCACCTCATTCCTAAATACACTCATCACCCCACATCACATCACTTTCACTCTCAAAATTTACAAACAAACTTCCCGGCAGAAAGTTAAAATGGAATCAAGGTGGCCAAACTTTTGCTACTATTTGAATCTGATTCAGACTCCAACTTGAAATTCAATTGGTTATTGTTGAATGCTCTATTGTAAAAGGAGCACATGGCCCCAATAACACAGACTATCCAAAATTCCAAGTAAAAAAGGCAAAGGCTCCAAACCCTCCTTGACTTCAACTTCCAACAAATTTTCCAAACTTCTTTGGCTTCTTTCATGAAAACTTAGGAGATGATTGAAGATAAGCACATCTTTCAGAATAAATCTTGGAATCCTAAATAAAATCCAGCTATCCAAGTGGCAGTTGTTAGAATTTGAGCTACAGATTTCTTGCCTAATACTTTAATGCAACTTAAAGATGAATTGTTACAGATTCAAAGTATTTATGAATTATAATTTTTATTCATTATCTTATGAAACCACTAGTCTTCCCTGCTTGTATTTAGTGTGCTTAAGATAGGCCCAATCAAGAAGTAAGTTTACTATCATTTAATCCATTAATCATACCAGAATAACCCTTCAGCATGTCTCCTGATCTGTTACACTTCAGGTCATAAGATTCTCAACCCCTTGAATACCATTTTCAATCCCTGAACTGGTCTTAATTTCAAAATGGTTAAAAGCCACAGTGATCCCTTGAAATATATTTTGGCCTGGTGAATCACCATCTCATCTCAAATAGATATCCTTCTGTGTCAGCCATGTGACAAATATAGTTGTCCAAATGTCTGAACAACCCATATGTCTTGTTAGTACAGGGGGGGGGACAAAAGTTGTCCCACTGTTTTGAAATGAGACCAAGTGCCAACACTCCCAAAGTGGAGTGCGGTCTGGGAAACCTTGCTCAGCAACCAACATCAATCTTTGCATGATCTTCAGCTTCATGACCATCTTTGATTTTGTCTATCCAATCAGGTAAGTTTCATTTCCCTCTTGTTTCAAGCTCTTTTTTGAAAAAAATCATCAATTTTTTGTCAGTTTTATCCAATTGAATTGTGGACTGATCATTAAATTCCCTATTATTGATAGATCCATGCCAAACAAAGTAAAAAAAAAGAACTGTCAGACAAGCTCTGCATCAAACTATTTCCTGATAAAAATCCAAGCTAATCCAAAAAAACAATCCTTAAGACACAACACCCACACACTGAGACTCTGATAAAAAATATGATAAAGAGCTCTGCTACTCCTTTTTTAATGATTATTTTTAATAAGATAGATAGATCATTCAACCCCCCGCCAAACAAGCAATTCCCTTTTATGTACAAACAAAAGTAAAACTCCAAAACAAAATGAAAAAACAACAAATGACTTCTTACACCGCCTCCTTAACACACTCCACAACAACCTGGCTAAATATTAGTCGTGATCCTCCTAGCTGATCTGTCTGGATACATTAGATTCATTGATACTCACATAACCTCTGATGTCCTTTTCCATTGATTTGTCTTGATTCACTGCCAAGGTTAGATCCCCTTTGACATTCCTTAGCAGATCCCTGTTGATCCTGCATAGGGCATCATGCAAGACCCCCATTGGTCTTCCTTACAGATCCTTTTTGATCCGCATGCCTCCTCTTTGAATTAAAAGTTAAATTGTCCAAAAGATTGCATATCTTTTTCAATATGAATGCATACTGTAAGACTCCAAAAAGTGCTGAGCCGCAGGCAGTTTGGTGAAGGGGAAAATGTGCTTTTTAGTCTGCCCTCCTGAGAGTTAAAAAAATATTTAAATGTAACCAGAATCAAGATCCAGAACCTTTGAAATAAGGAATCAATGGAAAGGATGAATTTTGATAGCAGTTGGCAGCAATGGAAAAACACTATCTGAGGCAAGATGGTGCAGGAAAAGACTTGAAAAAACTAAGTGAAAGTTTTTTCAGAGTTCAATAGAACAAGGAAGTTGTAAGTAACAACACCCAAAAGCTAATAACTATGGTCATCAGCTGAAGATTAGGAAAGATCAACTCAATCTCAACCAACCTCCAGGTTCTCAATGAACCTGCCCAACTCTCCGCAATCAAGTGCTTGAAGGGTACCAGATAACTGTGGGTGGCTGTACAAAACAAAGAAATTTGTTATATGAAGCTCTAGAAGCAAAGCAGTAACAAATTCAAACAAGAATAACCCAGAACTTCTCAAGGGACTCAAGAATAGCATGGTAAAATTTAACTTGAAATAAATAAAGGGAAGTTTAACACTCCAGGTTTCAAGCTTAAAGAAACCTCTCAGTCAAACATGACTGGTTCCAGAAAGACAATCAAATGAATTATCAAGACCAAAGTGGTCAGAGAAAGGATCAAAGGAGTGAATTAACACACTCAAGAATCCAACCAAATGAATTCTTCTTCAACCAGAAAGGCTATTGGTTGGTGATAAGGAACAGGGCCACAGGAGGGCGGATCAGAAATTTGAGTATGGAGGCTCAAGGATCAGAGGGCAATCATGGATATACCCTGGATAAGATGATGATAAATGCTCATAAAGGGGGAAGAGTTCACAGATTTATTGCTTGATACCAAAATGATGGATGATAGCTGGATGATAGCTCTGATGATGGGGAAAAAAGGCAGGGGAGAGCCCCTCCTTTTATAAGCAAGGGACTCTGTGTAATATTTACAAGAGGATGACACATATGAGAGCAGTTTTTTTTTTGATGATGAGATAAAAAAACTGATTTTTTTTTCAAAAAATATTTTCCCCTTTTCTTGAGGTGTACCAAATTGGTCACCACAATAACCCATAGTCAAATCTTGGAGCATAATCTATAGTTCCAATCACTTGCTTCTGCATTCTTACTCCAAAATCCATAGATGCAGAGGAGAATAGTTACCAACCACATTTACCATTCCACAAAAGGAAAGAATTCAGCTTTTGATCCTGAAAAGACAAAGCTACAACCATTTCTCCGTAATAGGAAAAATCCTGCCTGGCCTTCTATTTTACTGAAGAACTTTGAACCCACACAGCTGCTGAGCCAAGGATTTTCCTCTTCCAGAGTAGGCAATTAGTTGGGCTTTAATTTTCAAACATATTGTGCTGCGGCTTCCACAACCACCCACTTCTGAGGCCTACGGTATTTTCAACTGATGAGCCTTCTTGCATTTGTGTCTATCACATCCCCTCAAAACTTGAATTTTTTCCCCAGGATTCCCAAATACTTCCAGAATTCCCATAGAAAACCCTTCCCCCCCTTCTCCAACAAAATCCTACAAAACTTAAGAGAATCAGCTCCAAAATCCATTATGGACTCCTGAAAACACTGTACAAAAAGGCAGAGCTATTGTACCCACACTGCCGTTTGTCCAGCTGTTCACACCTTTTAACTGGGTCACCACAGGTTGTCCTTTGTTGCTCCAACCCCTGGATCATTGCAAGCTTTTCCTCCCCCACTTCCCCAAAAATTCTCCAGAACTTGCCCCAAGTGACGCTATTGCAGCCCCATGGCCAACTTCATGGTTGCAAATGACAAGCCTATTGAATTTGAGGACTGGACTCCAGAACCCAACCAAGATGCCTCTCTTTTTCCAGTTTCCAAAGCCTCAGATTGCCTCTTTCCCCCTCCTTGTTGTGCAGAATTTGCTACCTCTGCCAAGTGGGGTGATGCAACCCGCACCTGGGGCTGCCGGAACAATCTGAAAGGTGGAATTTTACAATTCCCTTGTGGACCCAATCCAACTCCAATCTTTTTCTTCATGGCCACGCCTTGGATCCATCCCCTGGCTGCTCCAAACATCCCCCTTTTCCGCCATGCCTTCCCATCTCCACCTCCCCCAGTGCCCACAACTACTCTGGCAGGCACTCCTCTGGCTCTGTCTCCACACATAGAAGGTGAGTCTCCCAACTTGGTGATTGTAATCAGCTCCAACTTGCCACCAATAAACCATAAGGTTTTTTTTTTTTTTTTTTTTTTTTTTTTTTTAAAAAAAAAACACCAAACTAACCCCAGAAACCAAAACTCCTGACAGCTCCTGCACTGTCTGTGGAGTCAATTTTGCCGCCATCCCAGGTTCAAAGATCCCTGCACCATTTGAATGAAATCCCAAAAACATTGTCTCAACCTTCCCTATGGTCCTCCAGCTCCAGCCCATCTAGGTTGGCCCAATTCCTTTTGGTATCTCTGTACCATCAGGCAATCCAAAGCAACAACAAAGAAAGCAGGCGTGGAATTGAGGAAGTCAAACTAAATCAATATCTCCGCAAATTGGAAAATCTGGCAATCCTCCGCCAATTGGTTGGGATCCCAGCTACAGAACATTGCAAACTCCTCCATGAGAATCATTGTGATGATGGTGAGCTCCATTCCACCATCTTCTTCTCATAAAAATAAAAAAACCCCTTTAAAAATAAACTACAGATAGAAAACTATACCCAGAAAATGTAAACCCTTCTCCACGCTCCTTGTATAAAAACTTGAAGGGTGAGTAAAAATTCATGGCCCAAAGGAGCCCTGAAAAAAACTCATTTTAACCGTGCGCCACGGCACACAACTATAATCCAGTTGTGTAGCCTCCACACAACTTGAATAAAGTTGTGCCGCCCCCACATGGCGGCCTGGGTTGTGCGGCACCTCACCCAACTACATTTGAGTTGTGTAGGTCTGTACACAACTCAAATGTAGTTGGGTGAAGTGCCACATGACTACAAGGGTTGTGGGCCAAAAAAACCAAAAAAAAACTAAAATAAACTAAATAAAAATAATAATAATAAAAAAAATCAACCAAAAAATCAAAAAATGTTGATTTTTTTGGTTAAAAAAAAATAAAAATAAAATAAAAAATAAAAAGAAGTAAAGATGAATAAAAAAATAAAAAAACAAAAAATACTGAAGACAACCAAAAAACCAAAAATTAAATAAATAATGAAGGAGTCTATGGAGCATCCCTAAAGTATAAGTGCCAAAGAATACAAGTTCAACTTGAATGGCCCTAAAGTAAAAGTGCCACAAAATACAAGTTCAACTTGAAAAGCCCTAAATTAAAAACACACACAAAAAAAAAGTTCAACTGGTGTTAATCTGATCCCATCACAAGAAGTAAAAATAACACTTATGATGGTATCAGCCTAGCACAAGTTGAACTGAATTACCAATAAAGTCTCATTCAAAACACTCATCATAATGATGTTTCAAACACTAAATATAATGATGTTAAAAATGTGATAAAACTTTATATTAATAGAATTACAAGATCAGCATCAGAAACCAAACCCAAATGATGAAATTAGAATGATGTCTATAAGTCAGAATACAACTCAAGTTGATTTTTGAGGTCATCAAACCAACAAGAGGCTTTTTTGGAAATCCTGGAGTGCGGTTTGAAAACTATGGGTGGGATTGGAATCACATCTCCCTTAAGTACAAGCTGGACCCAATGGTTATTATTCACAAATGAAATGAATATTGGGTCTTATGGTTCTTTTACCCCCATTTTCATAGGAAAATAATTACAGCATAAATAAAATGAAATAAAGCATATTTTTCTTCCATAAGTATCTTCTATTATTTGACCCATGTCTAACTTTGAAAGACATTTTAAAGGGGGAATCTTTGAATTGATGTCTTCAACATCAAGTATTTTTTTAATCTTTTCTAACTCTTTTGAACAACCAAGCATGTTAATGTAGCATGCTTTATGTTTCTCCAATGTTTTAATCATTTCCTTTCTCACTTTAAACCAACCCTATTCATCATAACCAAGAAATTTAGCAATGACTCTAAATATGCAATTCCCATCACCAATTGATCCCAAAACTCACCCAAGAACTCATGTAATTTCTCAGGTATTTGATTGGGGTATTTCACTTTGGGTTCCTATAATCAAAAAAAACTCAGAAAAAATTCCAATAAAATTAATTAATCACATCAATACTGGCCAAAGATGAGCTTCTGGCTGACACTTCCTGCACGCCTTCTTGCTCTGAAGAGGATTCAGATTCAAAATGAAGTGAAGCTAATTCACTTTCAGTCTCTTCCTCTGAGCTATGAAATTCAGATTCTGATCCTGCGGACTTTGAATAACAATTATCATCATATCCTCATCAGTTCATTAAACCACAAAAATGAAAATTTAACAAAAGGAACGACTTAAAATCTTTTGTCTTTTCTTATTTGGTGACCCTCTAATTCTCTTTTCCCGCTTAAGCTGCTTTTAAACATGTCCAAATCAAGAAATATCTCTCCGGTTATCTGTCAATTTTGGCCAGCCTCTTCTTGATTGCAAGAATTTAGGTTCAAGTCTTGGCTTTGATCAATAATTTGCGGTCTCCTGATTCAAGTGCTTCAACAGCCCACAATGATCTTCTTCAAGATATCCCAAGATAATTGCACTGAACTTCTCATGCAACTGAAATATTTTGAGTATTTCACAAACATCAAACTTTCAAAATTTAAAAGGATCAAATATTAGTCAAGTAGGAAGCATCATTCAAAAAGAATTAATCCCATTACACCAACTTCCAGAACTAGAACTGCAAGGGTCATAATCCAACCCCCACTGAGGATGAACATCCTCAGGCACAAGAGATCCTCTTGATGCTAGTAGGTCACCTATCTGGTGGGAACAGGGCAAACCCATAGTTTTGGAGTATGACTTGGTGCACACTTCCCCATCATTGTTCCGCTTCAACCTCTCTAATTGTTCCACAACAAGTTTAATTGCCTCTAAAGACAACTTGTATCCCAATGGAAACAGTTCAGTTGGAAGAACTATTCCTATCTTAATTCAAGAGTTGTAAAGGGCAGCCCAAACCAATTTAATTTGATTGGAAACTGTTCCCTCTAGGTCTTGCCAAAAATCCGCCATGTTCCCCAAAACATTTTTGATTAATTGTTTGAGAGTAGCATGGGCCCCTTCAACCCAAGACGTAGTTTCATTTACAAATTCAGGTTTTCAGCAAGTACAAGCTGTTATAAATTTCTCTTTGATACAGAAGATATTGTTATCCATATACTCAAGCACATCCTCATGGTCTTCCAAGAAAAATTTTGTAAAAGAAATAATTTAAGAAACCCCAAACTAGCAAGATTAACAATAGAGGCAGTGATTTGGCACTTAATCTAAGTTCCCCATCATTGACCTCTGCCTCCTGCATTCTTTTTGAGGCCCAATACTTAGCCCACAGAGACATAAAGCTTTGCCATCCTTGAAAGTCATTATTAAAGCACACTTTACAGTTTTCTAGTATGTTTTGAGACAGGGGCCCTGACAAAACTGTCTTGTTGACTCTTGGAAAATTTTTTCTATAGAAAAAATCAGAGCTTTTTCATGGTCCATCACAAAGACTTTGAAAAGTCTCTCAGGATCATAAGCCAGCTCCTTTAGTGAATTTACAGCCCAACTGTGGAACTCAAATATTTCTCTTGTTATAACAACAAGAGCTTTTGTGAAATTTATTTGGTTGGCTGTAATTCCTACAACATGCAACAGGGGGATTTTTTACTTTTTTTTTTTATGTACAATCCAACATAGCAATATGATGGAATTTTTTTCAAAGCTTTAATGACTTGGGGCGGGCCAAGAATAGGGCCTCCAAGTGACCCTCTCCACTGGATTTTGCTCAATGAGCCCAACCTGAATTCCCAAGTTGTTCAAAGAGGACCTTCATAACAATTTTTCCCTTTGATTCTTCAAGTGCTACCTTACACTTAGTTTTATAGATTGTTTGGTCATCAACATATTCCGCACCATCAATCTTGCTCAATTTTCTTTTCAGTTGAATATTATCAAGCCCATCATTCATGCCTTCTTTTAAATTTACTAAGGCCATCCCAGAGATTCTCCCCAGGTGAGTATGCACTGAGGGGTGTGGCAATGGTTGATGGTTGTGTTGATCATGTCTAGGGTATATTTGCCACAAGGGGTCTGCCTTTGTGAAACTTGCATGGACTAAAAACTTGCACCCAAACTTCCTTGCATGAGTTTGCCTTTACTGTTTGGTGGGAAATTTCCCAGAGTAGGAACCATGTCTATCAAAGGCTAAATCCACATATTTATCATGCTTTGAGTTAAAAAATGTGAAAGTGTAACCATGCTTCATTGCCCATGTTTAACAATAGTTTTGTGCCTCTTCCCTAGTAGAATTATCTCTCACAGGAGGTGGGTGAAGTGGATCTGTCATATTTACATAGTCATAGTTCAGTTTACATCAAATTAAATGAGGCAAAGGCCAGGGTAACATAAAATGTTACTCACCATCAGAGGGCATGTCAATTTGTGAAACATTTTTTTCCTCAATTGTCACCCTAGATGAGGATGCAATGGGGGCTTCCAATGATTCATTACCTGAATCCTTCTTGTCCGCAGCTTTTTTCATGGCACTATCAATGGATTCCTTAAACACAGCCATGTCAAAAAAAAGAGGGCTTGCCACTGTTCCCATAATGCAAAAAATTGCAATGGTACTTCAATATTTAATCCAAATTTCAATTGAAAAACTACAAATTTTGCTCACTTTTGAGTTGAGAGAGATCAAGTTTAGTGGGATGTTTGCATTTTCACTTTAGTTTCACTTGAATTTCAATGAGTTGTTTGGTAGTTTCAATTTATTTCACTTTAGATTCACTTTGGGATTGCTAGGTGTGGTCCAACAGTCCCACATAGTATGTGTTGATCCAAAATTTGGGTTGATGGAACCCAAATGTTGTCCAGGGGGTCCCAAAAAATTTGACACAACCCCTGGGGGGTTTTATACCCCTTAACATGCGTCAAAACGGCTGTGTATGGGTTTAAACAACCAAAAAAAGGCCATTTACAGGGGTATACAACCCCTGGGGGTTGGGCATGTCTGAAACAACACTATGGAAGCGTGTAGACGCGTGTTTGGGCCCCCATGCGCACTTTGGAAACGTGTATGGGCCCCCAGGCGTCCATTGGGCCGTGTAGGGCTATACACAACTCCCAAACAACTGGGAGTTTTGAATTTATCATGAACCAAACTTGAAATAAATATTGTGTCTGGCCTGCCCCAGAAGGAAACCAATGATTCCCCACACCATCCTCCAAAAAGAAATTCACAAACAGGAAAAACTCCGCAAAAATTCCCCTAGTGAGAACTCCTCTGCATCTGAGATAAGTGAGACAGAACCTGTGACACAAAAACTGAGACAGAAACCCCGTGAGGATAAAAAAAAGAGACAATCAGTCCAAAACAGACTCTGCAGACTAAGTTAAAAATTTAAAACAAATCTCTGCAACAACAAATCACCTAAAGGGACCTGGAACACCCCAGATAAAGGCCTCCAATCAGATAGACCTTCCATGCTGCTCTTAGTGATCTGAGCTTCCCCACACCATTTCTCCCCTTACAAATTGAATTTTGACCCCAATGTTCAATCCTCTGAGGACTCATCCATGCTAAAATCTTCCTCCCTCTCCTTGGAATCAACCATATCTTGATTTTTGTCACCAGACTCCCCAGTTTCATCAAACTCCATAGTGCCCCGCAAATGGAAATTCTTCACATGAGGTGCTTCTGCGTTTGCTTGAGAAGAGTGCCATCCAACTCCTCCAGCTGGTAGCTTCTGCCAGGGAACTGACTCACAATGCAATATGGACCATTCAACCAATCCACAAAAAGATTGCCCCACTGCATCTCCAGGCTCTGATTATACAGCAAGAAAATATTGCACTTCTGTAATGGGTCCTGCAATTAATTGGAGCACTGCTTGTCCCAGTACCAGAAATAATTTGCACAAATCTCCCGCAAATGCTTTTTTGCCTTTGCCAAAATCTCCTTCCTCCGCAAAAGTTGTTCTGCCCATGCCACAACCAAATGCTCCTTTTTCTTCAACTTCCACCAGTCAATGGCCAGGTAGGTGAGGTTTTGGATATTGAACAGAAGTACCTGCTGCCTTCCTTAAAGCAGCTTGTATGTTGAGTACCCTGTCCCCCGCTTGAACAAGGTCCAATCTGCAAACAGTACAATTTGTAATGTTTCCTGCCACTTATTGCAAATTCTCCCACACATCTTGACCATTGCATCCTTGATTGGTTGATGACCTCTCTTGAATTCCCCAGCTCCCTCTGATTAATACCCTGTTACCGGTCCAAACTTGGCTCCACAGGATTGATTCAAACAACTTCCTCAAATAACCCCAAAAATCCGCCCCTCTGTCCACTGTAATTATTTGCAAAGATACAAAACAAGCAAACCAATCTTCCTCAAAAAACTGCTCAACCTTCTCTGCAGACATTTTGGCCAATGGAGGCGCCTCCACCCACCCCAAAAAGTCATCCTGAGTCACAATTAGATACAGAAATTTCCCTGCCTTGATATGGACCACTTCCAGAAAAACTTGTCCAAAAAGTGTGTCCTCCACTGTTGGAATCCCTACCTCCCAAGGTAACCTGGTATTCCTCCACTGGCATGCCTTACAACTTTTAAACCAATCCTGCACTGTCAAACCCAGGCCTGGCCACCAGAACCTGGTCTTAAATATCCTCCGCATCTCCGCCTCCCCCTGGTGCCCCAAGTTGTCATGAAGGCTCCTCAACAAGTCCTCCTGATCTTCCCATATGGTGACCACAACAAGGGGGATTGGAAGTTCCTGCTTCCACAACTGCCCCTCCTGAAAGAAGAAATTTGGAACTTCCCCAAAACCCATATGACCTTTGCTGGTGGCAAGTCCTTTGGAAAATGGAGCGTTTGGAGATACTTGTCCAACACCTGAAACCTACCAAATTGTTTCTGGGTTAGTTTTCCAACTCCCACAGTATTCACCTCTGCCTTTAAGAGCCTCCTCTCAACATACAAATCCTCCTCTGCTGCAGGCCAAAACTCCAGATACCAGGACAAGGCGTCCAGCAGTGTAAACGCCTTCCCCAGAACGTTCCTTACCATGAAATTGAAAAAATGTAAGTATGCAATGCACCAAGTCATACAAGAATTAGGAAAGGTTGGGGAATTAATAATTATTTCTAGTGCCTCAAAATCTAACAGGAGTTCAAACTTCACCCCCCACAGCAACTGCTGTAACCTCTGCAAAATCCTTGTTACTCCACACAACTCCAACTTTGGCTGCAAATACCAAGACTTGACTTCTAAAGGTTACCAATTTTTAGAGTAAAGGCCAATCCTTCCCCTAATCTTCCTGGGTTAGAACTCTGCCTACTCCAAACTTGCTGGAATCTACCGCCAACCGGATCCAGCCCTTTTCATAGTCCAAATCATTTAACAACATCCACCACCCAACAATCTCTTTGAATCCCCAATTTCTTCCATTCTGCCCAGAGAACCCTGCAATGAGAAGCACCCCTCTGCCCTTTCTCCTTGCTGGTCAACCTTCTGCGCAAAGACAGAGCTATCTCCACGCATTTTCCTTGTCCAAAATTTAAAAATCCTCCACCAGGGGTCCCTCATGCCTGCCTTCCATGTGCAGAAATGTGATCCAATTCTCCCATCTCCCACTCTCAGGTTGACAAATGGTGAATTTTTAGCGCTTGCTCCAGGATTCTGAAACAGTGAGGAGCTCTTCCCTTGTGTCTGGCCTAAAGCCAAGTGACCCCCGCAAAGCAAAAAGGAACAAAATACCAAGAATGAGCTCCAAACTTCTCACCACTTATTATGATAAAGGAACCAATAGCTTTGCTACTTCCGTCATATCCCTCTCTAATACTCCTTCTAACATTCATTTGAAACCTCCCAAAGTCTGCAACCCAATATTTGCCTTGTGCTGGACCAAATCACGTCTTTATTCATTTGAAACCTCCCAAAGTCTGCAACCCAATATTTGCCTTGTGCTGGACCAAATCACGTCTTTATTCATTTGAAACCTCCCAAAGTCTGCAACCCAATATTTGCCTTGTGCTGGACCAAATCACGTCTTTTTCCAACCAGGACAGAAGGATGTTGAGCATCAAGCAGCTATCTACCATGGCTGTACATTGCTTGCCTCCTATCCACATTTATACATAACCTAAAGGGCACATCATTTCCACTTCTGCCCCTAGATTTCCTATGACTGCTTTAAGAGAACCAAACTGCACCTCCTCTTTGGCCTTTGGGTTTTCCTCCTCATTCCCCATATACTGCTTAAAGACCACAACCATCTCCTCTGCAATGATCCTCTTGTTGGACCAAAACACCCTAACTTCCACTGCCACCTGTGGGGTTTCCCAATATAAAGGACAAGCATACAATTCCAAAGTTTTTGCCTCATTTTTCTCCTCCTCCACCACATGAACCAAGTCCTTTGGTGAGGATTTATCCAGCAGATCTGGTATGGGTTTTCTGGATGGAAAAAAGCAATCCCTCCCATCAGTCTGCACTAAATTGTTCTTAACATCATTGCTCAGGTACCTGCATGATCTATTTAGATGCCCATCCTCCTGGAAATAGTAACATTGATAGACGCAAGGCTTTTAATCCTTCCAAGGTGCCTGAGTAATAGTCATCTTTGTTTTCTCCAAGGTTGTTGCCATGGGGCTTAACACAGCCTTCTGCAAAAAAAATTCATTTTTTTAAAAATTTGCATCATCTCCGCAGTTTCTTTTGGTGTTACCGGTCCTTTCACCCGCTTGACCTGCACCTCCTCCTTTTCAAGCTTCTTTGGGTCCTCCTCCATGAGTTCTGTGAGTTCCAATTTGCCTAAAACCGCCTCCCAAATATCCTTCATGTCTGGTGTTGAGGCTCCTATGGGATGATATGAATAATTTAGGAAATAGCTTGCTGGCAGTCCTTTAAGGGGAATTTACTACTACTTCTACTCCTTTAGAGTATTAGTAAGACTAATGTTGTTTTGAATTGCCTTACCTTCTAGTACTGTAGTAAGTCTGCACAATAATTTATTTAAATTAATGGCTGGTCTCTTTGAGACTTAAAATAGGTCTCAGATCAGATTTAGATTAATTATTAACTGTTATTGGTAGGATTTTTTGAAGAATGGATCAGATTTATTGGATTATTGGTTAGTTTTTGATCAGATATATTTGATCTTAAACAATATCCCAAAATTAAAGGGTTAAAGGGTTTATCAAAGGGATGGCTCAGGAGAGGACCCAAGTATGGGTTTACCCACAGGAGGATGGGTAGAGGAAAGGTTGGTAGTTACTTTTTGTTGTGCTCTATTTCCTTATAAGAGTTATTTATTGATTGATGTGTGGTTATTATTTAATTTTGTTCTGAATATTTAGGTCACAGAAGAACCCTTATTAAAGCACCTGTTGGTTGGTTTAATTGGTTAAAGATGGGTCATAACTTGGTCTCTGATTTCCTGTTTCTTTATAATTTTTTTCACTGATAATATTTATCTGGCTAGGTACCACATATGGCTAGTGATGGGATGATGGGCCAGGTGGCATGATGAGGTGGGATGATGGGCTAGGTGGCATAGGATGAATGGGTGAATGATGATAAAACTTGGATAGGGTAGCAAGGCCCTCCTTAAATAGAAAAATCCTGCCTCAGGGGGTGCTCAAGGCTGCCCCTGAGGGTTCTCCCTGTTCAGGTGAGGAACAGTGAGATAAAGTTACATGAGGCATTTCTGCTGGTTTTAAAAAGCTTGTACAGTTACATGAGGCATTTCTGCTGGTTGTAAAAAGCTTGTACAGTTAAATGAGGAATTTCTGCTGGTTGGAAGAAGGTTGTACAGGGGTTTTATGCATGCACAGCCCTGCATAAACTGCTGTGTAGTTCTGCTAAGATGGTTTGGTACTGATTGGTTATTTGGTACTGAGTGTGCTGATGGTTTGTTTGGTACCACATGATCCTGCCTGCATGTATTGCTGTACAGTACTGGGGTGAGTTGTACTGATGGTTTTTTTGGTGCCACATGACCCTGACTGCATGGATTGCTGTGTAGGTCTGGGTGGGTTTGTCCTGGTGAGTTTTTTTGTTACTAAATGGTCTTGGCTGCCTGTATAAAGTGCTGGGTAGCCCTAGGGTGAACTTGTACTGGTGGGTTGTTTGGTATCAAATTCTTCTGACTAAATAAAGTTCTGTGTGGTGCTAAAAGTTTGTTTGGTCCTGGTTGAGACTGGTCCCACTTTCTCCTGCCTATAATGTTCCTGTTTTCTTCTGCACAGCCTTCTGTACATGTATTTTCTTGTTTTTTTGGTTCTGGTTGAGACTGGTTCCACTTTCTCCTGCCTATATTGTTCCTGTATACTTCTGCACAGCCTTCTGTATGTGTATTTGAATGAATTATGGGTGAGGTGACAGGAGCTGAGCTAGTTTCACTGCCTCATGTATCTGTATTTCTGTATTCTGGCTGAGGTGACAGGGTTGTTGTATGGTCCTGGTGTTGAGGGTAAGCTGTTACTGGTATGTACTTGAGGGTTTCCAAGGTATGTCTTTATGCCTTCCACAGAGCTGTGACACCTGGTTGGGCATGAGTTTACCACAGGTGGAGGTTTCTTGGGCTGTATCTTCTAATCCATGAGGGATAGAGGGGTACTTTGGCTGAGTGACTATAGGTTATTTTTGATGTAAAATCCATTTCTGGGGTTAATTTGCAGTTTTGAGCTTTTTTTATACCATAAAGTTGAGTCTGATGGCTATAAGACAGGTTTGGTCTACCACACCAGGAGGAGCAATACACCTCCATTCCGCAACCTCTGAATAAATCTTCCATTGTAAACCTTCCTGTGGAAACTCCCTTGCAGCTCTAAGCTTAGGCCTTGCATGAAATTTCTTTTGAAAAAACCTGTGTGGTCTGCAAAAATCTCCTTGCTGACAAGGTACTTTAGTATTCAATAAAATGAGGAAAATTAAAAACCAAAAAAAGTCCTAGAGGATACTCCTCCCGCCTTTGCCTTCTTGGATGCCAGGAACTTGAGGTAAACTTCCTGGAATCTCTGCTCCCTTTCCCCCCACTTCTCCACTATTTCCATCCAAAAATTTACCCAGCTGCTCTCCTGGTATACCTCCATATCCTCCAAATCCTGCAAGTCCTCCTTTTCAGGAATGAAGTGTAAAATTTTCCAAACCCGGTCCAAATTGTTTGCGCCTTTGCTCTTGGCTGCATTCTAAACCCATTCCAGAAATTGATGAAAGTACTCTGCGCAAAAACTGACGGCGGGATAATTGCTGGGTTGGATCTTTTCCCTGCTACCTCAAAGAGGCTCCTCTGGTACCTCTGGTACCCCGTATGTTGGTCACCCTTGGAAGTGGACCCTCATGACTTGTCATCTGACGTGGAGGTAACTGATAACCGCCGGTCAATGAGTAGGGAAAAAATCCCCTCCAATTCTGGCCTCATAATTGCCGGTCATCATTGATGACATAAAAAACCAAACAAAAGAAAAGTAGTAAAAATTTCTTGAAACACACCCTGGGTGATGAGGTATTTAGAAAAATGTAGGAATTTCCCAGCCAGACCCCCAAATTTGTGGAAATAAATTGTGTGCTACTCTAAATTTACACCGCCATCCCACTCCAGTACTGGATACTTGTCAAATCCTTTGAGTTAAAATACCCACTCTGCGGCAGAATAACACTCTAACTGCCACTCTTTTCCCTAAAGAGAATTCCTTTTACTAACAAGCAATGAAATAAGCGGTAATAAACAGACAAAGACTCCCCCAAAAGCTCCCCACCAAACTATTTCCTGATAAAACTCCAAGCTAATCCAAATTAACAATCCTTAAGACACAAAACCCACACAATGAGACTATTCTAAAAAATTTGATAAAGAGCTCCGCTACTCCTTAATTGATGATAAGTTTCCATAAGATAAATAGATACCTCAACCCCCTGCCAAACAAGCAATTCCCTTTTATGTAAAAACAAAAATAAAACTCCAAAAAAAAAGGAAAAAAACAAAAAATGACTTCTTACACCGCCTCCTTAACACACTCCACAACAACCTGGCTAAATATTAGTCATGATACTTTTAGCTGATCTGTCTGGATACATTAGATTTATTGATAATCACATAACCTATGATTTCCTTGTCCATTGATTTGTCTTGATTCACTTCCAAGGTTAGATCCCCTTTGAAATTCCTTAGCAGATCCCAGTTGATCCTGCATAGGGCATCAGGAAAGAACCCTGTTGGTCTTCCTTACATTTACTTGTTGATCCGCATGCCACCTCTTTTACTTATAATTTAAATTGTACCAAAGATTGCATATCTTTTGAAATCTCAATGCATACCCCATATTCAACTCTTGGAGCATACTCCATAGTTCCAATCACTTTCTTCTGCATTCTTACTCCAAAATCCATAGATGCAGAGGAGACTAGTTACAAACCACGTTTACCATTCCACAAAAGGCAAGAATTCAGATTTTGATCCGGAAAAGAAAAAACTATGATAATTTCTCCTTAATAGGCATAAACCCAGCCGGCCCACTATTGTGCTGTGGAACTTTGCACCCAGACAGCTGCTGAGCCAAGGACTTTCCTCTACTGGAGTACACAATTATTTGGAATTTACTTTTCAAACCTATTGTGCTGCAGCTTCTGCAACCACCAACTGCTGAGCCTTCTTTAATTTGTGTCTATAAATAGTCACCAAAACGGTGCTGCAGTTCACAAGTCCAAAATTGGTCAAAAGTGGCAAAACAAGAAAGGCCCCAAAAGACTTGAATGGCCAGCTCAATAACCAGACCTCAACCCCATTGAGAATGTTTGGCATACCATGAAAATTAATATACAGAAATTATACCAAACAAAATCCCTTGATGAGATGGAGAAGGCCCCCAAGAGTTACTGGGATGATTTTGCAAAGCAGCAACTCATCCATCTCATTGAAAGTATGCCTGAACAAATGAAGGCAGTGGTTAAAGCTCATGGTGGTTCTACTCAATGGTAGAACTGCCTTTTTTAACTTTTAATTTAATTTTCCTTTCCATCATGATCCCCTATCAATCCTTACCCAGTATCAAAGAATTTTGATTGTTCAATTTTTTTCAATTTTTTTTTTGGTATCCATATAAAGAAAAGCATGATCCAATTTTGGATTTTTTTTTTATAAAAAAAAATTCCTAATTTTTATTTCAAATCAAAAAATTCATTGCTATGTAAATAAAAGACAAAAAATAAAATAATTAATCCATTTTTTATTTTTTGGATTTTTTTTCTTTTCTTTTTTTTAAAAAAAAGAAAAGAACCAAAGATAGTACAAAAAAAGGGAGGAAAGCCACTCAGTAGGGCGTACTAAAGTTAAGAAAACTGGCCATTTTTTAATCATAAATATTCCATTTCAAACCCTCCATTAAAAATCAAAATAACCCACTTATTTCACATCAGACATGTCAAAGTTACCTGAAAATAAATGAATTTTTTCAAATCAAGTATGTAAAGACTTTCATGGCCCCAAACCATCATTCCACATAATTACCCCTGGTTTCTACCTCCAGCCTCATCAGAAAAATTCTACCTCCAACCTCATCCAAAAACTTGATTCATTGCTCTGTATCTCTTCATTGCTATCCTAATCACTTCACCACTCTCATTGCTTCATCACTCTCATCACTTTATCACCTCATCAACTCATCACTCTCATTGATTCATCAATCTCATCACTTTCTCACACATTATTGCTTTCATCACGTCCATCCTCTCATTACTTCATTGCTTCATCCCTGATTTCATCACATCCTAACTCTCATTGCTTCATCCCTGCTTTAACAAATACCTTCATTGCTTCATTGATTCATCCCTTCATCCCTCTTGCTCTTTTTAAATGGCCCCTCCGCAATCCTCCCCCTGAAATTCCACTAAACAATCCAATGGACCAAAGCAAACATCCCCAGGAACTCAACATACAAGAATCCTCCCCAATCAGATTCCAAAAAGCTCAAGTAAGCTCCAGAGAGCTCATCACATCATCCTGGTAAACTGGATCAAAGTTCCCTCCAACTATGAAACTTCCTTTGGATCCAAAAATGAAGCACAAGTTGGCCAACCTCCATCCTCTATGTTTAATGGTTATCTCCTGATGGCCAATGAACTGAAGAAAAAAACCAAAGTTAGGCTGGATCTTTCATCAAAACAGATGTGGGAGCAATTCAATAACTGAAAAACCAAGTAAAAAAAGCCCACTCCATGTCAATCTCTGTTGGATTTGGTATCACCAACTCCAATAAAGCAAAGGGAATAAACTTGGTGGTTGATAATTTGGACTCCATTTGTCCTTTTTATATTCAAATGGATGAAATTTTTTGAAAGAAGTCCAATATCACCCCTTTAGCCACTTTTGATCCCCAAAAATCAGATTCAGTTGATGCTGAGAACCTGGATGTGGATTCTTCTTTTATCTTCTGTCTGGTTAATCCTCACTGGGTGGAGGTGATGGGTGAGGTGGTGGTTGTGTGTGAGGATTTTTGGTGCGGAGGAGGAAGGAGTGGACCGGTGAAGGTGGACCTGTGGTTTTGTGGGGTGAGGTGGGTGTTTTAGAAGTTTTGTTTTTTGTCTAATTCCACCAAAAAAAAAAAAACAAAAAACGGAGTCAGCCTTTGATTCTTGGTTGAACAACCAAAACAAAAAAAATTCTGTGATGTGATATTTCACCTATTTAAAAACCAAAGGCTACTCATCAAAGTGAACAAGTGTGAGGGGTAGAATCTGCTCTCTCATGGCCAAAGATGAGGGAGAAGATCAGACTGGGATGACTTGAGGAGGATTTGGAATATCTTCTTCAAATATTTTGTCCCATTCATCTTTGATGTTGGCAAGAAGGTTGTGAAGGATTACACAACTTATAATCCAGTTGATGAGGATCTTCATGTCCTTGGAATTTTGAAGCTGGTTTTGCATTTCCTGTAAGCTGGCCCATCTTCCTTTCAGGATTCCTATGGCATGCTCAATGCAAACTTGTGATTGGGAAAGATGATGGTTGAAATCAGTTTTGGCTTGATCATTGGATGGAACATTGCAGTATGCTGGAACAACATATTTCCCGCTAGCCTAAGCTGAATTGGCCAGAAGGTATTGATCTTGGTCAAAGTAGTTATCTGGTTTCTGGGCAATCCACACCCTATTGAAAAGATATTAATCATGACAAGAAGCCACAAGGCCAGCATGGAGGGATAAATTCTTGTTGTTATCAAAAACCAGCTTTAGTGCCGCAGAGAATCTATAAAAACAGGTTAAACATATTTGGTCAGTGTTTTATCAAAGGCTTTGGAAAAAAAATGAATCAATTGCCTTTATTTCCAATCAAAATAGTGGTTTCCATCTAGCTTGGGTTTTTGAATCAAGGGGATAGTGGTTCCATAAAAAACAAAAACAAAAATGGGAAAGCCTTCAGTCTCCATGACTTGAGATATCTCCTTTCTTTCTTCTGCGGATGGCCAAAAAAGGACCCAGAAACAGAAACATAGTATAGCAATCATGACTCTTTGGGTGTATAAGTCAATGGATCCATAACTGACTGAGAATAGATTTTCTAATTGAAAAATTGCTGCTCCATTTCAATTTGGTCCCAATCTACAAATAGAAATGGCCAGTTGGATAGCTGGATTGCATTGAGGCTTCCAAGAATTTTTCTGGAAGATGTGGTGGTCTTCAATAATCTCAAAAATTTTCATGAATGAAGGCAATAAAGTTTGGAACAGTTGCTAGAAGCTTATGTTGGGGAGTAGATGAAGCTTTTGAATTTCATACATAGGGTTGTGGAGAGTGTGTCTTTGTGTAACCATTTATTTCTTTTCTAATAGATAATTCAAAGCTAACCAAGTTTATTCCAAATCAGAGTCTGAATCAGAGTCTGAATCAGAGTGTCATACTGACACCAAACTCAGTCTAACCTCAGTCTAACCTCAGCAGACCCAGTCTAACCCTCAGGCCTGATCTACTTTCTCAGGAACTTCAACCTCAGGGCTCAGGGGACTTAAATCAATATATCTCCAGTAACTATATACCTCAGGATCTCCATGCAGTACATATCTACATATAGTTTAACCTCATACTATACACAGATAGACTCCATAAGCTTGCAAATACTCAATCTCCCAGGCTCTACTCTACCTCTCTGTCTAACCCATACCTCTGTGGATTACCTCTCTGTCTAACCAATACCTCTTTGGGTTATCTCTCTGTCTAACCCATACCTCCTCTGTGTGGTTTATCCTTTGGGAATCTTTATGTACATCCTCTTGCAGATTGTATTACATACTCTCTCTACTTAGTACATAGTGTCATGACCCCCATGTACACTGTACATCCTTCAACTGTACTCTCCCAACTTAGACAGCTCAGACCTGAAACCTTGCCCAATGTAGAAGAAGCCTAATCTAATGTAGTAGCATACCTGATCAGCCCTCTCTGTTACTTAGACTGTTCCCATGACATCATATGTATAGTCTGAGCCCCAATCACTTGTACCTCTGTTGTAGTTCCAAACTCTTGTCTATTTAAACAGGCCTCCTCTTCCCTCTTCCTGATGGTTCTCCAAGAAATCAGTTTACTACTTCTTACTAGGAGATCTTTCCCAGCAAGTGTCATTCAGCACCCTTCAACCCAATCCTCCTCTGCTCCTTGTAGCCTCTTTCAGTAACCTTGCCCCCAAGCCTACTGTGGGTAGAGACCCCTCTGTGCCAAGCCCTGCTTGCATGTCAGCAGCCCTTGTGACATTAAACTGATTTCTCCCCCAATAACCCCTTCTTCACCAACCACACTCCCTATCCCTTTTAGACAGCATCAAATCTTGCTATTGAGTTGTGGCAATTTTTTTTCGCTTTATTTCTGTCCCAACCTTGAACTTGGCTGCTATTTCATTTGTGGCCATTTTCATTGCTTCCCTTACCTTACTGTCAAACCTACTCAAAAGACCCAGCTCTCCATCCTCTAAGTATAACTTTGACGCTTTGACACTTTGACATTTCAACGCTTCAACGCTTCAAGGCTTCAACACTTAGACAAGGCATAGTAACCAGTATTTGACTGTCCCCTAAAGGTAATCAGAGGAAGAAAAAATTCTTTTTTTCTTTTTAATTATTTTATTCTTGTTCCAAGGTGAAGAAAAACTTTTGGGTAACTAATTATTCTTATAAGTAAGAATGCCCCCACGACGTGCTCTCTTTTCTCACATTTCTAGCCCAGAAGTCACCCGTAGCTCCAGGGGGAGAGGTGCCACTGAACCTACTGACCATTCTACCCCTATATCTCATGGAACAGGTAGGACCTTTTCTAAATTGGCTGCACCAGTGGTTACCACTTCCACCCCTATGGATACAGGTTTATTGGAACCTATTCCCCAAGTATCCCTTTCTATTATTCCTTCTTCTGACAATGCTAGCCTCCACAGAGTCACAGGTCAGTTTCCAAGCCCAGGTTACCATGGTTTGGACTCCCCTGCCTATGATGCAAGCA
Organism: Puccinia polysora; assembly: GCA_025617555.3. Lineage (NCBI taxonomy): Eukaryota > Fungi > Basidiomycota > Pucciniomycetes > Pucciniales > Pucciniaceae > Puccinia > Puccinia polysora. The sequence continues at coordinate 32,773,324 of CM062612.1, forward strand.
TGGTCCCAATCCCAGGAGAAGGTGAGGAAGATGAAGAGGATGAGGACTCAGGATTTGATTCCAGAATCTTGAGTGGCCTGGGATCACCATCCCCAGAGGGTAATCCTAGTCAAACTTCTAATGCAAAAGCAGTTCCTTCACCTTCCCCACACACCAACCTTCCTTCCACCACTCAGGTTCCTTCAACTGACCCTGCCCTGCTGGCCATTCTTCAGCAAATTACCACTGCAATGACTCATCTTTCTAAACCTGCTGACCATGGACCCTCTGCTAACTTTAAATCTCCATCTATCAATGCCCCAGATAAATTTGATGGAACTAACCCAACCAAGCTTAGACCCTTCCTTCAAGCTTGTGAACTCATCTTTGCAAATGATGAGAGAGTTTTTGCTAATGACAGAAAGAAAGTATTTTTTACAGTCTCTTACCTTTCAGGCAAATGCCAGTCGATGGATCCAACCCTATCTTGCTCACATTGGTAATCATCAGCCAGATTTCATACTTAACTCCTGGCTTCTATTCACTCAACAGCTTCATACCCTTTTTGGGGATTGTCTGGAAATCCAGCGTGCTGAGAAGGAGCTAACCCTTCTTAAGATGAAAGACAGTGGTTATGCTACTAACTATGTCACTGAATTCAGGACACTTATGACCAAGGTCTCTGGATGGGGTGATAAAGCCTTTTTCTTTCATTTTAGACAGGGTCTCCCAGCCAGATTACTGGACCAACTAGCTGGTTATGATGGACCTCAAGAAACCTTGCAAGACCTAATGGATATTGTTCTTAAGTATGATACTTGTTACCATGAAAGGATCCGGGAGAAGTCCTTCACTCTCCCTCAGACCTCAAGACCTGAACCCAGTCTTCCCAATCCTCAGAAATCTTGACAGACCAGCCAACCAGGTAGGTTCAAGGGGAAACCAAAGACAACCCCTACTAATTCTACTCCAACCTATGTTCCCAATTCCAATGTGGGAGAGGATGGACACCTCAAGGCTGAAGAAAAAGCTAGGAGAGAAAGAGAAGGTTTGTGTAACTACTGTGGAGGAACTCACAAAATTAGCCTCTGCAGGAAACGTCCAGATTTTAAGCCTGGCCAGAAGCCCAATCCTATGAAACCCAAACAGGGAAAAGACTAGGTGATGGAAATGTGGGACTCCTTGACCATCACCCTCCCAATATTTGAGTACAAACCTTGGAAAGGAAAGACTCTAACCCTCCTTCTAAAGACTTACGTTTTGTTTGATTGTCCAATAACCAGGCTTACAGTGTACTTGTTGACTCTGGAGCAACTCAATCTGTTATTTCAAAATCTATAGTTTCAAAGTTTTCTCTGTCACCCAAACCTCTGACCACTCCTATCTTCTTATTTACCTTCAGTCCTTCCGACTCACCTTCCCAGGAAATCACCCATAAGGTTTCCTTAAATTTCTCTTTGCCCTCTTTTCCCAACTTAGAATGGGATTTCTTGGTCGTTGATACTCCCCCCAAAGAAGACATTATTCTAGGTATTGACTTCCTCCATTTCTGGAACCCAGAGGTAAATTGGCAACTGGGATTGATCACCCTGAGACACCAACCAACTTTGGATCATTCCTCTTCCGTTGAACTCTCCTTGGCCACTACTTCCTTTCCGCCAGTGAACCTGCAGGTCACTGCTCCTGTCCCCTTTTCAGAATCTATGCACTCACAACACTCTCCTTTGAGTTCAAAAACTACTTCTGTGAACAGGATATTCTTTGGACATTCTCTGAAATTCTTGGAGGATATGGAGGATGATCTATCCGTTCAAGTTTTGCGTATGATTATTTCCACTTCTGACTCTGACCCAAAGCAGGCTACTGCAGAAGGTTTGGATGAAGATGAGGAAACCGATGAAATTGAAACTGTGATGGAGAGAGTTCCTGATGCTTATCATGCCTTTTTAGATGTTTTTTCCAAGGTCAAAGCTGATAAACTCCCTCCTCATTGCGCTTACAACCATCATATCAAACTGGAAGGCCCTATGCCTCCAGTTGGGCCTATCTACTCCCTCAGTAACCATGAGAAGGAGGCCCTACAAGCCTATATAGCGGAAAATATAGAGAAAGGTTTCATTTGCCCCAGCACTTCCAGCACTGGAGCACCTTTCCTCTTTGTAAAAAAGAAGGATGGTGGTTTGCAATTGTGTGTTGACTATTGAAAACTCAACGCTGTGACTCAAAAGAACCGGTATCCCATTCCTCCCATGACTCACTTATTAACAGTCTTTTCTGGTTCTACCATTTTTTCCAAAATTGACCTCAGGGGTGCTTATAATCTCCTTTGAATTGAGGAAGGGGATGAACATCTTACAGCATTCAGAACTCATTTTGGGAGTTTTGAATATTTGGTAATGCCTTTTGGACTCACCAATGCTCCTGCCTCTTTTCAATGTCTTGTTAATGACATTTTTGCAGACCTTCTGACCATCTGTGTGGTGGTATACCTCAATGACATTCTTATTTTTTACAAAAACTTAACAGAACATACAGCTCATGTGTGTGAAGTCTTGAACAGACTTTGGAAGAACAACTTATATGCAAAAGCTTCTAAGTGTGAATTTCATGCCTCCTCAGTGGACTATCTAGAATATGTCATTTCCAGAAGTGGCATTGAAATGGACAACTCCAAGGTCCAGAAGATCTTGGAATGGCCACCACCAACAAACAAAAAGGCCTTGCAGAAGTTTTTGGGTTTTTCTAATTTTTATCGCAGTTTTATCATTAACTATTCCAGAAAGGTGCACCTCCTCACTGCTCTAACTGGGGCAGATCCCATCTTTCCTTTATCCACAGGGGCTTTGCAGCAGTTTGAGGACCTCAAGGTAGCCTTTACTAAAGCTCCTGTACTCAGAAATTTTGATTTTTCCTTACAAACCTTTTTGGAGACTGATGCCAGTGACTATGCCCTGGGGGCTGTCCTCACCCAAGTCTCTCTTGATGGATCCAAGCACCCAATCGCTTTTGACAGAAGAAAATTGGGTAGTGCTGAAATGAACTATGAAATCCATGATAAGGAACTCCTGGCCATTGTATGGGCCATCAAGATCTGGAGAGCTTACTTCCTCAGTCTTTCTTCTCCCTTTGAAGTTCTCACTGATCACTTGTCTCTTAAGTATATCATGACCTCCAAAGTCTTGACTCGTCGCCAAGCCCCTTGGGCTGAGTTTCTCTCTGAATTTGACTTCACTATAGTCTATAGACCTGGAAAGCAATCAATAGTGCCTGATGTCTTGTCACGTTGAGACAACATTTATCCCAAAGGGGGGATGCCCTATGCAGAAAAGAATCCAGCAAATGTCAAACAACTCTTGAAACAGACTGACTTTGAACCTTCTAGAATTTTCTTTATCTCTGCAAAATAGGTTGACAAACAATTGTAAACCTTAATTCAGTCCTAGATCTCTAACAAATCAACCCAGCAGATTATTCAGAAGCTACATAAAAAGGAAAAAGTAAAGAGTTATCTTATAGACCCAGACACTGGACTCCTTATTTTCCAAAATAGGATAGCAATCCCCAGGGAGGATGAACAACTCCAACTTGAAATACTTCAACAAAGACATGACTCTCCTCTCTCTGGCCACCCTGAACCAGACAAGACAGCTGATCTAGTCAAAAGAGATTTCCATTGGAAAAATATGACTTCCTTTATCAAAGATTATGTTTCTTCTTGTTACCTTTGCAGCAGAAACAAAGCCAGTCACCACAAAAATTTTGGACTCCTCCAACCCTTACCAATTCCAGATTTTCCCTGGACTTTACTCTCTATGGGATTCATCTCACAACTGCCACTATCCAATGGATTTGACTCAATCCTTGTGGTAGTTGATCGTTTTTCAAAAATGTCACTCTTTATTAAAACCAGAACTGATATCTCCTCTGTGGAGTTAGCTAACCTACTAATTTCTCATGTTTTTACTAAACATGGCCTCCCAACTGACATTGTCAGTGACAGAGGATCTTTATTTGTTTCTTCCTTTTGGAAAATTGTATGTGAAAAATTACAGATAAAAAGAAATCTTTCCACAGCTTATCACCCTGAAACAGATGGACAGACAGAATGAGTAAATCAGATCCTAGAACAATTTCTTAGGATGTATGTCAGTTATCACCAAGACAACTGGGATACCTGGATCCCCCTTGCTGAATTTGCTTACAATAATTCCACTCACACTTCTACTAAGCAATCTCCTTTTTTCACCATCTATGGACGACACCCCAACTTTGACAGTCTCCATGTTGTAGATGATCAACCTGCCAGCCACTACATAACCCAGATTTGCCAGAATCAGAAGTTATTGGGTATTGAACTGGAAAAGGCAATTAAAACCTACAAAAGATATGCTGACCTAAAAAGAAGTGACTTTCCTGCCTCATTTTCTGTTGGAAACAAAGTTTGGCTCTCTTCTAAAAATATCAAAACTAATTGTCCAACTCATAAGCTCTCAGAGAGATGGTTAGGTCCTTTTTTGATTACAGAACAGATTGGAAAAAGTTCATTCAAGCTTAAACTCCCTCAGCAATGGTCCACCATTCACCCTGTATTCCACTCCTCCTTACTCAAGCCATATCAGGACAACTCACTATCCTTTAGGCACCAACCACCAACTGAGCCAGTCAAAATTGATGGTGAAGAAGAATGGGAAGTGTCTCAGATATTGGATTCCAAACTTAAGAGAGGGAAATTATTTTACTTAGTTGAATGGAAAGGCTTCCAGAATGACAAGGAACGCACTACTTGGGAACCTCACTCTAATCTTACCAACTGCCCTACTTTACTTCAATACTTCCATACACTCTACCCTTCAAAACCAAAGACATCCTTAAAATAAAAACAATATAAACCTTATTCTCCTTTTCAAAAAAAAAAAAAAAAATATCAATAACATGATAAAAATAAAGATTCTTTCCCCCTTTCCCTTTTTCAACCTTCACAAAAAAAAAAAAAAAATCAATTACTCCCCTCCAAGGAAAATATAAATAAATAAACAATAAAATAAAACAAATTTCATATAAACAACTTTTTAGATAGCTTCACACATCAATTCTTCCAACTCTTTCACTCAAGACATCCAAGTATTTACTAATTTTAACTTGGAAACTTGATAAGAATTTGGCCCCCTTATAGTAGTCCCTACTTCAAAAGTATGTCCAGCTAAAGCCAAAATATCAGCTAGTCTTTTCTTTATCTCTAAAACTTTTTTCTTTCTAGCTTCTAAAAATCCATACTTCTCCTTTCTTATCTCACTACCCCAACCCTTCTTTAAACCTTCCTGAAAATTTGAATTTAAAGTCCTAGAATTCCTACTATAAATCTCCAAAGAATGATTGACTTGATCTTCATTTAAAACAGAATCTTCCCTGAATCTTCTTCCTTCCATTATCTCCAATAACCTTTCTCCATTTTCCAATTCCTCCAACCAGACCTCAGTTTCACCTCTTTTTTCAATTCCTTTCTTTCTATTCCTCCTGTCTTCCACTACCTTCATCTTCACCTCTAAATCCTTCATCTTGTTCCTTAAATCCTCTAACTTCAAAGAGTCATCTGAACTTCCCCCTTCTTTGACGATGATCTCTCTACCTTTTACTTTGCCTGTCTCTTTAGTAGCTTGTCTATCTTCATCCATATCACTCAATTCCATCTCCAAATTCCCTTTGGCCTCTTCATTGTTGTCCCCACTTCAACAATCTGCTTCAACGCTTTGACGGTTTGCTTTGATGCTTTGACGTTCAACGCTTTGACAGTTTGCTTCAACCCTTCGACGCTTCAACGGTTTTCTTCGAAGCTTCAACAAACCCCTTCAACGCTTTGACGGTTTCCTTTGACGCTTTGACGGTTTCCTTCAACGGGTTTGACAGACTCCAGAATGCCCTTGTTTCTTACTCTTTTTGGAGGGACCTCTACCACCTCCTCGTCCAAATCTACGTGAGGGGTTCCCCATTGTATAAATGCCTCACCGCACTCCTCCTACGGACGCCTTGACGTACCATCTATGGCTAAATTGCCAGTTTGATGCAGCGCCTCCCTCTTTTCTTGCGTTTTCTTCAACCTCTCCTGCATCAAACGGACTATTCCAAACTTGTATCAGCACTCCAGCACCTCCAATACTAAATCCAGAAACACTTACCTGAAGATTCATCAAGTCTGGATGAATACCCCAGAGTCATGGCATCATCATCTGGAGCCTCCTTCACTTCAAAGGGCTGACTCTTCTCCAGGACCCATAAGGTTGGCCCCAAGGCCTTTCTGCCTTGCTTATCCATATCACACATTCTTCCATACTGCCTAAAACTTTCACATTTGGAAGAATTATGTTTGATACTGGTAGTGCAGATTCTTCAAAGCTTGATACACCTATCACAACTTGGGTAGTATTGTTGGACTGGATAGTAATTGTTGGTCTTCTCCATTGGATAGGTTGGTGTAGGTGATCTGGTGTAGGGAGATAAAGGTGGTAATGGGGTGGATTGTGGTGATGGTTGTGGGTAAGGGGAAGGAAAACTCAAGTTAGACATGGCTGAAGGACAACCTGGATGGCCTCTTCAACCTCTCCTGTTATGGTCATCAGGAGATGCCCTCCTCTTCACCAGGGGGTACTGTCATACTGACACCAAACTCAGTCTAACCTCAGTCTAACCTCAGCAGACCCAGTCTAACCCTCAGGCCTGATCTACTTTCTCAGGAACTTCAACCTCAGGGCTCAGGGGACTTACATCAATATGTCTCCAGTAACTATATACCTCAGGATCTCCATGCAGTACATATCTACATATAGTCTAACCTCATACTATACACAGATAGACTCCATAAGCTTGCACATACTCAATCTCCCAGGCTCTACTCTACCTCTCTGTCTAACCCATACCTCTGTGGGTTACCTCTCTGTCTAACCCATACCTCTTTGGGTTATCTCTATGTCTAACCCATACCTCCTCTGTGTGGTTTATCCTTTGGGAATCTTTATGTACATCCTCTTGCAGATTGTATTACATACTCTCTCTACTTTGTACATAGTGTCATGACCCCCATGTACACTGTAAATCCTTCAACTGTACTCTCCCAAATTAGACAGCTCAGACCTGGAACCTTGCCCAATGTAGAAGCAGCCTAATCTAATGTAGTAGCATACCTGATCAGCCCTCTCTGTTACTTAGACTGTTCCCATGACATCATATGTATAGTCTGAGCCCCAATAACTTGTACCTCTGTTGTAGTTACAACCTCTTGTCTATTTAAACAGGCCTCCTCTTCCCTCTTCCTGATATTTCCCCAAGAAATCAGTTTACTACTTCTTACTAGGAGATCTTTGCCAGCAAGTGTCATTCAGCACCCTTCAACCCAATCCTCCTCTGCTCCTTGTAGCCTCTTTCAGTAACCTTTCCCCCAAGCCTACTGTGGGTAGAGACCCCTCTGTGCCAAGCCCTGCTTGCATGTCAGCAGCCCTTGTGACACAGAGTCAAATAATCACAAAAGTTCAGTCAGCTTTTTTGCCTTTTCAAATTGCTTCCAGGAAGTTTGATTGAAAATGTTGAGAAAGATGGTGATGTTATTTGGGGTGATGAGATGATGATGGGATGGGTGTGATGTGATGGAGATTTGAAGCAATGGAGATGAGATGTGTGCTATGCATATGGATTTGCTGAGGTGGAGGTGTGGATGGGTGTTTTTCATGGGATGGATGGTGGATCAATGATAATGGTGGTTCTGATGTTTGAAACATGAAATTTTGAAATACACCAGTTTGGTTGTATGTGTATTTCAGAAACACACCATTAAAAATGGCGGGTTTTGTCAAAAAAAAATGGCGGGTTTCTAATGGCAGTTTTGCTAACTTTGATACACCCTAGTGGGACAAATTTTGCCCCCCCCCCCTGTAAAGTGGTTAAGTACTGGGCTCATATTACATTATCTGACAACAAGGTCATTTTTTCAACCCAAAATTGATTCAATAACATAGATTTATTTTTTTGATAATTGTATCATAAATTTTGATAATACTTTATAATAAATTGTAAGTATGTTTTTATGAGTATTGATTATGGAATTAAAACCTTGATGATATATATTATAAAGATGGAGATCCAATATAAATTTAAATTAATTTATGATGAATCAGGGGCTTCAAAAATATTGTTATAGAAGTTCCCAATATGTTCCATTTATTTGACAATAAGTTATAGTAATTATATTAAACCATACTCACTGCTGTATAGATAAATTGCATAATTTTAATCTTATCCTTCTTTGGGATGTATTAATACTTTAATATTTTCCACTGAACCTTGAGAGCTTCAACTCAGAGGGCCTTGAGCTTAGTTGTCAAGTTTAAAACTTGTAATATAATTGCCAAGAGTATACATACTCTATATGTATAATGTCCACAAAGGTACTAGGAATTAAGATATAAGTACATGCCAAGGCTATCAATTTATATTTAAAGGGAGGTATATGATCATTCTGAGGTTTTATAGTTTTTCTAAACCGTTAATTTGACAAATTTATAATTCCTAGGATCAATTAATTAACCTTTGGGGTATGTAAATGGAAAATTTACATTGAAAATCCTCCCCAAGGAGTACTAGCACCCTATTTCTCATTGGGTATAATGTAATGGGGTTGTGAGACCTTGAGGAAGAAACCAGAGAGATCTTAGCAATCCCCTGATGATCCCTTGAGTCACCTGAGGGCTCCTGTTAACTTAAAAGAGGAGGGTCTTTACTCTATAGCCCCTTCCTCAGTTATTTATTACTTAGGGTGATGATAAATTCACAACTCCCTGCCATGTGGAAGTTGTGTTGGTCCCTAAACATCCCAATGGACGCGTCCAAAACATGCATGCAGGTGTTTTGGACGCGTCTACACGCGCCCAAGGGGCCGTCTCAAACACACGCAACCACCAGGAGGCCGTATACCCCCCATACATGGCAGACTTGAGCCGTGTCTGGGGGGTGTACAGCCCCGTAAGGCCCCCCAGGGGTTGTGCCCAAATTTTTGGGCCCCCCTGGACCACATTTGGGTTTCATCAACCCAAATTTGGGATCAACGCATACTGTGTGGGACTGTTGGACCACATCTAGCAATCATAAAGTGACACTGAAGTGAAATTAAAGTGAAGCTATAGGAAACTGCAAGTAAACATCCCACAAAATTAATCTTTCTCAAATTGAAAGTGAGCAAACTGTTGTTCAATTGAAAGTTGGATTGAAAACTGAAGTAGCATTGCATTTTTTTTGCATTATGGGAACAGTGGTAAACCCTCCTTTTAACATGGCCGTGTTCAAGGAATACATTAGTGCAATGAACAAAGCTGGGGAAACAAAGGATGCAGGTAATGAATCATTGGAAGCCCAAATTGCATCCTCATCAAGAGGGAAAATTGAGGAACAAGATGTTTCAGAAATGGAAATGACCCCTGGTGGTGAGTAACATTTTATGTTACTGGTATTTGCCTTATTTAATTTGATTGAAAATGGAAACTGATGGAGTGCATGCCATCAATATGAAAATGTAACTATGACAGAGACACTTCACCCACCTCCCGTGAGAGCTTTTACTACTAGGGAAGAGGCACAAACATATTTTCAAACATAGGAAATGAAGCATGATTATGCTTTAACAGTTTTAAAATCAAAGCATGACCAATATGTGGATTTATCTTGTGATAGACATGGTCTGTACTCTGGGCAATTGCTCAACAAACAGTCAAGGCAAACATACAGAAGGAAAAATACACAAGGAAGGTTGGGTGCAAGTTTTGAATCCATGAAAGTTGCAGAAAGTGGGACCCCTTTTGGCGTATCTCCTACAAGAACAATCAACATAACCATGAAACATCCCCACACCCCTCAGTGCATCCTCACCTGAGGAGAATCTCTGGGGTATCCTTAGACAATCTAAAAGAAGGCTTGAATGATGGGCTCAATACACTTCAACTCAAAATAAAATTGAGTAAGATTGATGGTGGAAAATATGTTGATTACTGAACAATCTATAAAACTAAGCGTAAGGTAGCGCTAGCAGAACTAAAGGGGAAAAGTGTTATGGAGGTCCTCTTTGAAAAAATTGGTAATTCAGGTTGGGTTCATCAAGAAAAATTCAGTGGAGAGGGTCACTTGGAGGCCCTATTCTTGGCTTGACCTGTGTAATTCAAGATTTGCAAGCAATTCCATCATATAGCTATGATGGATTGTACTTATAAGACAAATAAGCACAATAACCCCCTATTGCAAATTGTAGGAATTACTTCCAACCAGAAAAATTTCACAAAAGCTCTTGTTTTATAACAAGAGAAACGTTTGAGTTCTACAGTTGGTCTGTAAATGTGCTAAAGGAGTTGGCTTATGATCCTGAGAGAATTCCCAAATTCTTTGTGATGGACCGTGAAAAAGCTTTGATCCATGCTCTAGAACAAATATTCCCTGAGTCAACAAGACAGTGCTCTCAATGGCACTTGTCTAAAAACATACAAGCAAACTGTAAAGTGCACTTCAATAATGACGTTGAAGGGTGGCAAAGCTTTATGCCTCTCTGGCCAAAGTTTGGGGCCTCAAAAACCAAGGAGGAGGCAGAGTTCGATCATTTGGCACTTAGAGTAAGTGCCAAACCACAGCGGCCACTGTTAATCTTCCTAGCTTTGGGTTACTTACATTATGACTTGTTTAAAGTGTTTCTTGGCAGACCGTGAGGATTTACTCAAGTATACGGATCCTAATATTTTCCAAATAAAAGAGACGTTTGTTATGGCTTGGACTTGAAAAAACCCAAACTTTGGAAATAAAACAACGTCTTGGGTTGAAGGGGCCCATGCTACTCTCAAAAAATCCCTTGTGTTAAAATACATATGCACTTATGCGTGTGGTACGTATAAGTGTAATCCAAATGGGATGCACATATGGGCCTCTCTGGCCCATTGGAAACTCACATGGACCATACGGGCCTGTGTAGATGTCACGGATTTGGGGAAACTGGCCTCAAAACTCCTGAAACAGGCCGATTGGTACATGAGCCCTAACGGGCCCAGTGGGGTATATGGGCAAATACAGCCAGATAAGCTTGTATGGGCATAATTGGGCCCAAGGTTTATTTTGGACATACTTGGCCAGACGGGCTGGCCCGCCAAAGTATGGTTTACTTAGTTTTTGGGCTTGGGGCAGCCCATTGGGGCCGCCGCCTGTGTTGCAGCCCGGTTGGGACTGCCACCCTTGTCATGGCCTGCTTGGGGCCGCTGTTTTTGCCTTTGGCCCATCTATGGGGCCCGACAGCCCGCGCGGGGCCGTTGTTGCAGCCCGCTTGGGGCCGCTGTTTTTGCCTACGGCCTGTTTATGGCGCCCAAAAGCCTGCGCAGGGCCGTTGTAGGGGGCAGGGGGACTCAAAATGGAGCCCCCCAACCCCAGTTGCGGCTGTTGAGCCCATTGCCGCTTCCACGGGGCTGGTGGCCCGGCTCCTCCCCCTCCCCTTGCTTGCCATTGCAAGGAGGAGGGGGAGGGCTGGCTGGATGGAACCAGCCAGCAACTGGTAACAAGGTGCACTCCATCATGGTGGGGGGGACTTGATCACCCCCCCACCAAAAGTGGTGGCTAGGCCGGTTGCATCAAGGCGACCGGCAGTGGGGGGGAATTGACCACCCCCCACCATCAAAGGGGCGCTCTCCCCCCCCTTTAACAAGGGGAAGGAGCAAAGGGCTGGAGGGGACCTGACAGCCCCCCCAGCCCACCTTACCTTGACAAAGCCCTGGGGGTATCAACCCCCAGGGCCCCTGGTGGGGGGATTTGACCGCCCCCTCCAGGGATCTGTGAGAAGGAGGGGGGGGGACAGCATGTCCGCTGGTCACCCCCCCCCCCCCCCCATGTGTGTCTGAGACCGGACCCAGGTGTGTCCTGGGTCCCTCCTGGCCATACAAATGGCCAGGGGCTGGTTGCATGAGGCAACCAGCCAGCATGTGAGGTAACAGGCCGGTTGTAATAGACAACCGGCCAGGTTTTTGAACAGCTAAGGGGCTCTTTCAGCCCCATTGAGGTGGAAACACCAGAAATAACCAGAATAGACTGGTTTTAAGGTTACAGGGACTGATTCCATGCGGGCAGATATAGTCCAAACCAAGTAGCAAGGCCTGTAGAGTCTGTAGAGCTCTTTTGGGGCAAAAAATTTGCCTTTTGGCTTGTTGTATCATGGGCCCACAAGAGGCCAATCTTTTGTACTTAAGGAGCTCTTCTCCCTTCTGTTTTCCATCATCCATTCATCATCCAATTGAATTCATCACCAATATTATCCAATGTATTGCCCCATTGTGAGAGCCCACCAGCAATTATTGAAACAAGGTGGCCAGCATTTCTTTTGCTTTAAATACTGCTCATTTGCCTAAGCTAATTGCTGGCCATAATATAACCCCTTGAAAAATTGTCAGGAAACATGTTGGATGTTTGGAGAAACCTAGAGGGAACAGTTTCCAATCAAATTTAATTGGTTCAGGCTGTGCTTAAAAAATCTCAAATAAAGATTGGCATATTTCTTCCTACTGAACTGTTACCATTGGGATAGAAGGTGTCTTTACAAGAAATCAAACTTGTTGAGGAACAATTAGAGAAGTTGAAGCAGAAAAATGATGGGGAAGTGTGAACCAAGTCATACTGAATATCTATGGGTTTTCCCTGTTCCTACCAAATAGGTAAACTACTAGTGTCAAGAGGCTCTGTTGTGCCTGAAGATATTCATCCTCAGTTGAGTTTGGATTATGACCCTTGCAGTTCTAGTTCCATAAGTTGGTTTAAGTTGGATTTTTCAAATCACTTTGTGATTAATTCTTTTTTATTAATGCTTTTGAACAATTATTCCTACTTGAGTAATATTTGATCCTTTGAATTTTTAAAGTTTGATGTTGATAAAATGCTTAATGATTCTCAGTTACATTAGAAGCTCAATGCAATGATCTTGAATCATCCTGATCAAGATTATTGTGGGCTGTTGAAGCACTTGATGAAGGAGACAGAAAATTATCAATCAAGGCCAAGACTTGAACCTGAAGTCTTGCAATCAAACAGAGGACATCCAAAATTGACAGATACCCGGCAAGATCCTTCTCAATTTTAACACATTGAAAAGGAACCTAAGCGGGCAAAATGAAGTAGAAGGGCACCGCAGAAGAAAAGACGAATGATTGTAAGCCTTTTCTTTTATGAAAGGCTCATGTTTTTGGTTTAATGAACTAATTGTGAATTGTTTATAGTGCAAGCCAGGATCTTCATCTGAATTTGAAAGTTCAGTTGAAGAAAGTGAAAGTGTATCAGGTTTGGTGCCTTTGGAATCCAATTCCTTTTTGAAGGATGAAGAAGAAGAAATTGATGATTCAAACAGAATCTCATCTTTTGGGAGTGTTGAATCCTTTAATGAGTTTAGAGTTTTGGCTAACAACTTTTTGATTTTCGGAAGTGGATCACCTCAATCAAATACTCAAAAACTTACATGAGTTCTTGGGTGGGGTTTGTGATCCAGTTGGTGATGGAAATTGTGGCTTTACATTTATTGCTAAATCACTTGGGTATGATGAGGATGGATGGTTTAAAGTTTTGAAAGAAATGGTTGAAACATTGAGGAAAAATAAGATGTGCTATGCTAAGATCCTTGGTTGCAGTAAAGACGTTGAAAAGATAGAAAAAAGACTTGATATCAATGACATCAATGAAAAGATTCCATCTTCAAAATGGCTTTAAAAGTTAGATATGGGTCAAATAATAGCTGATACTTATGAAAGAAAAATATTTTTCATTTGATTGGATTAATGTTGTACTTTTACTCCTATGAAAGTGGGTGTAAAAGAAAAATCAGATACTATGTTCATTTGTTTTGTTAACAATAACCATTGGGTGCAGCTTGTAATTAAGGGAGATGTAATTCCAATCCTGCCCATAGTTTCCAAAACTTGTTCCTTGGTTTATAAAAAAGCAGCTTGTTGGGTTGATCACCTCAAAGATCAACATGAGTTTTATTCCAACTTATAGATTAATTTCATCATTTGGGTTTGGGTTCTGATGCTGATCTTGTAATTCTCTTAATATAAATGGTTATCACATTTTGAACATCATTATGTTGAGTGTTTTGAGTTTAAATCATTATGATGAGTGTTTTGAATGAGATTTTAATGGTAAGTCAGTTCAACTTGTGTTGGTCTGATCACATCACAAACTTAACTTCTAGTTAAGCTTGTGATGGGATCAGCTTAACACAAGTTGAACATGTTTTTTTGGTGTTTTTACTTAAGGGCTGGCCAAAAGACTTGTATTTTTTTGAAACTTTTACTTTAGGGCTGGTTAAAAGACTTCTTGTATTTTTTGGCTGTTCAAAAGACTTGTATTTTTTTTGGCACTTTTACTTTAGGGCTTGTCAAAAGCCTTCTTGTATTCTTTGGCCCTTTTAATTCAGGGCTAGTCAAGTTGGAAGGCAACCAGTTGGTTGTCTTCAGTTCTTTTTTGTTTTTTGTTTTTATTTATTTTTACTTTTTACTTTTTTTTTTGGCCACCAGAATTGCAGTTGTGCCACACAGCTACACAACTGCATTTGAGCCATTAGTCTTGCCACACAACTACACAACTGAATTTGAGCCATTAGTTGTTCCACACAAATACACAACTGCATTTGAGCCGTTAGTTGTGCCACATGGCTACACAACTGCATTCAAGCCGTGTAGAGCCCCACATGGCTCATATGTACTCTTGCAGACACCAAACAGCAGTCCTGGGCTGCGTGGAGTACAGCACAACAACACTCAAGCCATGTGGATCTTTACACCCCTCAAATTTATCCATGTAGCCGTGCCACATGGCTCAAATAAATTGTGTACATGGTTCATTTGAGCCATGAATTTATCATCACCCTATTATTTATTATTGATCCAAGAATAAAGCAAGATTTAACAAGCCCATCAAGCTTAATCTCAAGAAGAAAATTGACTGGGGCCTTGAAATTTAGTATTAAAATCAGCAACTAATCAATTACTCAACTCCAAGTTTGTGTGGGAATTCCTTTGGAGTTGTAAAATTTATTGTTACTTTAATGGGTGCGAGTTTAATTTTGTAAGAAAGGCTCCATTGGGATTTCTTAAATTAAATCCAGGTCCCTTATCTCTTTATGGAGATCAAGGTGTTGAATTTTTCTCATAATTCTCTAGTATTATTTGAGTTGTGTTTTTTTGTAAAAGTATTACTGTTTTGATAATTCATTAACTGCTTTAATTATTGGTTTTGTATTATTTTTGCAGTTTTAACCACGGGCCAAGTGTAGAAATAGAGGTTAAATCCCTGAAACTCTTCCTGTTCTTCTTGGCCCTTTTTGTGCAAATGGTATACTCAATCAAATTCTGATTGGCTGCTGATAAAAACACCCATGAATTTCCAAAACACTTAATGGTGCCTGTGCAGAACCTGCTGCACAAATCAGTCATAAATTTATTTCAAATTATAAACAAACCTATAATTTTATTCCATCTAGCTCTTTTTAGTCTCACTGTATTTGGTATGTAATCCCTGGTCACTGCTCAAACTGTCCACCAGAGTGAAAAAATGCACTTTACCTGAAGTTGATCATTTTCTTTGCATTAATTTTATTTTATGACTGTTAATGTTGTGAAAATCAGCCAAAAAAATCTTTGAATCATTTAAAAATGCAAACCAACCATTCCTCAACTTAAAAAATGCTTCAGTTTTCATTATTTTCCTACTCTAAATAATCTTACCATTATTGATTGAGTATCATGAAGCTCCAAACCAAAGTTTTTGAAACTTCTCCACTGATCATAAATTACAACCACCTATAAATAAGATCATAAACCTTGAAATCTGAGCAATCCTACTAAATTACCAGTCCTTGAAAAAATAAAGTTTCACAAATCTATTACTAAATCATTCTCCAAGTTTAACTTTCTGAAAGCTTCAAAACTCCTTTGAATTGCTTGTGCAAACTGGCTTCCACATTCAAATTTACTGCCAGTAATATTAACTAGTCTCCTTTTTTCATTTTCAACGGCACAACAGTAACTGAAAAACTTGTCTTTCTGAATTTCTATGTGCAAAAGTAACTTGAAATCATATTATCATCATCCTCTTTAACAAGTATGTTTTGGTTCCTACCTTGAGTTTTCAATTTGTTGTTGTTAGTTTTTTGGTTATTTCATCACTTCAAACAGTCTTTGATTCCCATTTATTTTAGGAAAAAGTAAAAAAAGGTCTGAAAATTTGGTTTCAAGCCATTTTATTGATAGTATTAGGATATAGAAGACTCAGAATTCATTTAAAAAAATTAACTATCATGCTATGTAACAAATTGAATAAATATCTATATTAGTTTCCAAAAATTATCTTGTTCTGTCAGATTGATGAGTAGATAGAATAAAGATACTAAAGTCCAAAATCAATCAACAATTGTTTTCCGTGAACCCCGGTATTGTGCAAGGTTGTATGTTAGAATTTGAGCTACAGATTCTTTTCCTAATACTGTAGTGCAATTCAAAGATCAATTTTTACAAAAGAAGAAAGTCTTTACAGATTATCTTACTCAAAATATTTTTGACCCTGATTTTATCTATTCTATTCAAGATAGGCCTGATGAAGAATTAAAACAAAAATCAGTTTATTCATTCATCATACCAAATTTCCCCTTGAGAATTTCTACTGATCTTTTATTATGAATATCAAAAGCTTCTAAAATACTTGAATCCCATCACCAGGCCCTCAACCAATCTTAAAATTGAAATTTGTTTATCTTTTTAGATTGGTATCAAATTTAAATGCATCAGCTATTCATCAATTAGAAAATATCTTATAAGTTGGACATAGAAACATGAAATAAAAAGCCAAAAGGTTTCTGATTGCTATCCTAGGATTATTTTTCGCAGTAATTTTATAGAAAAAAAGAAAAAGTGGAAGGATATATATAATTTCATGGAGACAGAAGATTTTCAAGTTTTTGTTGAATTTTGTGGTGGAAAAACCATAACCTTGAGTAAAAATCCCAAGATTGATTGCAACCACTATTTTGTTTGTAATAAAAGCCAGCAAATTCATTTCAAACCAATCTGCTTGATAAAACTCTGAACAAAAATGTCTTCACTTTTTTTAAGATACTTTTTTAGATTTCAAATTGTTTGCAATAAAAAAATAACTTTATTTCCATCCATGCTGGCCTTTCAGGTTCCTTTCACAATTCCTTTGTTTTAAATAATATGATTATTGCACAGGAATGAAAGAACTCATTGATAAAGACAAATAATCACCTCTGTCAAATTTAGCTTATTCTAGCAGAAAATATTTTTTCAAGTATACCAGGCTGTTTCTTACAATGATCAAGGAAAAAACAGTTTCTCCTACCATTTTTATCAATTTTGAATTTGTATTGGACATGCCATCGGAGGTTTGAAAGGAATGATGGAAAGCTTGGTATTAATTCAAAAATAGTTATGAAATCCCAAATAAATGAATAAAATTATCAACTTGATTATCTTCTGAGTTATTCTGCATAAATTATTGGCCAAAATAAAATATGAATGGGAAAAAAATATTTGCAGATGATGATCCTGAAACTCCTGAATCCATTCTTTCCTCATCTCATACTTCACCTTTTTCAATGAGAGAGAAGATTGTTCCTCTTATGCATCATCATCTCTTTCCTACTTTTTCTTCCACTCCATTCTCTCTGCAATTTGTGAATTTCTCAATTTTCTAGCAAACCAAAATTTATGTTAAAGTTTATTTTCCAGCTACTCAGGATTACCTAGCTGCTTTTGTGTTTTTAATTCTTTGTTTCTTAGGTTTGCTGTCAATTACTATTCTCTATCTTCCCAATTTCATAAACAAGTTCATCTTAAAATCCTAAAGTATTTAAAGTAAAAACACAAAAAAAAACAAGTTCAAATTGTGTTAAGCTGATCCCATCACAAGCTTAACATAAGTTAAGCTTGTGATGGAATCAGCCCAACACAATTTGAACTGACTTAACATTAAACTCTCATGCAAAACACTCAATATAATGATTTTAACTAAAAAAACTCAACATAATGATGTTCACAATGTGATAACCCTATATATTAATAGAAATTGTTAGATGCATTGAAATAAAATTTAAAAGAAACACAATGATGAAATGAAGTCAAAGTCTATTAAAATATAGAATAAATTTGCAGTTGATCTTTGAGATGATCAACCCAACCAGAGGCTTTTTTAGAAATCAAGGAACATGGTTTTGCTACAATGGGCGGGATTGGAATCATTTATCCCTCAAGTACTAATAGAACCCAGTGGTTATTGTTTACAAAGGAAATGAACATTGGATCTGATTGATCAGTAACACCATTTTTCATTGGAGTATCAGTATCACATGACTCCAATGAAATGAAACATATAGGTCTGGAATATGTGTCTGCTATGATTTGACCCATATCTAATTTAGCCAGCAATTTTGAGGAGGGAATCTTTTCATTGATTTATTCAACATCAAGTCTTTTTTTAATATTTTCAACCTCCTTTGCACCACCAAGCATCTTAATGTAGCATGCTTTATGTTCCTCTAATGTTTCAATAATTTCCTTCCTAACTTTAAACCAACCATGTCCTTCATAACCAAGAGATTTAGAAATGACTCTAAATCCACAATTCCCATCTCCAATTGGATCCCAAATCTCACCCAAGAACTTATGGAATTTCTTGGGTATTTGATTGAGGTATTTCACGTTTGGTTTCTATCATTAAAACTAACCTACTATTCATTTCTTTAATTGGATCAATGAAATGGATACTCACCAAAAATGAGGTTCTGGTTGAGCTTTTCTGCAGGTTCTCTTCCTCTGAAGAGGATTCTGTTTCCAAATTAAGTGATCCCAATTCACTTTCAGTCTCTTCCTCTGAACTATGAAATTCAGATTCATATTCTGCCAACTTTGACTAACAATTCATCATTAGTTAGTAACTAAGTTCATTAAACCAAAAAAATGAACATATCCCACAAGAAAACACTTACAATCTTTTTTCTTTTCCTGTTTGGAGCCCTTATAGTCCTTTTTTCCCCCTTGAGTTGTTTTTAAACATTCTCAAACCAAGATAGTTCTTGCTGTTTGTCTGTCAATTTTGGCCTGCTCCTACTTGATTGTAAGACTTTAGGTTCAAGTCTTGGCTTTGATTGATATTTTATAATCTTCTGAATGATATACCTCAATAGGCCACTTTGATCATGATCTGGAGATTCCAAGATCATTGCATTGAATTTTTCACAGAACTGAGGAATTCTTTGAATTTCATAAACATTGCACTTGAAAAATTCAAAAGGATCAACCATTAGTCAATTAGGAATCATTAATCAAAAAGAATTAATCACATAGTGATTTGAACAATCCAACTTAATCCAACTTACAGAAATAGAACTGCAAGGGTCATAGTCCAACCTCCACTCAGGATGAACATCTTTGGTTACCACAGATCCTCTGAATGCTAGACGGTCACTTATGTGGTGGGAACAGGGAAAAAGCATAGTCTTGGAGTATGACTTGGTGCACACTTTTCCATCATGATCACGTTTGAACTTCTAAAATTGTTTCCTAATAAGATGAATTGCCTTTAAAGACAATTTGTAACCCAATGGTAAAAGTTCAGGTGGAAGAACTTTCCCTAACTTAATTGGAGAGTTATTAAGTGATTCATGAACAAATTTAATTTGATTCAAAATGGTTCTGTCAAGGATTTTCCAAAAATCCAACAGGTTTCCCAAAGATTTTTCAAGGAATCATTTGAGAGTTGCATGGGCCCCTTCAACCCAAGATGTTGTTTCGTTTCCAAAATCTGGGTTTATACAAGTCCACACTGTTACAAATGTCTCTTTGATAGGGAAAATTTTATTTTCCGTATACTCAAGTACATACTCATAGTCTTCCAAGAAACACTATACAAGTCAAAAGTTCAGAACTCAAAACTAGGAAGAATAAGAAGAAGTTATTTGGACCTACTCTGAGTTACACATCATTGACCTCCACCTCCTCCTTTTTCTTTGAGGCCCCATACTTTTCCCACAGTCATAAATCTTTTCCATCCTTCAATGTCATTAACAAAGCATGCTTTACAGTTTGCTTGTATGTTTATAGACAAGTGCCAAGTGCAACATTTTCTTGATAACTCTGGGATACTATATTCAATAGCACAAATCAGAGCTTTTTCACGGTCCGTCACAAAGAATTTTGAAAGTCTCCCAGGATCGTAAGCCAACTCCTTTAATGCATTTACAGACCAACTGTAGAACTCAAACGTTTCTTTTGTTATAATAACAAGAGATTTTGTGAAAGTTTTCCAATTGGATGTCATTCCTGAAACATTCAATAGAGGTTTTTTGTACTTATTTGTCTTATAAGTAAAATCCCAAAATAGCAATATGATGAAATTTTTTTGAAAACTTTACTGCCTCAGGATGTGCTAAGTACAGGGCCTCCAAGGGACCCTCTCCACTGAACTTTGACCGGTGAATCCAACTTTTTTCTTCAAGCTGTTCATAGAGTACCTCCATAACACTTTTACCCTTTAGTTCTTCAAGTGTTACCTTCTGCTTAGTGTTATAGATTGTTTGGTCATCAACATAATCCCACCCATCAATCTTGCTCAATTTTCTCTCAAGTTGTAACGTATTGAGCCCATCATTCATGCCTTCTATTAGATTTTCTAAGGCTACCCCAGAGATTCTCCTCAGTTGAGGATGCACAGAGGGATTTCCAGATGGTTTATGGTTATGTTGTGTTTCTTTATAGGAGATTCGCCACAAGGGGTCTGCCTTTGTGCAACTTCCATGGATTAAAAGTTTGCACCCAACGTTCCTTGTGTGAGTTTGTCTAGACCATTTGGTAAGAAGATTTCCTGAATAGGAACCATGTCTATCACACACTAAATCCACATATTGGTCACGCTTTGAGTTGAAAACTTTTAAAGCATAAACATGCTTCATTTCCCATGTTTGACAATAGTTTTGTGCCTCTTCCCTAGTAGGAAAAGCTCTCAAAGGAGGTGGGTCAAGTGGATCTGTCATAGTTACGTAGTTATATTGATGGCATGCACTCCATCAGTTTCAATCAACTTAAATATGGGAAAGACCAGTAAAATAAAATGCTACTCACCACCAGAGGTCACATCAATTTGTGAATCAATTTGTTCCTCAACTGTCACCCTTGATGAGGATGAAATTGGGGCTTCCAATGTTTCATTACCCAAATCTTTTTTTCTTTTTCCAAAGCTTTATTGATGGCACTATCAATGTAGACCTTCTACGCAGCCATGTCAGAAGAACAAGGGCTTGCCACTGTTCCCATACAAAAAAAATGAAATGGTATACTTCAGTATCCAAATGATTTTAATTTTCACTTTACTTTCACGTTGATTTCACTTTAAAGTCTCTTTGGGATTGCTAGGTTTGGAACAACAGTACCACAAAGTATGCGTTGATCCCAAATTTGGGTTGACAGAACCCAAGTTTGATCCAGGGGGTGCCCAAAATTCTGGAACAACTTCTGGGGGGTTGTGCACCCCCAAAAACAGTGGTTTTGAGCGGTGTATGGGGGTACACAGCTCAAATTTGCCATGTTTGGGGGTTACACGGCTCCTACACAACCCCCCAGGGGTTGCGCATGTTTGAAACAGCCCTTTGTAATTGTTTATCGGCCCCCACAGCTAATTTGAGCCGTGTAGGGCCCTACACAACTACCACACGGTTTGAGGCGTGAATTTAACATCACTTTGAAATATTTCAGAAACAAGAAAAAAAATAAATTACATAAATATTTAAAAAAATGTGTTTCTTTGAATAAAATTCAATATTTCTTATGCAATCTAAATACCTTTGTACCAAAAATAAAAATAAAAATAAAAATTTGAATATATCAATTTCACAAGGAGAATTTCAGTTTTCCAAATATTTCAACAAAATATTCATCAAGTAAAAAAAATTAAAAAATTAAAAAAACTAAAAATATATTTCTTTTGATAAGAAGACATATTTCCAGTTGGATTTAAATAAATTTCAAATTACATAAAAAGACATAAAAAATGACAGATAAACTGATTTTATGAAGAGAATCCAAATACTTTGAAATATTCAAACAAAGAATTCATCAAGAAAAATAATCATAATTGCAAAATCAAGAATTGATTTCTTTGAATATAAACTAATAATTCTGATGGATTTATATATCTTTTTGACAAAAAATAGAAAAAAATACAAAAATTCACATACAACTCTTAATGAGAAAAATTTAAATAATAGGGTTTATCAGAGTTAAGCAAACCCTCCACTTTTTAATGGCAGGTTTCAAACCAAATCTTCCATTTCAAACACGCAATTCAAAATAAATAAAAAGTCACTTATTTCACATCAGACGTGTCAGAGTTACCTGGAAATAAGTGGGTTTTTTCAAGTAAAGTATATAAAGGCTTCCACCACCTGTCCACTTCATAAACCCCTGGTTTTCCACCTTCAACCTTGGAAAAATTCTACCTCAAACCTCATTGGAACAAAATTTTATTCATAGCTATTCATCTCTTCATCACTATCCTCATTCATTCATTACTCTCATCACTTTATTGCTTTCATAAAATCCAGCTAAATCTTGTTGCATCACTATCCTCATCACTTCATTACTCTCATCCCTTTATCACTTTCATCACATCCAGCTAACTCTCATTGCATCACTATCCTCATCACTCCCTCACCCTCATTTCTTTATTGCTTTAATCACATCCTAACTCTCATTCCTTTGTCCCTCTTGTCACTTCATCACTCATCTATTCCTATCCTCTTTGCTTCATCACTCTCATAATGGCCCCTCAGCAATCCTCCCCCTGCAAGTCCACTAAACAATCCAATGGACCAAAGCAAACATTCCCCAGGAACTCAAAATCCAAAAATCCTCCCCCATAAGATTCCAAAGGCTCAAGTCAGCTCAAGAGAGCCAATCTCATCATCCTGTTAAACTGGCTCAAAATTCCATCCAACTACAATGCTTTCTTTGGATCCAAAAATGAAACATGTGTTGGCCAACCTCCATCCTCCAAGGTCAATG
This sequence comes from Puccinia polysora, assembly GCA_025617555.3. Classification (NCBI taxonomy): domain Eukaryota; kingdom Fungi; phylum Basidiomycota; class Pucciniomycetes; order Pucciniales; family Pucciniaceae; genus Puccinia; species Puccinia polysora. Next base: position 32,796,417 of record CM062612.1, read on the forward strand.
GTTATCTCCTGATGGCCAATTAACTCTAGAATAAAATAAAAGGTAGGCTGGGTCTGTCATTGAAACAGATGAGGGAGAAATTCAAGAATTATTGAACCAAGTACAAAAAAGCCCACTCCATGTCAATCTCCACTGGCTTTGGTATCACCAACTCCAACAAAGCCAAGGGACTAAATTGAGTGGTTTATCAGTTAGACTCCATTTGTCCTTTTAATATTCAAATGGATTAAATCTTTTGAAAGAAGGCCAACATCACCCCCCTAGCTGCTTTTGACTCCCAAAAATCTGATTCAGTTGATGCCAAGGACTTGGCTGGGAATGCTCAACCTAGCAATGAGGACCATGATGAAGCCTTTCCCTTTGAGTGGCCCCAATCCAATTCCAAGCAGCATATTCAAACACAACCAGCTCCAATCACATCTACTTCTGCATTGATTGATGATTCAAACCCAACCTTGGACCCCTCCCTTACTTCTTTTGATTGCTCTCTTCCTGGGGTGGAATGACTGGAGAACTTGGCTGATGAGGAGGATTTCATTCCCGTATCACCATTGCCATCAACATCTGCTCAAGTAAAGAAACAATTTTATTTCTCTTCTGTCTGGTTAATCCTGACTGATTTAGATTCAAAAGAAACAGGCTCATCAATTCCTGAATGGCCAAAAACTCAAGTCAATGGGTCTTCCCACATCCCCTTCAAATGAGAGCAATGATTTTCCCACACAAACATCCTCTGCAAAGGGAAAGCAAAAGGCCTCCAATTCCATCAACATCAACCCCAATAGCCTTCAAAAGAGGAGAAAAACTTCAAATTTTTTGGGTTTTGAGGAGATCATGGAGAATTAAGATTCAAGTAAGCCCATTGGATTCTCCTTACTTTCAAAATCAAGCTCATTCCTATTCCCCTCTGAAAAACAGTGAAATCACAAATTGAATCTGAAGAAATTCAGTTTGAAAAGGAGAAGTGGGATCATCAAATGGCTATTGATTTTCAAAAGCAGAAAGCCAAGAGTTTGGCTCATCAACAAAAATGGAATTCTGAGTGCAAGTTGAAACCGGCTGAGCTAGAATTTCAAAAAGAGGAAAAGGAGAAGGATTGACAGAAAGTACGTCTGCAAATGGAGAGGCAAAAACTGGCAACAGAAAAAAAAGGATAAGTGGTCAATGGCTTTGGCATAAATTGGTAGCAGTAGAACAGTAGATGAATTCAAGCAGATTACTCAAATTCTGGGATTGTAAATCCATTTGCTTTGATGAAAAACTTAAAAAAAAAAACATTTTTAATTACAACAATGCTTAAGACTATTTTTAACCCCAACAATAAAAAAATATTTTTCCTTTTTATTCATATTTTTTTCCTGGAGTACATTTTCCCACTTCCCAAGTCCCTGCAAGTGTTTCAAGTTTTTTTGTTGATTTTAATCAACATTGAGATTCTTATATGAGTGGCAGTCTCCACAGCAGGAAATGTACAGCGCTTTTACTTATTGGCTGCCCAAACCATTTTCACTATACCTTTTTGCTTGAAATCAATTCCAAATTACCCACATTTTTCCACCCCAAGATCTTGAGTGACCAACTGTGTTGACAATTTTTTTTTTCTGGTGAAGGAAAGTTGTCACAACGTTGATGTCCTTCTTTTCTTGGTTGGAAAGTTTATCCAACGGGAAAAATTCAATTCTTGCAACAAAACCCTTGTGATCAGAATTATTGAGAACAATTACTTTTCCATGAGTGAATAAATGGAATTGCTTGATTGTCTGCTTGGAATGTTCAAACTCAGTGGGTGTGGGTTTTTGATTGTTCTTTTTCTTTTTGGCAGTGGTGGCAGGATACAGATCCAAAGGTTGCAGTTTCTGTCCAGAACATATAAACTTTTAATCAATGCCCCCTTCTCCAAGTTGCAAAGAGATTCCTGATGGCCTCATTTAATCCCTTTTTTGCTTCAAAGCCCTCCGCTTTCCACCTCTCTTAATGTTTTTCACCTCATCTCCTTCCATCTTGTTCCCTTCCAGGCAAATTCTCCACTTGGGGTGAGGATCAAGAAGGTATTCAATTTGTAGTATAACATTGTGAGTGCGTTGGAAGAAGCAAGAGAATGGAAGCAAAAGGGGTCAAAGAAGGGTTACAAAAAAAAACAAAAAAAAACATGTCAGTCACGTGATGACAAAAATACTTTAAAAAAACAAAAAATAAATACCAGGGTGTGAAAAAAACAGGCCAGGGTCACTGTTCCAGGGAGGATGGGGCAGATATCATTCTCACAGGCCACTAGAGTCTTGGATTGCAGATCAATTTTAGAGGTGGCGTCCTGGTGGCTCAGAATAAGATCATGCTGGCGGGCAATCTTGTTACAATGGAGGTCTTTAAGGAGTTATTGGTGTGCTAATTGGGATACGTGCTGATTGACCAATGCAAGTTCCTGTTGATGCACCACCTTGGATTGAAGGATTTCATTAGTAAGAGCTTCATTTTGATGATCTAAGCCCTCTGATATAGACTTGAGACCAATGATGAAATCAGGAGTGTACTGAGTGTGGACATTAGTTTTGATCATCCCACGGAGCCTTTTCACATTTGCTTCTCCAGCTTGCCAATTGTGCTTGGTTTCTTTACCTTCCATGTATCTAGAGGTTGTTGTTCAAATTTTGCTATCAAACTATGAACCTTGTTGGTTAACAAGTCTTGAAAATCAGCGCACATCAAGACTAAGATGATGTAAGACTTAACCGTGAATCAGTTTAACTCATGATAATTCCAAATGAGTTTGATGAACTGAGATCAGTTGACAAATCCAAGTGGGATTTGACTCATGCTTGGCTTGAAAATGCCACCAGAGATTCTTATTTGCAAACCTCCCAAACCCTTTCTTTTGCACTTCTTCAGACTCTGAATGGTGAAAATACCTTGGGGAGTCTTCAAAACGTTTGTGCATCAAATCTTTATCAATTGCCTGAAGTTTTGCAAATGCTTCTAACTGAGCAAAGGGCAAATAAAACAGTTGGCCGCAATTGGTTGCTGAAAGCAAAACACCCCCTGGACCAAGCGGTACCAGTGGTTGTGGCTTTTTTTCATCCTCTGTAAGCTCCAAGAGTCTATGGGCAGCTTATTTGGCTTGTGCGGCTTGCCCCTTCATTGAATCCTCCACAATGTTGTTGGTACTCAATTTTTTCCTCATTTGAGGCACCAAGCTTGAGATTCAAGAATGGACAACATCAGCTTTGAGCAAGAGTTTTTCTAGATGATAATCACCTAGGGGGACAGGGTCACTAAAATTTCCATCACCGCTGTGGTGACCAATTTGGGCCACCTCATGGACTATGGAAATTTTTGAAATTTTTTTTACATCCCCTTATCCATCAATACATCTTCAAAAAAAAATGTGTGTTATCTCTTGTGCCTCTATGAGTACCCACTCATTCCCCACTATCCCAGCTCTTCTCTATCCTAGCGGTCTAGGCAGGCCTTCCCGGGTCACCCAATCCTTTCCTCCTCTGTTCAAATCCCCCCTTCTTTCACGTGTGTTAGCCTGGTTTTTTTGGCCAAGCGTGCGCGGGCGGCCATCCTCTTTCACCTCCAACCCCATCATTGCGGGCGGTCAAAGGCAAAGACGGTTGCCTTGCAACTTTCTGACACTTGTCAGCAACCAATTAGCTGCACCCAGCTTGCCATCATTGGCATCAGCAATGATGACGTAGATTGCCGCCATTGACCAATGACCGCAAGCATTGATTGGGGCCGTCAGTGACTTTGCACTAGAGGTCATCCAGTTCAACACCAATGACGCCATTGCCTGTTGCAATGGCCGTCATCCTCCTTGCTCTACCCTAGCTTTGACCAATTGGCCCCAAAAATCTGGATTGATTGGCTCTTCCCAATCCCTCTCTGACACCTGCTAGCCAACATGTACAAGTTTGAATTAGATGCCCTGGTGAGATGGTTGAAGAAGATGGTATGAAGTCTTTGTAATTTCAAGAGGAAGGGATCTAGGGAGTCAAGAGAGGGGCACTCCGGTTCAAAGTAAGACAGAACAGATGATAAATTCCACTTGAGAGCACCATGGTTTATATAGACTAAATACATGATTGGCCAACAAGTGGTTGAGTACAAAATGAATAAGGTAAAATTAGCATAAGCAGTTTAAGTGACATGGTAAGTGAAATGCTATGATTAGACAGTCTGACAATCACAATACTACAACACAAGATCCTCTATTATATAACAGATATAATTTATCTTGGTTATAAAACAGCCTAGTTATATTTTACCTGTTGTTTGAGTACTTTAAGATAACAATAATAAGATCACATCAATCCAATCAATTATACTCTAAACTCCAGTGAAAGTCAAATATATGAAAACTCAAATTCTAACACACCCGCTTGACTTGCACTGGAGGAAGTTACTGTCTGAAATGAATCTAACTCTTTTTCTTCAATTAACTTCATTTTCTACTAACTGTTGGAATTATTCTACATACAGGTTAGTGACTGATAACAAGATGAGCTGATTGAATAGTAAACTTCCTGTGGCATATTTGAATTTAACTGCTATCTTTAAGTATGATATCTACTATTTGCTGGAAAATTCTTCAGTTCAAATGTGATTGATTGATCAAGCCCTTTGATATTGAGTTGATTGATTGATTGATTGATTGATTGATTGATTGATTGATTGATTGATTGATTGATTGATTGATTGATTGATTGATTGATTGATTGATTGATTGATTGATTGATTGATTGATTGATTGATTGATTGATTGATTGATTGATTGATTGATTGATTGATTGATTGATTGATTGATTGATTGATTGATTGATTGATTGATTGATTGATTGATTGATTGATTGATTGATTGATTGATTGATTGATTGATTGATTGATTGATTGATTGATTGATTGATTGATTGATTGATTGATTGATTGATTGATTGATTGATTGATTGATTGATTGATTGATTGATTGATTGATTGATTGATTGATTGATTGATTGATTGATTGATTGATTGATTGATTGATTGATTGATTGATTGATTGATTGATTGATTGATTGATTGATTGATTGATTGATTGATTGATTGATTGATTGATTGATTGATTGATTGATTGATTGATTGATTGATTGATTGATTGATTGATTGATTGATTGATTGATTGATTGATTGATTGATTGATTGATTGATTGATTGATTGATTGATTGATTGATTGATTGATTGATTGATTGATTGATTGATTGATTGATTGATTGATTGATTGATTGATTGATTGATTGATTGATTGATTGATTGATTGATTGATTGATTGATTGATTGATTGATTGATTGATTGGTTTGGATTTAGAGTTTGAAGTGGGTAGCTCAATTTTGACCGGCTTGACACAGAGTAATTGGGATAGACCAATTTGAGAGACGACGTCCTGAACCTTTAAAACTGCCGTCAAGAACACATTTAACTTTTGCCTTGAGGTTGCATGGATTGTTTCCGCGGCCGCGTGTTCTCGTTTATCATCATTAGGCGCCTTAGCCCCAGGACTATGCGGAGTAGTATCGGAAGTCGGTGATGTGATTGGTGAGGCCGTTGGGAGGTCGTCATAGCTAGAAATTGACATCGTGAGGGGATCTGAAGTAAAAATTATCAATGGTAGAGCGACATTTGCGTTGAGCTTTCAATGACTGAAAGTGAAGGAGCAAGAACAGCTGTTTGATCAAGTTGAGCGAGTCAAAGGATAGATAGATGACTAGTGAAGTTCCGCAGATCAATGACAACGCTCAAAAGGTTGGAGAGAGCAATTCATTTGCTAGCAATTCATCTGGAACGGTCCTTCTTCATTCCTGGAACGTGGCAGCCGTTCCGGGTAGTGATGGATCTGTTGACTTTTTAAAACTGAACTTCTTGGGTTTCAATACCGATGCAGCTCGTTCCTTGGTCTGGATAGATTGAGATTGTAGTGTTTGAATTTGGGGCTCGATATCTTTGAGCTTATTCAATAATCATTTCTGATCAAACTTGGACAGAAGGATTGGAGCATGGGCATTGTTTTGATTCTGGTTCATAAAGTCGTTAAAGTGGTGCATCAGGTTCGTGCTTAGACAGGATAAGGTTTCCAAACGGAAATCGTGAGGATGAAGATGTCGGTCTTGATTTGGTCTGATTTGATCTAGATCGATCTCTAACTCTTTTAAGGATCTTTTGAATAACCCAAGATTGGTTGAATTCAATTCGATAGATTCATCAGAGGACCAGGAGTGATTAGTGGGGAGAGAAGTTGGATTGACTCCCTGAGATCGATTCTGAATTTGTGGATTGGACATGTCTAAGTATCACTTCGAATGTGTACATATATCAAGGATGGATGTGTTGAGAGGTTTGTGCTTAGTCAAATCGAATCGACTGGAATGGTGGAGGATATCTTGCCCTTGGTTGGTGCATAACATCCTTTGTAAATAATATTTAAGTATCAGTATCTCATACACCCATCCACATCCACACAACAAACCAGCACTAAGCCCCAACAATGGATTCGGTGATCTTGGTGAGGATGTTCGTCCTTCAGCAATTCCGTTTGATGTTCATCAATGACCAATTAACTGGATGGATGTATTGGTATTGGTTGGCTCCTTCCTCCTCGTCCTTCAACTCGATGGTGTCCTAGTGTTTGTCGTCAAAGTGGGTGGATAGGATTAGCTTGATAGTCAATGAAAAGGCTCATCCTAATCTCCCCCCCTTGCCAAAAGAGTTGAAGATTGGCTTTCAGGATGAGACTGTTGAAGGCGGACAGTTTGAATGAAGTATAGTTGGCTCAGGTTGAGCAAAGGCTTTTAACCGTGTACAACTTTGAGTTAGATGCCCCGGTGAGATGGTTGAAGAAGATGGTATGAAGTCTTTGTAACGTCAAGAGGAACGGATCTAGGGAGTCAAGAGAGGGGCACTCCGGTTCAAAGTAAGACAGAACAGATGATAAATTCCACTTGAGAGCACCATGGTTTATATAGACTAAATACATGATTGGCCAACAAGTGGTTGAGTACAAAATGAATAAGGTAAAATTAGCATAAGCAGTTTAAGTGACATGGTAAGTGAAATGCTATGATTAGACAGTCTGACAATCACAATACTACAACACAAGATCCTCTATTATATAACAGATATAATTTATCTTGGTTATAACACAGCCTAGTTATATTTTACCTGTTGTTTGAGCACTTTAAGATAACAATAATAAGATCACATCAATCCAATCAATTATACTCTAAACTCCAGTGAAAGTCAAATATATGAAAACTCAACTTCTAACACAACATTGTTGTTTGCGGCTGTTGGAACCTTTGCACCAACTTTCAATGGTTGCTCCGCAACCATCTCCATCTTGTGCATGACCATCAATCCTCCCTTGGCCAACCACGGTTACGGCCGGTCAAACTTGTTGCAAACCAGCATCCACTTCCACTGTTGTCCTTGACGCGGGCAGGTTTCCACCTTCCTCATCACATTTTGCTTTTTTTTTTCTCTCCCATGTCAGGCGCTTTCTGTGGCCAATCTTGTAAAAAAAAAAAAAAAAATTCTGCACTCGTTTGTAAGTATCTCTTGTAAATAGTCTACAGGCCTCTTGTCTATAAAAGGAGGGGCCCTCCCCAGCCTTTTTGAAAAATATATCTCATATATCAATCAGTAATCTAATCATTCTGCAGGGCTTCTTTCCCTTCATCTGCAACTTTTGTGTTGGGTATATCTTTTGATTGCCCCTTGATCCTTTGAGCCTCCATACTATATTTTTGATCCGTCCATCTGTGACCCAGATCATTATCACCAAACATAGCCTTGCTTGTTGAAGAGAATTCTGTCTGCTGGAATTCTTGAGTGTGTTATACCACTCTTTTTCCCCTTTCTTGACCATACTGGTCTGATCCTCCCCTGATCATCTTTCTGGATCCAGTCACGTTTGACTGAGAGGTTTCTTTAAGCTTGAAACCTGGAGTGTTAAACCCTCATTTATTCTTCAAAGTTGAATTCCGCCATGCTACTCTTGAGTTCCTTGAGAAGTGTTGGGTTATTCTTGTTTGGATCTGTTATTGCTTTGCTTTTAGGGCTTCATAAACAAATTGCTTTTGTTTTGTTCAGCCACCCACAGTTATCTGGTACTCTTCAAGCACTTGATTGCGGAGAGTTTGGCAGGTTCATTGAGAACCTGGAGGTTGGTTGGGATTGAGTTGATCTTCCCTAATCTTCTGCCAAAGACCAGATTTATTAGCTTGTGGGCATTGTTACTTACAACTTCCTTGTTCCATTGAACTCTGAAAAAAATTTTGAATTATTTTGTTCAAGTCTTTTCATGCACCATCTTGCCTCAGATAGTGCTGTTTCCATATGCTACCAACTACTCTCAAACTCATCCCTTACATTGACTCCTTATTTACAAGTTCCTGGATCTCAATGCCAGTTACATTTAAACATTATTGTAACTCTTAAGAGGGCAGCCTAAACAGCACCTTTCCTCTCCACAGAACTGCCTGCAGCTTAGCACCGGTTGGAGTCTTACACTGCTTTGCTGCTTTCCAACCTTGATTGAAGGCTTGAAAATTCAAGAAAGCAATGGGTATTGACCTGGTTGACAGGGGCTAGATTTTTTACTGTTGGTCGATCCGTGAGGGGGGGATGAGGATGAGAGCAAATTCTTGGTTTGACCAGCACTTGGTGAATTGCAGGTAGAGAAACTAAACTTGAAATTGTTTCTTGGGGGAGATTGTACCACACCCAACCCCAGAGACAGTTTCTAAAAGCCATTGTAAGTTGAACCTAGAGTGGTGGCAATAGTCTTGGTCCCTAGTGGTAATTCTCCATGATTTTACTAGAACTGCACTGGGGAGAATTTGAGGCTTCTTGTACCAAGTCTGATTTCTTAACTGTCCAATAACTGGAACATGATGATTTGATGAGTGATCTAACCAAAACTTGGGTTGGCTGTTCCTTTTCAGCCTTGAGCAAGTTAATTGAGACTAATTGGCGGCCCGTGCTAGCCTTCTCCAACTGTTTTCAAGTCAGTGCATCAAGGTTTTCAAACAAAGCATTGGTCATTTGAGGCCATATTGCATAGCAAATGCAGATTGTGAGCTAGGGGGGGCAAAGCAGTTGGGTGTAGCAAAGTTCAAGTGGCCATTGGAAGATTCTAGGCCAAGTTTGAGAGGATTGATCAATGGTTGTAAATTGGGTACCTGGGGGGGGGGGGGGCAGGAACAAAGATAAAGGATGGGGATCAAGGGAGTACATCTTTTGGATTACAAGAAGCAGGAGATGCTATCATGGGCAAAGGATCTGGGAGAATTGAGATTAAGGATGGGAAGCCATCATCATCAAATCCAAGCTGGTGGTGAGCTCTGCAAGTGTGGGTTAGTAGGAGTCAGGACTCAGGGCCCAGGAGGGAGATATGATGCAGCTAGGATCCTTGAGCTGGCTAGTTTTGGAGGTTTTAGTACTCAGTACGGCTAAGGGTGAGGGTGAGGGGGAGTAGAGAGAGAGAGCCACAGCCACCAACAGGTGTTTTGGATGTGATGGATGGTGGATGGATGATGATGCATAAATGGCGGGTTTAATGGCAGGTATGATGTTTGAAATCTGCCATTTTCATGAAACCCGCCATTTTGAAATACACCAGTTAGGGGGTATGTGTATTTCAGAAACCCACCATTAAAAATGGTGGGTTTTGTCAAAACAAATGGCAGGTTTCTAATGGCGGTTTTTCTAACTCTGATACAACATAATAATAAAAATTCCAAAATAAAATCTAACAAGTTCAAAAAAAAATTAAGAATATCAAAAAAGGCTTTCTTTTCATGGGAATCAACTTTTGAAATATTAATGATAATTGGAGAATCCATTGATTTAATTTTGAAAATATTTTACTCACTCTCTTGAAATAGTTCTATTTTTCCTCTTTGAAATTCTTTTTGAATTTGGCACAAAGTCTTTTAAATTCCATCAGAAACATTAAAAAATAAATAAGTTTTTGATTTTTTATCCATTATTCCTTGCAATTGATGGATCTTTTTGAAATAAATATTTTAATAGTTAGTTAATTTTCTCTTGCCCCCAATGCTCTAAATCATGTAGTTTTATGTCTGTGCACTATTGCAAGCCTTTGCTGCTACACGCAAAAATATTTAATTTTAGGGTTGTTTCATGAATTCATTTCTTTTGAATTTGGAAGCTGCAGTCCCATAGCTGGGGTTCATAAACCTTAAAATAAATTTTTGGTGATTTTTTAGGCATATTCCTCCATGAATGTAATCAAAAAATTAAAAAAATTGGGAAAAACCAGTTTTTCAATGGTATTTTGGATCCTTTTTTTGCCTATTTTAATTTATTATTTTTTTATTTTGGCTATTGGAAAGCTAGAGAAAAATTGAAATATTTTTTCAATATTTTCTCCAGATCTTTTGGATGTATCCTTTTACCTTAAAAAATTCCTTCAAAAAACCAAAGAAATGAAAAAATCAATTTTCCCATTGGAAATTTGCATCCTTTTATTTTATGTTAATTTTCATTTTTTTTGGTGATTGAAAATATCAGAAATTAAAAGAAAAACTCAAAGAAAATTCTAAATTTGTTTTAGAATTTTTTTATCCATTATTTTAGCTTAAAAAATTCCTTCAAAAAAACAAAAAATAGGGCGTATCAGAGTTAAGCAAACCCGCCATTAAAAAATGGCAGGTTTCAACCCAAATCCGCCATTTCAAACCCACCATTAAAAATAAAAAAAGCCACTTATTTCACATCAGAAGAGTCAGAGTTACCTGGAAATAAATGGTTCTTTTCAAAAAAAGTACATAAAGGCTTTCACCAGTTCAACTGTGTCATTCCACATCATCACCCCTGGTTTCAACCTCCGGCCTCATTGGAAAAATTCCACCTCCAAACTCATGCAAAAAATTGATTTTCATTGCTCTCATCACTTCATCAATCTCATCCCCTCATCACTTCATCACTCTCACCTTGCTTCATCACTCTCATCACATCCATCCTCTCATTTCTTCATTGCTTCATCCCCCCATTCATCACATCCCTTTATCACTTCATTGCTTCATCACTTTATTGCTTCATGCCTCTTCCCCACTTTCATCACATCCCTTCATCACTTTATTGCTTCATCCCTCATCCCTGCTTTCATCACATCCCTTAATCAACTTATTGATTCATCCCTCATCCCCACTTTTATCACAACCCTTCATCACTTCATTGCTTCATCACCTTATTGCTTCATCCCTTCATCCCTTTTAATCTTTTCAAAGAGCCCCTTCACAATCCTCACCCCTCAAGTCCACTAAACAATCCAATGGAAAGAGGCAAACATTCCCCAGGAATTCAAAATCCAAAAATCATCCCCCATCAGCTTCCAAAGGCTCAATTAAGCCCAAGAGAGCTGATCAAATCATCCTGGTAAATTGGCTCAAAATTCCCACCAACTAAAATGCTTGCTTTGGATCCAACAATGAAACACGCTTTGGCCAACCTCTACCCTCTAAGGTCAATGGTTATCTCCTGATGGCCAATGAACTCAAGAACAAAAGAAAAGGTAGGCTGGATCTTTCATCCAAAAAGATGAGGGAGTGATTCAAGAATTATCAATCCAAGTACAAAAAGGCCCACTCCATGTCAATCTCCACTGGCTTTGGTATCACCGACTTGGGCAATGCCAAAGGAATCAACTTGGTCGTTGATAGGTTGGACTCCATTTTTCCTTTTTATATTCAAATGGATGAAATCTTTGGAAAGAAGGCCAAAATCACCCCTCTTGCTGCTTTTGATGCCCAAAAATCTGATTCAGCTGATGCCAAGTACTTGGCTTTGAATGCTCAGCCTAGAAATGAGGACCCTGATGAGGCCTTTGCCTTGGAGTGGCTCCCATCCAATGCCAGGGAGGATATTCCCACACAGACAGATCCAATTGCATAGAATTCAGCATTTGTTGATGAGTCAAACAGGAACTTGGACCACTCACTACCTTCTATTGATTTCTCTCTTCCTGGGGTGGAAGAACTGGAGAACTTGGCCAATGAGGAGGATGTTATTCCTGTATTGCCACTACCATCACCATCTGCTCAAGTAAGAACCCAAGTTCTTTTCTCTTCTGTATGGTTATTCCTGACTGATTTAGATTGTAAAAAAACAGGCTCATCCATTCCTGAATGGCCAAAAACTCAAGCCAATGGGGCCTCCCACATCCCCTTCAAATGAGAGCAACACCATTCCAACACAAACCTCCTCCCCAAAGGGAAAGCAAAAGGCCTCAAATTCCATCAACATCAACCCAAATAGCCATCAAAAGAGAAGAAATACTTCAAGATTTTCTGGCTTTGAGGATATCATGGAGAAGCAAGATTCAAGTAAGCATGTTGGATTCTCCTTGCTTTCAAAATCCAGCTCATTCCTATTCCCCTCTTAAAAAAAGTGAAATTCCAAATTGAATCTGAAAAACTTCATGTCAAAAAGGAGAAGTGGGATCATCAACTGGCTATGGATTGTCAAAATCAAAAAGCTGAGAGTTTGGCTCATCAACAAAAGATGGATGCTTAGTGCAAACTTAAACAGGCTGAGCTGGAGTTTCAAAAAATGAAAAGGGGAAGGATCAAGAGGAATTCTGACTCCAAAATGAGAGGGAAAGGCTAGCCACAGAAAAAAAAAGATGTTTTATCCATAGCCATGGCATGTGTTAGTAGCAGTAGAACTTTGGATGAAATGAAGGAAATCACTTGATCGCTGGGCTTGTAAATATATTGACTTTCAAAATTTTCAAAATCAAAAAAAATATTTTTCTTGGCTTGTAAATATATTTACTTTAAAAATTTTAAAAACAAAAAAAGGGAAATGTTAAATCCATGGCTCATTGAGTTGTTTAAACAACTCTTTGAGTTGTGTACACTGCTCAATGGTCCTTGTGGCACCCTACACAACTCCAATGAGGCCTGTGGCATGCTACATGACTGAAATGGGCCGTGTGGCATGCTACACCACTCAAACGGGCCATGTGGCAAGCTACACAACTCAAATGGGCAGTGTGGCATGCTACACGCCCCATTTCAGTTGTGTGGCACGCTAAATAACTAAAATCAAGTTGTGTAGCCTCCACTTAATAATAAATAATGAATAATAAATTATAAATTATTTATAAAATGGAATAAATAATAAATAATAAATAATAAATAATAAATAATAAATAATAAATAATAAATAATAAATAATAAATAATAAATAATAAATAATAAATAATAAATAATAAATAATAAATAATAAATAATAAATAATAAATAATAAATAATAAATAATAAATAATAAATAATAAATAATAAATAATAAATAATAAATAATAAATAATAAATAATAAATAATAAATAATAAATAATAAATAATAAATAATAAATAATAAATAATAAATAATAAATAATAAATAATAAATAATAAATAATAAATAATAAATAATAAATAATAAATAATAAATAATAAATAATAAATAATAAATAATAAATAATAAACAATAAATAATAAATAATAAATAATAAATAATAAATAATAAATAATAAATAATAAATAATAAATAATAAATAATAAATAATAAATAATAAACAATAAACAATAAATAATAAACAATAAACAATAAACAATAAATGATAAATGATAAATGATAAATGATAAATGATATGTAATAAATAATAAATAATAAATAATAATTAGTAAATAGTAAATAATAAATAATAAATAATAAATAATAAATAATAAATAATAAATAATAAATAATAAATAATAAATAATAAATAATAAATAATAAATAATAAATAATAAATAATAAATAATAAATAATAAATAATAAATAATAAATAATAAATAATAAATAATAAATAATAAATAATAAATAATAAATAATAAATAATAAATAATAAATAATAAATAATAAATAATAAATAATAAATAATAAATAATAAATAATAAATAATAAATAATAAATAATAAATAATAAATAATAAATAATAAATAATAAATAATAAATAATAAATAATAAATAATAAATAATAAATAATAAATAATAAATAATAAATAATAAATAATAAATAATAAATAATAAATAATAAATAATAAATAATAAATAATAAATAATAAATAATAAATAATAAATAATAAATAATAAATAATAAATAATAAATAATAAATAATAAATAATAAATAATAAATAATAAATAATAAATAATAAATAATAAATAATAAATAATAAATAATAAATAATAAATAATAAATAATAAATAATAAATAATAAATAATAAATAATAAATAATAAATAATAAATAATAAATAATGAATAATAAATAATAAATTATTAATTATATGTAGTAGTTTATGGGCCCCCACGCGTTGAGGGGCCCTACACGACTCCCAAAGGTCTTTTGGGGCCCTACAAGGCTCCCACGTGACTGGAGCTGTGAATTTAACATTACACATAAAAAAATAAAAATTTATTTGGAAAAATTCCATTATGGCCACAAGAGAGGCTTGAAAATTGGTTCATTCAAGAACGGAAACTTTTCCACCAGTGAAGAAATGGAACTTTTCAATCTTCTGTTTGGCCTGTTCAAACTCTTCAGGGTTTGGCTTTTGTTTTTTCTTTCTGTTTTTGGCAGCAAGAGCAGGGTACAAATCCAAAGGTTTCAGTTTTTTTCTAGACCATAGAATCTCTTGCAAAAAACCTTCTTCAGCCACTTCCAAAGAGATTTGGGTTGCTCTCATTTGGGCTCTCTTTTGCCAAAGAGCCCTCTGCTTTCCAAATCTCTTGATTTTTTCAACACATCTTCTTCCATATTGTTCCCTCCCATGAAATGGATTTGCTTGGGGTGAGGATCAAGACAGTATTTAATTGGTTTCATAACATTTGGATCATGGAGGGAGAAGCAAGGGTCATCCCTCTGCTTTCCACCTCTCTTCATGTTTTTCAACAGATCTCCTTCCATCTTGAGGTTGGCCAATGGAGGGAGGAGGGGTGTTTTTTTGGTTGAACAGCAGGTTGGCCAAAGGAGGGGAGGGGGGGTGTTGGTTGGCCAAAGGAGGGGAGGGGGGGTGTGGTTTGCCAAGGGAGCAAGGGGGGGGCCTGCTGCTGAGCAAGCAAGGGAGGTGGGGCCAACCAAGGGTGGTGGGGGGGCCAGGTTGGCGGAGGGAGGTGGGGGGAATGGGCCAGCGGAGGGAGGTGGGGGGGTGGGCCGCCGAGTGAGGATGGTGGGGCCAGGCCGGCAGAGGGAGGTGGGGCCAGGCCGGCAGAGGGAGGTGGGGGGGGGGGTGGGCCGCCAAGCAAGGGTGGTGGGGCCAACCAAGGGAGGTGGGGGGAGAGGGAAGGGGTTGCCAAGCAAGGGTGGTGGGGGGGGCCGGTCCCACAGAGGGAGGTGGGGGGGTGGGCTGCCAAGCAAGGGTGGTGGGGCCAACCAAAGCAAGGGTGGTGGGTGGCCACAAGGGGGGAGAGAGGGGGGGGCATTGGTGGGGAGTAAGGGATAGGGGGTGAGTGGGGTGGTGAAAGGGTGATGAGTAAGAGGGGGGGGAGCTTGCCTGAGGAAAGATGCAAGGAGGTGGGTGGAGAGTTGGATCAGCATCCAATGATTGGGAGTATGAGGAGGAGGATGAGGATGAGGGGCAGGAGCTTACCAGGGGGTGGTGGGCGGGGGAGTGGTGGGTGAGGTGGAGGCAATGGGTGAGGTGGAGGTGGAGGGTGAGGTGGAGGTGATGGGTGAGGTGGAGGTGATGGGTGAGGTGGAGGTGATGGGTGAGGTGGAGGTGATGGGTGAGGTGGAGGTGATGGGTGAGGTGGAGAGTGGACTGGTGGTGGGTGAGGAGGAGAGTGGACTGGCGGTTTGGATTGATGAAAATGGCGGGTTTGATGTTTGAAACCCGCCATTTTGAAATACACCAGTTAGGGGGTATGTGTATTTCATAAACCTGCCATTAAAAATGGTGGGTTTTTTCAAAAAAAATGGCAGGTTTCTAATGGTGGGTTTTCTGACTCTGATATGCCCTAATGCAAGAAATTGAATTTTCTCATTGGAATTTTGCATCCTTTTGTTTGCCTTTTTGACTCTTTTTTTTTGTGGTGATTCAAGCTCTTTATAAATTTAAAAAAAATATTGAAGAAATTCTTTTTATTTTTCAGAATTTTTGGATGTATTTTTTTACCTCAAAAAGTTCCTTCAAAAAACCAAAAAAAAATCAAAGGAATTTTCACAGATTTCTGGATCCTCTTTTTTCCTTATTAAATTAAATATTTATAGTGATTCAAGCTTTCAGAAATTCAAAAAAGCAAAAAAATTGATTTTTAAAATTTTTTACAGACTTTGGATGTATGTGTACACCTCAAACAATGCATTCAAAAAATCAAAAAAAAAAGAACAAATATGGATAAAAATATTAAATTTTATTCAACAATGATTGTTTTTATGTTTCTGCTTGGTTTTCTTGGAGGGAACAAAACCTCATTACCAAGCTCAAAATTTTTCTGATCAATGGTTTTCCAATATTTGGAATCCTTGCTCACAAAGCTTTTCCAAAGTGGATCTAACCTGGGAGCTGGCCAATGATCAGACTTGAGCTCAAATGAGACTATATGTTTGAAATAGGGTGTATCAGAGTTACCCCACCCACCCTTTTTTCTAACGGTAGTTTTCAGAAAAACACCTAAATTTCTAAAATTCCATTAAAAATCAAAAAAACCCCACTAATTTTGAATAAGATGTGTCAGAGTTACCTGAAAATAAAAGGGGTTTTTTGAGATCAAGTATTTAAAGGTTTTTGCAAGCTCAAAAACACATCAGTCCATGTCATAAACCCCTGGTTTCCCACCTCCTTCTATCTCCAAACTCATTTTAAAAATCTGATTGATCACTCTCATCACTTATTTCTCTCATAACTTCATCACTTTATGGCTCTCATCACTTTATTGTTCTCATCACTTCCTCACTCTCATCACTTTATT
Source organism: Puccinia polysora (assembly GCA_025617555.3). NCBI lineage: Eukaryota > Fungi > Basidiomycota > Pucciniomycetes > Pucciniales > Pucciniaceae > Puccinia > Puccinia polysora. The sequence goes on from CM062612.1 coordinate 32,813,412, forward strand.
TCTCTTATTTCTTAATCACTCTCATCACTTTATTGTTCTCATCACTTCAGCACTCTCATCACTTCAGCACTCTCATAACTTTATCCCTCTCATCTCTTCATCACTCTCTTTCTCTCATCACTTCATCACTCTCATCACTTTATTGCTCTCATCACTTCATCACTATCATCAATGTATTGCTCTCATCACTTCACCACTCTCATCTCTTCATTGGTTTTTCTTTTTCATTTTGTAAACAATGGTGGGATACAGATCCATAGGTCACAGCTTTTTTCCAGAATACACAACCCTTTTGTCAATCCCTGCCTCTGCTACTTCCAAAGATATTCCAGAATCTCTATTTTGAGCCCACTTTTGCTGAAAAGCCCTATTCTTTCCACATCTCTGTATTTTTTTTCAAATCATCTCCTCCCATATTGTTCCCTCCCATCCAAATACTTTGATTGGGATGAGTATCAAAAGGGATTCAATTCATTGTATAAAACTTTGGGTGTTGCAAGACCTATTCTTGCCATGTATCTGTATTTTTTTAAATGATCTCCTCTCATCTTGTTCCCTCTCCTCCACATACTTTGATTGGGGTGAGGATCACAAGGGATTAAATTTGTTGTATAAAATTTTGAGGGTTGCAAGCCCTATTCTTGCCATTTATCTGTATTTTTTTCAAATCATCTCCTCACATCTTGTTCCCTCCAATCCATATACTTTAATTGGGGTGTGGATCAAGAAGGATTCAATTATTGCATAATGTTTTGAGTTTTGTGTTAGAAGAATTGCAGCTGAATAAAAAGGATGGGTGTGGAAATAACAAGGGATCAACCATGATGTTTCATTGCATAGATTAAAAAACAAAAAAAAATTGAAAATCATTTACAGACAACATACAATCAAACCCAAGCAAAAAAATAGGTAAAAACACCTTTCATTAGTCATATTATCATCAAGGTTGATTATCAAAAAACATTGAAAAAACAATTATACCAGTTGAATTTTCAACTGATCATTGATTGCAGTAAATGATATGAGTTGGTCAAAGATCAACCAGTTTGAGATTGTCTGGGACAGGGAATGGAGTAGTTTGATATCCTTGCAGCCAAAGACAGGGATCAAGTTGATTTGATCAATGGTAGCAAGAGTGTAGGTTCAATTGATCTTGAGTTGATCATTGATGGTGATGAGATGATTGAAATTGATGGTGGAGATGGTGAGTTTCAGAGAGAGGATGAGATCTTGAGGGTATTTTAATCAAGCCAAGGAGTTGATCAAGATAGGACATGCTGGTTCAAAGCTGGGAAATGAGTTGATTAATAATTGGAGGAATTGGTTTGAGAGAGGGGTTTGATGATGGTCTCCAAGTCTGCAATCATCTGGATCTTATTGCACTGTCTCAGCCTGGTTGTTCTTCTTCTTATTTCTATCTTTTTCTTGGTGGTCATGATGATGGATTTCTTGGGCCTTGAGGTCCATGCCTTGATTGAAGCTAGTCTTAACACCATTATGATCTTGACCAACAATGTTGAAGGTGCTCCTCAGTTGGTTGATTTGATGATCTTTGGCTCGATCAAAAAAGGTTTTGAATTTGACAAAGGGTTGAATGAGTTAATGTACCCTGTGGATGAGCAAGAGGATTAACTTGATTTGAGCTTGGTTTGATGCTTCAAGTCAAAAGGAAGCACCTCAATGGATGAATTACCTGAAGGACTTGATTTTGGTAAATTTGAATTGATGAGTTCAATCAATCAATTGGGATTTTAATGAGTCCATCAAGCTGGATTACTTGCACTCTTGACTGTTTCATCTAAAAAAATGAGGTGAGTACAAATAATCCATGTGATTTGATGAGCAAAGTGTAAATCCGTGAGACTCTGTTGATTAGAATCAATATTGAGAATCACTCCATAATTTTTTGTGATAATCTAATTCTAGTGAAAACCATTGAGCACAACAGTCAATGGAAACATTCCTCAATTCCTGTTTGGAATCATGCAGTTCCAGTGTCAAAGCTTGCAAAACCCAGAATTTTGGTGCTCCAAAACCAAAACTATAGCCATAAGACTCAGTTTTTCCAGTATAAGGACAGCTAAAACCCTCAAAAAAACCTAAAAAATGAATGTAAAACCAAAAATAACCTATAGTCACCCAGCCAAAGTGCCCCTCTATCTGAGGTGGATTAGAAGATACAGTCCAAATCAACCTTGGCCTACCCATAACCACAATCAAGTGCCACAGATCAGTGAAAGACACACAGAAATACCAGGGAAACCCACAGAAAATTCAATTTAAATCCCATAAAAACAAAACCACAACTTGGCCAAGCTATATGCATACCAGAAGTGATTATGCAATCATCCAGAAAAACTTAACCACAACTCATCTGGGATTTAAAGCCTATCAAATGTTCCAGAACAACAGTCCAACTGCACCACCCACAAGTCAACCACTCCAAAAACCTAAAACACAAGCCATCCATTGACACATTTCACTACCCATCACAGATTTGGTGAAAGGTGGCACCCCCCCTGAAGACTATAAATAGAGGGCCTCCCTCCAGCCATTTTTCCCCCCATCCCCCCAGGTCCTCAGCCTGAGGAGGTAACCCCCCTATAAAGCCACCCCTTATAAAAGGTACTAAAACCTTAAAAAAGGGTACTAAACTCCTATATAAGGTCCTAAAACCTTTTAAAAGGTGCAAAGCCCCTATAAAACCAATAACCCCCTAAAAAGATATTAAACACCTATAAAAGGATTGTAACCATTATCAACAATAACCAAGCCTTATGAAGCATATCTACCACCACCATAAATGATCCCTTAAACCATATCTAAAGCATCATCATCATTGAATATCATCCATCATCATTATCCACAACCATAACCATCACCATCCACTATCATTACCCCATGGCTGTGACCATCAGAACCATTGCACCATAACTCAATCATCAATCACCATCAAAATTCACCATCATCATCCATCATCAGTCATCATCATCCCCTACCTCAATCACCATCATCATCCATCATCACCATCCATCATCATCATCATCAATCATCATCACCACCTACCTTGATCATCACCATCACCATCCATACTATGAACATCATCCATCCATATGGCATCATCACCCATCCACACTGTGAGCATCAACCACCTATCCATACTATCATCACCCACCTTCACCACCATCAGTTATCAAGTATAGGCTCAACTGTTTCAATCATATTCAATCACCTCCTGTAACATCAAAGGGTATCAATCAGTAACAAATAAAACAAGATAAAAATATAAAGGATAAGACTAGATAAATGATTCTTCCCTTACTCAGCTTCTATTCTTCAAGTCACTTATCTTATCCAACACTTTTTCCTTACAAAGTCTGAGCATTTTTATCCTAGGCCTGATAGAGACTACTATAGTAGCACCTCTATTTGAAAATCAGCCACCACTCTATTTTCTTTTATTGTTGTGAGACTTGATTTATTACTCAGAGGGGAATGAAATTCAAAAACACCCTTAGTATTACTCTATCTTATAGATTTGGTACTGAATTCCCCCTCTAGTGACAGCCAGCAAGCTATTTGCTAAACTCCACCCAATCCCAAATGAGTCTCTACAGTGTTCTCTGTATAATATCTCTTTTGCAATCTTATTACATTCTTGTTTTGGTGATTGTTGGCAAGTATGATCTATCCTCAGCCTTCTTGGGTAGAATCAATAATATTTTCAAAATTGATCATTTAAACACCTGGGTCTCAACAAGTCTCCAGTCAGTTATCTCAGAGCTTGTCTAACAATAATGGGCAAAGGGGGATAGATGGACAGTATTAACCCAAGATGGACCAAATTCCTTACCTTGGATACTCTGCCCAGCCATGCAGCCAAATCCTTCAAGTGATGTGATTTAGCTTCTTTGGAGGCTGGGTTCCAGCTTGGAATGAGTAAATTTGAGCAGTAGGGCTGCAATTAAAGTTGCTAAAATTTAAAAATACATACAAGAAAGTAAATTAGCCAATAAAAAAAGATAATTCAAACAAGCTTTACCTAAAAAAAAAATCAATGGCCCAAGGGAAATTGGACAATTTAGACTCAACTGAGGGCTTGGAGATGGTTCATCTGTATCAAGGGCAAGTAGGATGGCTGGAGGCTTGATGGGGAAGTCAGGGTGAGGATGAGAAGGTGTGAGTTGAATCAGTCTAGCTTGATGAGAATAAAACTGTTGATGATGAGACTCTGGAAGGATTAAGTAGTAAACTTGGAAGAATTGAGTCTAAAAAGGTTGTTGTAATTGGGATCTAGTATACTCAAGCTGGATATTTTGTGTTGAGAATTTGATGATTAAATCTTGGAGGTGTGGATGGGTTTTTTGCATGCAATGGGTGGTGGATGCATGATGATTCATAAATGGTGTATTTGATGTTTGAAATCCACCATTTCCATGAAACACACCATTTTGAAATAGACCAGTTAGGGGTATGTGTATTTCAGAAACCCACCATTAATATGGCGGGTTTGGTCAAAAAGAAATGGCAGGTTTTCTAACTCTAATACACCCTAATCTTATAAAACAATGAAGCAAATAGGGGAGTATTTTTAATTTGGAGTGGGAGGGGAATTCAGAGAAAGATAAGTGCAAGGCCTTAAAGAAGAAAACAGAACCACTGGAAACTTATATGTTTTGGCCAGGAGGAAACCATTGCATGGTAATTTTATCCCCATACTTATGGGGGCTGGGCCAGAAAGGTGGTTCAGTTTCCTTCATGCTTCTTGGAAATTTTTATCCAAGATTTCATGCATTAATCTTGGGCCCTTGAAGATTGGGTTTGAATAAAGCTTTCTCATCATTTCTTTCCTGAATTCAATACAGTCTTCCAAGTTACTCCTCAAACAAATGGCTGCTGCTCTAAATCCACAGCTCCCATCCACTATAAAATCTTGAACATGTGATATATGTTGAATGGCTGTTTTGAGTGAAATAAATCTTTGTATGGGAACCAAAACTTGAAATCAGAATTTTTGTAAAATAAAATAGGCTCTAAAGATGAAACTAACTTCTTCAACTCAGACTTGGTAAAATATTGCAGAAGAAGAATAAGATAATTTGCAGGAAACCTAGAGGAAAAACCCAAATAAAATCAGAAAAAAAATGAGAAAATATCAAATGTACTCACTTTCTCACTCATTGTGGTTGCTGTTTGTGCTAAAAAATTCCTTCCAGGAGGATTTTAAGGATCATAACCATCTTCATTGGATACCTTTTGTCTCTTGATTCTTGTTCCGTAATTGTATTTAGGAGAAGCAACCCACTTATTCATAATGTTTCCAGGCCTCTGATAAAAGTTTGAATGAAAAAATCAATGAATAATAATATCAAAAAAAAAATAAAATCAATTGAAAGCTCACCCTTGTAATAACATCCAAATCTGGAATCTCTTCATTTGTTGAATCTTCCCCTTCATCCAAATGTTGCACCTCTTCATCTTCTGAATATTCCTCTCCAGTCATAAATTCATCCCATGTTAAAAAAATGACAAGGAATAATTAAAAAAAATTCATTGTAGAAGAAATAAGTATAGATATAAATTTACCTCTTCTTCTGATTCCTCCTTATATTTTCCCTTCCCCTTTCCCTTTATGGCGTCCCACTTTCTTGAAACCTGCACACATAGAAAAAAGTATTAATTATGAAAGTTAATAATTTTTCAAAAAAATAGTGACTGAACTTTGAATTTGCTATGAATTTCTTCTTTGGCCTTCCTCTCCTCTTTGGCTCTTCTAAATACTCAAAAGCATATGGATCTCTTTTACTTGAGTGCCAAGATATCTTCTTGAACTTATTTGCTTCTCCTTTGGGTCTTCCTCTTACTTTGTATCTCTTAGTGGAATTGGGCTCTTGGATCAGAATAAGTTGACATCTTCCACTTTATGGCTTCTTGCTTTCAGCCAGATAATATTGCTGTTCTCCAGATGGCAACTTGCAGAATTATTAAAAAAAATTGGTAAGATATAGTTGTTAATTACTGATGTCAATGGGAATTCAAGGGTTTCTGATTCCTCAGTTGAATCAGGTTCCAGAGTTAACTGGAGAAAGAAAAATCAAAATAAATCAGGAAATTATTAACTTGAGGTTGAATCCAAAAAAAAAAAAGCAAAGCAAAGAAAAAAACTTACTGAGAAAGAAGCTTTGACATGCCACTGGGAAAATCTTCAAGTTGGGAGATTTCACCATTTCTGAAAGCTAATTTTACTTTTTTTGAATACATGGTATACCCATTCAAGAAAAGTAATCACAGTTGGTGCAAGTGGTGGAAGATTCAGGAACTTGATGAAATGAATGAATTGTTTTGAGGGCAAAGTGGCTGAAGTTTCCAGAAAGATGATCCACAAAGTGAGGTAAATCAATGAGATTCTTGAATTGTTGCTGAGAGGCTTCAATATCTCTCTCATGGTTTTTAATGGTGATGTAAATTGTTAATATGCTGAACTGCATTAGAAAAAGAGACAATAAATGAATTGATGAAAAATTTGATTTAGGAGTGGAGTGCTTCTATTTTTGAGTTACTTGTTTTTTTCCCAAGTGATAGTTTGTTTTGCCAAATAGAAGAAAAATTTACTTTTTTAGAGGAATCCAGTCCTCAATAAGGTATTCAGACGTGGGAGGATTCCAGAAAGATAAATTTTGGTGAAGTTTTCCTGATAGCTTAATTCAGATTTGGAATTGACCAGCTGATTCAATATTTTCTGGAAAAGCTTCCATTAATCTTCAGATTTAAAGTTCTTCCTGCAATGGGTTTGAATAATTTTGGAAATGTGCCAGAGACAGAGAAGATGATGACAGGAATGGAAAACCTTTTCAATGGAACTAATAAGTGCTTATTCTTTGTTTTTAACAATCAAACTGGGTTCTTGATTTTCTAAAATATTGAGAAGTTGATTAAGTTCCCATTCATGGTTGTTTTTTTTCTCTTAAGATAAAAAATAGAAGGAAACTGAGAATTCTTTTTAACAATTGGTTACCCCAACAATATGAAGAAGTTGCATTCCAAACTTGTTTGTTTTTTATGTAAAGCCCATCATTATAAGTGGAGGGAAAGTTTTGGAAATTTTTATTTAATCAGGGTGTGGATTGAAGACAGAAATGAATTTACCATTCACATTTTTCATTTTGTAGAAAAAAGAAGAATTCCAGAGTTCCAGTATGAGTGCTTCAATGGAAGTTTTTCCATCAAGGTCATTTTTTGTATTTTTGATTTTTTTTTATAAATGGTATTCATTTTTGCAAGAGCTATTCATATTGTGTATTATTTTCCTTGAATTGAAGTCATATTGCTTTTTTTGCATACTTTCCCTTGAATATTAGAGAATTTTTGAATTAAGACTAATGAGGAATCAATAATGCTCAAGAAATTTTTAGTTCATATGGCATTATCTGGTTTTCTTTTCCATAGAGACTCATTAACTTTTGTTCTAGGCCCTGCTTAATTCAAATTTTGAAATTTATTTTCATTCTCCCTTCCGATAGCTTCTAAATCATTCAAACCTAAAGAAACGCCTTCAAAACTACTAGAATGACACCTTTTTTCAAAAACAGCCTATTTTTTTTTGCTGAATTGAAGATTTGGTGTCAGTTTAGTAATTTTTTTATTAAAATGATGCCTTCTGACATGCTTTCCCACTCCAGGAATTTTTTTAAACTTTGAAAATACATGGCACTACAAAAAAGGCATTAAAATAGAAATTTAAGGTCTGCCACACTTTTTTGAGGTTTGCCAGACTTCCTGGGGTGGGATAACACGCCTTTCAAAGGTGCTTTGGTCCCCCAAAGGCCTTTAAAAATTAATTGAGGTTCTGGGGGAAAAATAAAAGTCTTGATTTGGAAACCAGGGTGTAACTTTGGCCACCACACCAAAAAAAAGTTAGACCTTGTATGCCACATTTGAGAAATACAGCGCCATTTGGCAACATATAAGTAAAATTTTCCATCCCCATGCACACTGTAACTTGCAGCCCACATTTGTGCTGGGCCAAGACTTACACAGTCAACCCTGCAAGTCTGGGGGGTGTAAATTGCAATACCAATGTTAATATTTTATTGGAAAAAAGGTATTTTGAGCCTCTTCTGCAGACATGTACACTTAAATCTACAGTTCTGTGGTTGAAAAATGAAGCCTAAGGCTCCACATCCCTTTTGGGGTCTTTCTGGGGTATAATTTTTTGGAGAATCCAAATATAGACACCAATTGAGTAAATTTAATAAGTAAAAATTCAATAAATGTAATTTTTTTGCAATAAATTTGAGCCTGATTTCAGATTAAAAAAAACTCCACGCAGTATGAGAAAAATAAGAAAATTCATTATAATTCATTTTCTTCACACCAAATGGAATATTTCTGGTGGAATTTAAATAAATTTAAACCAAAAATCAGAAAAATAAAAAGATGCTACATGAAACTATTTGATGCTTGTAATTCAAATAATTTGAAATATTTCAACAAAAAACATCAATTACATAAATAATCATAAAAAATATGAGCAAAATATTTCTTTGAAGAATATTAAAGATTTCTGATCAAATTTAAATGCCTTTTACCAAGAACAATAAGAAATAGAAAAATTCTCCATTTATCTATTTCATGAGTAGAATTAATTTATATTCAATTCTTTCTACAAAAGATTTTTCAAGAAAAAAAAACATCAAATATAGGAAATTGATTTACTTCAAAAAGAAGAGTCATTTCCAGTGGCATTCAAATACCTTATATCAAAAATAAAAAGACATAGAAAAGCTCCAAATGTTCCTATTTTATGAGGAGAATACAAATCTTCTGAAATATCCCAACAAATAATTCATTCATTAACATAATAATAATGATAAAATCAAAAATTTATTTATTTGAATAAAACTGATATTTTTCATGAAGTGTAAATATATTTTTTCAAAGGATTAAAAAGCTTATGAAAATAAAAAATAAACAAATTGAATGAGATGGAATCAAATATAATTTAAAATCATAAAAAAAATCCTTCAAATGCAAGAATAATTAAAGAAATACCCAAGCAAGATTTCTTTATATAGAAGTTGAAATTAGGGTGTATCAAAGTAAGCAAAACCACCATTGGAAACCGCCATTTTTTTGACAAAACCTGCCATTTTCAATGGCAGTTTTCTGAAATACACATACCCCCTAACTGGTGTATTTCAAAATGGCTGGTTTCATGAAAATGGCAGATTTAAAACATCAAACCCACCATTATGCACCATCATCCATCCACCATCCATCCCATGCAAAACACCCATCCACACCTCCACCTCAGCAAATCCATACCAATTCCATATCCATTGTTTCACACACATCTCATCACCATTTCTTCACATCTCTATTGCTTCAAATCTCCATTTCTTCACGCAAATCTTATCATCATCTCATCACCGCACATCACATTACCATCCTTCTAACCATGTCTAATCAAACTTCCCAACATCATGTTGAAAACACAAAAAAGCTGACTGAAATTTTAACCACTGGTCCCTCCTTCCTCCTGCTCACCAAAAATCCTTACCCACCACCTCCACCTTACCTATAAACTCCACCTCACCCACTGCCACCACCTCACCCACCACCTCCCCTCCTCCTTTGGTTGGAACCCCTGGTAAGCCCCCCCCCTCCTCCTCATTCTCCTCCTCTTCCTGCCCCTCATTGGTTGCTGATCCTATGATCATTCAACCTCTAGGTCCACCCACACCTCTTTGCTCAATCTGCCAGGTAAGCTCCCCCCCTCCTCCTCTGCCCCCACCGGCAGTCTCCTCCTCTTCCTCCACCTCTGCTGCTGCCCACAATTGATTGATTGATTTCCGGCCGCCTCCTCCTCTGCCGCTGCCTGCAATTGATCAAACAATTTTGGGCGGCAGCCTCTGTCAGAAATCCAGTTATCACGCTGCCCTTACCACCCTGACCATCTTGCATTCAGCCAGTGGGCGCAAGCACCCAAGAACTAACCAGTTCACTTGGAACTGCCCTGGTTACCTGTAAGAACCAACTCACTCTCTCCTTGTATCCTAATCTTCATCCCCTTTTCCGGAAACGGGTCAAAGAACTAAAAACTGAATCCTCACACTACCTTCAGGAAACCTGTCCTGAACTCAACTCCATTCTGGTGCGGATATTTCAACCATACCCAGGAGAACTAACGCTCAAGCTTATCACACACCAACTAGTGAGTGGCAGCCATCTATAAGAATGAAGCCAAAGAAGGTGCTTGTTCATTCTGCATCAATCTTGCCACAACTCTTTACCATCATTGAAAAAAGCTCCTAAAAGCTGACCACCTTTGAAACTCTTTCAATCACCTTACCCTCATCACTCTATAGACCATCTGCAGCGTATTCTGGATCCTCGTCTCTCAACCTCAGCTTTGGCTGCTGTAACTTGTAAAAGGCTTGGAACAAACTTACTCAGGCCCATCTCTTGACCACAACAGTACAAATTTACCAAACAACAACAGATTGATTCCTTCCCTTTTGGATAACACAGGTTGACATCTCTCTCTAATCTCTAACTTCTCTTTTCATTTTCCTTCCTTATTTTCTTTTCTTCTCTTCTCTCTCCTCCAATCTCACAAATTTTCCATCCCCTCTTAAGCAAAAGGGTTTTATTCCTGATCTTAGGTTAGTATAATCTTACGCACCTTCACTTACAATTGTTCATAGCTTCTATGATAATCCTAACAAAATAAAAATTATCTTAGTTTTCATACGAAACTCGCAGAGCCTCCTCCTCTGCTCCCACTGGCAATCAATCAATTGATTGCCGGTGGCCTCCTCCTCCTCCTCCCCCTCTGCTGCCGCTGGAAATTGATCAATTGATTTCCAGCAGCCTCCTCCTCCTCCTCCTCCTCTGCCGCCTCCATAAATTGATTGATTAATTTCCGGCGGCCCCCTTGTCCTCTTCCTCTGCTGCCACCGGCAATTTATTGATTGAGCGACGGAGGCCCCCTCCTCTTCCTCCTCTGCCGCTGCCGGAAAGCAATTGATTGATTGCGGGTGGCGGCAGAGGAGGAGGAGGAGGAGGCCGCTGCCAAAAATTGATTGGTTGTGTCCCTCCCCTCCTCTGCCGCCGCCAGAAATTGATTGATTGATTACCGGTGGCCCCCTCCTCCTCCTCTGCCGCCGCCGGCAATCACTCAATTGCCAGAGGTAGCCCTCTCCTCCTCTTCCGCTGCGAGCAGCGGCCCCCTCTTCCTCCTCCTCTGCTGCTACTGGCAAGCAATTGATTGATTGCGGGTGGGGGCAGAGGAGGAGGAGGAGGAGGCTGCCTCTGGCAATTAATTCCTGCCTCCTCCTCCTCTGCTGCCGCCGGGGGCCTCATCCTGCTTCTCCACTGCCGCAGCCAGCAGCCGCCTCCTGCTCCTCCACTGCCGCCGCCAGCAGCGGCCTCCTGCTCCTCCTCTGCCGCCACTGGCAGCAGCCTCCTGCTCCTCCTCTGCCTCTGCCGGCAGTTGCCTCCTGCTCCTCCTCTGCCGCCGCCGGCACTCAATTGATTGATTGCTTGCGGCCTCCTCCTGCTCCTCCTCTGCCGCTGCTGTCAATTGATTGCAGGTGGCCTCCTCCTCTGCTTCTGCTGGAAGTTGATTGTGGATGGCAGCCTCCACCACCACCTCCTCCTCTGCCTCCGCCGGCAATTGATGGATTGATTAAGGGCTGCAGCCTTTTATGGACAAATTTGATTTCCTGGGGATGAGTGCCCATGGGTGATATGACCATCCAAAGTACACTTGTTGGGACAGGTACATTGGCCCATCTGGCAATGGCACACTTAGCTTAGTGGTTGAATCATCACTCATTTATGTTGAGGTCATGGGTTCAAAACCCATAGTGTGCAAAATTCTGGATTGTAGATCTTCCACTAGCCTCAAAATGTCATACAAAAAATTGAATTCCTTGTTGATTCTTGCCCTTTGCGGTTGGGAGGGAAAAACATGGGAGGAGATGATTCAAACAACATATAGAGATGTGGAATTGCCAATTGATCTCCAATCAATCTCTCAATCATGAATTTATTGATCAATTAATTGGAAATTGATTGCTGGATTGATTTCCAATCAATCAAACAATCTCAAAATTTGATACAAAAAATTGAATTCCTTGTTAATCCTCACCCCAATCAAACTATACGGTTGGGAGGGAAAAAGATTGGAGGAGATGATTTGAAAAAAATATAGAGACTTTGAATTGCCAATCCATTTCCAATTGATCTCTCAATCAATATACAATCAATCCATGAATCAATTGAGCAATTGATTGGCAATTGATTTCTGGATCAATAACCATTAACCTTAGAGGATGGAGGTTGGCCAACTTTTGATTCATTAGGGTGTATCAGAGTTTAGCAAACCCGCCATTTTTTAATGGCAGGTTTCAAACCAAATCTGCCATTTCAAACCTGCCATTAAAAATCAAAAAAAACACTTATTTCACATCAGATGTGTCAGAGTTACCTGGAAATAAGTGTTTTTTTCAAATAAAGTATTTAAAGTCTTCCACCAACTGTCCACGTCATCCACCCCTTCCTTCCCACCTCCTTCTACCTCTGACCTCATTGCAAATTTTTTACCTCCAGCCTCATCATAAAAAAAACACCACTCTCATCACTTTATCACTCTCATCATCACTCTCATCAATTTATCACCCTCATCACTTGATCACTCACCACTTTATTGCTCTCATTGCTTCATTGCTCTCATCACTTCATTGGTCTCATTGCTTCATCACTCTCATCACTCTACCTCCAACAAGAACTTTTACCTCCAACCTCATCCAAAGAATCCAATCATTGTTTGATTGCTCTTGTCACTTTATTGCTCTCATCACTACATATCTCTCATCACTTTATCTTGCTTGTCACTTTATCCCTCTCATCACCTTATTTCCCTTACTCTTTCCAAATGGCCCCTCAGCAAACCTTCCCCTGCAAGTCCACACAAAAGTCCAAAAGCACCAAAGCAAACATTGCCAAGGATCTCCACAAGAAAGAATCCTCCCCCATCAGCTTCCAAGGGCTCAAGTCAGTTCAAAAGAGCTGAATAAATTATCCTGGTCAACTGGCTCAAAATTCCTTTCAACTATGATGCCTGCTTTGGTTCCCACAATGAAACACGTGTTGGCCAACCTCCATCCTCTAAGTTCAATGGTTATCTCCTGATGGCCAATGAACTCAAGAACAAAACAAAAGGTAGGCTGGATCTGTCATCCAAACAGATGAGGGAGAAATTCAAGAATTATTGAGCCAAGTACAAAAAGGCCCACTCCATGTCAATCTCCACTGGCTTGGTATCACCGACTCTGACAAAGCCAAGGGAATCAACTTGGTGGTTGATAAGTTGGAATCCATTTGTCCTTTTTATATTCAGATGGATGGAATCTTTGGAAAGAAGGCCAAAATCACCCCTTTAGCCACTTTTGATGCCCAACAATCCAATTCAGTCCACACTGAGGACTTGGCTGGGGATGCTCAGCCTAGCAATGGTGATCCTGAAGAAAACTTTTCCTTGGAGTGTCCCCCATCTGATTCCAAGGAGGATATTCAAACGCAATCAGCTCCACTCATGTCTACTTTCATGTTATTTGAGGATTCAAACCATACCTTGGACCCCTCCCCTCCTTCTTTGGATTTCTCTCTTCCTCTGTTAGCATATCTCATCAACCTTGCTGATGTGGAACAAGATACTCCTCAGTCTCAATTACCCTCAACATTGGTTCAAGTAAGGAACCAGCTCTTTTCTCTTCCATCTGGTTAATCCTGACTTATTTAGATTGTAAAAAAACAGGCTCATCCATTCCGGAATGGCCAAAACCTCAAGCCAATGGGGCCTCTCACATTTCCTTCAAACACTAGTGACAACTTTCCAACTCAAACCTCCTCTGCCAAGGGTAAGCAAAAGGCCTCCAAATCCATCAATATCAACCCCAAAAGTCATCAAAAGAGAAGAAACACTTCCTTTTTTTCAGGCTTTGAAGAAATCATGGAGAAGCAAGATTCATGTAAGTCCATTGGTTGACCTTGCTTTCAAAATCATGCTCATTGCTTTTCCCCTGCAAAAAACAGTCAAATCACAAAGTGAATCCTAAAAACTTGAGTTTGAAAAGCAAAAGTGGGATTTTCAACTGGCCATGGATGTTCAAAAGCAGAAATCCAAGAGTTTGGCTCATCAACAAAAATTGGATGCTGAGTGGAAGTTGAAACAGGCTGAGCTACAATTTCAAAAAGAGGAAAAGGAGAAGGATTGACAGCAAGCACAACTGGAAAAGGAGAGGGAACAACTTGCAACCAAAAAAAAGGATAAGGTATCAATAGCCTTGGCTTGCATTGGTAGCAGTAGAACAGTAGATGAAATACAGCAGATAACTCAAATTCTGGGCTTGTAAATATATTTGCATGGGTGAAAGAAAAAAAAAAAATTTTTGATCACAATGTTTGAGAGTATTCTTAACCCCACCAACATACAGATCTTTTTTGTTTTTATTTATATTTTTTTTCTAGAGTAAATTTGGCCATTATTCAAGTCCCTAATATTGTTTCTAGTTGTTTTATTAATTTGAAGTGACATGGCCATTCTGGTATGGGTTGCTGTCTCCACAGCAGGAAAGGTACAGTGCTTATACTTATTAGCTGCCCAAACCATTTTGACTATACCTTTTTGCTTGAAATCAATTCCAAGCCAAGGTTGGGAAAAAAAATTGGCCATATAATATCAATATTTGTCCATATTTTCAATAAGTCAACCATTTGATTTCTTGGTTGGAACCACAAGTAAAAAGGAGTAGCCTGAGATTTTGCCTTTGTCAATATGAGGAGAGTTGTAAAAAGAATCCAAGGTGAAAGTTATGTGTGGGGAGCAATCAAAAGGTGTAGGCTTGGAACCAATTTCCAACAAAGAGAAAGAGGGAATGTTTTTGTCCTTCATGGTATCACGGTTTGATTCAAAGGAAAGTTTGGCCAAATTGCAAAACATTTGTCCTAGAATTTGAGATACTTTGTTGGCCTTAAGGTTGAGGAAAGCATACTCTTGAGGAGAAGATCTAATGGATGATTTCTTCACATACTGTCCAAATAACTATAAAGGGTGCATTGATTTTTGCCATCCAACTGCCCACATTTTTCCACCCCAAGATCTTGAAGGACCAATCAGGTTGACAAATTTTTTTGACTGGTGAAGGAAAGTTGTCACAAAGTTGATGTCCTTCTTGTCTTGGTCAGAAAGTTTCTCCAATGGGACAAATTTGATCATTGCAATAAGGGCTTGATGATCAGATCAATTGAGGAAAATTACTTTTCCCCGGTGGAAGAAATGAAACCATTTGATTGTTTGTTTTGCTTGCTCAAACTCTTCCTGGGTTGGCTTTCAACTATTATTTTTTTTTTCCGCAACAATTGAAGGGTACAGATCCAAAGGACATGGTTTCCAACCCAACCAGACCACCTTTTCATTAATACCTTCCTCAGAAACCTCCCAAAATATTTTGGAATCTCTCATTTGATTCCTCTTTTGGCAAGCAGACCTACTCACCATGAAAAAAAGGGTGCACCTTCCGGCAGGTGTAGCACCTGAAACTTGTTTTGACTTTGTTTTGACTCTGAGAAAACTCTGTTTCTAACTTGAGTTGAAACCTGAGAAAAGTTGTTTGTATCAGTTCTTGAGGATTACAAGTAATTCTAGTGCATGCATGGAATACCAAACATTTAGAATTATTCAGAATGTCAATTCTATGTAATAAATAAATTTGAGGATATTGCCAAGAAAATCATTTTTATTTCAATTATTAATTGGATTTAATCAAATTTTTGGGGTTAGTGTGAAATATTAGTGATAATTATCATTTTCATTACTTACATGGTCAAAAGGGAGAACAACTTATTCTGAAAATACCAATTTTTTTTGATTCTTGAAAACGTGTTGATTCCAAAAGTTACACCATTCATGACCCATTCACAACCCAGGGTTGTGAATTTAGCATGGCCTGTGATTTTTTATTATTTATTTATTATTTATTTATTTTTTTGATTTTCTTTCATTTTTGATTATTTTTTTTATTTTTTTATTTTTGATTTTTATTTTTGATTTTTGATGTTTTATTTTTAATTTTTTAATTTTTTGATTTTTTTTTTTGATTTTTTGATTTTTTTTTTTTGGCTTCCTGTCAGCATGATGGTCAACTTAGCACAAGTCAACCACCACACTAACAGTTTACAATTGCATGGTCAAGCCCCAAACAGTCCCTGCTGCAAAATTGAAGGGGCCGCGCAGGGATCAACTCTTGGGGAGGTGGACAACTTATTGTAAGTTGTCCATCAACCCAACAGGGTAGAAAAAAAAATCAAAAAAAAAAATCAAAATAGAATCAAAATAAATCAAAATCAAAATGAATCCAAAAAAAATTACAAAATTGGAAAAAATCAAAAAAAGAAATAAAAGAAATTGGAAAAAACTAAATAAAAGTTTTAAAAATTACAAAAAATTACAAAAAATATAAAAAGATATGAAAAAATACATCAAAACACAAAAAAATATACAATAATATACAATAATATACAAAAATACAAAAAAAACACCTGAGAAGTGGCTATGTGAGGGGGAGGCCCCTGGACCCAATTTGAGTTCTGCAAGCCCAATTTCTGGGTCCTGCTTACTATATAGGAGGTCACATCAGTGAAATGGGTTGGAAAAAATTGAATTTTTGATGATGCTTCACAGGCAACGTTTGTAGTGAGAATGAGCCCTTGTCTGAGAAGTAAAATCAACATTCTAGAAGAGTTTTCAATCATCAACAAAAAAAATCTTTAGGATATTCTAAACATATTCCTTGTGACCCTTCAAAGAATAAATTCATATGTAAAAAAAAGTAAACATATATAACAATATATAAAAAATCAAGATATCAGATAATATGTAAAAATGGGCAGAAGTATAAAACAATATAAAAAAGATGAAAAAAGATGTAAAAGATATACAAAAAATACAAAAATATAAAACAATACAAAAAAAACATAACAAGGTATAAAAACATAAACATATAGAAATTATGAAAAAATGGAAAAAAATGAACATTTGAAATCTGTTCACCATTGAAAGTTCATTTTGAGTTATGCCACAAGACCCAGGTTGAGTCATGAATGTTTCTTAAAAAAGTTGTGAATTGAGTGCCACCATCTTTTGATTCTTTATTTTTTTGTTTTTGATTTGTTTTGATTTTGTTTTGATTTGATTCTGTTTTGTTTTGAGTCTGTTTTTTTTTATTCTGTTTTTTTTTGTTACCCTGTTGGGTTGATGGACAACTTACAATAAGTTGTCCACCTCCCCAAGAGTTGATCCCCACGCGGCCCCTTCAATTTTGCAGCGGGGACCATCTGGGGCTCAACCATGCAATTTGCAACTGCCAGTGCAGTTGTCAACTTGTGCTAAGTTGAGCATCATGCTGACAGGAAGCCAAAAAAAAATCAAAAAAAAAAAAAAAATCAAAAAATCAAAAAATTGAAAATAAAACATTAAAAATCAAAAATAAAAATAAAAAATAAAAAAAAATCAAAAAATCAAAAAATCAAAAAAAATCAAAAAAATCAAAAAATCAATAAAATCAATAAAATCAATAAAATCAATAAATAAAAAATGAAAAATGAAAAATGAAAAATGAAAAATCACAGGCAGGGCTAAATTCACACCCCCGGGTTGTGAATGGGTCATGAATGGAAATTTACAAACCCAGAGTTGGGAACAAGGTTGTTCACTACTGCAGAAATTTTCAATCTTGTTAATTTAAAGAATTAAAAATCATCATCAAATAAAATGAAATAGAAACTAATATAAAAAAATGTGAAATAATGTAAAACGGTATAACACAATTTAAAACAAAATAAAAAATATTAAAAGATGTCAAAAAATACATAAAAATATCAAAAACATATAAAGAATATAAAATAACATACAAAAATGTGAAAAAATAAAATGAAAAAAAATTGCAAAAACAATATACACAAATATTGAAAAATATGGAAAAATACAAATAAATAAATATATATATATAACAATTCAAAACAAAAATGGGTGGGTGGGGGGGAAGCCCCTTAAACCACATTTAAGTTCTCCCAGCTCAAATTCCCAGTCATGCCATACTATATAGGAGTTCCCATCCCTGAAATGGGGTTGAAAAAATTCAATGTTTTATGATGCTTCACAAGCACCGTTTGTAGTGAGGATGAGCTAGTGTATGAGGAGGAGAATCAACAATGTAGAAGAGGTTTCACGCATCAAAAAAATCAATCTTTAGGATTAGTTTAAATTTATTCTTTCTGAACCTTGAAATTGTTAATAGACACAATAGACAAAAATACAAAACAATGAAAAAACACAAAAAAACTTACAAAAATCTAAAAAAAAATGGAACAATATAAAACAATATAAAGAAAAAATATATAAAAACAAATAAAAAAATATGTAAAAAATATAAAACAATATAAAACAATATAAAACAATATAAAAGAAAATTTAAAAAAATATACCAAAGTACAAAAAAATTCAAAAATATATTAAAATAGACAAAAAAATAAAAATTAAAAAAAAAAAATTGAAAAAAAAAATAAACAAAATTCATAAATATACACTTATAGCCCATCCAAAACTCAAATGGTTCAAGAGTCTTAAAATACAACCCATTGTGAGTTGTGAACAGGTTGTGAACAGGTTCAAATTAAGCACTGCTCAAAAATAAAATACATTAGAAAAATAAACAATGAAAAAAATGACAATAATAAACAAATCAAAAATCAAAAATCAAAACAAATATAAAGAATTCAAATTGAAACTTAACAAATTGAGTCAAATCCATATTAAACATACCAAAAGAAAAAGAAAAAGAAAAAGAAAACAATAAGCAGTAATTGTTTTTTTGAAAAAAGGCAAATGTATTCAGTGAAAACACAGATTCATTCTCACATGCAGGTTATGGGTCTGAAGGCATTCAGCCCTTGTTTCTTGCAATTTTTTCAATGTAATTTGCTGATTTTATTTTTTCCAAAATCAGATTTATATGTGCCACCAGGATGAACTTTCTTCTTTGGGGAGGAAAAAAGCAAACAAAAATTAGCCTAAAAATAATAATTGAATTTAAGATTTTTCAATAGAATTGATATCATTTCATTTTAAAGCTTGATACCATCCAAAAAAAATTTCCTTGTCACATAGCTCTAAACCAAAGTTCTTAACAGTGGTGATAGAAATATCAAATTAGAAATAAATTGAAGAGAAAACAACGAGTATTGATTGATCACAGAACTAAGAGCTAGAGTCGTCACAAGATGAAGAATAAGAGCCATGAGAAGCAGGAACAACAAAACAAAATTGAAGCACAAGAATTGAAACAAACAGGAAGCGTGGGCAACAGGAGCCCTGACATAGCTGAGGATGTTGAGCTGGCCAGTTGGTTGAGGTTGGGACAATGGTTCACTTGGGGTTGAGATGATAGGTTTGTGGTTGGATTGGGCCAGCTGTTGGTTCAGCAAAGGGGTGATTTAGTTGAGATTGATGAGCAGTCAGTGAGGTATGAATCTCACCAGGCATTCACAGCATGAAGGTTGGAGTTGAGTTTGAGGTTGAGGAGGACAAGTAGGAGGAGATTTGAGACAGAGTTGAGGCAGAAATGAGAAGGAAAGAAGATGAGTCCAGAAAAGAAAAGAAGAGAGGCAGAAAGGAATAAGTCGGGAGAGTGAAGAAGACCCCGAAAGAAGTATCAGGCCGCCTTGAGTGATGTGAGCGGCCGGGAGCACCTACCCGGTCAACCGGGGGCATGAGGAGCAGCCAGTGCGCGCCTGGCAGGATTGATGCTGAGAATTTCAACACGCCCCGTGCCTGGAGAGATGAAGGCCAAGACTGAGCGGACTGGTGAAAAGTGAAGAGAGCTACGGTTCCTTGAGGGAGGAGAAGGTGGACCGGAGAAGGTGCAGGCTGGAGAGACCTGTGCTTTTGGTGAGAGCATCCGCTGGCATGGCCTTGGATTTGATGAGGTGGACCTTGATGTTCCCTGACTTCAGTTTTTCTCTCATTCCCTTGGTTTTCAGATTGAGGTGTCTTGTTCTTGATTTGGACCCAAATTTTCCAAGTTTGTCCGTCAGCCGGCTGTTGTTGGTGTGAATAGTGATTGCAGAAAGCTTGGAAGAAAAGATTTTGCAAGTTAGGGCACTGATCCAAGTGGCTTCATGAAATGTGTCCACGAGTGCATTGAGTTTGGCATCCGTGGAGCTGAAGGTGATGTTTTTCTGTTTGCTGCTATTCCAAGACACCACACATCCAAAGACGGTGCAGAGGTAGCCGGTTTGCAATTGTCTGGTGGAGGGATCATCAGCCCAGGACGCATCGGAGTAAGCTTCAGTCAGAGAGGTGGGGTTGTCCACTCTCAGCCGCAGTTTGATGTCCGGAGTTCCTTTGAGGTACTTCCATGTCTTCTTTAACTCAATCCAGTGAGGCAGGCCGGGCTTGGTGTTGAATCATGACAGACTAGACACCGAGAAGCTTACGTTGGGCCGCAAATAGCAAGCAATATGGTTGAGGAGACCAATGGCCAATTGATAATTGATGTTTAGGGCCCGGAACTGTTTGAATTCTTCGTTGGTGGCGGTTTTGAGTTGCAGATTTTGTGTCAGGGGAGACTTGCTCATCCTTGCATCTTCAAGGCCGAGTTCCTTGAGTCCATGCGCAATATGGTTCGGCTGGATTAGCAGAATTTCCCCGTCCTTGACCTCTATTTTCATGCCTAGTATTGTGTCTGGATCCTTGGCAGTTGACCCTGCAAAGCAAGCCAAGAACTGCTTTTCAAAACCGTTGCCGTCGCCAACTAAGATTAAGTTGTCCATGTGAAAGAAGAGTTGGGACCTCCCGTCGTCCGACAGGTAGAGACACAGATCGCACGATGATTTGTTGAATCCTACGTCCTTGAACGAAGATGTGAGGGTCTCGTACCAATTCTTTGGCGCTTGCTTGAGGCGGTAGAGGGACTTTCTGAGCTTTAGGAATCGTGAGGTCCTTTTTGATCCCTTGGGGGTATGAATTATTACTTCCTTTTCAATAGGCGAGTGTAGGAACGCACTCTTGACGTCAAATTGTCAAATTTTCTGCTTAGACTTGAGGGCAAAGAGCAGCAGCAAGCGTAGCAAGGAGGGCTTTCTGGTTGGAGTGAAGGTTTCTGTGTAGTCAAGCCCCTCGATTTGATTGAAGCCTTGCACACACAGTCAAGCCTTGAATCTCACCGGGTGGCCATGGCAATTTTGTTTGATCCTGTAGATCCAGGTTGTCTTGAGATCATTCTTGGGCTCAGGACCGTTGTACTCTTCCCAAAAAAGTAAGTCTTCAATTGATCCTAGCTCCTTGTCCATTGCCTCAGTCCACTCAAGATGTTCCTTGCATCTTTGGGTGTCTTTGTATGATTTTGGCTCGTAGTGATGGTAGAATCCGTATCTCTGCGGCGGAGCAATTCAAGAGCAATCTCTTAGAGTTTGTCCTGAGGGTGCTGGAGGATGTTGTGCGGTTCTCAATTTTGGCTGAGTTGCTGGTGTTGGCAATGCGGAAGTGTCGGACGACTGATTCCCCAATTCAGATGCGGATTTTTTCTCCTTGGCAGAGCTGGCAGAATTGTCCAGCCGGTTGCAATATCCCATCCACAGAGCAGAGGGAGGTGGCGGAGCTTCCGGATCCGTTTCCTGAGGTTGAGATGAGTTGAGATTGTTTGGCCAGAGGTCGTTGTCAATGCTTAGCCCCGCCTGGGGCGTGTTTGGTCTGGGCATGTGGAGGAACTTGACGTGCTTTGAAGAGACAATAGAACCATGTTTTGTTAGAATCCGGTATGATAGGAGAAGGGGGTTGAAGCCTACTAAAGTGCCCTCCTTGCCCTTAGAGTCAAACTTCGCCCCTTTTAGCCTCTTGTTGATTAGGAAGATGCAAGGATTTCCAATTGGTTTGAGGTAGTTGGAGGGTAGTACCTTGTTGTGCATTTTTTCCCAAGGAGTCAAATCATTGCCTTTTGCCGGGATGTGGTTGAGCATAAGGCAGCAGCCCTTGACGACTTTGTGCCAGACCAAGGAGGGAAGACGACTGTCCTTGAGTGTGGCTCTTGTTGACTCAGCTATGGTAAGGTTGGATTGTTTGGCTCAGCCGTTGTGTTTGGGATGATAGGGCTCAGAGATGATGTGAGTGATGAGTTTTTCTTCAAAGAAAGACAACAGTCTTGAGTTGACAAATTTGGTCCCCCCATTGGAACAGACCTCTGAGGGATACACGCCGTGTTGTTGATGTTCTTTCTCAAGCAGGCCAATGATGATGTTGGTGGTCTTGTCCTTTGAGTTCATTGGGAAAGCGGCCAGGTATCCGCTGGCATTGTCCACGAGCGTCAGGATGAAGCGGTGGCCGGACTTGGAGGACGGTCGTATGGGTCCCATGAGATCCAGGTGGATCCGGTCAAAGACCTTGGTGGTTCCTGACAAATAGCAATTGAATGAAGCCTTTGTGATCTTGCTCTTGACACACTCAACGCATTGAAACTTGTGTATGACTTTGCTCGGAACTTGACGGATGAGTGGGCAAAGCCTGGTTAGGGAAGCATGACCAAACTTTCTGTGGATCTTGAGCAAGGAGTCCTCCGGTATGGTGGAAAGAGTAGAAACAAGAGATTTGGGATGAGAGGAAGACTGATGACAAGGCGTAGGCAGGCTGTAGAGGTTTTCCTTGATTGTACCATTCAGGACCGTCCTTCTGCCGTGGGAGACAGAGAATTGATTGTTGAAGGAATTAATGGTGCAACCTTTTCTGTGCAAGGCCCCAGCACTGATGAGAGTGATTGTGACGTCGGGGACGTAGTATGCGTTGGAGAGAGTCAGGGTGAGGTCACTCCAGTAGAGCGTGGCTGTGCCTTTTCCTTTGATGGGGAGACAGGATCCTTCTTTGCCCGTTTTGATTGGATTGCCTTTGTAGGGTTCCATTTGGCTGAAGAAGCAACTGTCTTTCAGCATGTGCATGGATGCACCGCTGTCAAGGAGGAATCTTTGGTTGGAGTCTCCGTGTTCGACCCACAGGTTGAGGAGAGCCAGGTAGTGGGCGGAGGGGGTTTCCGCTTTTTCTCTTTGAGGAGCCTTCTTTGCTTTCCATTTAGCCTGGTTATCTCTCCACCACTCAGGGGCCAGGTTGGGGTGAAGGTGCCAGCAGTCTTTGGCAGAATGATTCTTGTCTTGTACAGGGTGATGGTATCCTTCAATGCAGCGTCTTGACTTTGATCCCTTGTTGGCTTGCCAGAGGGGTGGGGTCTTTCCCCCAAAGAGTGCAATGTCTCCTTTCAACTTTGAGTTTGAAATGGATGATTGAGCTATGGACTTGTTATTCAGCTGCGTAAGATGGTTCAGCACCTATTTGACGGAGAGTTCCTTGTTGGAGTGCATGATCTGTCTCTTGAAGTTGTCCATGGAGGTGGGAAATTTAAAGAGGATAAGATATGTCACAATGTCATTGGGGAGCTTAATTCCAACCTCAGCCATCTTCTTGAGGCTAACTTTGACTTGAGTGATGAAATTAACAATTTTGTCGGGGTTGAATGAAAGGTACAAGAAGGTATTGAAGACCCAAGCTTGATTTGAAGCTTGTGACGAGGCAAATTTGTGAATAATGGCCTTCCACAGGAGCTTAGCTGAGTTCCTGTTTTTGGCCGTGACTATATTCTTGTGGGCGGTGGAGTCAAGCTTTGAGATGAGAAGAAGCTTCAGCTTGTCATTGATGGAGGCATCCAAGACCAAGGAGTTGTTGTTGATGGCGTAAGCGCATCCCCTAACGTCCATAACGGCGTCCATCTTGTCTCTCCAGATCCCATAGTTGTCATCTCCAAGGAGCGGTCTTGAGCATGGTTTGACAAAAGAAATCCATTACGCCCGATTAGGTATGTTCCTCTCTTAGTCTTTGAGTCAGTAATTGGTGGATTTTGGTGAGTTCTGTTTGGCTTTTAATCATGAAGAGAAAACAACGAGTATTGATTGATCACAGAACTAAGAGCTAGAGTTGTGAAAAGATGAAGAACAAGAGCCATGAGAAGCAGGAACAACAAAACACAATTGAAGCACAAGAATTGAAACAAACAGGAAGCGTGGGCAACAGGAGCCCTGACATAGCTGAGGATGTTGAGCTGGCCAGTTGGTTGAGGTTGGGACAATGGTTCACTTGGGGTTGAGATGATAGGTTTGTGGTTGGATTGGGCCAGCTGTTGGTTCAGCAAAGGGGTGATTTAGTTGAGATTGATGAGCAGTCAGTGAGGTATGAATCTCACCAGGCATTCACAGCATGAAGGTTGGAGTTGAGTTTGAGGTTGAGGAGGACAAGTAGGAGGAGATTTGAGACAGAGTCAAGGCAGAAATGAGAAGGAAAGAAGATGAGTCCAGAAAAGAAAAGAAGAGAGGCAGAAAGGAATAAGTTGGGAGAGTGAAGAAGACCCCAAAAGAAGTATCAGGCCGCCTTGAGTGATGTGAGCGGCCGGGAGCACCTACCCGGTCAACCGGGGGCATGAGGAGCAGCCAGTGCGCGCCTGGCAGGATTGATGCTGAGAATTTCAACATAAATACATAAGTCCCCAAATATTCCTGTTATGTGAAGATACTTAATTCAATCCATGCATTACATAAATGTTTTTCAGGATTATTCTGAGACCTTCCAGGAATCAATTTGATGTTTGACTCATAAACCACAACAAAGTCAAAACATGTTTCAATCACAAACCCAGGTGCTACACCTGCCGGCAGGTGCTGCCTTTTTTTCATGGTGACTCTTCCCACCTCTCTGTATGTTTTTCAAGCCATCTCCTTCCATCTTGTTCCCTCCAAATCCTATACTTAGATTGGGGTGAAGAATAAGAATAGTTTTGGATTTTTGTGTAACATTTTGAGGGGGCGGGAGAAGAATTGGACATTCACCAACAGCGGTTGAGGGATTGAAAAAAAACAAAACAAAAAAACCATCAGTCAAATGGGCATCATCAGTGAAACAAGATTGGATCAAAGAAAATGAAACCAAACCTGGAATTGATCCCAAGTTCACCAGAAATGGGATCACCAAAAAAAAAAAAAATGTACCAAAAAAAAAAAAAAAAAAACATGATATCAGCACCCAAAAAAAAAAATGATGGGGTGTGAGAGAATCGGGCCGGCCCTTCAGGTCGGGATAGGGTCGGGCTTCGGGTCGGGCTTCGGGTCGGGCCGAGCGGCAGAAGGAGGGGGTGCCGGCCAATGGTGGTCGAGGGGGGGGCGGGCCGGCGGAGGGAGGTGGGGGGGCCTGGTGGGCCGGCCAAGGGCAGTGGGGGGGCCCGGTGGGCCGGCCAAGGGCGGTGGGGGGCCTGGTGGGCCGGTCAAGGGCAGTGGGGGGGCCCGGTGGGCCGGCCAAGGGCGGTGGGGGGGCCGGGCAGGTGGAGGGAGCCGCGGGGGGGCCGAGGGCGGTGGGGGGGCCTGGTGGGGGAGCTGGGCCGGCAGAGGGAGGTGGGGGGGTCCAGCCAAGGGAGGTGGGGGGATTGCAAGTGAGCGGCAAGGGCAGTGGGGGGGCCGGGCCGGCGGAGGGAGGTGGGGGGATTGCAAGCGAGCGGGGAGGGCGGTGGGGGGGGCCCAGTTGGGGGGCTGGGCTGGCTGAGGGAGGTGGGGGGATTGCAAGCAAGCGGCGAGGGCGGTGGGGGGGCCAAGGGCAGTGGGGGAGGTGGGGGGGTGGGCCACCAAGCAACGTTGGTGGGGCCAGCGGAGGGAGGTGGGGGGGTGGGCTGCTGACCAAAGCAAGGGTGGTGGGGGGCGGAAGCAAGGGTGGTGGGGGGGGGCAGCAACAGGGGGCCGGTTGGCATTGGCAAGCCAAGGGTAGGGGGCAGGAGGGGGGGGAAGCAATAGGGGGCCGGTGACCATCAGTGTTTGCAAGGAAGGTGGGGGGGCAAGAGTGGGGGGGTGTTAGTTGGGAGAAAGGGAGAGAGTGCGAGTGGGAGGGAAAAGGGTGATGAGGAAAAAGGGTGATGAGGAGGAGGGGGGGCAGCTTACCTGGGGAATCAACTAAGAAGGTGAGGTGGGGGGGGCTGAAGGGGGATGTAGGGGGGTGAATGTCAGTATTGGATGATGGGGATGATGAGGAGGAGGGGGGAAGCTTACCAGGTGTGCTGGTGAGGTGGAGGTGCTGGGTGAGGTGGAGGTGGTGGGTGAGGGGAGGAGGGGCAGGAGCTTACCAGGGGGGGGGGGGTGTTGGGTGAGGTGGAGGTGGAGGTGGAGGGTGAGGTGGAGAGTGGACCAGTGGTGGGTGAGGAGGAGAGTGGAACAGTGGTTTGGTGGGGTGAGGTGGGTGGTTTGGAAGTTTTGGTTCTGTTTTTGTCTAAGTCCACCAAAAAAAAAAAAAAAAAAAAAAAAAAAAAAACCAAGTCAGCCTTGGATGCTTGGTTGAACAACTAAAATCAAAAAAGATATTTCACCTATTTAAAAACCAAATGCTACACATCAAATTGAGCAAGTGTGAGGGGTAGAATCCAAGCTCTCATGGCCAAAGAGGAGGTAGAAGATGAGATGGGGGTGACTTGAGGAGGATCAGGAATATCATCTTCAAATATTTTGTCCCATTCATCTTTGATGTCAGCCAAAAGATTGTGAAGGATTACACAAGTGATAATCCATTTTATGAGGAACTTCATGTCTTTGGGGTTTTGCAGTTGGTTTTGCATTTCCCTTAAGCTGGCCCATCTTCCTTTCAGGACTCCTATGGCATGCTCAATCCAAACTTGTGCTTGGGCAAGATGATAGTTGAAATTGGTTTTTCCTTGATTGTTGGACAAAACATTCCTGTATGCAGGAACCACATATTTCCCACTAGAATAAGCTGAATTTTCCAGAAGGTATTGATTGTGGTCAAAGTAGGTCTCTGTTTGTGGGCAATCCACATCCAATTGAAAACATATGAATCATGACAAGAAACTGGAATTCCAGCATGGAGGGATGTGAACTTCTTGTTGTTATCACAAACAAGTTGTAGTGCAACAGAGTATCTAAACAAACAGACAAAACATATTTGGTCAATGTGTGATCAAAAGTGTCATCAAAGTGATTGGAAAAGGTATGAATCAATTGCCTTTTTTCCAATCAAAATAGTGGTTGCCATCTAGCTTGGGTTTTTGGCTCAAGGGGATGGTGGTTCCATCAACAAAACCAATTCAACCAGGAAATCCTTTGATTTCCATTAATTGAGATATCTCCTGGCATTCTTCTTTTTTTGGCCAAGAAAGGACTGAGAAACGGAAAGATAGGATAGCAACCATGACTCTTTTGGTGTATGAGTCAATGGTTCCATATCCACCTGAGAATAGATTTTTCAATCAATGGATTGCTGCTCCATTTCCATTTGATCCCAATTTACAAAGAGCAACAGCCAGTTGGATAGCTGGATTGCGTTGAGGATTCCAAGAATTGTTCTGGAAGATGTGGTGGTCTTCAATCATCTCCAAAAGTTTTATGAATGAAGGCAATAGAGTTTGGAACAGTTGCTGGAAGCTTAGGTTGGGCAGGAGATGAAGCTTTTGCCTTTCATACATAGGGTTGTGGAGAGTTTGTCTTCTTGGAACCATGTATTGCTTTTCTAATAGAGAATTCAAAGCCAAAAAAGTTGATTCAAAATTGGAGTCTGAATCAGAGTCTGAATGGCAATCAAATACTAACAAAATTTCAGTCAGCTTTTTTGAATTTTCAACTTGCTGCCAAGAAGTTTGATGGGACATGTTGAGAAAGATGGTGATTTGATGTGGGGTGATGAGATGATGATGGGATTTGTGTGAAGATGGAGATGTGAAGCAATCAAGATGTGAAGCAATAGGGATGTGAAGCAATAGAGATGTGAAGTGATGGAGATGTGAAGCAATCAAGATGTGAAGCAATAGAGATGTGAAGCAATTGAGATGTGAAGTGATGGAGATGTGAAGCAAAGGAGATGAGATGTGTGTGATGTGATGGAGATGGGACCAATATGGATTTGCTGATGGGGTTGGGTGTTTTAGATGTGATGGATGGTGGATGGATGATGATGCATAAATGGCGGGTTTAATTGCGGGTTTGATTTTTGAACTTGGCCATTTTCATGAAACCCACCATTTTGAAATACACCAGTTAGGGGGTATGTTTATTTCAGAAACCTGCCATTAAGAATGGCGGGTTTTATAAAAAAAATGGCGGGTTTCTAATGGCAGGTTTGCTAACTCTGATACGTCCTATTGTTGGATCCAAAGCAATAATTGTAGTTGGATGGAGTTTTGAGCCAGTTTACCAGGATGATGTGATCAGCTCTCTTGAGCTGAATTGAGCCTTTGGAAGCTGATGGGGGAGGATTGTTGGATGTTGAGTTCCTGGGGGATGTTTGCTTTGGTCCATCAGATTTTTTAGTGGACTTGCGGGGGAGGTTGGCTGAGGGGCCATTTAAAAAGAGTAAGAGGAATGAAGGGATGAAGATCTATGAGAGCTTTTAAGTGGTGAGAGTGATGAACTGATGAGGGGATGAGAGTGATGAAGCAATGAGAGTGATGAGGTGATGAGAGTGATGAAGTGATGAGGATAGCAATGAAGCAATGGAAGCAATGATAGTGATGAAGTGATGAGAGTGATGAAGTGATGAGGATAGAAATGAAGCAATGGAAGCAATGAGAGTGATGAATTAACAAGGATAGCAATGAAGCAATGAGAGTGATGAAGTGTTCCAATGAGTTTGGAGGATGAAACCAGGGGTGATGATGTGGAATGATGCATGGTTGAGCCAGTGAGAGCCTTTATATACTTTTCTTGAAAAAAACCACTTATTTCATGTTAATTTTGACACATCTGACCTGAAATAATTGTTTTTTTTTTGATTTTTAGTGCCAGGTTTCAAATGACGGATTTGGGTTAAAGACTGCCATTCAAACATGGCGGGTTTGCTTAACTTTCATACACCCTATTCTTTATAGAATGTAAATATTATTCTTACAAAAACTAACAAAAAACACATTAAAACTGTAAATAAACACATTTAATCCAAATAATTGAGATATTAAAATTGGAATTAATTTTCTCAAACCCCCAATCATTTGAATCACGGAATTTTATGTCTGTGCACCATTGCATACCTTTGATACTAGATGGACAAATACTTTGTTTCAATTTTCTTTCAAAAATGCATTTTTTTTTTGAATTTTGAAGCCGCATTCCAGTATCTGGGGTTCATAAACCCTTAAAATAAATTATTGGTAATTTTGGAGGCATTAGATCCCCTCCAAAAATGTAATCAAGAAATCAAAAAAACCCACAAAAACCAATTTTTCAATGGTATTTTGGATACTTATTTTGGCTATTTTGATTAATTTTTTTTGGTTATATCAGCAATCAGAAGTTTCAAGCAAAATGAAAAGAGCTTTCCCAAATTTTCTTTCAGTTTTTTTGGATTTATCCTTTTACCTTCAAAAATTCCTTCAAGAAACCAAACAAATCAAAAAAAATCAAATTTCTCACTGGACATTTGCATCCTTTTATTTGCTTTTTAATTTCATTTTTTTTAGTGATTGAAGAAATTTTCAAGTTAAAAAAAAATTCAAAGAGCATTCCAATTCTTTTTTTTTGGAATCTTTGGATGTATTATTTTACCTTAAAGAATTCCTTCAAAAAATCCAACAATTCAAAAAATTCAATTTTCTCATTGAACTTTTGGATCCTTTTGTTTGCCTTTTTGATAATTTTTTTTGGTGATTCAAGCTTTTATAAATTTAAAGCAACAATTAAAAATTATTTCAATATTTTTTGGAGAATTCTTGGATGTGTCCTGGGCCTCTAAAAATTTAATCCAACATAAAAACACTTCAAATTAACACATCCATAGAAATGTTTTTCTTTACATCTGGCATAAAAATCTCCAAAAAATCTTTTTGAAAGAACTTTAGAATAGAATCCAAAGGCTCAAATACAAACTTTTTTGACTGCTTTTCACATTTTTCACCCCTAAAATTATATATGACAAGAAAAATAATTCAAAAGAAAACAGTGGTCTCTCTGTAATTGTCCTTTTTTGATTTTGTTTCCTGAAATAAATAATGATTATATGGAATATTTGAGGCTTTATATTGCAAGGAACAAAGATTTCCAAAAATCATTTTTTAGTAATTTTTGGGGCACTATTTGTGTCTTAAAAGCCAAACCAAAAAAGCATCATGATAAACCCCTTTGGGGCTTTGGGACCCTTCTTTGAGCCCTTTTGCATGCATAAATTCAATATGACTCAAAGTCTTTTTTGGGCCCTGAACTTATCTTGAAGTGCTCCAATTATCTTATAAGCCACTCCCTTGACCTTTTCCACCCTCCCATCACCCCCCACTACACCCTCATCACCACACCACCCCAGTCCCATGCCATACCACCCCTACCACAAGGCACCAAACCAAAACATACCACACAACATCACACCAAACCACATCACACCAAACCACATCACACCACACCACATCACACCCCCCCACACCACACCACACCACACCACACCACACCACACCACTCCACTTCACTCCCCTCCAATCATCACACCACACTCACCACACCACAAACCACTCACCATCCATTCACAATCCTCAATAAAGACAGCTCAAAACTCCAGATACTTCCAAATAACTCTCTTCACTCTTATATAAATTCTCTGAATACCTTCTTTAACTCAATTTCCGCTCAATATATTTCTCAACTATTAACTCCTATCTCCACTTCATTTTTTACAAAGAAAATCTCCTTTTGCAATGGATCAAGAAAACATCCACCAAATTTTCAGAACTGTTTCACCAGGCCCATCCTCAATTATCTCATCTAATCAAAATAGTGATTAAACTCCTCTTTCTCTTTCTCCTTCTTCATCTACTCAAACTCCTGATTCTACCCCTCTGGCCCCTCCTCCTGAGCCATCATATAATCAAATGGAGGAGCTTGTTGAGGCTATGCAATCATGGTCAAAGTCCTATGGATATGCCATATCTACCAGATTATCCAATTGTAAGAAACATAACTACACTTATCAATGTGATAAATCTGGGGAATATAAACACAGAAAAGATACCACCAAGTTGAAAAAATCAAGAAAGACCAACTGTCCTTTCAGATTATCAGGCAATGTTTTTGAAATATTGGGTTTCTGGCTGCTAAAGGCTATATGTCCAGACCCCAACCATTCACCTTCCAATGATCCTTACAATCATCCCATCCACAGAAGAATTCAAGAAAAGCAACAAGAAAGGGTTGAAAATTTAACCAAAGCTGGAGTTCCCCCCTTAAAAATTCTAAACTCTCTTATGCAAAAATCTTCATCCCCTATTCATATTGAGGCTTGAAAAAAATGCACATTATTTGAATTTCAAAATTATCTTGGTAATTAAAATGTATATTTATGATTTTGACTGAATTGAGATATATCCAGGATTCCAGGGTACATTTTTGGAGAATTTTGATGAAAGCTGGAAAATTTCTGAGGATGGTGGTCAATTTTTTTGTTCATGAGTTTTTGAGGGTGGATATTTGGAAAAATCTATCATAGAAGACTCAATGATGGACCTCTATCTAAATTGATCACTATCTATTTTACAAGAATTTTTTTTTTAAAAAAAAAATGAAAAATGGAACATTTTTTTTCAAATTATTTTATCTACCCAAATAATTTTTTTCAATATGTTTTTCTTAAAATTGATCTTACTGATTGGACATGCTCCTCCATCATTTTTAATAATATTTTATCTAATGTTTTTCATCCAACCTTTATTTTATACAATAAATGAAAATTTATATCATTTCAAATTTTATCAAACTGATAAAATTGAACTTACTTTGTTTTGAGATCTCTTAAAACTTGTTTCACTTGCTGAGCTCAAGTACAATTACCTGACTCATTTTAGAAATTTTTCATTCAATTTAAATTTGAAATATTTTTAATAAATTTCTTATCTTTGATTTAGATGAATTTTGGATAATTCAAGAGCTTCTTCTCATCTCTTTGGTCAGCCAAATCCTTCTTAGTATTTTGGTTGGGCCAAAAGTCACTCACTGATCAATCTGCACAAGCATGTGTGTAAGACTGGTCAAGTGAGTTTTTCTCACCAGGCAAGGGAATGGGGAAATTAAAATCACTACAGTTCATTTCATGATACCACAGTTGGCGCTAGAAATTTAACCGCCCAAGTGCCCTTGAAGAAGCTCCTTGGTTGCTTGCAGGGGCCCTATCGCAGCTTCAATGGGGGAGCCGCCCATACCGCATGATGTACCGGCCATCGTCGGGGCGACTGAATGGGCTCGATGTCACTCGACTCCCCCATCCGGGGTCGGGATGGCCCCCCGAAAGGCCCCGGTAGATATTTTCTCCAGCCGGATCTTTTCCTTCTCCTCACTTCCTATCGTCCATGCACTTCTTCAAACTTCCGAACGACGAAAGAAGTCCAGAAATAACAGAAGAACGACCCAATGAGCATTTGACAGCGAGGCTGTACCGCTGGTAGCAGTTTTGAAGGATGACTGCGACCAAACGCAAGACGCCGAACGAAAAACAAGCAAACGAACCCACCACCAAGCCTGGTCCGTTACCCTCAATACTCTTATTCATCCCCTCATCGTGTCGGGCGAAGCCACTATTTCAACTTGAAGTAAAAAAACTAAGATGGGGTGACATTCGATTTATCGCAAACCCACCATTGGGTGTTCTTAAAAACGGCTCGATTATGTTAACATAGGTACCTCAGGCGTAAAGTACCATTGCGATGGCTGTTCCGCAGATATTTCAAACACAGTCAGGATAAGATGCGCTCATCGGCAGAATATTACCAATAACGTCGCGGGTCAGACCTTAACTCAATCAGTACTTATATGCGACAATTTCGATCTATGCGGCCAGTGCTTCTGCGAGGGTAAAGAAGTCGGTCAACACAAAGCCTGGCATGACTATCGGGTTATAGTTCGTGTCAAACTCCTTGCGTAATGGCCTATTCCTAAATCTTCCTCGCGTACCCTTACTCCCATTATTTTTATTCAAAACTTACTAGGAGCCCCATTCGATCCCTATCTTTACCGAAGATTGGGGTGCTGATGAGTATGCATTCCAAATTCTCAATCGTCCAAAAGGCATCCAAACACGAAGTAACATCCCACACTCCACCCATTATGTTCCCTTTTCTTCCAAAAACACGCGGTAATCATACTCCAACAGGGAATTGCTATTAATCGAAGCTTGTCAAATCTATGGACTCGGTAATTGGAGCGATATCGCTGATCATGTGGGAAATGGTCGAACTAAAGAAGAAATCGAAAGGCATTATCTGGATGTATTTATCGGAAGTGAAGACTATCCGTTACCCGTCGGTCTGATTAAATTTCATCATCTTTTGGTATAAATCCGTGCGCAGAGTTCGCTGACATTGTTTGCCCCCGGGGGTTTACTCAGCCCATCGACGCCAGGATTGAAATCGATCAGGATGAATTTCAAGCCCGCAAGAAACGGAGACTTGAAGATGTTCTTGCTCGTCCATTGCGTTAGTTTTTATCTTGATTGATTGAACCTGGGATAACAGAACGACTAATATTGAATAAACATAAAACATTGTTCAATTTCGGATTTCATCTATCATCCAACTTGCCTCCCTGTTGCTGTTCAGACGCACCACCACCGAAACCGGTCTCATCAGTACCTGCTAATCACGAAATTGCTGGGTTCATGCCTGGAAGATTGGACTTCGAGAATGAATGGGAGAATGAAGCCGAAAATTCGATTAAGGACATGAGCTTCGGAGGTGTATATCGGTTTGGTGGTGACTCTCAACCCGAGAAATCAGTTGAGGAAGAAGCTCTCGCTTGCAAAGAAGCTCAAGGTCCAGTACAAGATGATCGCAAAGAAAGGAATACTTGCACCGATGCTGACTCTGCTGCTAAGCGAAAACGCGGTATGGGATCAGGAGCTGGTAAAATCGTCCACCGCAGCGAAGAACAACCCTCCAAGAACAGTGACACCACGCGGGATCATTCCTCAAATGAAGTTAATGATGACTCAATAGAAGCCAATCGTGGACATTCAACCGGCTCCCCAGCGCTGCACACGCTTCAGCTCGCCCAACCGCCCGACCCAAAACCAAAGGCAAAAGAAAAGGACAAGCAAGACTCTGAACAATCTGATGAGGAAGCTGATGAAGAGCCCCCTCTTTCGGACGAGAACGACTTGGATCTTGAACTTAAATTAACTATATTGGACATTTACAATGATAAATACGACCGGCGTTTACAAGCCAAGGCAGTAGTATTTGATCGTAATTTGCTGGACTACAAGAAGGTACGAAAACAGCAAATTCTTCAAGATCGCATCAAACTATGGGACTCGCTTTCATTTTTTTTGCGTTGATGGTTGATATTTCATTATCCAGATTCAAGCAGCCGAGAGGAAATTACCTAAGGAAATTAGAGATTTGGTGATCAGAATCAAACCTTTTGCCCGACTTCAAACAGCAACTGATCATGAAAAGTTTCAGGAAGGATTGATTTGCAAGTCTTGTAGCTTCATTCAAATTCTTAATCCAAGTTATATGAGACTTCTTTTTTGATTTCCCAATGATTGGTTTTGTAGATGAGATGGCGCTTCGCAAAAGAGTAGCGGAGTTACAGGAATATCGGAAGATGGGCATAACTACCCTGGCCGATGCCGAAAGGTACGAGAAAGAAAAATCTGTCAGAGTAAGTTCTTGTACTGTTACCCCTTTTGCTTGCCCATCATCTTTATTCGTGCTGGCCGGCGATGATTGACCGTTTGAAGTTCGCCCAATTTATCTCCTTGTTACAAAGCTATTGGTTAAGCAGCGTGAAATAGCTGGGTTTGAAAGATTCGGGAGCCGCAAGCAAAGGGCAAGCGGAGCTGGCTTGGGTTTGGATGAGACCACAGCTGGTAGTAGGGAGGGTACACCAGGAAGTTCGGGCAAGGGCTATAAGAAGAATCGTATGTATCTGTTTGCCTGGGTTACTGTGAACACAATTTTTACTTTGACTTTTACCTTCAACGCTTTAATCTTGTCTCCGACTGGGTAAAATATAGACTCAACACATTTGAGTCTTTCGACCTCCTCCTCAAAGCAACTTCTTCATCCATCTGAGCTGGCACTCTGCTCTCGATTGAAGATTCTACCGAAGCCATTCTTAGTTATCAAAGAGACCATGTTTCGGGAACATGTCCGAAGGGTCGCATTGGGCATGAAACTCGACCGATCGGAGATGGTGATATTATTTCCATCATCAGGATTGGTTGACGAGGATGTTTTAGAGATCGATGAACCGATCGGTAGAATGGGAGAAGGGCAGGATGAAATTTGCAACGGTATTCACGAATTGGTCAGAGACCATCAACCACGATCCTCTACTTCCAAAAATGACCAAAGTCACGGTAAGCAACATAAAGTAGAGGTTATTTGGGATTTTTATTTTTCCGGTTATACTCCCGGCACCGATCTCCACAGGAGTGCCGCTGAGACGCACAATGTCACCCAACAACCTAATCACCGCAGTGAAAAACATTCAGCAAAATCAAAGGATTCAACCGTTAGACTCTCGTAAAATACCACTTTTCATTCAACAACGTATGAAACAAAACAGCATGAGTCGGGTGCCGGATAAAAGTACTCACCTTTTTCAAGACCTCACAAAAGTCCGACCATATTTATTAATTAATCCATGTGTTTGGGCAAGTCAAAGGTTTCAAGTATCAGTGCTCATCGAGGTTCAAGTTTGTTCGGAATTCATTTGATGAACTTGAAGTTTTTATTTGTAATTTCCCCATGTAGTTTTTTTTTGTTTTAGTGAGAGCGTTGACTTGTTTCAATCGACATCAAAAACAATTCAAGCAATGATGTGCATATAATCGAATCAAATAACATTAATATTTTACATTTTTTCCCTCTTGTACCATCAACCTTCTACAAAGGTATTCTCCCTGTTTTTGTATGACATACTAAGGGTTCTCACTCTTTTTTCTCTATTCAGTCTTGATATATATGTAATGAAGGCCATCATTTTAGGTCAAAATAAATGCAACAAGCTGATTGAAGAATTTTTGCAATTCCTCAAATTTTACAAAGTAGCACCTGGTAGTCTCATTGACCAATCAATCACTCAATTCAGTTGCTCTGGGTGCAATGGGATTCACACCTGTCATGAAAATTCCTGTATTGATGGGTAATTCCCTAGACAACTACAACATGTGTGGTATCACTGTTCAAACTGTGAGTGATTTCTACCAGTCACATTCAACAGCCACCATGATGCTGCATTGGACTGTCACACTTTAAACTTGATTTGGAAAGTAATCTGATTTACCTGCAGATCAAAAAATCAACATTCACTTCAGATTTCACAGAAAACTTGGATCCAAATCTTTTCACAACTTTTAGAAAGGGAAATGTTAAATTCACAGCTCATTGAGCCATGCACACGGTTCAAAAAGGGCCATGTGGCACACCACACGGTCCAATCCAAGCCGTGTATAACCCCGCACGGCTCAAAGAGTTGCCAGGCTGATCCAGCCTGGTCTGCCAGTGTGTTGAATCCTACACGCCACCAGACCGCGGTGAGCCAAAAAAAAATTGAATGAAAGGGCACTAACATAACCCACAAATCAAATAAACCTTCCAAAAAACAAGAATGAACCAAAAAATCAAAGAAATCAAAAAATGTTGATATTTTGGTTAAAAAAAAAACAAAACAATAAATAAATAAAAAACTGGGACTATCCAATGGACTAGCCCCAAAGTAAAAAGACCCAAAAAAACACAAGTAACTGGACTAGCCCTAAACTAAAAACACCCAAAAAAAGACAGGTGACTTGACAAGCCCTAAAGTAAAAACACCAAAAAAAAAAGACAAGTAACATGACAAGCCCTAAAGTAAAAACACCAACAAAATACAAGTAGCTTGACAAGCCCTATATTAAGTTCAACTTGACTAGCCCTAAAGTAAAAGGGCCCAAAAAATACCAGAAGTCTTTTGACCAGCCCTAAAGTAAAAGTGCCAAAAAAAATACCAGTCTTTTGACCAGGCAACAAGTGCAAGAAGTCATTTGACCAGCCATAAAGTAAAAGTGCCAAAAAAATACAAGTCTTTTGACCAGCCCTAAAGTAAAAACACCAAAAAAACAAGTTGAACTCTCATTCAAAACACTCAATATAATGATGTTAACTCAAAACACTCAACATAATGATGTTCAAAATGTGATAAACCTTTATATTAATAGAACTTGTTAGCTGCATTAGAATTACAATTTATATGATACCCAATGATGAAATGAAGTCAAAGTCTATAATATCTATAATCTAGAATACATTTGCAGTTGATCTTTGAGATGATCAACCCAACCTGAGGCTTTTTTAGAAATCAAGGAACACGGTTTTGCTACAATGGGTGGGATTGGAATCATTTCTCCCTCAAGTACTAATAGAACCCAGTGGTTATTGTTTAAAAAGGAAATGAACATTGGATCTGATTGATCAGTAAAACCATTTTTCATTGGAGTATAAGTATCAAATGACTCCAATGAAATGAAACATATAGGTCTGGAATATGTGTCTGCTATGATTTGACCCATATCTAATTTAGCCATCCATTTTGAGGAGGGAATCTTTTTTTTTTCATTGATGTATTCAACATCAAGTCTTTGTTTAATCTTTTTAACCTCCTTTGCACCACCAAGAATCTTAAGTTAGCATGCTTTATGTTTGTCTAATGTTTCAATCATTTCCTTCCTAAATTTAAACCAACCATGTTCTTCATAACCAAGAGATTTAGCAATGACTTAAAATAAGCAATTCCCATCTCCAATTGGATCCCAAACCTCACCCAGAAGTTATGGAATTTTTTGGGTATTTGATTGAGGTATTTCACGTTTGGTTCCTATCATGAAAGCTGACTTAGTATTCATTTCTTTAATCAGATCAATTAAATGAATACTCAACAAAGATGAGCTTCTGGTTGAGCTTTGCTGCACGTTCTCTTCCTCTGAAGAGGATTCTGATTCCAAATTCAATTTCAGTCTCTTCCTCTGAACTTTGAAATTCAGATTTCAATTCTGCGGAATTTGACTAACAATTCATCATTAGTTGGTAACTAAGTTCATTAAACCAAAAAAATGAACATATCCCAAAAGAAAAGACTTACAATCTTTTGCCTTTTCTTATTTGGAGCCCTTCCAGTCCTTTCTTCCCCCTTGAGTTGTTTTTCAACATGCTCAAACCAAGATGGTTCTTGCTGCGTATCTGACAATTTTGGCCTGCCCCTACTTGATCGTAAAACTTTAGGTTGAAGTCTTGGCTTTGATTGATATTTTGTAATCTTCTAAATGATATACTTCAATAGGCCTCTTTGCTCATGATCTGGAGATTCCAGGATCATTGCATTCACTTTTTCATGTAACTGAGGAATGCTTAGCATTTAATCAACATTGCACTTGAAAAATCCAAAAGGATCAACCATTAGTGAATTAGGATTCATTAATCAAAAAGAATTAATCAAAAAGCCTTAATCACATAGTGATTTGAACAATCCAAATTAAGCCAACTTACAGGACTAGAACTGCAAGGGTCATAGTCCAACCTTCACTGAGGATGAATATCCTTGGGTTCCACAGATCCTCTGAATGCTAGACGGTCACCTATTTGCTGGGAAAAGGGCAAACCCATAGTCTTGGAATATTACTTGGTGCACACTTTGCCATCATGATCACGTTTGAATTTCTTGAATTGTTCCCTAATAAGATGAATTGCCTCTAAATACAATTTGTAACCCAATGGTAACAATTCAGGTAGAAGAACTGTCCCTAACTTAATTTGAGAGTTATAAAGTGACGCATGAACCAATTTAATTTGATTTGAAACTTTACCGTCAATGATTTTCCAAACATCCAACAGGTTTCCCAAAGAGTTTGCAAGGAATTTTTTGAGAGTTGCATGGGCCCCTTCAACCCAAGATGTTTTTTTGTTTCCAAAATCTGGGTTTATACAAGTCCACGCTGTTACAAACGTCACTTTGATAGGGAAAATGTCATTTTCCATATACTTGATTACATCCTCATAGTATTTCAAGAAACACTATACAAGTCAAAAGGTTAGAACCCAAAACTAGGAAGAATAAGAAGCAGTTATATGGACCTACTCTGAGTTTGGCATCATTGACCTCCACCTCCTCCTTGGTCTTTGAGGACCCATAATTTTCCCACAGAGTCATAAAGCTTTTCAATCATTCAACTTCATTAACAAAGCACGCTTAACAGTTTGCTTGTATGTTTTAGACAAGTGCCAATTGTCTTGATGACTCAGGGAAACTAGATTCAATATCACAAATCACAGCTTTTCACGGTCCGTCACAAAGACTTTTGGAAGTCTCTCAGGATCATAAGCCAACTCCTTTAATGAATTTACATACCAACTGTAGAACTCAAACATTTCTTTTGTTATAAAAACAAGAGCTTTTGTGAAAGTTTTCCAATTGGCTCTCATTCCTACAACATGAAATAGGGGGCTTTTGTGCTTATTTTTCTTATAAGTACAATCCAACATAGGAATATGATGGAATTGTTTTGAAAGCTTTACTGCCTCAGGATGTGCTAAGTACAGGGCCTCCAAGTGACCCTCTCCACTGAACTTTGACCGGTAAATCCAACTTTTTTCTTCAAGCTGTTCATAGAGTACCTCCATAAAAATTTTACCCTTTAGTTCTGCAAGCGTTACGTTCTGCTTAGTGTTATAGATTGTTTTGTCATCAACATAACCCCGCCCATCAATCTTTATGAATTTTCTCCTAAGTTTTAATGTATTGAGCACATCTTTCATGCCTTCCTCAAGTAGATCCAAGGCTTTCCCAGAGATTCTCCTCGGTTGAGGATGCACAGAGGGATATTCAGATGGTTGACGACTATGTTGGGTTTCTTTATAGGAGATTTGCCACAAAGGGTCTGCCTTTGTGCTACTTGCATGGATTAAAAACTTGCACCCAACCTTCCTTTTGTGAGTTTGTCTAGACCGTTTGGTAAGAATTTTTCCTGAATAGGAACCATGGCAATCACAGGCTAAATCCACATATTCATCTTTCTTTGAGTTAAAAACCATCAGAGCATAACCATGCTTCATAGCCCATGTTTGAAAATAGTTTTGTGCCTCTTCCCTAGTAGGAAAAGCTCTCAAAGGAGGTGGTTCAAGTGGATCTGTCATAGTTACATAGTTATATTGATGTAATGCACTCCATCAGTTTCAATCAAATTAAATATGGCGAAGACCAGTAACATAAAATGTTACTCACAACCAGAGGTCAAATCCCACTGTGAAGCTTTTTGTTCCTCAATTTTTACCCTTGATGAGGATGCAATTGGGGCTTCCAATGTTTCATTACCCCAATCTTTTTTTTCTTTTTCCAAAGCTTTGTTGATGGCACTATCAATGTAGAGATTCCACGCAGCCATGTCAGAAGAAGGAGGGCTTGCCACTGTTCCCATGCAAAAAAAATGCAATGGTATACTTCAGTATTAAATCCAACTTTCAATTGGAGAAACAAAGTTTGCTCACTTTTGAGTTGAGAAAGAATTGTTTGCAGATTTTTATATGATTTCAATTTTCAGTTTACTTTCACTTTGGTTTCACTTTAAAGTCAATTTGGAATCACTGAGTGTGGAACAACAGTCCCACAAAGTATGTGTTGATCCCAAATTTGGGTTGACGGAACCCAAAATTCTGGCACAACTTCTGGGGGGTTGTGCACCTCCAAAAATGGTGGTTTTGAGCGGTGTATGGGAGTACACGGCTCAAAATTTCTGTGTTTGGGGGACGAACAGCTCCTACACAACCCTCCAGGGGTTGCGCGTGTTTGAAAAGGCCATTTGTAGTTGTCTATGGGCCCCCACAGCTCATTTGAGCCATGTAGGGCCCCACACAACTAACACATGGTTGGAGCCGTGAATTTAACATCACCTTTTAGAAAATATGCCAGCAAGTTGAAATCACAGTGACTGTTAAGTGTATTCCAAAATTCATCAATTATCTTTGAAAGTAAGAACCATTCTTTTTTTTTTGAATCTTGAGCCTTTCACAAGTAGGTCAAAAATTATCTAAAAATATAAAAAGATTGAAAAAAAATTTGCATACCTCACCTGGCATTGATGTCCTCAGTTCCATTAATTTTACAATAATGTATTATGCAAATTTTACATTTACAACAGGAAATATGCATGCTTCCAACTGGCAAATTCCATCATGCACTGGGAAAATAAAATTCCTACCCAAATTTGGGTCCTTGTACACTAGTAAACATAATTTTATTCATCCATTCATTATTTTATTATCATTGAAATTTCAATCCAATTTTTATTTCTTCCACTTAGGTTGCACCTATTGCAGTAAGTATATATTGAGCCCATTTTTCTTGGAATTATACTTTATCATATTCTTCACCATTACTTGCCTCCAGTAAGATTATGCAAAAAGATTAGGAATATTTCTGTAGGGTCTTCTCCATTTCTTCTATTAATCACACCAAAAGTTGATTATGGAAAACTATTGAGTGTTGGGAGTCTGATGAAATTAATTCATGGGGTTGAAATTTTAAAATCAAGTCAAACAGATCTGGAGGGAGTTCAGGGGAACCTCTACAATCAATGAAGGAAGAATAGATGAGTTTGATTTACTTGAAAATATGATGGATTGAGTAGAAGTGTTGTAAGAGGCTGAAGTGGGGTTAAGCAGGAGAAATAGTAATGAATGAAGATATTCAATAGTGCACTACAAGATTCTGAACAGTCTGGAGGAATTCTTCAGAGAAAATAAAGGTAATAAAAATAATAATAGCCCCATCAAAAAGTGATAAAGATTTTGTCAGTTGAAATTTAACTCAATTGGTATATTATAAAAATATCATTATAAAATCAGAATAATAATCTAAGATATGATAAAGAGAATGAAAAAAATTCAATGAGGCATTGGGTGACAATATTGATGACAAGAATCCCAAATTTTTTAATCTCTTATTTAGAATAAAAAGCCATAAATGGTATGCCTATTCCCCAAATTCAACAAATTTAAAGACTCTGTCATAACCACAACTTGACTATCCATACTTTGTCTCCTCAGCCATTCGCAATCCTCAGTAAAATCTACCTTCTACCCCTGGAACTACCAGCTGCATCTCCTGAATTATCTCCCTGCATCCCCTGCAGGTCCTAGACAATCCCCCAGGATTACCCTCTCCCTCTATGGCTTGGTGCACCCTCCATGTCTCCTTCAACCTGATTGATATGAGAAGTACATAATTTAAACCAATAGTACATACTCCTGGCTGGATAACCCATAATCCTAGTTGAGTACATGCCACACCTCCCTGGACAGGCCCATCACTCAATATGTCAAGCCACAGCCTCTATCTCAATTGGTCAACATTTAATACCATGGGGCATCTCAGCCCCAGCACCAGTCATGCCTCCTCAAGGACTCCTCTCAGCTCTCACATAAACTGGTCTCTCTTTCCATTGTGGAATAATTCCCCTCAAGGAATTAGTAGACTACTTCCTATTTGTTAGTCCCTTCCAATAGGTGTCATCACAGTACAAGCAAGCCATGCAGCCTACGTTACTCATCTCACCTACCCCTTTGGTGTTAGTCTTATAGGATTGAGTCAATCAGTATTCCTCAGGATCCTTGCTCCTGGATTCCTCTGATCATTACTTC
Organism: Puccinia polysora; assembly: GCA_025617555.3. NCBI lineage: Eukaryota > Fungi > Basidiomycota > Pucciniomycetes > Pucciniales > Pucciniaceae > Puccinia > Puccinia polysora. The sequence goes on from CM062612.1 coordinate 32,856,194, forward strand.
ATTAAACCCTTCTAATTACTCTACCTCTTCTCATTGCAAACAATCTAATCTCCTCTATGCTGAGTTCTGTGAGAAGTACTGCATGTGCCTTCCACCCCTTGCTTTCCAGGGGCATTTGTGACAGAATCAACCAATTTTCTTGTTCTATTGCAGAGTTGCACAAATTTTCAAGGCCTAATTATTCAAATTATCCAATTAAATTTGAAATCCAACTAAAAATTTTTTTAAAACTGAATTGATTTAATTCAATTCATTATTAACTATACTCTTGATTTTTCATATTCTTCCAATTTTGAATACATATAGAACATGAAAGTTACTCAAGAATTAATTTAAGTTTTATTATTTGAACCAAAAAATATTGTTCTTGCTTGTAAAATCACATTAAAAAAAAATCAGAGTTAGAACATACAACATTTGAAAATCACAAAAGACAATTGTTGCACAAGATTGATGTCAAATTTTTGCAAAAACAAAATAGTTTTTCTCAAAAATCTTAAATAAATTAGCCACAAAATCAACCACATCTCTAAAACTATCAAGACACTGCTTCATTATCATTACCTTCCATATTCAACTTCATTGAAGAAAAAATCATCCATTGTACTTCCGTCCCCAATTCTCATTGAAAAATTATGTTGAATAAATGATTTACCCTCAATACCTCATAACTGCATGAATCAAACCCCCTTCAACCCACTTACTTAAAAAAATAATGCCAAAGGGAACATCAATAAGAAATCCAAATTATCATTTCATGCAAGAAATTCTTCCTTTTGCATTAAAACTTGAAATATCTGGTCAAATAAAGAGAAATGATCATTCCATTTATTCAAACTGGCTGAATATTCCTGGAAAAAAAAATTATTGATTTCAGCCTTAAAATGAAACTGGGATTGATTGAAATCCATCTGATGATTTCAATTTTTATCCAAGGTTTAAATGCACAAACCATATAATTTAGAGGATGAAATGTATTTAGGATGGGCATGGGACATAATGAGACAAACTGTACACAAGAAAGTATTCTGAAGTAGTCTCAAAGTTTGAGATTTTTTTGGTTTGAGGTTTAAATTTCCAATTAAACCTCAAACAAAAGGACAAGGCTGAGATAAATTTTGTTATTTACAACCAAACTGGTGAAATTTCCACGTAATACTTGCAGATAGGCAAATCCAAAAACATATGAAATGAAGTAACTGGGGAAAAGATGAAATAGGGAAAGAAAGATGGTTTAAATTTTGGGATATATTCTCTTGATTCAAAAGTAAAACCTGAAATTGTTTTGCCTATGGTGATTGAAAAAAATTTCAATGACCCAAAACCAAAAATTTCAATGAATGGTGTGAAATTGAATTAAAGTTTCCTTGATTCTGAGAAGAATTTAAAAGTTAAATTCTTGAATGATACAGATAATATTTTATAGGAGTCAAGTAAAATTTAGATAGGTCAAGGAAGTGATTTAGTAATAGGTGTTAGCATTAAATGAAAGCATAATAATATGAAATGAAATACAATATGGCATATAAAAGTTAAGCAAACCCGCTATTTTTTAATGGCAGGTTTCAAACCAAACCCACCATTTCAAACCCGCCATTCAAAATCAAACAAACCCACTTATTTCACATCAGACGTGTCAGAGTTACATGGAAATAAGTGGGTTTTTTCAAATAAATTATTTAAAGGCTTCCACCACCTGTCCACATCATCCACCCCTGGCACCCCACCTCCTTCTAACTCCAACCTCATTGGAAAAAAATTATTCATTTGTCTTCATCTCTTCATCACTATGCTCATCACTTCATCACTCTCACCACTTTATTGCTTTCATCACATCCAGCTAACTCTCATTGGATCACTATCCTGATGACTTCATCACTCTCATCCATTTATTGGTTTTATCAAATCCAGCTAACTCTCATTGGATCACTATCCTTATCACTTCATTGCTCTCATCCGTTTAGTGCTTTTATCACATCCAGCTAACTCTCATTGGATCACTTTCCTGATCACTTCATCACTCTCATCACTTAATTGCTTTCATCACATCCTAAATCTCATTGCTTTATCCCTCTTGTCACTTAATCACTCTCATCTATTCCTATTCTCTCTTCTTCATCAATCTAATCCTCTCATCAAATCATTGCTCTCACCACTTAAACACCCTCATAGCCCTTCATCCCTTCATCCCTCCTACTATTTTTAAATGGCCCTCTGCAATCCTCCCCCCGCCAGTCCACTAATCAATCCAATGGACCAAAGAAAACATCCCCCAGGAACTCAACATCAAAAAACTCTCCCCCATCAGCTTCCAAAGGCTCAAGTCAGCTCAAGAGAGCTGATCACATCATCCTGTTAAACTGGCTCAAAATTCCATCCAACTACAATGCTTGCTTTGGATCCAACAATGAAACACACATGAGCCAACCTCCATCCTCTAAGGTCAATTGTTATCTCCTGATGGCCAATGAACTCAAGAATAAAAACAAAGGCAGGCTGGATCTTTCATCCAAAAAGATGAGGGAGTGATTCAAGAATTATCAAGCCAAGTAAAAAAAAGCCCACTCCATGTCAATCTCCACCGGCTTTGGTTTCATTCACTCCAACAAAGCCAAGGGAATCAACTTGGTGGTTGATAATTTGAACTCCATTTGTCCTTTTTATATTCAAATGGATGAAATCTTTGGAAAGAAGACCAACATCACACTCTAGCCGCTTTTGATGCCCAAAAATCTAATTCAGGTGACGCTGAGGACTTGGATGGGGATGCTCAGCCTACCAATGGTGATCCCAAAAAAGCCTATTAGTGGCCCCCATCCAATGCTGAGGAGGATGTTCAAACGCAATAAGCTCCAATCACATCTACTTCTGCGTTGATTGAGGAGTCAAAACCAACCTTGGACCCCTCCCCTCCTTCTTTGGATTGCTCTCTTCCTGGGGTGGAAGAACTGGAGAACTTGGCCAATGAGGAGGATGTCATTCCCATATCACCATTTCAATCAAAATCTGCTCAAGTAAGGAACCAAGTCCTTTTCTCTTCTGTCCAGTTAATCCTGACTGATTTAGATTCCAAAGAAACAGACTCATCCATTCCTGAATGGCCAAAAACATAAGCCAATGGGGCCTCCAACATCCCCTTCAAATGAGAGAAATGATGTTCCCACACAAAACTACTCTGCAAAGGGAAAGCAAAAGGCCTCCAATTCCATCACCATCAACCCAAATAGCATTCAAAAGAGGAGAAACACTTCAATTTTTTTGGGCTTTGAGGAGATCAGGAGAATTAAAATTCAAGTAAGCCCATTGGATTCTCCTTACTTTCAAAATCAAGCTCATTCCTATTCCCTTCTGAAAAACAGTGAAATTGCAAATTGAATCTGAAAAACTTCAGTTTGAAAAGGAGAAGTGGGATTGTCAACTGGCTATTGATTTTCAAAATCAGAAAGCCAAGATTTTGGCTCATCAGAAAAAATGGGATGCTGAGTGGAAGTTGAAACAGGCTGAGCTAGAATTTCAAAAAGAGGAAAAGGAGGAGGATTGAAAGTAAGCCCAACTGCAAATGGAGAGGGAAAAACTGGCAACAGAAAAAAAGGATAAGTGGTCAATGGGTTTGGAATACATTGGTAGCAGTAGAAAAGTAGATGAATTAAAGCAGATTAATCAAATCCTGGGCTTGTAAATATATTTCCTTTGATGAAAAACACAAAAAGAAAAAAAAAACATTTTTGATTACAATGATGCTTAAGACTATTTTTAACCCCACCAATAAAAAAATATTTTTCTTTTTATTTATATTTTTTTTCCTGGAGTATATTTTTCCACTCCCCAAGTCCCTGCAAGTGTTTCTAGTTGTTTTGTTGATTTGCATTGACATTGCCATTCTTGTATGAGTGGCAGTCTCCACAGCAGGAAAAGTAAAGTGCTTGTTCTTATTTGCTGCCCAAACCATTTTGACCACACCTTTTTGCTTGAAGTCAATTCCAAAGCCCAGGTCAGGAAAAACAAACTGGCCATCAGATACTTGATATTTCTCCATGTTTTCAATAAGTTTTCCATTTGATTTCCTGGTTGGAACTGCAAGTAAAAAGGAATACTCAGAGATGTTCCTTTGTCAATGTGAGGTGAGTTGTAAAAAGAGTTGGATGTGAAGGTGACATGCAGAGAGGAGTCAAAGGGAGTATGCCAAGAACCTCATTTGAGTGATGAGAAGGAGGGGATGCCATTTTCCTTCATTATTTCATGGTTTTATTCAAAGGGAAGTATGGCCAAATTGAAAAAAAGTTGTCCTAAAATTTGAGAGAATTTGTCTGCATTAAGATTGAGAAAAGCATACTCTTGAGGGGAAGATTGAATAGATGATTTCTTCACATAGCTTTCAAATAACTCAAAGGGGTCCATCAATTTTTTCCATCTAATTGCCCACATTTTTCCACCCCAAGATCTTTAGAGACCAACCATGTTGACAAATTTTTTTGACTGGTGAAGGAAAGTTTTCACAAAGTTTATGTCCTTCTTGTCTTGATCAGAAAGTTTATCCCATGGGACAAATTCAATTATTGCAAAAAGACTGTTGTGATCAGAATTATTAAGAACAATTACTTTTACATGGTGAAGAAATGGAATTGCTTGATTGTCTGCTTGGCAAGTTCCAACTCAGCCCGTGAGGGTTTTTGATTTTTCTTTTTGTTTCCAGCAGTAATTGCAAGATACAGATTCAAAGTTTGTAGTTTCCATTCAGAGCATACAACCTTTTCATTGATGCCCCCCTCTGCAAGTTCCAAAGTGATTTTGGATGCCCTCATTTGGTCCCTCTTTTGCTTCAAAGCCCTCTGCTTTCCACCTCTCTTTATTTTTGTCTCCTCATCCCCTTCCATCTTGTTCCCTCCCAGGCGAATTCTCCGCTTGGGGTGAGGATCAAAAAGGGATTCAATTTGAAGTATACCATTGTGAGTGTGGTTGAAAAAGCAATGGAATTGAAGGAAAAGCAGTCAAAAAAGGATTACCAAAAAAAAAATGTCAGTCACGTGATCACAAAAAAAAACCAAAAAAAATAAAAAAATTACTGGGTCTGGGGGGGCGGTTGGTCAAGGGAGGGTTGCTGGCCTTCAAGGGGGGGAGCGGTCAAGGGGGTGGGCCGCTGGCCCCCAAGGGGGGGGGGTTGGTGGCCTTCAATGCGGAGGTGCGGTCAAGGGGGGTGAGCAACCAAGGAGGGGGTTGGGGGGGTGACCAAGGTGAGTGGGGGTTCTGGCAAGTGTAAGGCTGCCAACCAAGAAAAAGGGAGGGGGGGGGGGCAACCAAGGCAAGGGGGGGGGGGGGGGGCTGGGCAAGTGAGAGGGGGGAAAGGGGTGATTGTGAGGGGGGGGGGGGGCAAGGGAGGTGGAGAAATTGAGAGGGGGGGCAAGCAAGAGGGAGGAGAGGGAAGGATGAAAAGGTGAGGTTAGCAAGGATGGGTGGGAGGGATGGAAAAGCAGGATGAGGAGGATGGGGAGGGGGGCTTACCTGGGAGATCAACCAAGGAGGTGGGGGGGGGGTCCTGAAGGTGGATGGATCAAAGAATCAGACTTGGATGATGGGGAGGATGAGGAGGAGGATGAGGAGGAGGAGGGGTGGGGGGGGGGAGCTAACCAGGGTTTCCAACCAAAGGAGGAGGGGAGGTGGTGGGTGAGGAGAAGCGATGAGGTGGAGGTGGTGGGTGAGGCTGAGGTTGTGGGTGAGGAGGAGGGGTGAGGTGGAGGGACCAGTGGTTTGGTGGGGTGAGTTGGAGGGTTTTTTTTGTCTAAGTCCACCAAAAGATAAAAAAAAAAACAAGTGAGTCAGCCAATGAATCTTGGGTGAAAAACCAAAACCAAAAAAATATGGTGAAGGGATTTTTCACCTATTTTGAAATCAAACATTACTCCTCAAAGCAAGAAAGGGTGAGAGGAAGAATATTCTCTCTCATAGAAGAAGATGAGGGACAAGATGAGACAGGGATGACTTGAGGCAGATCAGGAATATCATCTTCAAATATTTTTTCCCATTCATCTTTGATGTTTGCCAAAAGTTTGTGAATAATTACACAAGTGATAATCCAGTTGATGAGGAACTTCATGTCTTTGGGATTTTGAAGCTGGTTTTGCATTTCCCTTAATCTGGCCCATCTTCCTTTCAGGACTCCTATGGCATGCTCAATCCAAACTTGTGATTGGGCAAGATGATAGTTGAAATCAGTTTTTCCTTGATCATTGGAAAAAACATTCTGGTATGCTGGGACCACATATTTCCGACTAGCATAAGTTGAATTGGCCAGAAGTTATTGATCTTGGTTAAATTAGATCTCTGGTTGTTGGGCAATCTGCATCCAATTGAAAACATATTAATCGTGACAAGAACCTGGAAGGCCAGCATGGAGGGATATGAACTTCTTTTTGTTATCACAAACAAGTTTCAGTGCCACAGAGTTTCTAAAAAAACAGAAAAAATGCATTTGGCCAGTGTGTGATCAAAGGTGTTATCAAAGGTGTCAGAAAAGAAATGAATCAATTGCCCCTTTTTCCAATCAAAATAGTGGTTGCCATCTAGCTTGGGTTTTTGACTCAAGGGGATGGTGGTTCCATCAACAAAGCCAATTCAACCAGGAAATCCTTTGGTTTCCATTAATTGAGATATCTCCTTGCGTTCTTCTTTGGTTTGCCAAGAAAGGACTGAGAAACAGAAAGATAGGATAGCAACCATGACTCTTTTGGTGTATGATTCAATGGTTCCATAACCAAATGAGAATAGATTTTCTAATTGATGAATTTATGTCACATTTCCATTTGATCCCAATCTACAAAGAGCAACAGCCAGGTGGATAGATGGATTGCGTTGAGAATTCCAAGAATTGTTCTGGAAGATGTGGTGGTCTTCAATAATCTCCAAAAGTTTCATGAATGAAGGCAATAAATTTTGGAACAGTTGCTGGAAGCTCAGGTTGGGGAGGAGATGAAGCTTTTGCCTTTCATACATAGGGTTTTGGAGATTTTGTCTTCTTGGAACCATGTATTGCTTTTGTAATAGAGAATTCAAAGCCAGCCAAGTTGATTCCAAATTGGAGTCTGAATTGGAGTCTGAATGGGAGACAAATACTAACAAAAGTTCAGTCAGCTTTTTTGTGTCTTCAACTTTCTGCCAAGAATTTTGATGGGACATGTTAAGAAAGATGGTGATTTGATGTGGGGCAATGAGATGATGATGGGATTTGTGTGAAGATGGAGATGTGAAGCAATAGAGATGTGAAGCAATAGAGATGTGAAGCAATAGAGATGTGAAGTGATGGAGATGTGAAGCAATGGAGATGAGATGTGTGTGATGTGATGGAGATGGGACCGGTATGGATTTGCTGATGTGGATGGGTGTCTTGGATGTGATGGATGGTGAATGGATGATGATTCATAAATGGCAGGTTTGATGTTTGAAATCCACCATTTTCATCAAACCCGCCATTTTGAAATACACCATTTAGGGAGTAAATGTATTTCAGAAACCCGCCATTTTTAATGGCGGGTTTTGTCAAAATGTATGGCGGGTTTGTAATGGGGGGTTTGCTAACTCTGATAGGCCCTAATGATTCATTTCTGGGAATAAGAAGAGCTATCCATGATGGGAAAACAATTAAAAGGAGACATTGATTTTGAATAATAATAATCTAAATGTGGCCATTCATGGAATCAATTGATCATAGCATGAAAAAGTCTGACAATTGAACTAGTATCAAACTATATAGATTTAAATTTTGACTAATGCAAGAGGTGCAAGGAGAAATAAATAATCATTATTAAATTTTCAAATTAATTTTTTTTTGAAGATTAAATTCCAATGAGAAAAGAATTATTTACAAGCATGCCTTTGTTTTGTGCCACCCTTTTGATTTAAAAATATATACTGAGGATCTGGAGTTCAATAATGAATTCCAATCTATCAAAATATATATTGGGGTGAAAGAATTAAAATTCCCCATTCAAAAACCCAAAGCAAATCTCTTGCAATCTTTGACAAAATAGATTCCATTTTTCAAAAATACCATAGCAAGTCATTCAGAAATCCTTATTAATCCTATTTTCTAATACTATTAAATAAAAACTATTAATATGAATTTACAAAATGGGCATTTTGCATTCACAAACCCAGGTTTCAAACAGGTTTTAAATGCAGTTTGTAACCCATATGAGTGGTGAACACAGGTTCATAACTCAACAAGATGCAAGCAAAGTTGTTTACAACTTGCATGGCCCCTGGGGGGTTGCTAACTAAAATGGGTTGCAAACAGGGATTTGAAACCCTCAAGGGTTTCAAAAGGGGGTCTTGAAACCCCCTGGGGGATGCACAATCTGTGAATGGGGTTGCGTGTCTTCTGGGACCATTTGGGGCAAAATATTGCCAATCAGGCCTTTGTCGGGGGAATTAGGGTAACCAGGCACCCCTGGACCTCATTTGAGTGTGTTCAACCCGAATTCTGGGATTTGGACTACATTGTGGGACTATCATTGGCCAAAAACAGAACTTGGGATCACATTCTGATTACTGGAAAAAAAATACTTGTCACAAACTGTACACATCACTTGATTGTCAGACACACAAACCATACACATCACTTGCTTGTCAGATAATTGTGTTTTTCTCAACCCAAAAGTGAGCAGAATTTTGAGTTTTTAAAAAAATTAGTTTGAAGAATAAATTGACTTGGGATTTTTAGTTGGTTTATGGTAACAGGGGCCAGCCAAAGCCCACCTGGTTTCAAAAAGACTGCATCAAAGGACTTAATTGAACGTGTTGTTAAAAAAGCTTTAGAATCTAGGGATTTGGGTAGGTATTTGGAAAATAAAACATTGGAAGCCCCAATTGCATCATCATCTAAGGTTATAATCAAGGAAAAAGATTTTTCACAACTGGAATTGAATCAAGGTGGCAGGTCACATTTCATATGCCATTTGACTGAGATTGATTTTGATTTATAGATACTAAAATAACCACAGTGGGTGTAAATATTTAAATATGTAACTAAGAGTTTTCAGAACAACTTGAAAATCCCCCTGTGAGTGCCTTTCCAAGTAGGAAAGGAGCTGAAAACTATATTCAAAAATTGGTAGCCATGCATGGCTATGCATTGAAAACATTCAAGTCAAAGAGAGGCAAACATGTTGATCTAGCCTCTGAAAGATATGGAGTGTATGAAGGGACACTCCTCACCAAAAGGAAAAGTCAAAATCAGACAAGGAAGGTTTGGTTTGAATTCATTATCTGTGCAAGTTTCACAGTAGCAGATCCAATGTGGCTCCTCTCCATTAGAAATGAAAAACACAATCATAAACATCTCAAAACCCCTTAGTGCATCCTCAACTGAGGAGAATCTTTGGTGCTACCTAGGATCAAATGAAAGAAGGAATGAAGGAAGGGCTCAATACAATTAAACTCAAAAGAAAATTGAGCAAGATTGTAGGTGGAGAATCAATTGAAAATAGAAAAATATAGAACACTAAACAAAAATTTATGGAAATTGAACTGCAGGGGAAAAGTGTTATGGAAGTTCTATTGGAAATTCTCCAAGAAACTAGGTGGATTTTGAGGTCAAATTTCAATGGAGAGGGTCACTTCAAGGCAATTTTCTTGGCTCAGCCTGAGTCTGTAAGAATTTGCAAAAATTCCATCATATTGCTTTTTTGGATTGTTCTTATAAAACAAATAGGTAAAAAATCCCTATACTGCATTTTGTAGTAATGCCAGCCAACAGGATAAATTTTAAAAACTCTTTTGTTTTTATGAAAAAAGAAACATTTGATCTCTACAGTTAAGCAGTGAATGCACTAAAGGAGTTGGCTTATGATCCAGAGAGGCTTCCCAAAGTCTTTGTGACAGATTGTGAAAAAGATCTGTTTTTTTCAATTGAACATAGCTTCCCTGAGTCATCCAGACTGTTGTGCTCTTGGCACTTGTCTAAAAATATTCAAGTGAATTGCAAAGTTTGCTTCATTAATGAAAATGAAGGATTTAAAAGTTTCATGTCTCTGTGGGCAAAGTATGGGGCCTCTGAAAACAAGGGGGAGGCAGAAGTCAATCATTCAGAACTCAGAGTTGGCCAAATTATTTATTCTTATGTTCATCTCTGCTGGGCTTTCTTATGTTGAAAATTGTATACAGTGTTTCTTGAAGGACCTTGAGGATGTTCTTGAGTATGTCAAAAAGAGAATTTTTCTTATCAAAGAGAAGTTTTTAATGGTGTGGTGATAAAAGAATTGGAATTGATTGAACGCAAAATCAAGGACTAAGGAAATTACAACAAGAAGTTTGAGAAAAGGTGAATTAGAAACATGAGAAGAGAAGACCAGGAGAGCCAACATGAAGAGTAGGCCACATGAGTTAGAAAAAGAGGAACTATACTAGATGGCTTTGATTTTTATTCTGGTGTAGGGATGAGGCTGGCATTCAAATGAGTGTGGGTCTCTCAAGATTGAGGATGGTTGAGTTAACAGATGAATCTCACCAGGCATTCAGGAAACATAGTCAGTTGAGGATCAAGGTGAGGTTCACAGTGACATGATTTCAGTTAAGGATTAAGGTGAGGGTCAAAGTGACTTGATTTCAGTTAAGGATTAAGGTGAGGGTCAAAGTGACTTGATTTCAGTTGAGGATCAAGGTGAGGGTTTCAGTGATGAGGATGATGAATTAAAGAGTTTATAGAAGGAAACAAGGCAAGGGAAAAAAAAGGATAACAAAGAGGAAAAAGAAAATTAGGGATGAGAACTTGGTTGTGCTTGGGGTTGATTTGAGTTGGAAATCTCATTGCTCCAGCAAATGTGGAGTCTTGACTGGGGAGAGGACAGTGGAGAAATTGGAATTCCCCTGTTTGTTGATCTATCTAGGGCGTAAGATAGTGGAGAGTTTCCCTGTGCTACTGTGTGTTGTCAAGCCATGGAATCTCAAAATCTGGACTTGTGTCAAGCCTGAATTTGGAAATAAAAAAATGTCTTGGGTAGAAGGGGCTCATGCTACTTTCAAACAATTACTTGAAGGATCTTTGAGGAAAATTTTGAATTGGGCGTATCAGAGTTAAGCAAACCCCCCATTTTTTAATTGGGGGTTTCAAACCAAATCTGCTATTTCAAAGCCGCCATTAAAAATCAAAAAACCCACTTATTTCACATCAGACATGTCAGAATTACCTGGAAATAAGTGGGTTTTTTAAAATAAAGTATTTAAAGGCTTCCACCACCTGTCCATGTCATCCACCCCTGGCTTCCCACCTCCTTCTACCTCCGACCTCATTGCAAATTGTTTTAACTCCAGCCTCATCATAAGAAGATTCACCACTCTCATCATCACTCTCATCAATATATCACCCTCATCACTTGATCCCTCACCAATTTATTGCTCTCATTGCTTCATTGCTCTCATTGCTTCATCACTCTCATTGCTTTATTGCTCTCATTGCTTCATTGCTCTCATCACTTCATTGGTCTCATTGCTTCATCACTCTCATCACTCTACCTCCAACAAGAACTTTTACCTCCAACCTCATCCAAAGAATCCAATCATTGTTTTATTGCTCTTTTCACTTTATTGCTCTCATCACTTCATATCTCTCATCACTTTATCTTTCTTGTCACTTTATCCCTCTCATCACCTTATTGCCCTTACTCTTTCCAAATGTCCCCTGAGCAAACCTCCCTGCGCAAGTCCACACAAAAGTCCAACACACCAAAGCAAACATTGCCAAGGAACTCCACAATAAACAATCCTCCCCCATCAGCTTCCAACAGCTCAAAAAATCCTCCCCCATCAGCTTCCAAGGGCTCAAGTCAGCTCAAGAGAGCTGATCACATCATCCTGATCAACTGGCTCAAAACTCCCTCCAACTATGATGCCTGCTTTGGATCCAACAATGAAACACATGTTGGCCAACCTCCATCCTCTAAGGTCAAGGTTATCTCCTCATGGCCAATGAACTCAAGAAAAAAACACAAGGTAGGCTGGATCTGTCATCCAAACAGATGAGGGAGCAATTCAAGAATTATCAAGACAAGTACAAAAAGGCCCACTCCATGTCAATCTCCACAAGCTTTGGTGTCACCAACTCTGAAAAAGCCAAGGGAATCAACTTGGTGGTTGATAAGTTGGACTCCATTTGTCCTTTTTATATTCAAATGGATGAAATCTTTGGAAAGAAGGGCAACATCACCCCCCTAGCTGCTTTTGATGCCCAACAATCTGATTCAGTTGATGCTGAGGACTTGGCTGGGGATGCTCAGCCCACCAATGGTGATCCCAAAGAAGCCTATTAGTGGCCTATGAGTGGCCCCCATCCAATGCTGAGGAGGATATTCAAACGCAATCTTCTCCAATCACGTCTACTTCCACGTTGATTGAGGAGTCAAACAATAACTTGGACCCCTCCCCTCCTTCTTTGGATTGCTCTCTTCCTGGGTTAGCAGATCTCATCAACCTTGCCAATGCGGAAAAAGATACTCCTCAGTCTCCATTTCCCTCAACATTGGTTTTAAGTAAGGAAACAAGCTCTTTTCTCTTCCATCTGGTTAATCCTGACTGATTTGGATTGTAGAAAAACAGGCTCATCCATTCCAGAATGGCCAAAACCTCAAGCCAATGGGGCCTCCCACATTGCCTTTGAACACTAGTGACAACTTTCAGACTCAACCCTCCTCTGCCAAGGGTAAGCAAAAGGCCTCCAATTCCATCAATATCAACCCCAAAAGTCATCAAAAGAGAAGAAAAACTTCCTGTTTTTCAGGATTTGAAGAAATCATGGAGAAGCAAGATTCATTTAAGTCCGTTGGTTGACCTTGCTTTCAAAATTATGCTCATTCCTTTTCTCCTGCAAAAAAAAGTCAAATCACAAAGTGAATCCTAAAAACTTGAGTTTGAAAAGCAAAAGTGGGATTTTCAACTGGCCATGGATGTTCAAAAGCAGAAAGCCAAGAGTTTGGCTCATCAATAAAAATTGGATGCTGAGTGGAAGTTGAAACAGACTGAGCTACAATCTCAAAAAGAGGAAAAGGAGAAGGATCAACAGCAAGCACAATTGGAAAAGGAGAGGGAACAAATTGCATCAAAAAAAAAGGATAAGGTATCAATAGCCTTGGATTGCATTGGTAGCAGTAGAACAGTACATGAAATACAGCAGATAACTCAAATGCTGGGCTTGTAAATATATTTGCATGGGTGAAAGAAAAACAAAAAAATTATTTTTGATTACAATGTTTGAGAGTATTCTTAAACCCACCAACATACAGATTTTTTATTTATTTATATTTTTTTTCTAGAGTGAGTTTGGCCATTATTCAAGTCCCTACAAGTGTTTCTAGTTGTTTTATTAATTTGAAGTGACATGGCCATTCTGGTATGGGTAACTGTGTCCACAGCAGGAAAGGTACAGCGCTTGTTCTTATTAGCTGCCCAAACCATTTTGACTATACCTTTTTGCTTGAAATCAATTCCAAAGCCAAGGTTAGGAAAAAAAATTGGCCATCCAATATTGATATTTGTCTGTATTTTCAATAAGTCAACCATTTCATTTCTTGGTTGGAACCACGAGTAAAAAGGAGTAGCCTGAGATATTGCATTTTTCAATATGAGGAGAGTTGTAAAAAGAATACAAGGTGAAAGTTATGTGTGGGGAGCAATCAAAAGGTGTAGGCTTGGGACCAAATTCCAACAAAGAGAAAGAGGGAATGTTATTGTCCTTCATGGTATCATGGTTTGATTCAAAGGAAATTTTTGCCAAATTGCAAAACATTTGTCCAAGAATTTGGGATACTTTTTCCACCTTAAGGTTGAGGAAAGCATACTCTTGAGGAGAAGATCTAATGGATGATTTTGTCACATAACTTCCAAATAACTCTGAAGGGTGCATTGATTTTTGCTATTGAACTGCCCACATTTTTCCACCCAAAGATCTTGGGGGACCAACTGGGTTGACAAATTTTTTTGAACTATGAAGGAAAGTGGTGACAAAGTTGATGTCCTTCTTATCTTTTTCTGAGAGTTTATCCAAGGGAACAAATTCAATTATTGCAACCAGGGCTTTGTGATCAGATTCATCAGGGACAATTAATTTTCCACAGTGGAAGAAATGGAACTGTTTGATTGTTTGTTTTGCTTGCTCAAACTCTTCCTGGGTGGGTTTTTGACTATTCTTTTTCTTTTTGGAAAAAATTGAAGGGTACAGATGCAAAGGACCCAGTTTCTGAACAGACCAGACCACCTGTTCATTTATGCTTTCCTCAGAAACCTCCAAAGATATTTCAGAATCTCTCATTCTAACCCTCTTTTGGTGACGGGCCCTATTCTTCTTGCCTTTCATTATGTTGGTCAATCCATCTCCTTCCATCTTGATCCCTCCCATCCATATACTCTGATTGGGGTGAGGAACAAGATGGGATTTGATTTTTTGTCCAACATTTTGAGGCAGTTGGGAGAAGAATCAGACATTCACCAATAGTGGTTGAGGGATTGAAAAAAAAAACAGAAAAAAACAGTCAGTCAAATGGACATCATTGGTGAAACAAGATTGGATCAAAGAAAATGAAACCAAACCTGGAATTGATCCCAAGTTCACCAGAAATGGGATCACCAAAAAAAAAAAAAACTGTACCCCCAAAAAAAAAAAAAAACATATCAGCACCCAAAAAAAAAAAAAAAAACATGATATCAGCACCCCCCCCCCCCCAAAAAAAAAAAAAAACTATGGGGTGTGAGGGAATTGGGCCGGGCCTTTGGGTTGGGCTTGGGTTGGGTTTCAGTTTGGGCCGAGCAACAGGAAGAGGGGGGGGCAGGACCAATGGTCAGTCAAGGGGTGGCGGTCAAGGGGGGGCAGGGCCAAAGCAGAGGGGGGGGGGGCGGCCCTTGGCGGTCAAGGGGGGGCGGGGCCAAAGCAGAGGGGGGGGCTTGGCCCTTGTTGGTCAAGGGGGGGGCGGGGCAAAAGTGCAGGGGGGCAGGCTTGGCCCTCATAGGTCAAGGGGGGGCAGGTTGGCCCTTGTTGGTCGAGGGGGGGTGGGGCCAAAGCGGAGGGGGGGGTCTTGGCCCTTGTTGGTCAAGGGGGGGCGGGGCTGGCCGATGTTGGTCAAGGGGGGGGGGGCTGGACTGATGCGGAGGGGGGGCAGGGCCAAAGCCAAATTCAGCTGAGGGGGGGGGGCGGGCCCAATCAAGGGATTGGGAGGGGTGGAGGCATTGGCGCCGGTAAGCAAGCTATGGAGGGGGCAGAAAGGGCTGGGGGGGCCAAGATTGAGAAAGGGCAAGGGAGGAGTAGGGTGAGGAGGAGGAGGGAGGGGGGAAGCACTTACATTGAAGGGGTTGGGTGATCAGGAGCTGGGTGGGGGGGGGGGGGGGAAGGAGGGGGGGGATGAGGGTCAGCCAAGAGAAAACCAAGAGGGGTGAGTAAAAGAGGGGAGGGGGACTCACCTGACAGGATGGGGGATGGGGAGTTGGATGGTGAGTGTATTGGTGAGGTTGGTGGTGGATGGGTGAGGGAGGGAAGGTGGTGGTGGTGAGGAGGAAGGATGGGAACGTTGAGTGAGTGGGGTGAGATGGATGAGGTGGAGGTGGTGGGTGAGGAGGAGAGTGGACAAGTGGTTTGTGGTTCTGATTTATGATAAAAACCCCCCAACTTGGCCTATCTTAGGTGAACAACCAACACCATTTGTCTAAGTCCACCCCACCAAATGAGAAAAAAAAAGAAGTGAGTCAGCCTAAGAATCTTGGGTGAACAACCAAAACCAAAAAAATTTGGTGAAGGGATTTTTTACCTAACTTGAAATGAAACATTACTCATCAAAGCTAGCAAGGGTAAGAGGAAGGATCTGTTCTCTCATAGAAGAAGATGAGGGACAAGATGAAACAGGGATGACTTGAGGTGGATCAGGAATATCATCTTCAAATATTTTGTCCCATTCATCTTTGATGTCAGCCAAAAGATTGTGAAGGATTACACAAGTGATAATCCACTTTATGAGGAACTTCATTTCTTTGGGTTTTTGAATCTGGTTTTGAATTTCCCTTAAGCTGACCCATATTCCTTTCAGGAATCCTATGGCATGCTCAATCCAAAATTGTTATTGGGAAAGATGATAGTTGAAATCAGTTTTTCCTTGATCATTGGACAAAACATTCCAGTATCCTGGAACCACATATTTCACACTAGAATAATCTGAATTGGCAAGAAGGTATTGATTGTGGTCAAATTAGTTCTCGGGTTGTTGGGAAATCTGCATCCAATTGAACACGTATGAATCATGACACAAACCTGGAAGGCCAGCATGAAGGGATATGAACTTCTTGTTGTTATCACAAAAACAAGTTGTAGTGCCACTGAGTATCTAAAAAAACAGACAAAAAATATTTGGTCAGTGTGTGATCAACGGTGTTATCAAATCAATTGGAAAAGATATGAATAAATTGCCTTTTTTTTCAACCAAAATGGTGGTTGCCATCTAGCTTGGTTTTTTGACTCAAGGGGATGGTGGTTCCATCAACAAAACCAATTCAACCAGGAAATCCTTTGGTTTCCATTACTTGAGATATATCCCTGCATTCTTTTTTTGTTCACCAAGAAAGGACTGAGAGACGGAAAGATAGGATAGCAACCATGACTCTTTTGGTGTATGAGTCAATGGTTCCATATCCAACGGAGAATAGATTTTCTAATCAATGAATTGCTGCTCCATTTCCATTTGATCCCAATCTACAAACAGAAACAGCCAGTTGGATAGCTGGACTGCGTTGAGGATTTTGAGAATTTTTCTGGAAGATGTTGTGGTCTTCAATCATCTCCAAAATTTTTATGAATGAAGGCAATATAGTTTGGAACAGTTGCTGGAAGCTTAGGTTGGGGAGGAGATGAAGCTTTTGCCTTTCATACATAGGGTTATGGAGAGTTTGTCTTCTTGGAACCATGTATCTCTTTTGTAATAGAGAATTTAAAGCCAACCAAGTTGATTCCAAGTTGTATTCTGAATCAGAGTCTGAATGGAAGACAAATACTAACAAAATCTCAGTCAGCTTTTTTGCATTTTCAAATTGCTGCCCAAGAAGTTTGATGGGACATGTTGAGAAAGATGGTGATTTGATGTGGGGTGATGAGATGATGATGGGGATTTGTGTTAAGATGTAGATGTGAAGCAATAGAGATGTGAAGCAATAGAGATGTGAAGTGATGGAGATGTGAAGCAATGGACATGAGATGTGTGTGAGGTGATGGAGATGGGACCAGTATGGATTTGCTGATGTGGATGGGTGTTTTAGATGTGATGGATGGTGGATGGATGATGATGCATAAATGGTGGGTTTAATGGTGGGTTTGATGTTTGAAATCTGTCATTTTCATGAAACCCACCATTTCAAAATACACCAGTTAGGGGATATGTGTATTTCAGAAACCCGCCATTAAAAATGGCGGTTTTGGTAAAAAAAAATGGCGGGTTTCTAATGGTGGTTTTGATAAATCTGATATTCCCTAATGTGTGGAAACAGCTCAAAGGAACAATTGATAGCCAAATCAAATCAGTGAATGCATTGATTAAAAATTCTTGAATAAAGTTTGGAAAAATTCTTCCAAAAGAACTTTTAACTTTGGATTGAAAATTTTCAATTGAGGCACTTGAACTCATGGGGGACCAATTTGAGAAGTCAAATGGAAATAATAATGGCAAGGTGTGCTCAAAGCCATATTACAAAACAATGGACTTTCCCTGTTCCCATATCTTAGCAGAAATACTAGCTTCAAGAGGATCCATTGTGCCTGTGGATGTTCATTCTCAGTGGAGGTTAGACTATAACCATTCAAGTTCAGTGATTTGTATTGTTGGATTGTTTGACTTGCTTTTTGATGAATGCTTTTTGATTGATGATTCCTATTTGATTGATGGTTCCAGAATGGATTTAACAATTAATGATGTTTTTTATTTTTGAAAGTGTGACACTGATTCAGTGCTTAAATTATCTCAATTGTTTGAGAAGCTCAGTCCAAATGTTATGGGACATCCTGAAAAATTCAAATTCAAACCCTAAAAGTCCATGTTCAAGTATAAAACCACTTTTGTTTCTAAGATTGCTAATCCAAGGCTCAAGCCAAAGGTCTTAAGTTCCATCCAAAATCAACCCAAATTGAAAGACACCTGTCATAAACTTTGAAGATTTGAAAATTTTGGAAGGGAACTTAAGAGATAAAAATGGTTTAGAAGGGAACCAAAAAGACCAAAAATTCTAAGTCTTTAATTTTAAGAAGTGTTCATTGATTGGTTTAATTAACTGATGGAAAACAATTATTATGTAACAAGTTTCTTAGGCTCTAAACTGAATTCCATAGCTCAATGAAATAGACTGAAAGTGAATTAGGCTCCCTTCATTTGTCATCAGAATCCTTTTCTGAGGAAGGAGACAAAGTGAATAATTAATGCAGAAGCTCATCTTTAGTTAGCCTTGCTTCCATTAATGAAATAAGAATGTTGTCTAAGTAGTTTTTGATTATAGGAATAAAAAGTGAAATACCTAGATCAAATACCTGAGAACTTAAAAAAGTTCTTGGGTGAGGTTGGTGATCAAGTTGGCAATGGAAAATGTGGATTTAGATTCATTAAAAATGTCAAATCATCCACTGAGAGGCTCTCTGCGCAGCCTGCCTAATCCTGATACCTAGTAACCCGCGCGTCCCTGGACAAACTCAACTACACGACTACACTGGGGGATTCCCCCTCACCCAATTATTCCAGTCATCTGAACCTCACCGGGGCGGACTGCCTCTCAGTTTTCTTCATCTGATTCTCATCTCATTCTCTTCCGATTCTTTGCTATATCTAAACTTTTGTTTCTATTCTTTTATTCTCATAATCTCTTTCTTCTTCTCCTTTTCCTTGTTCTCTACTCTATAAATCAACGCTATCACATCCTCAATTTTGCCAAATCACTGTCAACAACTCAACCACAACCTTCCTCAATTCAAGTTCACTCCTCCAGTTTTTGACTGTCTGGTATGATTTCAATTCTATCTCATTCAATCTTCTGATTGTTCTTCATCTCTTCTTTTGTTATCTTTTCACTCTTCAACTCACGCCTTGTTGTTATCCAGTTTTTTCCTAGTCCCTTCAATATGATGATTTCTATCACCTTTTACCCATCCAATCAACAGGGTTAAAAGTCAAAATTGCACGACTACCTAACAGCTCAATACTATGGAGGGACCTGGCAACATGGATGGCTTCCAACAAATGATGCTCAAGGCTGCTCTCAAAGCCTTCCCAAATCTGATGGACAAAAACTACTCAATTTGGAAAGATAAAATCACCATTCTTCTCGAACTCAAAGGAACCAAACAAATCCTTGACAACAATACCAAAACTCTCAGCCCCACGGACAATCTTGAAACTCGAGTAATCATTCTTTCCAAAATTGACACAATCACACACAACAATGTAGTTAACCCCAACAACATCAATTTGGCTAAAGGCCTATGGAAAACAAGCAAGGAAAGATTTGCGTCTTCTCAAACCGCAAACCAAGCTCAAGTCTTCAACAACTTTCTTTACCATCCTTTCAAACCCAAAGCAATCACATCCTTCATCACAGAAATCAAGATTTCTCTCAAGAAAATGCTTGAAGTTGGTATTGAACTTCCTTCAGATATCTTGGCGTACCTAGTTCTTTTCAAATTTCCCAATTCACTTCACTCGCTTCGCCAGCAAATTATGCACTCAGACAAGGAGATCACAGTTGATCTAGTTCTAAATCATTTGAAGCAGCTTCATAACAAATCCAAATCAAAACTCACCAAGACTCCTGTCAGAGAAACTGTACTTGTAACCAACAGTTCCAAAAATCCAACCTACAAACTTCAACAATGTCAACAAGGATACCATAATCCCAATGTTACCAATCATCCCAAGGAACAATGCTGTCACAAGCACAAGCACTTAGCTCCAGACTGGTGGAAAGAAGCTCAAGACAAATGGAGAGCTCAGAAGAAGCCCAAAAGCAACAAAGTTGCTCACTACCATGCCATCTTAACCACTTGTATCAAAAAGGTGAACGCCAACCATTGCATCATCCTTGAATCTGGAGCTTCATGCCACATGTTCAATTCCACTCAATAATTTAATTCCCTACAAGAATGCAATGGAGAACAAATTAGCACTGGAAAAGATGGAGCTAATCTCCCTATCAAAGGAAAAGGCAAAGTGGTCCTTGCCTGGAGAAACTCCCTCATTTGACTCTCCAACTGTCTCTTTGTCCCCAATCTTTTCATTAATCTCATTAGTCCTGGAGTTCTGGTTTCAGAAATAAAATTCTTGGTTTCTGCTTATGGCAACTCCTTCAAAGTTCATCACAACAGAACTCTTGCTTTCAAAGGCTTCATCCGAGACAATCTCTTTGCTCTCAACCTCCCTCACTCCATTGGAAACAACTCAAAAATCAGTTATCTCACACAAAAAACCATTGATCACAATAAACTTCTCTATCTTCATCAATCACTTGGCCACGCTAGTCCTCACCAATTGAGAAATGTTTATCATGAAATTCCTCACTCACTGATTGAAAACTTCCAATGCTTGGACTGTGTCTTCTCAAAGATCACCAAAACCCCTTTCAACACTAAAGCAAACCATGCCTCCAAACCTTCCGAAAGGCTCCACATTGATTTGATTGGTTCAATTAATCCGGAATCCCGCAACGGGATGAAGTATATCATGAACATCATTGATAGCCATTCTGGGTATCTGTCCGCTATTCCTCTCAGTTACAAATCTGACGCCTGTCCTCAACTTTTATCCATTCTTAGATTTGAGAAACAAAAGCAAGGCTGCTTTCCCGCCACTATCTGTACTGATGGTGGAGGAGAATTCACCTCCCAAGAACTGAATTCCTCCTTTCAAGAAAATTCCATCCAACACATCATATCAGAACCCTACCATCACAAACACAATCAAAGAGTCACATGTGCCAACCGGACCGTTGCCAAATATATCAGAACTATCCTTTGATCTTCAAGGTTACCACTCAATCTCTGGGCCAAGGTGTCCAAGTCATCCACTCTCATGCTCAATCAGATTACAAAACGCGCAAATGAGAAATCCCCCTACAAAGTCTTCACAAACAAGACACTGCCCTTGGATTACTTCCATCCCTTAGGTTAAAAGGTGGTATACTTAAACTTGAAGATGGCTTGCAGGGATAAGCTCAAAGAACGCGGACCAGAGGAGACTCTTGTAGGATTCAATCCCAATCTCTTGTCGTATTGCATCCTCAAGCCAGACAACTCAATCATTTCTTCTAAGCACATCAAAATACTCAAGTCTCTTCCTTGCACTCCCAGCGCAGAAAGCCCTCCCAAAATCAACCCTCCTCTGGACATCAATCTCCCTTTCTTAGACTCCGAACTGGCTCAGAGCACCTCTCCAGTCATGACCACTAACCCTCAACCTGCAAATCAAAGTCTTCCCTCAGCAGAAGCCGTTGAGTCTGTTGATGATCAATCATCTCAATTGTCACAAGAGGTTGCTGACAAACTGATTCCCTCTCAAACTCTATGTGATTTTTCAATGCTCAATCCACCCAATTGTTACAGATATCACCACTACTTTGTCCCAAAATCTTTCAAACAGGCCAAGAAATGCAAAGACCACGAAAATTGGGACTTGTCAATGGATGTGGAATTGGGAGGCATCGAAAAGATGGAAGTGTGGGAGGACTACAACGGTCCTGAGGCTGCAAATCCTTTCAACACAACTTGGGTCTACCTCCTCAAGGACAATTGCCATGGAGATCCACTAGTGTATAAAAGTTGACTGTGCGTACAAGGATTCAATCAGATCTACGGCCTAGATTATCAAGACACCTTCTCCCCAACCGGCAAGACAGCTTCACTCAGAATTGCCCTGCTCTACGGCCTGTATCATTCCCTTCCCATTACTCAATTCGACGTGAAGAGAGCTTTCCTCCACGCTCCTCTCAAGGAACTTGTTATTATTAAAACTCCAAAAGGATCAAAGAGAAAGTCAAAATACCTAAAGCTCAAAAAGTCCCTATACGGGCTCAAGCAAGCTCCCCTCAACTGGTTCAACACTCTCACTACCTGGCTCTCCAGCCAGGGGTTCCACCTGTCAACTTCCAACCCTTGTCTTTACCTAAATCCTTGATGTCAATCCATGATCTTCTTCCACATCGATGACCTTATTCTGGTAGGTCTTGGCAACAACTTCAAGGAAAAATTTCTGCAAAAATTTCCAAACTCATCTGCTCACAATCCCAACACCATCCTAGGGATGAAATACTCTAAGATTGAAAACAAAATTTTTCTCTCTCAACCTAACCACATTGATCACAGGCTTGAAGAACTCAAACTTACCAATTGCTATCCTTCTTCCATACCACTAACTTTGAACTACAATTTACAACCCGCCACTGCTGAAGAACACAAGGAATTCAAAGTGCTCAACATCAACTACAGATTTTCCGTGTTCTTGATGAACTAAATTGCATTCCTGAATCAACCAGACATCAGTTATGCTGTCTCAAGCTTAGCTTGGTTCTGCAAATGGCCCGGGATAAATCACTGGCGAAAAGTGAAACATTGCTGGAAGTACCTGAAAGCCACCAAGTCTCTCTGCCTAGTTCTAAATGTAAAAAATTGAGATACTCAACTTCAATGCTTCAGCGACGCCACCTGGAACAATGACCTTGAAACAAGGCACTCTCAGTCCGGGCATCTAACTCTACTATTTGGATCCCCTGTTGTGTGGAGCAGCTACAGCCAAAGGAACATGACTCACTCAACCACTGAGGCGGAACTCAATCCTCTAGTTGACTCTTTCCTCAAGGCCATTTGGATAAGAGGCCTGGTATCAGAAATGTGGACAAAACCCACTCAACCAAGCATACATCACATTGACAAGAAAGGTCTGGAAAACAAGTTAAAAAAATTTGGCTGCAACTCCAAAACCCGTCACATTGACATAAAAACAAAGGTGATTAGGGAGGAATTGCTAGCCAACAACCTTGAGATCAAACTCATGCCATCAGAAAGTATGATAGCCGACGGGCTAACAAAAGTGCTACCCCAAACTCAAGTCTCCAAACTCCTCCATATCATCAATCCTCACTTCAATTAACTTGAAATCCTACCAGCCACAAGGGGTGTCAAATCATCCACTGAGCGGCTCTCTGCGCAGCCTGCCTAATCCTGATACGTAGTAACCTGCGCGTCCCCGGAAAAACTTGAGTACACGACTACACTGGGGGATTCCCCTCACCCAATTATTCCAGTCATCTGAACCTCACCGGGGCGGACTGCCTCTCAGTTTTCTTCATCTGATTCTCATCTCATTCTCTTCCGATTCTTTGCTCTATCTCAACTTTTGTTTCTATTCTTTTATTCTCAAAGTATCTTTCTTCTTCTCCTTTTCCTTGTTCTCTACTCTATAACTCAACGCTATCACATCCTCAATGTTGCCAAATCACTGTCAACGACTCAACCACAACCTTCCTCAATTCAAGTTCACTCCTCCAGTTTTTGACTGTCTGGTATGATTTCAATTCTATCTCATTCAATCTTCTGATTGTTCTTCATCTCTTCTTTTGTTATCTTTTCACTCTTCAACTCACGCCTTGTTGTTATCCAGTTTGTTCCTAGTCCCTTCAATATGATGATTTCTATCACCTTTTACCCATTCAATCAAAAAAAAAATCACTTTGGTAAAATTAAAATTGATGGTTTAAAGTGCAAAGGGAATTGATAGAAATATTGAGGAAAAATAAGGCATGCTATGCTAATATACTTGGTGGTATCAATGAGGTTGAAAATATTGAAAAAAGAATTGATGTTAAAGGCACCTATGAAAAGATTCCCTCTTCAAAATGGCTTGAAAAATTAGATATGGGCCAAATAATATCACATACTTATGGAAGGTCAGTTTGTTTTATCCTTGGCTTCATGTTGTACTTTTACTCCTATGAAAATGGGTGTAAAAGAACCCTCAGATGCCATGTTTATTTGCTTTCTTGACAATAAACCCTGGGTTCATTTGATACTTCAGGGATATATGGTTCCAATCCCTCCCATTGTAGCAAAAACTTTTTCTTTGAATTAAAAGAATGAATCTTGTTTTGTTGATCATCACAAAGATCAACTAGATTTGTATTCTAATTTATAATCATCATATCATTTCATAATTTGGGTTTGGTTTTGTCTAAGATGTAGCTCTGATGCTGATCTTGTAATTCTATTGATATGAAGGGTTATCATGTTTTGAACATCAGTATGTTGGGTATTTTGAGTTAAAATGAGGTGAGTCAGTTCAAAGTGTGTTGGGTGATCCCATCATAATGAGTATTTTCACTTATTATGGGGATAATCTTGACACAAGTTGAAGTCCATTTTTTGTGGAATTTTTGATTCAGGTCTGGTCAATTGAGGTGGTTTGAGAATTCTTATAATGGGATCAGCTTAACACAAGTTGAAGTTTTTGGGATCAGCTTAACACAAGTTGAAGTTGTTGGGATCAGCTTAACACAAGTTGAACTTTTTTTTTTTACTTTAATGCCAGTCCATTGAGTTGGACTGGTATCAAGTCCAACTGAATGGAATAGCCCTATTTTTTTGGGGGTTTTATTTGAATTTGCACTAGTTAAATGAAATAAGTTCAACTTTTTCCAGGCTGATCCCATCATGAGAAGTATAGAAATAATTCTTATGATGGGATCAGCTCAACACAAGTTGAATTTTTTTTGGAAATTTAAATTTAGGGATAGTCCATTAAGGTTGTTTTATTTTATTTAATGAAAAAAATATATTTATTCAGGGATGTATTGTATGTACAGTGGGTAGACAAAATTCATGGGACTAATTGACCAAAAATAGCCAGTTTATTTTTAAGCACTGGTTTCAAGCTAAAACTATTACTCAACAAAGGCATTTATTTACATTTATTCATGGTATGAGATATTTTAGCATCTGGACTTTAATAAAGCAACAATTGGGATTTGGAAAAATATCAAATTATAATTTTTTGAAAAAAAACCTGAAAAAGCACAAAACACTCAAAAAACATGCTGGAGGGGGAAACAAAATCAAAAACAACTGTGCCATCAATATTTTTCATCTTGATTAGGGTGTGAGTGAGGATGAAAAGGAATCATTTTCATGAAAGAAACATCAAAAATTTAGAGTTTGCAAAAATAATTAAAACCAATTTTGATTGATGTTGATTTTTTGGTGCCTTGGTAAGATGGTGATGATAACTTTAAGATAGGTAGGTCAGAAGTCAAGGAAACCACTTAGGAATTTTCATTCCAGCTCTGTGGTTATCTGATGGTTGTATTTTTCAGTTCTTCCACTCTATTTCAGATTTGAGGTGCATTGAGATGCTTGAGGTTATATTGGTCCAAGGTTAAATTTGAGTTGGGCTGATTGAGATTTCTCTAACATGGATTTGGACCATTGCAATTGTACCTTCTTCCAATTGTTTGGCCGTTTTCATATTCTGAAAAAGCCAATTTCACAAAGAAGACTATATATTAAAAGAAGCACCCATGAATCAGGGTCAAAGATCAACAACAAGATTCAAAAGAAATTACTTACCATGTTTGTTTTTTGGGTGATGATAAATTTACAACTCCCAGTTTTGTGGGAGTTTTTTAAGGACCTACATGGCCCAATGAATGTGGGGGGGCCCATACACGCATCTACAAACGTCCAAAAGGTCTTTTTCAACACGCCTAACCCCTAGGGGGGTTGTCAGCTTGCTAGTTGACAAGAGCAACATTTCAAAGCAGATCAAAAACAGAAAATAAATAATAAAATTAGAAGGAGTGGGAAATCCATATATATTATTGCAGAAATGTATTTCCCACCCAACAATAGGTAGGGTCACTCACTTACCCCACCCTTGAATTTCAACTCCTTATATTTTTAATAATTTCAGAAGAAAAAGACCAATAAACCACAGAACCACTATGGCACCCTTTGGCCATTCTAATATTTCACACATAATGGCATGTATAGGGTTCAAACCTAAAATTCAGTCAGAATTGAGGTGTTGTTTATATTTTAGGAGTTACAGGTGGATTTGTGTTATGTCACAATTCCCGCGCGCAGCCCCGTATTCATATAGCAAGGGTACACACACCTGAAACTCAGTATGTAGGGGCATGTCAAGAATCCCCCTTTGAGAATAACTGATGATGGATTCCCACACGCAGCTTTCAATTCTGCGCGTTTCAACATCAGCCGTACTAATTTAAACAGCCAGGTACCGCAGGAACATGCTACAACTTGCATGCATACATCATGCATATGTAACAAGTTGACTGACGGATAGGGAGATGTTGGAAACCTAAGAAAATTGAATAAAAATATGAAAATAAAAACATTAAAGCAAATAAATTGTGAGAAACAATAATGAAGGTTGTCACGTAAATGAGATTGCCAAATCTCTATGAACCACAAAACATATCAAGAGGTATACCAAAAAATTATTAAAAATTACCAACATGTGAAGAAGATGGCTTAAAATCTACAAATAACCACTTCTACCCATGCCACTCTAAAGAAAGTAATACAAAATGAAGAAATATTTCTGAACCATAAAAAAAACAAATTTTTATTTAAATACCTTCTGAAAATTATTTCACAAGGAAATACAATACAGACAAGGCTAACCAGCTGACAGCACCAAGAATACGTGCCAAAATAGCCCTGGCTAGCCTGCCAGTCTCAGAAAACAAGCACAACCCTCTCTATGTGCCCTGAGAAGGTCTTATTAACCCAGAAAGGTATATAAACAGCCCCTTTTAGATGGTTTAAACCCCAGTAATTTTTTAAGTAATCAATCCAGATCCCTTGCCATCTGTGATCAAGTGTTTATTCAAGATAAACAAGTGATTTATGGCCTCATTCTGATAGTATAATTATTAATTCTAAACCCATTGTTGATTCCATTGAAGAATATCAGCAATATCCCCAACAATTGTCCTGAGACCCTTTCAACCATGAATTTCAGCAAGTTTCTTGGAGTGTCCGCTTAAATTAGTAAGTTATCTCCTCCTTGCCTCCAGGAATAAGCGCTGTGAGTCAGCCCATCCACCCAATCCCCTTGAGTAAACCCCTTTTGAGTCATCACTTAGGAACTCATTGTCCCAAGGTCTTTAAATGGTTCAAAAGAGCCCCTTGAAGAGGGGTTGTTATCCAATAAAGATCCCCTGTTTGAATAAAATGTGGCCCCTCTTTAAAAATATATTTAAATCAATTTAATCCAACCAAACCACTCAAACTTTTCACTTGCTTCTAAATCAACCATTTGAGCAATTTACTGATTTTCTTGGAATTGTTATTATTCCAACACCAATATCACTTTCTGTAGCTAAAGGATGGCAAAGCTCCTGGTATCAGCAAGCTGAAAGGGGTTGTATACCCCCCTTAAACAGCAATTTTTGGTTGTGTACCCCCATACACGGTTGTTTTGATGTGTGTTTGGGGGTATACGGCCCCCTGGGGGTTGTGCAAGAATTTTTGGGACCCCCTGGACCACAATTGGGTTCCATCAACCTAAATTTGGGATCAACACATACTATGTGGGACTTTTGGACCACACCTAGAAATCCCAAAGTGAAACTTAAGTGAATCTAAAGTGAAATAAAGTGAAACTGCAAACCAAATCATTTAAAATAAAGTTAAACTAAAGTGAAACTGCAAACAAACATCCCCCATAACTTGATCATTCTCAAGTTGAAAGTGAGAAAACTTTGTATTTTTTCAATTGAAAGTTGGATTGAATACTGAAGTAGCATTGCATTTTTTTCATTATGGGAACGGTGGAAAGCCCTCCTTTTTGTGACATGGCTGCAATGAAGGAATAAATTGATAGGGCCCTCAACCAAGCTTCTGAAAAAAAGAATTTGTTTAATGACAAATTGGAAGCCCCAATTGCAACCCCATGTAGGGTTAATTGAGGAACAAAATGTTTCACAAATTGACATGACCTCTGGTGGTTGGTAAAATTTTATGTTACTCTAGTCTTTGCCTCATTTAATTTGATGGAAGCTGAATTATTAACATGTAACTATGACTATGTAACTATGACAGATCCACTTCACCCACTCCTGTGAGAAATTTTCCTGCTAGGGAAGAGGTGCAAAACTATTGTCAAAAATGGGCAATGAAGAATGGTTAATCTTGAACATTTTTCAACTCAAAGCATGATAAATATTTGGATTTACCTTTTGATAGAAATGGTTCCTACTCTGGGCAATTGCTTACCAAAAAGTCAAGGAAAACTCACAAAAGGAAGTTTGGGTGACAGTTTTAATCTGTGCAAGTCACACAAAGGCAGACCTCTTGTGGCTTATCTCCTACAGAAATGATCAGAATAACCATCAACCATCTCCACACCCCTCAGTGCATCCTTGCCTGAGGAAAATCACTGGTGTGGCCTTAGAGAATTTGAGAGAAGGAATGAATGATGGGCTCAACACCATTCAACTGAAAATAAAATTGAGAAAGATCAATGGCAGCAGATATGTTGATGACCAAAAAATCTATAACACTAAGTATAAGTTGGCACTTGCAGAACTAAAGGGAGAAATTGTTATGTAGGTACTATTTGAACATCTTGGTAATTCAGGTTGGTTTCATCAAGCAAAATTCAGTGGAGAGGGTCACTTGGAAGCCCCATTCTTGACAATCCCCAAGTCATTAAAGCTTTGAAAGAAATTAAATCATATTTCTATGTTGGGTTGTACTTATAAAAAAAAAGTAAAACATCCCCCTATTGCATGTTGTAGGAATTACAGCCAACTTTAAAACATTCACAAAAGATCTTGTTTTTATAAAAAGAGAAACATTTGAGTTCTACACTTGGTCTGTCAATGCACTGAAGGAGTTGGCTTATGATCCTGAGAGACTTCCCAAATTCTTTGTTATGGACCTTGAAAAAGCTCTAATTTGTGCTATAGAACCAAGTTTCCCTGAGTCTTCAAAACAATTTTCTCAATGGCACTTGTCTAAAAACATACAACCAAACTTTAAAGTGCCTTTAACAATGATTTTGAAGGATGGAAAAGCTTTATGTCTCTGTGCGCGAAGTATGGGGCCTCAAAAAACAAGGAGGAGGCAGATTTCAATGATTCAGAACTCAGAGTGAGTGCCAAATCACTTCCTCTACTGTTAATCTTCCTAGTTTTTGGTTTCTTGAATTATGACTTGTATAAAGTGTTTCTTTGCAGACCGTGAGGATGTGCTTGAGTATATTGATCATGACATCTTCTGTATCAAAGAAAAATTTGTAATGTCTTGGACTTGCAAAAAGCCTGAATTTGGAAGTAAAAACATGTCTTGGGTTGAAGGGGCCCATTCTACTATCAAATGATTCCTTGAAAATTCTTTGGGAAACATGTTGGATGTTTGGAAAAACCTTGAGGGAACAGTTTCCAAACAAATTAAATTGTTTCAGGCTTTGCTTTACAACTCTCAAATTAAGATATGAATAGTTCCTCCTGCTGAACTGTTACCATTTGAATAAAAGTTGTCTTTAGAGCCAATTAAACTTGTTGTGGAAAGATAAGAGAAATTAAAGATTAACCATGACAAGGAAGTGTACACCAAGTCATAATCCAAGGATATGGGTTTTCCCTGCTCCCACCAAATAGGAGACCTACTAGTGTCAAGAGGATCCTTGTTCCTGAGGATGTTCATCCTTGGTGGAAGTTGGATTGTGACCCCTACAGTTCTAGGTCTGTAAGTTGGTTTTAGTTGGATTGTTGGATTGTTGAAATAACTTTGTGATTGATGCTTTTTGGTAGATGATTTTTGAATGATGAGTACTAATTTAATAATATCTGATACTTTTGAATTTTGAAAGTTTGATGTTGATGATATGCTCATCAATTCACGGTTTCATGAGAAGCTCAATGAAATGATCTTGGGATACCATGAAGAAGATCATTGCGGGATGTTGAAGCACTTGATTTTGGAAACTTCAAATTATTGATCAAAGCCAAGACTTGAAGCTAAATCCTTGCAATCAAGCAGGGGCCGTCCAAAATTGAAAGATAACCAGGGAAATCCTTCTCAATTAGAATACATTGAGAAGCAACTTAAGCAGGAAAAGAGAATTAGAAGGGAACCAAAGAAGAAAAGACAAAATATTGTAATTCTTTTCTTTTGACAAATGTTCATTTGTTTGGTTTAATGAACTGATGGGAGAATGATTTCTGTAGTGAAAGGATGGATCTTCATCTGAATTCCATAGTTTGATTTAACAGACTGAAATTTGACGAGGGTCCTTCTGTTGGAATCAGATTCCTTTTTGAAGGATGAAGATGAAGAAGTGGAGGATTCAAAAAGCTCATCTTTGGTAATTGTTGATTCATTTAATGAGATGAGATTTGTGGCCAACTGATCTTTGATTTTAGGAAGTGAATTACCCCAATAAAATACCTGAGAACTTACATAATTCTTGGGTGAGTTTGGGATCTGGTTGGTGATGGAAATTGTGGATTTGGAGTCATTTATCAATCACTTGAGTATGATGAGGATGGATGGTTTCAAGTAAGAAAAAAATACTTGAAAAATTGAGAAAAAATAAGAAGTGCTATGCTAAGATCCTTGGTGGCAGTAAATATGTTGAAAAGATAGAAAAAATATTTGATGATAAAAGCATCAATGAAAAGATTCCATCTTCAAAATGGCTTTCAAAGTTAGATATGGGTCAAATAATAGCAGATAATTATGGAGGACCAATATTTTTTATTTCATTGTAATCATTCTGTACTTATACTCCTATGGAAATGGGGGTTAAAGAAGCATCAAACCCACTATTTATTTCATTTTTTAATAATAACCATTGGGTCCAGCTTATACTTGAGGGGGATGTGATTCCAATACCGCCCATAGTTTCCAAACCACATTTCACAATTTCCAAAAAAGCCTCTTGTTGGGTTGATCACATCAAAGATCAAATTGAGTTATATTCTGGTTCATAGAAATCATTTTGATTTGATCATTTGGGTTTGGGTTTGGATGCTGATCTTTAAATTCTATTGATATAAAGGGTTATCACATTTTGAACATCATTATTTTGAGTGTTTTGAGTTAACATCATTATGATAAGTGTTTTGAATGAACCTTTATTGGTAAGTCAGTTCAACTTGTGTTGGGCTGATCCCCTCATAAGGAGTATTTTTACTTCTTGTGATGGGATCAGCTTAACACAAGTTGAACTTCTTTTTTTTTTTTGGTGTCTTTAATTCAGGGCTTGTCAAGTTACTTGTATCTTTTTTGGTGTTTTACTTAAGGGCTTGTCAAGTTGAACTTGTATTTTTTGGCACTTTTACTTCAGGGCTAGTCAAGTGGAAATTGTATTTTTTGGCTTATAATTTAGGGCTTCTCCATAGAGTCTTTCATTGTTTATTTGATTTTTGGTGTTTTGGTTTTCTTCAGTTTTCTTCAGTTTTTTTTTTTTTTTTTTTTTTTTTTTTTTTTTTTTTTTTTTTTTTTTGGATGATGATAAATTAACAGCTCCCAGTTTTGTGGAAGTTTTGTAGGGCCTTAAATGGTCCAATGAACGCATGGGGGCCCATACATGTGTGCAGGCAAAAACAAACGTATAAATGCACCCAAGGGGCCATCTCAAACACACGCAACCCCTGGGGGGCTGTACAACCCATGTAAAAGGAATATTTGAGTTGTGAACCGCTGTACACGGCGTTTTTGAGGCGTTTTTGGGGGTTGTAGAGCCCCGTATGGCCCCCCAAGGGTTTTCCCAAACTTTTTGGGTCCCCCTGGACCACATTTGGGTTCCATCAACCAAAATTTGGGATCAATGCTTACTATGTGGGACTGTTGTTCCACATCTAGTGATACCAAAGTGAAATTAAAGTCAAATCAAGTGAATCTATCAACCACATCATTGAAACTATATGGAAACTTCAAATAAACATACCAAGAATTAATCTTTCTCAACTTGAAAGTGAGAAAACTGTTGTTCAATTGAAAGTTTGATTGAAAACTGCGTCATTGGATTTTTTTGCATTATGGGAACAGTGGAAAGCCCTCCTTTTAACATGGCCTGGTTCAAGGAATAAATTAGTGCAATGAAAAAAGCTGCGGAAAAGAAGGATTTGAGTAATGAATCATTGGAAGCCCTAATTGCATCCTCCTCAAGGGTGAAAATTGAGGAAGAAAATGATTCAAAAATGGACGTGAACTTTGGTGGTGAGTAACATTTTATGTTACTGGTCTTTCCCGTATTTAATTTGATTGAAAGTGATGGGGTGCATGCCATCAATATAACCATGAAACTCTAACAATGACTATGTAACTATGACAGATACACTTGCCCCTCCTCCTGTGAGAGCTTTTCCTACTAGGTAAGAGGCACAAATGTATTGGCAAACATGGTAAATGAAGCGTGGTTACTCTTTAACAGTTTTCAACTCAAAGCGTGACCAATATGTGGATTTAGCCTGTGATAGACATGGTTTTTAATCTTGAAAATTGCTCACCAAATGGTCAAGGCAAACACATACAAGGAAGTTTGGGTGCAAATTTTTAATCTGTGCAAGTTGCACAAAGCAGGACCCCTTGTGGAAAATCTCCTACAAGAATGATCAACATAACCATGAAACATCCCCACACCCCCCAGTGAATCCTGAAATGAGGAGAATCTCTTGGGTAGCCTTAGAACATCTAAAAGAAGGCTTGAATGATGGGATCAATAAACTTCAACTCAAAAGAAAATTGAGAAAGATTGATGGTGGAAAATATGTTGATGAGCAACACATCTATATTACTAAGCATAAGGTAGCGCTTGAAGAAATGAAGGGAAAAAGTGTTATGGAGGTCCTATTTGAACAACTTGGTAATTCAGGTTGGGTTCATCAAGCAAAATTAAGTGAAGAGGGTCACTTGGAGGCCCTATTCTTGGCTCACCCAGATTCATTAAAGCTTTGCAAGCACTTCCATCATATAGCTATGATGGATTGTACTTATATGAAAAATAAGTACAACATCCCCCTATTGCACTTTGTAGGAATTACTTCCAACCAGAAAACCTTTACAAAAGCTCTTGTTTTTATAAAAAGAGAAACGTTTGATTTCTACAGTTGTTCTTTAAATGCACTAAAGGAGTTGGCTTATGATCCTGAGAGACTTCATTGACAGCACTGTCTTGTTGACTCAGGGATTATTTTTTCTAGAGCACGGATCAAAGATTTTTCACTTTCCATCACAGAGTCAACAAGACAGTGCTGTCAATGACACTTGTCTAAAAAAATACAAGCAAACTGTAAAGTGCGCTTCAATAATGACATTGACGGATGGAAAAGCTTTATGTCTCTGTGGGCTAAGTATGGGGCCTCAAAAACTATGGAGGAGGAAGAGGTCAATGATGTGGCACTTAGATTAAGGGCCAAATCACTGCTTCTTCTTTTCATCTTCCTATTTTTGGTTTGTTTACTTTATGACTTGTATAAAGTGGTTTTTGGAAGAATGTGAGGATGTACTTGAGTATATGGATTATAATATCTTCTGTATCAAAGAGACAGTTTTAATGGCTTGAAATTATAAAAACCCAGACTTTGGAAATAAAAAAACATCTTGGTTTGAAGGGGCCCATAATATTCTCAAATAATTCCTTTCAAAATTGTCAGGAAACATGTTCAATGTTTGGCAAAACCCAGAGGGCAAAGTTAGAAGTCAAATCAAATTGGTTCAGGCTGCGCTTAACAAATCTTAAACAAAGATTTGAATAGTTCTTTCTACTGAAATTTTAAAATTGGGATAAAAGGTGTCTTTTAAAGTAATCAAACTTATTGGGGATAAATTAGAGAAATTAAAGCAGAACCATGATGGGGAAGTGTGCACCAAGTCATACTCAATGACTATGGGTTTGCCCTGTTCCCATCAAATAGGTGACCTAGTAGCTTCAAGAGGCTCAAATGTGCCTGAAGATGTTCATCCGCAGTGGAGGTTAAATTATGACCCTTGAAGTTCTATTCATGTACTTGGTTTAAGTTGGATTGTTCAAATCACTTTGTGATTAATTCTTTTTGATTAATGCTTTTGGATAAATGCTTTTTGAATGATGATTCCTACTTGACTAAAATCATGGTTCCTACTTGACTAATATTTGATCCTTTTGAATTTTTAAAGTTAGATGTTGATGAACTGCTCAAAAATTATTAGTTACATGAGGAGCTCAATGCAATGATCTTGAATCATCCTGAAAAAGACTATTGCTGGCTGTTGAAGCACTTGATGAAGGAGAAATCCAATTATATATCAAACTAAAGACTTGAACCTAAAGTCTTTCAATCAAGAAGAGGACCTCGAAAATTGACAGATGCCTGGAAAAATCTTTCTTGATTTGAGCTCTTTTAAAAGGAACTTAAGCTGAAAAAGAGAAGTAAAAAGGCACCAAAGAAGAAAATATGAATTATTCCAAGTCTTTTCTTTTCTGAAAGTTTCATTTTTTTGGTTTAATGAACTGATTGTGAATTTTTTATAGTCCGAGTCAGGCTCTCCATATGAATTTCAAATTTAATCAGGTTTGGTGCCACTGGAATCCAATTCCTTTTCAAAGGATGATGAAGAAGAAAGTGAGGAGTAAAAAACAAAAGCTCATGTTTGGTGAGTTTTGAATCCTTTGATAAGTTTAGAATTTCGGCTAACTAGTTTTTAATTTTATGAAGTGAATTAGCTCAATCAAATAACTGAAAACTTACATAAGTTCTTGGGTGGGGTTTGGGATCCCATTGGTGATGGGAATTGTGGTTTTGGAGTCATTATTAAATCACTTGGGTATGATTAGGATGAATGGTTTAAATTTTGGCAAAAAAGGTTGAAAAATTGAGGGAAAATGAGACTTTCTATGCTAAGATCCTTGGTGGAAGTAAAGACTTTGAAAAGATAGAAAAAAGACCTGATTTCAATGACATCAATGAAAAGATTGCATCTTAAAAATGGCTTCCAAACTTAGATATGGGTCAAATAATAGCTGATAATTATGAAAGACCAATATTTTTCATTTCATTGGCTTCATGCTGTGCTTATACTCCTATGAAAATGGGTTTTAAAGAACAATCAGATTGTATGTCCATTTGCTTTGTTAACAATAACCATTGGGTTCACTTTGTACTTAAGGGAGATTTGGTTTCAATCCCTACCATAGTTTCCAAACCATGTTCCATTATTTCTAAAAAAGCAGCTTGTTGGTTTGATCAACTCAAAGATCAACTTGAGTTGTATTCTAACTTATAGATTAATTTCATCATTTGGGTTTGGTCTAACATGCTGAGATTGTAATTATATTAATATAAAGGGTTATCACATTTGCAACATCATTATGTTGATTTTTTTGAGTTAACATCATTATTATAAGTTTTTTGAATGAGATTTTAATGGTAACTCAGTTAAACTTGTGTTGGGCTGATCCCATCACAAGCTTAACACAAGTTGAACTTGTTTTTTTTCGGAACTTTTACTTTAGGGCTGGTCACAAGACTTCATGTATTTTTTGTCTGGTCAAAAGTGTTGAGATTCTTAGGCAATCTGCTGAACAGACTCCAGCATCTTTTAGTCCTTTCTTCTCAATTTATTTGCAGCACAAGAGCTGCACATCAAGCACTGTGAATTTAGATACTCCAGATCCGGGTGACCTT
Source organism: Puccinia polysora (assembly GCA_025617555.3). Lineage (NCBI taxonomy): Eukaryota > Fungi > Basidiomycota > Pucciniomycetes > Pucciniales > Pucciniaceae > Puccinia > Puccinia polysora. Next base: position 32,891,867 of record CM062612.1, read on the forward strand.
CCGTCACTCCACCATGTAAGCCTGGTCCAAGATCCACTTCTGCCTTCTTCATCACCTGAACAACCAGGTGATCTGGCAGTTGTGGGTCAAGGATCAGGCAAGTACTCTCTGTTTCTTTCTCAACTAGTGTCTTTGTGCCTTCATCTTCTGTCCTCTAACCTTCAGTTAACTCTAGGATCAGATTAGGAGTGTTCAAGGAGTGTGTCACCGTACTTTGTTCTGTTGAAGCCTATGTTCTTGGTCTTTTCAAGTAAAATCTACCTTCTCATTTGTTTTCACATTAATTTCTCATTCTGAAATAAAATTTCTTTTCAGCTTCTCAAAATCAACAGATTTACAGTCCCAAGGACTCAAATTGAAATTTACCAAGAAAAATCTCCAAAAATGACAAAACCAAAGGAGAATCTAAGCAAAATATTCCATTACTCTCTGAAGACAACTTTGCAGCATGGTTTCTTAGAATTCAAAGCTACCTTTGTCAAAAAGGACTTCTAGACGTTGTAATTGAAGAGGTCAGCAACAGCCCAAACTCAACGCTACAAAAGAAACAATACAAAGCGGCTGAAATACTCATCCAAAACTTGGGCAACTCTACCTTTGATGCTATTGTGACAACTGAGAATGACAATAAGCCTAACGCAATTTGGAAGGCCATCCATGATTGCTACGCTTCCCAATCCTCAAAAAACCTGGGCAGCCTGTGGCTCAACTTCATCCATTACCAGAATCAAGGAAACCTGACTCAATACATTGGTGAATGCAGGAAGTTAATGAACAACATTTTGGTTGTGAAACTTGAAGTTCCTCAAGAAATACTCAGTTATACCATTCTTGCAAAGCTACCACTGAACCTCCATCACATTGTAGACACAATCTTTCTCAAATATAAACTCCTGAAAATTCCCAAAAACTTTCTCAAAAAACTCTGAGAAGTTTTTCATCTTGAAGCAGCTAGATGCAGACCAGCAGATTCACCAACACCGGATGAGACAAACTCTACAGCCTTATTAAAGACCAAGCAGAAATCCAAGAAGACTTGAGCCAAGCACCTGTGTACCAAGGGTTGTCACAACCCCTTGGCGGATCATCCTGAGCACAAGTGCTGGGATCTTCATCCTCATCTCAGGCCCTCTCAAGACCAACCTAAATCCAATCACCATGAAGGGATCACAGGAGATTCATCCAAGGCAACTGAAAGCAAGACTCCTGAGGCACACCTCAATGTTTACCTCTATCTAACCAACTTGTGAATTCTTGATCAAACCCTTCTTCCTGTACTTGACAGTGGTTCCACTCACCATATGGTAACTTCCTGTAAATTCCTTTTTAACACTCAACCCACCAACATTTGTATAGGAACGGGCAACTCCAAAGTACCACTCTTGGCCAGCGCTGTTGGAGATGCAACGCTTATTAACCATCTGGGAAAGTCTCTAAAACTGACAAATGTCCTGCTGGTGCCACAACTCAATTTCTCTCTTATCTCCCTTGACTGTTTGTTTTCCAAGAAAGAAACATTGACCCATTTTGGAAACTCAGGTATTGAAGTCAAATTAGATTGATTTGAACTAATTGGTTCCTTGCGTAACCATTTAGCTGAAATCTGTGGCATGCAATTCAAATCCACCACTCAAACAAAGGTCTATCTCACAGAGTTGGTCACTGCCAAAATTTGGAACTCCTGAATTGGCCATCCAGGTGAAAAAACAGTCAAGACACTCTTTCCAAACTCATCAGACAAGACTCCCAATGAGTGTGATATATGCCAAACCACAAAGTGCACTGCAACTCCATTCAATCATCATTTCAAGAGAGTGTCACGACCACTTGAATTTATTCACCTCAAAATTGTAGGAACTATCTCCCCAATCACCCCAAGTGGATACAGCTAATTACTCACCATAGTCAACCAGTAAACCAACTATATCACGGTCTCACTTCTCAGAAATAAAAGCAGCGCAACCAAGGCCATTGTGGATTAAATTGCCAAGGCAGAATGGAGCACTGGCTACAAAGTCAAGACCCTTACCTCCGAAAATGGGGGTGAATTTTTGGTTCATGAACTGTCAAGTAACCTGTCTTGTCTAGGTATTTTACACAACTTCTTGCCACCACACCCCCCCCCCCCAACACAACAGTATTGTGGAGAAAATGAACTGGACCCTTCTGGAAAAGACCCGGTGCTTGCTCCTTCAAAGTTGATTTCCAAAAAATCTGTGGGGGAAGGATGTCAATACTGCGGCCAACTTAGTCAACTTTTTGCCTTCTTTGTCCAATAATAAGAGAAATCCCTTTAAAATGTGGTTCAACTCATCATTTAACTACAATTTCCTTTTGACTTTTGGATGCAAGGTTAGCTACCTAATTCCAAAAGCTAACAAAACCTCAAAGCTTGAACCTCCTGGGAGCATTGCTTTTTTGCTAGGGTATGGGCATAAATTTTCAAGCTACAAAGTTTGGGATCCCATAAGTAATAAGGCGGTCATTACCTCCAACCTCAGGTTTGACAAAGACAAATTCATTGATTGGCCAACCCAATCAACGGAGTACAGAATCCAATCACCTGAAGAACTGATGCTCCAGTAGCCTCTCTCAACCACTCCTCCAGATCCAGTCACCTCAGGTGAACACAAAAATCATGACTTGCCCAAAGAAGGCGCAACAACGCAAGCTCCCCAAGATTTGGGTCCCGCCATTTTGCCAGTATCAGATGACCTATCTATGCTTCACATCATTGATCATCCTTGAGGCCCAGGCTCAAATACCAGCCAACTGGGGGAATCTCTCCTCACCTACATGGAAGAGGATGATCCAATCACACTGTACCAGGCCCTGAACTTGAAGAATCAACTAGAATGGATCAAAGCAATGAACCTTGAGTTACTTAGTATTCTCAAATTTGGCGTCTGGGAAGGGTTCAATATCTCCATAGTTGTGGACCCAGTTAAACGTATCTGGGTAATCAAAGCAAAAATAGACAACAAAAACCAAATAGTGGAGTTCAAGGCCAGGCTGTGCGTGCAAGGATTTAACCAGAAATTTGGTATTAATTATCAAAAATCCTTCTCTCCCAACGGCAACAAGGCATCTCTGCAGCTTCTTATTTCATTTGCAGATCAACACAACCTACGACTTCACCAAATCAATGTCAAATCTGCGTTTCTGAATGCCTGGCTTGACAAGTCAGTTTATGTGACTCCACCATCAAATCTCAGTCTTGGTTCAAACAAGGGTCTCAAGCTCCTCAAGAAACTGTATGGTCTGAAGCAATCTCCCAGAGCCTGGTACCAAACTCTCTCAAATTGGCTCCTTTCCATTGGCATCAACAGGAGCAAAAACAATAAATGTATTTTCTGGGATGCTACCAGTTGGCTGTAATTTAACTTTGATGACATCACAATCTTCAGTAAGGTCCCCTCTCTTTTCATCAAAAAAATCAAATCCAAATTAAAAATTAAGGACCTGGGACCAGGTGTGGCACGGCTACATGACTGCATTTTAGCCTTGTAGATCTCCACCTGGCTCAAATTTAGTTGTGTTGTCATGCCACATGGCTCAAATAAGTTGGGTACACGGCTCATTTGAGCTGTGAATTTTTTATCACCCTTTTTCTTTTTTTACTTTCTTTTATTTCTATTTGATTTTTTATTTTTAAAATGTTTATTTTTTTTAACCAAAAAATCAACATTTTTTGATCTTTTCCAAAAAATCAACATTTTTGATCTTTTGGTTGACTTCTGTTTTTTTTTGTATTTTTATTTATTTTATTTTGGTTTTGGTTTATCTTTTTTTTGAGTTTTCTTTTCCCACAACACTTGTAGCCATGTGGCAGGGCACCTGACTACATTCAATTTGTGTACACCCCCACACAACTCAAATGTATTTGGGTGTTGTGCCACACAACCCAGCCAGCGTGTGGTGCCCGCACAACTACACTTGAGTCATGCAAAGGCTACACAAATACATTTGAGTGGTGTGGTGTGCCGCACGCCCCAAATGAGTCATGTACACAACTCATTTAGGCCCTGAATCTATCATCACCCTTCTTTTTTGGATCAATCAAGTAGTCCAACATCAAAATCAAAAAACTGATTTGGTGGCAATGTGGCAAAGGGTCAGATGGAGTGGTAGCCCAAAGATGGGTCAGTAAACAGAGATATTGAAACACCCCAGGCTTCATCTAGATTTTTTGAAGTATCCAGGTGTGGTTGCTTTGACAAATAGTCCCACAACTTTTGTCCAGCCAATTTACAATGTTCCTTTTGATTCTAATTGTTCCACTTTTTTTATTCATTTTTGGACACAATTTTTTTATTTTTGAAATTTTTAATTTTTAATTGTTATTGATTAATAGTTCCATGAATGTGCATTCATGGCCCTGGATTTGTGAAATTTTCACAATATATATATATATATTTTGGTTGATGTTAAATTCACAGCTCATTGAGCAATGTGAACGACTCTGTACACGGCTCTTTGAGTCGTTTACACGCCTCAATGAGCTGTGTGGCACCCTACACGGCTCAAATGAGCCGTGTGGCATGCTACACAGCTCAAATGGGCCGCGTGGCATCCTACACGCCTCAAATGGGCTGTGTGGCAAGCTACACGTCCCATTTGAGTTGTACGGCACGCCAAAAAACTGAAATAAAGTTGTTTAGCCTCCAATAAATAATCAATAATTAATAATAAATTATAAATTATAAATTATATATAATAAATAATAAATAACAAATAACAAATAACAAATAACAAATAATAAATAATAAATAATAAATAATAAATAATAAATAATAAATAATAAATAATAAATAATAAATAATAAATAATAAATAATAAATAATAAATAATAAATAATAAATAATAAATAATAAATAATAAATAATAAATAATAAATAATAAATAATAAATAATAAATAATAAATAATGAATAATAAATAAAAAATAAAAAATAATAAATAATAAATAATAAATAATAAATAATAAATAATAAATAATAAATAATAAATAATAAATAATAAATAATAAATAATAAATAATAAATAATAAATAATAAATAATAAATAATAAATAATAAATAATAAATAATAAATAATAAATAATAAATAATAAATAATAAATAATAAATAATAAATAATAAATAATAAATAATAAATAATAAATAATAAATAATAAATAATAAATAATAAATAATAAATAATAAATAATAAATAATAAATAATAAATAATAAATAATAAATAATAAATAATAAATAATAAATAATAAATAATAAATAATAAATAATAAATAATAAATAATAAATAATAAATAATAAATAATAAATAATAAATAATAAATAATAAATAATAAATAATAAATAATAAATAATAAATAATAAATAATAAATAATAAATAATAAATAATAAATAATAAATAATAAATAATAAATAATAAATAATAAATAATAAATAATAAATAATAAATAATAAATAATAAATAATAAATAATAAATAATAAATAATAAATAATAAATAATAAATAATAAATAATAAATAATAAATAATAAATAATAAATAATAAATAATAAATAATAAATAATAAATAATAAATAATAAATAATAAATAATAAATAATAAATAATAAATAATAAATAATAAATAATAAATAATAAATAATAAATAATAAATAATAAATAATAAATAATAAATAATAAATAATAAATAATAAATAATAAATAATAAATAATAAATAATAAATAATAAATAATAAATAATAAATAATAAATAATAAATAATAAATAATAAATAATAAATAATAAATAATAAATAATAAATAATAAATAATAAATAATAAATAATAAATAATAAATAATAAATAATAAATAATAAATAATAAATAATAAATAATAAATAATAAATAATAAATAATAAATAATAAATAATAAATAATAAATAATAAATAATAAATAATAAATAATAAATAATAAATAATAAATAATAAATAATAAATAATAAATAATAAATAATAAATAATAAATAATAAATAATAAATAATAAATAATAAATAATAAATAATAAATAATAAATAATAAATAATAAATAATAAATAATAAATAATAAATAATAAATAATAAATAATAAATAATAAATAATAAATAATAAATAATAAATAATAAATAATAAATAATAAATAATAAATAATAAATAATAAATAATAAATTATAAATAATAAATAATAAATAAGAAATAAGAAATAAGAAATAATAAATAATAAATAATAAATAATAAATAATAAATAATAAATAATAAATAATAAATAATAAATAATAAATAATAAATAATAAATAATAAATAATAAATAATAAATAATAAATAATAAATAATAAATAATAAATAGTAAATGATAAATAATAAATAATAAATAATAAATAATAAATAATGAATAATAAATAATGAATAATAAATAATAAATAATAAATAATAAAGAATAAAGAATAAATAATAAATAATAAACAATAAACAATAAATAATAAATAATAAATAATAAATAATGAATAATAAATAATAAATAATAAATAATAAATAATAAATAATAAATAATAAATAATAAATAATAAATAATAAATAATAATAAATAATAAATAATAAATAATAAACAATAAATAATAAATAATAATAAATTATAAATTATAAATTACATGTAGTAGTGTATGGGCCCCCACACTTGAAGGGGCCCTACACGACACCCACGGGCTGTGTGGGTCCCTACACAGCTCCCACACGCGTGGAGCCATAAATAATAAATTATAAATTTTCTGGAATAGTGTGGGGGCCCTACACAACTCCCCCAGGCTGTGTGGGGCCCCACACAACTCCCACACAACTGGAGCCGTGAATTTAACATCACCCATATTTTTTTAATTTTTATTTGATTTTTTTACTCTTTTTTGGTGGTTTTGTTTTTTTGTTCAATTTTTCAATTTATCTTTATTTTATTTTATTTTATTTTACTATATTGGGTGATTTTAAATTTACGTCTCCAAACATGTGGTTGTTGTGTAGGGCCCTACACGGCCTAAATTAGCTATGGGGGCCCATAGAAGACTGCAAAGAGCGTTTCAAACATGCTTGACGGGTCGTGCAGGAGCTGTGTAACCCACTAAAAACAGCAAATTTCAGCGGTGTACCCCTGTAAAGGTCTTGAAACCGCCATTTTTGGGGGTGCACACCCCCCGGAAGTCATGCAAGAATTTTGGGCATCCCCTTGACCACACTTGGGTTCCCTCAACCCAAATTTGGGATCAAAGCATACTTTGTGGGACTGTTTTTCCACAGCTAGAAATTTCAAATTGACTTTGAAGTGAAACAAAAGTGAAAGTAAAGTGAAAATGGAAATTATATAAAAATCTGCAAAAAATTCTTTCTCAACTCAAAAGTGAGCAAAATTTGTTTTTTCAATTGAAAGTTGGATTGAATACTGAAGTATACCATTGCATTTTTTTGCATGGGAACAGTGGAAAGCCCTCCTTCTCCTGACATGGCTGTGTGAAAGGTCTACATTGATTGTGCCATCAACATAGCTTTGGAAAAAGAAAAAAAGGATTTGGGTAATAAAACATTGGAAGCCCCAATTGCATCCTCATCAAGGTTGACAATTGAGGAACAAAATGTTTCACAGTGGGGTGTGACTTCTGGTTGTGAGTAACATATTATGTTACTGGTCTTTGCCCTATTTAAGTTGATTGAAACTGATGGAGCGCATGCCATCAATATAACTATGTAACTATGACAGATCCCCTTTACCCACCTCCTGTGAGAGCGTTTCTTACTAGGGAAGAGGCACAAAACTATTGTCAAATATGGGCAATGAAGCATCTTTGCGCTTTAATATTTTTCAACTCAAAGCTTGACCAATAGGTGGATTTAGCCTGTGATAGAAATGGTTCCTATTTGATAAATATTCTTAAAAAACAGTCTAGACAAACTCACACAAGGAAGGTTGTGTGCAAGTTTTTAATCCATGCAAGTTGCACAAAGGCAGACCCCTTGTGGCACCTCTCCTACAAATAATCCCAACATAACCATCAACCATCTGAAAATCCCTCTGTGCATCCTCAGCTGAGGAGAATCTCTGGGGTAGCCTTATACAATCTAATAGAAGGAATGAAGGATGGGCTCAATAGGCTTCGACTTAAGAGAAAATTGAGCATCATTATTGGGCGGGATTATGTTGATGACCAAAAAATCTATAACACTAAGCGGAAGGTAACACTTGCAGAACTAAAGGGTAAAAGTGTTATGGAGGTACTCTATGAACAGCTTGAAGAAACAAGTTGGATTGACTGGTCAAAGTTCAGTGGAGAGGGTCACTTGGAGGCCCTGTACTTAGAACATCCTGTAGCGGTAAAGCTTTCAAAACAATTCCATCATATTGCTTTTTTGGATTGCCCTTATAAGAAAAATAAGTACAAAACCCCACTATTGCATTTTGTTGGAATGACAGCCAATCAGACAAATTTCACAAAAGCTCTTGTTTTTATAAGAAAAGAAAAGTTTGAGTTCTACAGTTGGTCTGTAAATGAATTAAAGGAGTTGGCTTATGATCCTGAGAGACTTCCAAAAGTCTTTGTGACGGACCGTGAAAAAGCTCTGATTTGTGCTATTGAATCTAATTTCCCTGAGTAATCAAGACAATTTTGCACTTGGCACTTGTCTAAAAACATACAAGCAAACTGTAAAGCGCGCTTTGTTAATGAAGGTGAAGGATGGAAAAGATTTATTACTCTGTGGGCAAAGTATGGGGCCTCAAAAACCAAAGAGGAGGCGGGGTTCAATGATGCCAAACTCAGAGTAGGTCCAAATCACTGCTTCTAATTCTTCCTAGTTTTGGGTTCTGACCTTTTCAGTTGTATAGTTTTTCTTGAAAGACTATGAGGATGTACTTGAGTATATGGAAAATTACAATTTATCTATCAAAGAGATGTTTGTAACAGCATGGACTTGTATAAAACCAGATTTTGAAAACAAAAAAAGATCTTGGCTTGAAGGGGCAAATGCAAATCTCAAACAATTCCTTTCAAACTCCTTGAGAAACCTATTGGATTTTTGGAAAAGCCTTGACGGAACAGTTTCAAATAAAATTAAATTGGTTCAGGTTTCACTTTATAACTCTCAAATTAAGTTAGGGACAGTTCTTCCCCCTGAACTTTTACCATTGGGTTACAAATTGTCTTTATAGATTATTCATATTATTAGGGAAAAATTCAAGGAATTCAAATGTGATCATGATGGCAAAGTGTGCACCAAGTCATTTTCAAAGACTATGGGTTTGCCCTGTTCCCACCAAATGGGTGACTGTCTATCATTCAGAGGATCCATGGTACCCAAAGATGCTGATCCTCAGTGGAGGTTGGACTATGACCCTTGCACTTCTAGTTCTGTAAGTTGGCTTAAGTTGGATTGTTCAAGTGGGATTGTTCAAATCACCATGTGATTAATGCTTTTTGATTGATGAATCCTAATTCACTAACCCTTGATGCTTTTGAATTTTTCAAGTGCAATGTTGATGAAATGCTAAGCATTCCTCAGTTACATGAAAAAGTGAATGCAATGATCTTGGAATCTCCAGATCATGAGCAAAGAGGCCTATTGAAGTATATCATTCAGAGGATTAAAAAAAAAAATTTTATCAAAGCCAAGACTTGAACCTAAAGTCTTACAATCAAGTAGGGGCAGGCCAAAATTTAAAGATAGGCCGCAGGAACCATCTCGGTTTGAGCATGTTGAGAAAAAACTCAAGGGGGAAAAAAGGACTTGAAGGGCTCCAAACAAGAAAAGACAAAAGATTGTAAGTATTTTCTTTTGGGATATGTTCATTTTTTTGGTTTAATTAACTTAGTTACTAACTGATGATGGATTTTTAGTCAAAGTTGGCAGAATCTGAATCTGAATTTCATAGTTCTGAGGAAGAGACTGAAATTGAATTGGGATCACTTAATTCGGAATCAGAATCCTCTTCAGAGGAAGAGAACATGCAGCAAAGCTCAACCAGAACCTTATCTTTGGTGAGTATTCATTTAAGTGATGTGATTAAAAAAATGAATACTAAGTTAGTTTTCATGATAGGAACCAAACGTGAAATACCTCAATCAAATACCCAAGAAATTCCATAAGTTCTTGGGTGAGGTTTTTGATCCAATTGGAGATGGAAATTGTGGATTTAGAGTTGTTGCTAAATCTCTTGCTTATGAAGAACATGGTTGGTTCAAAGTTAGGAAGGAAATGATTGAAACATTAGAGAAACATAAAGCATGCTACATTAAGATGCTTGGTGGTGCAAAGGAGGTTGAAACTATTAAACAAAGACTTGATGTTGAAGAAATCAATGAAAAGATTCTCTCCTCAAAATGGCTGGCTAAGTTAGATATGGGTCAAATCATAGCAGACACATATTCCAGACCTATATTTTTCATTCCATTTGAGTCATGTTATACTTATACTCTTACTAAAAATGGTGTTACTGATCAATCAGATCCAATCTTCATTTTGTTTGTAAACAATAACCACTGGGTTCTATTAGTACTTGGAGGAGAAATTATTCCAATCCTGCCCATTGTAGCAAAACCATGTTCCTTGATTTCTTAAAAAGCCTCTGGTTGGGTTGATAATCTCAAAGATCAACTGCAAATTTATTCTAGATTTTAATAGAATTTGACTTCATTTCATCATTGGGTTTTTTCAAATTGTAATTCTCATTCAGCTAACAAGTTCTATTAATATAAAGGGTTATTGCATTTTGAACATAATTATGTTGAGTGTTGTGAGTTAACATCATTATATTGAGTGTTTTGAATGAGATTTTAATGGTAAGTCAGTTCAACTTGTGTTGGGCTGATTCCATCCCAAGCTTAACTTATGTTAAGCTTAAGCTTAACTTATGTTAAGCTTGGGATGGGATCAGCTTAACACAAGTTGAACTTGTTTTTTTTGGTGTTTTTACTTTAGGGCTGGTCAAAACACTTGTATTTTTTTGGGCGCTTTTACTTTAGGGCTGGTAAAAAGACTTCTTTAATTTTTGGGCCCTTTTCCTTTAGGGCTAGGCAAGTTGAACTTAATTTAGGGCTTGTCAAGTTACTTGTATTTTTTTTGGTGTTTTTACTTTAGGGCTTGTAAAGTTACCTGTCTTTTTTTTGGTGTTTTTAGTTTAGGGCTAGCCCAGTTACTTGTTGTTTTTTTGGGTCTTTTTACTTTAGGGCTAGTCCATTGGATAGTAGCAGTTTTTTTTGTTTTTTATTTATTTATTTTTTTTTTAACCAAAAAAAGGAACATTCTTTGATTTTTTGGTTCATTTATGTTTTTTGGAAGGTTTATTTAGTTTATGGGTTATGTCAGTACCCTTTCATTCCTTTTTTTTGGCTAATCATGGTCTGATGGCGTATGGGATGCCACACAACTACATTTGAGCTGTGTAAAACTCCACACGGCTTGGATTTAGTCATGTGGAATCCCACACGCTGGTGGACCAGGCTGGGTCAGCTATGAAACTCTTTGAGCTGTGGGGGGTTGTACACAGCTTGTATTGGACCGTTTTCTGTGCCACATGGCCCCTTTGAAACCATGTTCACGGCTCAATGAGCCATGAATTTAACATTTCCCATTTCTTTTATAGGTTTTAATACCTTTTGTAAGGGTTTAATATTTTATATAAGGGTTCAGTACCCTTTATAAGGGTGTGAATCACAGGCTGGGGGCCTGGAGGGATGTGGGGGGAATGGCTTGAGAGAGGCCCTCTATTTATAGACATCAGGGGGTGGTCCACCTGGTGGATGACTTGTGTTTTTGGGTTGTTTGCACTATGTATTAAGTAGAGAGAGTATATGATACAATCTGCAAGAGGATATACATAAGGATTCCCAAAGGATAAACCATAGTGAGGTATAGGATAGACAGAGTGAAAAATGTTAGAGGATATGCAGAACCTGAGAGATTAAGTATGTGCAATCCTAGGGAGTCTACATGTATAATGCATGAGGTTAGACTATATGTAGATATTTAAGGCATGAACATCCTGAGGATATGTAGTTGAAGGAGATATAATGATAAAGTCTGCAGAGCCCTGAAGGGTAAGTAGATTAGACTGAGGTTAGACTGAGGTTAGAATGAGTTAGGTTTCAGTATGACAGTACCCCCTGGTGAAAAGGAGGGAATCTCCTGATGACCATAAAAGGATAGGTTAAAGAGGCCATCCAGGTATTCCATCAGCCATGTCTAACTTGAGATTTCCTTCCCCCTACCCACAACCATGACCACCATCCACCCCATCACCATCCTAATCCCCTTTTACCAGATCACCCACACCAACCTGCCCAATGGATGAGACCAAAAACTACCATCCAGCTCAACAATACTACCCAAGCTGTGACAGATGCATCAAGCTCAGAAGAATCTGTACCACCAGTATCAAACATAACTCTTCCAAGTGTGAAAGTTGTAGACAGTATGGAAGAGTATGTAATTTGGATAAGCAAGGCAGGAAGGCCATGGGGCCAACCTTATGGGTCCTGGAGAAGAGTCAACCTTTCAAGGTGAAGGAGGCTCCAGATGATGATGCCATGACTTTGGCATATTCATCCAGATTTTATGAATCTTCAGGTAAGTGTTTCCATATTTTTGTGTTGGGGGTGTTTTAGTTCTGATATGGGTTTGAATATTCCATTTGATCCAGGAAAGGTTGAAGAAGACGCAGAAAAAAAAGGAGGTGTTGCATCAAACCAGACGTTTGGCAATAGACGGTATGTCAAAATGTCAAGAGGAAGAATGTGGAGAAGCGTTTATAAGATGGGGCACCCCTCACATAGAATTGGACAATGAAGTAGTTGAGGTGCCATCAAAAAGAACTAGAAACGGGGACTTTGTTGAATCCATCAAACCCATTGAAGGAAGCTGTAAAAGCATCAAACCTCCACGTCAAACTGTCAAAGTTCAAAGTGTCAAAGCTCAACATCAAACTGTCAAATCTGGTTTTCAAAGGTTCAAACCAGTTTGTTGAAGCTTCAAACCAATCCATTGAAGCGTTGAAGGGTAAAACCAAATCATTGAAGCGTCAAAGCATTTTTTCAAAAATTTGAAGCTTCAAAGATGGGTGTCAAAGCAAGGAAGAAGATGAAGACGCCAAGGGAAGTTTATAGATGGAAGTGAGTGAGATGGAAGATGAAAGAGAGACAAAAAATGATTTAGATAAAGTAAAAAAAAGAGAGGCCATTGTTGAAGAGGGGGGCAGACCAGATGACTCCTTGGAGTTAGAAGATTTAAGAAATAATATAAAGGCTTTAGATGTGAAGATGAAGTTTGTAGAAGATAGAAGAAAAATAAAGAAGGGAGTTGAGAGGGGAAATTAAGCAGAAGCTTGGTTGGAAGAAATAGAAAATGGAAAAAAATTGTTGGAAATGATGGAAGGAAGAGGATTTAGAGAAGATTCAGTTTTAAATGAAGATCAAGTCAATCAATCTTTAGAGGTTTATAGTAGGAATTCTAGGAATTTCAATTCAAGTTTTCAGGAAGGTTTGAAAAAAGGTTGGGGTAGTAAGATAAGAAAAGAAAATTATGGATTCTTAGAGGCTAGAAAGAGAAATATTTCATAAATAAAGAAAAGACTAGCTGATATATTGGCTTTAGCTGGTCATACTTTTGAAGTAGGGACTACTATAAGGGTTCCTAATTCTTATCAAGTTACCAAATTGAATTTAGTAAATACTTGGATGTCTAGTTTAAAAGAGTTAGAAGATTTGATGTGTGAAGCTATCTGAAAATTTGTTTGTGAGAAACTATTATATAAATTAAAATTTATTTTCTTGTTTATAAGAGAATTTTATTATTATTATTATTATTATTATTTTGCGTTGTTTTATTTGATATTTTTGTTAACATTACTGTTTACTATTATATAATTATTTTTTGATAGTATATATATATATATATATTGAAAGAAGAAATTGATTTTCTCTTTATTTATTTCAAGGATATTTTTGGTTTTAAAGGATAGAGTGTATGGAAATCTTGAAGTAAAGTAAGGCAGTTGGTAAGATTAGAGTGAGGTTCCCAAGTAGTGCATTCCTCATCATTCAGGAAGCCTTTCCATTCAACTAAGTAAAATAATTTCCCCCTCTTAAGTTTTGAGTCCAATATCTGAGATACTTCCTATTCTTGTTCTCCATTAATTTTGACTGGTTCAGTTGGTTGTTGGTGCCTGGAGGATAGTGATTTGTGCTGATATGGCTCAAGTAAGGAGGAGTGGAACACAGGGTGAATAGTGGACCACCGTTGAGGAAGATGAAGCTTGAATGAATATTTTCCAATATGTTCTGTAAGCAAAAAAAGGGCCTCACCATCACTCTGAAATCTTATTATTTGTACAATTAGTTTTGATATTTTTAGAAGAGAGCCAAACTTTGTTTCCAACAGCAGATGAGGCAGGAAAATTTCTTTTTTTTTTTAGGTCAGAATATCTCTTATAATTTTTAATTGACTTTTCCAGTTCAACTCCTAGTTGTTTCTGATTCTGGTGAATCTGAGTTATGTAGTGGCTAGCAGGGTGATTGTCTACTAAGTGGAGGCTGTCAAAGTTGGGGTGTTGACTGTAAATGGTGAAGAATGGAGATTGCTTGGTGAAAGTATGGGTGGAATTGTTGTAGGTAAATTCAGCAAGAGGGATCCAGGTATCCCAGTTGTCTTGGTAATAACTGACATACATCCTAAGAAATTGTTCTAGGATCTGATTTACCCTTTCTGTTTGCCCATCTCTCTCAGGGTGATAAGCTGTGGAGAGATTTCTTTTTACCTGTTATTTTTCACCTACAATTTTGCAAAATGAAGAAACAAATAAAGATCCTCTGTCACTGACAATTTCAGTTGGGAATCCATGCTTAGTGAACTCATGGGAGATTAGTAGGTTAGCTAACTCCACAGAGGAGATATTTTTTCTGGTTTTAATAAAGAAAGAAATATTTGAAAAAAAATCAACTACCACAAGGATTGAGTCAAATCCATTGGATAGTGGCAGCTGTGAGATGAAGTCCAGGGAGAATCTGGAATTGGTAGGGGTTGAAGGGGTCCAAACTTCTTGTGGTGACTGGATTTGTTTCTTCTGAAAAGGTAACAAGAAGAAACATAATCTTTGATACAGGAAGTCATATTTTCCCACTGGAAATCTCTTTTCACTAGATCAATTGTTTTGTCTTGTCCAGGGTGACCAGAGAGAGGGGAGTTGTGTTGTTGTCAAAGTATTTCAAGTTGAAGTTGTTTGTCCTCCTTGGGGATTGCTAATCTATTTTGGAAAATAAGGAGTCCAGTTTCTGGGTCTATGAGGTAGCTCTTTACTTTTTCTTTCTTATGTAATTTCTGAATAATCTTTTGGTTTGATTTGTTGGAGATCTGGGATTGAATTATGTTTTCCAAGTGTGTATCACCTGTTTTGTAGAGATAAAGAAAATTCTAGAAGGTTCAAATTCAGTCTGTTTCAAGAGTTGTTTGGCATTTTCTGGATTCTTTTCTGCATAGGGCATCCCCCCTTTGGGATAAATGTTGTCTCAACTCTTGATGTGACAGCAAATCAGGCACTATGGAGTGCTTTCCAGGTCCATAGACTATATTAAAGTCAAATTCTGATAGGAATTCAGCCCAACGGGCTTGACAACAAGTCAAGACTTCAGAGGTCATAAAATATTTAAGGTACAAGTGATCAGTGAGAAATTCAAATGGAGATGAAAGACTGAGGAAGTAAGCTCTCCAGATCTTGATGGCCCATACAATGGCCAGGAGTTACTTATCATGGATTTTGTAATTCAGTTCAGCACTAACCATTTTTCTGCTGTCAAAAGCAATTGGGTGTTTGGATCCATCAGGGGAGAATTGGGTGAGGACAGCCCCTAGGGCATAGTCACTAGCATCAGTCTCCAAAAAGGTTTTTAAGGAAATATCAAAATGTCTAAGGAGAGGGGCCTTGGTAAAGGCCAATTTGAGGTCCTCAAACTGCTGCAGAGCCCCTGGGGACAAAGGAAAGATGGGGTCTGAATCAGTTAGATCAGTGAGGAGGTATACCTTTCTGGAATAGTTGATGATAAACCTGAAATAAAAATTAGAAAAACCCAAAAACTTCTACAAGTCCTTTTTGTTCATTGGTGGTGGCCAGTACAAGATCTTTTGGACCTTGGAGTTGTCCATTTCAATACCATTCCTAAAGATAAATTAACCTAAGTAATTCACTGAGGAGGCATGAAATTCACACTTAGAAGCTTTTGCATATAAGTTTTTTGTCCAAAGTCTGCTTAAGAATTCACACACATGAGCTTTATGTTCTGCTAAGTTTTTGGAAAAAATAAGAATTTCATCCAAAAATAACACCACACAGATGGTTAGAAGGTCTGCAAAAATTTCATTAACCAGAAATTGGAAAGAGGCAGGACCATTTGCCAGCGCAAATGGAATTACAAAATATTCAAAACTTCCAAACTGAGTTCTGAATGCTGTAAGATGTTCATCCCCTTCTTTAATTCCAAGGAGATTGTAAGCACCCCTGAGGTCAATTTTTGAGATAATGGTAGAATTGGAAAAGACTGTTAGTAAGTGAGTCATGGGAGGAATAGGATACCAATTCTTTTGAGTAACAGCGTTAAGTTTGCAATAGTCAACACAAAACCACAAACCACCATCCTTCTTTTTCACAAAGAGGACAGGTGCTCCAGTGCTTGAAGTGCTGGGAGAATGAAACCTTTCTCTATATTTTCAGCTATATAGGCTTGTAGGGCCTCCTTCTCATGGTGACTGAGGGAGTATATAGGGCCAACTGGAGGCAAAAGGCCTTTCAGTTCAATATGGTGATTTTAAGCAAAATGAGGAGGGAGTTTATCAGCTTTAACCTTGGAAAAAACATCTAAAAAGGCATGATAAGCTTCCGGAACTCTCTCCATCACAGTTTCAATTTCATGAGTTTCCTCATCTTCATCTAGTCCTTCAGCAGTAGTCAGCTTTGGGGAAGAGTCAGAAGTGGAAATAATTATATGCAGGATTTGAGCGGATAGATCATCCTCTATATCCTCCAAGAATTTGAGAGAATGTCCCAAGAATATCCTGTTCACAGAAGTGGTTGTTGAACTCAAGGGAAATTGTTGTGAGTGCATAGATTCTGAAGAGGGAGCAGGAGCAGTGATCTTCAGATTCACTGGCGGAAGATGAGTATTGGGAAAAAAGAGCTCAACAGAAGGGGAATGATCAAAATTTGGTTGGTGCCTTGAGGTGATCAATCCCAATTGCCAGTTTACCTCTGGGTTCCAGAAATGGAGGAAGTTAATACCTAGAATAATATCTTCTTTTGGGGGATTATTAACAACCAATAAATCTAATTCTAAGTTGGGAAAGGACAGTAGAGAGAGTTTAAGGGAAACCTTATGAGTGATCTCCTGGGAAGATGAGTCAGAAGGGTTGAAGGTAAATGGAAAGATAGGAGTGGTCAGAGGTTTGGGAGAAAGAGAAAACTTTGAAACCATAGATTTGGAAATAACAGATTTAGTTGCTCCAGAGTCAACAAGTACGCTATAGGCCTGATTATTGAAGAGACAAATAAAACAAAGTCTTTAGTAGGGAGCTTAGAGTCTTTCCCTTCCAGAGTTTGTACTCAAATTTTGGAGGGGTGATGGTCATGGAGTACCACATTTCTATCACCTAGTCTTTTCCCTGTTTGGGTTTATCAGGAGTGGGGTTTGGCCAGCTTTAAATTCTGCAATTTTCCTGCAGAGGCTAAAATTGTGAGCACCTCCACAGTAGTTACACAAACACTCTCTTTACCTTCTAGCCTTTTCTCCAGCCTTGAGGTGTCCATCCTCACCCACATTTGGATTAAGAACATAGTTTGGAACATAATTAGTAGGGGTTTCCTTTTCTTTCCCCTTGAACCTACCTGGTTGGCTGGCTGTTCAGCCTTTTGAGGATTGGAAGAGCTGGGTCCACGTCTTGAGCTCTCATGAGAGCTGAAGGCATTTTTTCCGGATACTTTCATGGTAGTGGGTATCATACTTAAGGACTATGTCAATTTGTTTTTTCAAGGTTACTTGAGGTCCATCATAACCAGCTAGTTGGTCCAGTTGTCTGGCTGGGATTCCCTGTCTAAAATTGAAGAAAAAAGCTTTATCACCCCATCTAGAGACCTTAGTCATAAGTGTCCTGAATTCAGTGATATAGTTAGTGGCATAACCAGTATCTTTCATCATAAGGAGGGTTAGTTCCTTCTCAGCACGTTGTATTTCCAGACAATCCCCAAAAAGGGTATGGAGCTTTTGAGTAAATAGAAACCAAGAGTTAAGTATGAAATATGGCTCATGATTACCAATGTGAGCAAGATAAGTTTGGATCCATTGACTAGCATTTCCTGTATGGTAAGAGACTGTAAAGAATAATTTCTTTCTGTAATTAGAAAAAGCCCTCTAATCATTATTGAATATGAGCTCACAAGCTTGGGGGAAGGATCTGAGCTTTGTTGGGTTTTTGCCATCAAATTTTTCTGGAGCATTGATAGATAGAGATTTTAAGTTAGTACAAGGTTCATGGTCAGCAGGTTTAGAGAGATGGGTCTTGGTAGTGGTCATTTGCTGAAGAATGGCAAGCAGAGCAGGGTCAGTTGAAGGGCCCTGAGAGGTGGAAGGAAGGTTAGTTGCTGGGGAAGTTGAAGGGACTGATGTTTCATTAGAAGTTGTGCTAGGATTACCCCCTGGGGAGGGTTAATCAAAGCCACTCAAGATTCTGGAATCAAATCCTGAGTCCTCATCCTCATCCTCATCTTCTTCTTCTTCTCCTGGGATTGGGACCATGCTGGCATTGTAGGCAGGGGATTCCAAGCCATGGTAGCCTGGAATTGGAAACTGAACTAAAACCCTGTGGAGGCTAGCATTGTCAGAAGAAGAGATAGTAGAAAGAGACACTTGTGGTATAGGCTCTAATAAGCCAGTATACATAGGGGTAGAAGTGATAGCCACTGGTGCTGGAAGGTTAGAAAACGTTCTACCACAAGCTCTGGGAGTAGAAGAGTCAGTAAGTTCAGTTGTACCTCTCCCTCTGGAGCTACGGGTAACAGCTGGGCTAGAGATGTGAGAAAAGGTACTATGTTGTGGGGGAATTCTTATTATTGAGGATAAATACTTACCCAAAAGATATTCTTCACCTTAGAACAAGAATAAAATGATTAAAATGATTTTTCCCTGATTACCTTAATTATTGGTCAAATTAACCATTCAAGTACCTCTTTTAAGCGTTGAAGTGTTGAAGAATCAAATTGTCAGTGTGTCAAAGTGTTGAAGTGTCAAAGTGTCAAAGCTTCAAAGCATTGAAGCGTCAAAGAGGAACTTAGATTGTAAATGTGGGCCTTTTATGGAGGTTTGACAGTAAGGTAAGGGGTAAAATGAAACTGGCCACAAATCAAATAGCCAAGTACAAGTTTGGGGAAGGAAATAAAGCAAAAAAAAATTGCCACACCTCAATGGCAAGATTTGATGCTGTCTAAAGGATAAGGATTGTGGTTGGTGAAGAAGGGGTTATTGGGGAAGAAATCAGTTTAATGTCACAAGGGCTGCTGAATGCAAGCAGGGATTGGCACAGAGGGGACTCTACTCTCAGGAGGCTTGGGGGCAAGGATACTGGAAGATGCTACAAGGAGCAGAGTAGGACTGAATAGGAGTTCAGGTGATGAATGACACTTTCTGGGATGGATTCCTAGTAAGAAGTTGTAAACTTATTTCTTGGGGGACAATCAGGAAGAGAAAGAGAAGGGCTGCTTAAATATACTGGAGGCTGGGCTACAACAGAGGTACAGATGCCTTGGGGCTCAGACTACATATGTGTTTATAAGGGAGCAGTCAAGGTAACAAAGAGGCTGATCAGGTATGCTACTACATTGGGGTTAGGATGCTTACTACATTGCAACTAGGCTACAGGTCTGGCTGTCTAAGTGGAGAATGTACATTGAGAGGATTTACAGTGTACATGGAGGTCATGACACTATGTACTAAGTATAGAGAGTATGTGATACAATCTGCAAGAGTAAGTACATAAGGATTCCCAAAGGATAAACCATGGTGAGGTATAGGATAGACAGAGTGAAGAAGGTTAGAGGATATACAGAACCTGAGAGATTAAGTATGTGCAAGCCTAGGGATTCCATATGTATAATGCATGAGGTTAGACTATATGTAGATATGTAAGGCATGAAGATCCTGAGGATATGTAGTTGAAGGAGATATACTGCTAAAGTCTCCAGAGCCTTGAGGTTGAAGTTCCTGAGGTAAGTAGATTAGACTGAGGTTAGACTTAGTTAGGTGTCAGTACAACACAAATACAGCTCAAGTCCAACTTCACTTACTCCTGTACCTTCACCTGGATAGTATACCTGTACATCTTTCAGTCCCCACCTTCTCCTACCAGGTTCAACCAATCCCCCTATGGGATAACCCCTAGGTCCATGTACACCTTACCACTTTGTCATGTGATTCAGTCAACCTTCTCAGGACCTCTCCTTCTCATAGTGCCTTGGTACATCTTCCATCCCTCCTCAACCCAATTTTTATATGAGTTATTAAATACTACACTTAGTATATACATAGTACATACTCTCCACTGTCTGTTCAGCCCATACTCCCAGGACTCCAGCTCAGTAAATTTAAACCCTTCCTGAATAGGCTCATCACCCAATCAGTCAACTAAAGCCTCCAGCCGAATCAGTAAACATGTAATAACATGGGAACTCCAACCTGAAACACCAGCCACTCATCCCTCAAGGCCTCCTTCTCAGCTCTCACATATAATGGCCTCTCCTTCCCTCCTGGAATAATTCCCCCCAAGGAATTAGTATAGTACTTCTTACTGGTTAGTCCCACTTCCAGTAGGTGTCATCTCAGCACAAGACAACCTTCACCCAGCCTGCTTAACTCATATCACCTTGCCCCTTCCTGGTGTTACTCTTATAGGATTCAACAACTCCATCTTCAACAACCTCCTCCTGGACTTCTTCACTCCATCCTTCCATCTTCCCATCACTTTTACTCCTCCTCTCATCTTCTTCATTGAAATTCAAGCAAATCATACTTGATTTCTATGAGGAGTAGTGCCTGTGCCATCAGCCCCTTGAATGACAGGGAAAGTGGTGACAGTATGCTCAGACTCATCCACCACATTAGTACCTAAATCTCTTGTGCATTGAATCAAGTAGAGCTGTTGAGAATACTGCATTATAAAAGATCATTTTCACCAACCTTCTGGCTGCAATGAGGACACTTAATTTCTGGCCCAAGCGTGTTCAGGTTGCACCCTCTCTGAAAATCACATACCGCTGGAATAGGTTTTGATGTCAGATTCCTGATTCCTGGAACCTTTCTATCCTTTAGCTGCACAAAGTGGAATTGGTGTTGGAATAATAATAGTTCCATGAGTGCACATAAAATTCTCAAAATAATGATATTGTAAGAGAAGGTGCAAGGTTTAGAGGGGTTTGGTTGGATGGTTTTAAATATGTGTTTTAAGAGGGGCCTAAGCTTAAAAAAAACAGGCGATCTTTACAGCAACACAACCCCTCTTCAGGGGGTCACTTTGGACATTATAAGACCCTGGACAATGGGATCCTTGAGAAATACTTCAAAGGGGTAACTCCCAATGGAATGACATTATTTCTTATCTTTAAAAGCACACAGACTGGGCAGGGAGTAACATACTGAATTTGAAGTAATTGGCTCACAAGGATACTGCAGAAGTTCATAGTTGAAAGGGTCTTAGGTCAAAGGTTGGGTTTTTTTTTCTGATTTTCTTCAAATGAATTAACAATAGTTTCAGAATTAATATTTATACTATCATACTATGGACATATATAATTTTTTCATCTCTTATAATAAATTGATCACAGATGGCACTGGGGTCTGTATTGATACTAAAAATTACTGGGGTTTAAAGTTACCAAAAAGCACTGTATATATACTTTTGGGGGTGAAGGGGCTTTCTAAGGGGACATATGGAGGGTTTTTCTTGAGGGCTAAGGCTAGAAGGCTGGAAAGGGCTAGTTTGGAATTAATTCTTAGTTCTTTCACTCAGATTTACCTTTCTTTGTCATATTTATGTGTGAAAGAATTTCCAGAACTTGTGAAATGTTAATTGGTTATTTCTGAAGTTCTGACATATTTCCTAATGATGTATTATATTCTTTTGAGTGACATGGTTAGGATTTGTAGATTAATCTTCATATTCTGATCATTTTTGTAGTTTTTAATAATTTTTGAGGTTGATTCTTGAAATTTTTTCTGGTTCATAAAGATTTTATAATGTTACTTTTGTGACAAGCTTTATTATTGTTTTCCCTAATTTATTTATTTTATAATTTTATTTTGATATGTTTTGTTTAGTTTTTGGAAGTTTCAAACCATCCTATGTCTGCTGATTGCATTATTAAATATGCATGATGCATGCATAAGGGTTGTAGCAGGTTCCTGAAGTACCTGGTTCCCAGAAGTTGTGTCAGCTTGCTACTATATACAGAGCAAAACTGTCAAATAGTAACACAAACTATGAAAAATAAGAATACCTCAATTAAAAAAGTAAAGAGTGAGAAATCCATAAATATTATTACAGAAATGGGTTCCTCACCCAAAATTAGGTAGGGTCACTCACTGACCCCACCCTTTAATTCCAAGTCCGTATATTTTTAAAATAATTAAAAAGAAACATACTAAAAATTACAACACCTGTATGGCACTTTTTGGCCATTCTAATATTTCACACGTATTGTCACGTATAGGGTTTACACCTAAAATTCACTCAGAATTGAGGTGTTGTGTATATTTTAGGAGTTACACACGGAAATGTGTTATTTCACAATTCCTGCGCGCAGCCCCGCATCATTACATAACCCTACGTACTAGTAGCAGCAGGTTCCCGCGTACTAGAGACCCGCGCGCAGCTGATTCTGCCACGCACGCAGCGGATCCTACCCCGCGCGCATCTGTACTAACTGATCCCCCCGCCTGGATCAGTTGTGACTAATCTGACAACCAGGTACCGCTCAGAAGAGCTACAACCTAGTTAGGGTTGCCTAGTATATGTAACAAACGGACATATGCATTACTAATGATCTAAAAAGATCAAAACTTAAATAAAATTAATGAAAATTAAGTTTTAAACATTTTTTAATAATAAATCAAAGATCAAGGACTACCACCTAAATCACTGATCTTGATCTTTGAAGACCGCAAAACACTACAAGAAGTGTTCATAAAAATTATTAAAAATTATCTACATGATCAACAGATGATGAAAACTAAGGAAACATTCACATCTGCACGCTTTAAAGCAATATCAATAGTACAAATGAAGGATGAGTACAGAATGATCAAATTTACGCTATAACAGATTAACAGATCCTGTGGCTAAAATAGTACAGAAATCCAGCAGATCTAAGGACAGCTGATTGACAGAACCAAGTGGAATTGATAATCTTGCCCTGACTGGCTTGCCAGCCTCAGCCCACGAGCAGAACCCTCTCTACATGCCCTGAGAAGACCATAATCACCCCAAAAAGGTATTTATACAGACCTATTTGGATCCATTATTCCATCATCAGTTACCAGGAATTATTTATTATCAATCAGACACCCTTTCATTGTTAATCAAGTGCTTATATGAAGATAAGCAAGTGATTTATGACTTAGTCTGTAGTAGTATTATTTACCTTTATTAACCAATCAACCATTGAAGTTTAGTCAAGCAATCTACCCCATCTGCTCTGAAACCCTTCCAATTATTCCAGGATTTTCGTGGTAAAGTGCTCAGAGTGAGTGTTACCCTTCCTTTCTAGGCCATTTGTCCTGTTAAGCACGGCCATTATTGGAATAAGTCCTTTCTAAGGCCCCCATATTGATTCCAAGGTTCTTAAACTGCCTAAGGAGGCCCCTTGAAGAGAGGTTGCTATTCTGTAAAGATCCTCAGTAGTATAATACTGTGGCCCCTCTTTTATATTATATTGAAAACCATTAACTACCAAAACAATTAAACCTTTCAACTTCTCTTATTAAATCATTTATTTGAGCTTATAAGCGTTTATTATTTGAATAATAATTATTATTATCATTCCAGCATTTTTATCACTCTCTGTAGCTAAAGGACTGCAAGGTTCCTGGTATCAGAGAGCTGACAACTGGGGGTCTGGCTGGGAAATATCATACAATAATTAATTTTTAATTATTTATTCCTTGGACCAGTCTATTTATTTTTAAAAATAAGTTAACATACTTATAACATATATTTTTGATCATTTTTTTCTCTAGTGGATCTTAAGACCAAAGGAGAATTGATCAATGATTATTTGAACCTTCTTAAAAAGAAAAAATAATAAAAACTCCGTAACTTTGTCCCTGCTATTATAACTCCTGAGCAACAACAGGAGAAATTGCTTTATTATAAACAGCAGGTTATAAAAGACAAAGAACTTGAGCTTGAAAGAATTATCAATTTCAATTATTTATTAAGGCAACATAACGAGTGGAAGATTTATCAAAGGAAGCTTTATATTTATAAACTAAATAACCCTGAAGATAAAGAAAAATACACAAATAATAAAAGTGATAATTTTTTTCTAAAAATCACTTTAACACTTAAAAATACAAAAAAATATTGAACTTATATTTTTTTTGTTTTTATCCATCTCAGTGGATTTTGTTTTTGGTGATCTCATTGACCAGGACCTCCTAGAGGACTTCCCAGAAAGTGTACCATTGGATTTAACCTTGGATTTATCCCAGGATCTGATTGGAACTCACTCAGACCCCGTTGGAATACCCTCCAAGGATAGTTGTGACTCCAATCAAGTGTTGGTACCTTTGAATTTAACTCTAAGTAAGTTAAAATATTTCAAAAAATTATTAAAAATATAAAACGCACAAAAAATATTATTTTTATAATTTTAAAGTCTTTTTTCAAAAGTTTTGACAAAAGACTTACACAATTCTTTTTGGTGCTATGTATCAAAATAGGTGCAACACCCGTGCAACCGGTAGAGCCCCGTCATATGGATCTCTGCCTGGAGGAACCCGTGTGCGCAAGGACTCCAGTTGCGAGCGCAATGAGGGGACTCAAACCCGTGACCATAGAATCACCCAGGATGACGACGGCGACAACCGCGGCCGCCAACTCAATCAAAAAACCGTTGGAGAGCCATCTGTTGCCCACCATGTTATCCCAAAAGGGTACAGGTCCTCCTACGCCACCCCAGCTGGACTCAACCAAGGAGGAAAGAGTCAAAGTATTAGTGAAAGAGCACGTGGGTTATTGGGAAAAATTGAGGTTGGCTCAGACCCAGGAGGATCAACCAGGTATGAGAAAAGCCATTTCTCAGGCAAAGAAATCTCAGATTTCTCTCCAAAGGTTGATCCCAAAGAAAGAAGTAGAAGGCTACGTGCATAACTGGAATCCTTGGGATCAGTTAGCTTCCTTAAAGGGAAAGGACCCCAAAAAGAAGAGGTCCTCAGCCCATCAAAAGTTAAGGAACCCAAAGGATTGGGACAAAATAATATCCTTAGCCCAGAAGTGGAAAAAGGTGTACCACAATTAGATGTAGAAGCTCTTAATAGCTTTTCTGTAAATGTGTCTCACAATTTTACTATTATTAGCCAATGCTTTGACAAAGTTTATCACCAAAGTTCAAGTATTTTTAGAGTGATTGACACTCAGTCTCAGATTATGAGAATTGATGAGTTAGAAATACAACAAATCAAGGATAATATAAGAGCTAGTAAGTTTTACCTAATGAAACATATTGATGACAACCAATCAATTCCTCAGGAAGATATTCTTGCAACCATAGACCAGCTTAAGGAAGAAGTTAAAAAAAGTAGTCCTACTCCTTCAGCTCATCTAACTAACAAAATTGACTTATTAAGCAACAAAATTGATTTAGAGTTAGGTATGATTAACAATGATCTCAGAGATCTTAAGATCAACTCTACTAACTCTCCGGTCATTTACTTAGAAGAAACTAGACCTGCCAGGTTCACCAGTACTCCTAGTGCTCCTCCCAGAGCCAGGATAACTAGGAATGAGTCTTTCAGACCCATTCGTACTCCTGAAATGGAGCAGGCTTTGAAGCTACTTCCTCCCATCACTGAATGGCCTAAATTCTCTGGAGAAGGAGAATACAACCATGTCATTTTCATTAAGTTTATTGACTATACTCTTTCTTCCTATGAGCTCCCTGATGCAATAGCTGTGGTAAGATTGCCCAGATTATTTCAAGGAGTAGCTCTTCATTGGTTTATCAATAAAAGAGAAGAAGTTGGATATTTATCCTGGAATTCTTGGAAAGAATTGATCAAAGTGCAGTTTGGTACCAGGATTTGGAAAAGAAAGATGATGAAAACTTTTAAAACTTCCCAGTTTGATCCATCCAAGGACAAACCTCATAAGTGGTTCTTAGACCAGAAAAAGAGGTTTGACTGTTTTTATCCTGATGCTGATAAAAAAGACTTCAATGAAAGACTCCTCAACTTATGTCCCGGACAAATCAACCAAAGTGTAAGGTGTAGAATGACTATGGATTCAGATCATTCCACTTTAATAGGTGTATTGAAAGAAAGTATTGATATGAATGGTCTTGATAAAAGGGTCAATAGACCTCCAAGGGAACAAAATACTAGGAACAGGGAAGAATATACTGCCAAAAATAAAGAATCCCCTGCTACTCAATCTACCTTGGAAGTCAAGAAGACTCCAGAATCAAAAGAAAAAGTATGTTGGAACTGTAACCAAACAGGACACGTAAAACCTGATTTTCCTCTACCTAGGAAAAGGATTAATCTTATGGAAGGAGAAGAGTATGACAATCCTGACCCTCACCTTGATGATACTGACGGATCACTCTCTGATTGTGATCTAATAATCACTAACCCTATCAATGTTATTGAAGGTAGTATTGAGTCTTCTCTGGACATAAATTCCTTCAATGAGGTTTCTAAATTACCTTAAAAATGGAATCCCAACATGAATATTCACCACATCTCTGAGGCTAAGGCTTTGACTCTAAAACCTTCTGCTGGTAAAAGTTACACTTCAGGCAAAACATGCTATGCTACTGGTTTAATCCAAGGTTCCCCAGTTGAGCTACTTCTAGACAGTGGAGCCTTTTGCTCTTGTTTTGGTTCAACTTATCTGGAAAAACAAGACCCAAACTGGAAACTGAACTTACTACCAGTACCTCAGGCTAAGTTCAGAAGTTGTAAATCTGCTCTCAATGCTATTGGAGTATGGTCTTCTGATATCATACTCCCTCACTCTAAAGGATCACTCAAACTGAACATTGAAGTTGTAGTGCTCCAAAACGGAGTATGTGATTATTTCATCCTTGGGAATGATTTTCTTTTCCTTTATGGTATAGATGTATTCCAAAGAAAAGGTAGATACTTCACTATAGGAGGAGACTGGAATAAGAAGTTCCAAATATGTCATGTCAATGCTCAAACTTCTGGTTTAACTTATGAAAAACACTTAGAGAAGTTCAATCAGGAATACCTCTCTCAAGCTTCTTTGAATTCCCTTCTCAATGAAGAACAGAAACAGGATATCCTACAAGTGTTCTTTGAAAATCAGAATGCTTTCTGTACCAAAGATTGCCCCATTGGTAACATCAAACGACATGATATGATCCTAACTCTAACTATTAAGCCTTCTTACCC
Organism: Puccinia polysora; assembly: GCA_025617555.3. NCBI lineage: Eukaryota > Fungi > Basidiomycota > Pucciniomycetes > Pucciniales > Pucciniaceae > Puccinia > Puccinia polysora. Next base: position 32,919,589 of record CM062612.1, read on the forward strand.
ACCTAACCTCAGGAGACCTGCTTACCCTTCTAGTCCAAAATCAAGAGCTGCTCTGGAAACCCATATTCAATAGTTGGTTGACTTACAAGTCTTGAGGAAAGTAGGCCACAATGAACAAGTGGATATTACTACCCCAGTAATTATAGCTTGGCACAATGATAAGTCAAGAATGGTTGGAGATTTTAAAATGCTTAACAACTACACCCAAGCTTATTATTATCCAATTGCAATAATTGACCATGCTCTACATAACCTTTCCAAGGCTAAGTACATAACCACCATGGATATGCTGAAAGGTTTTCACCAAATACCTATCAGCCCTGATAGCCGGAAATTCATGAGAATTATCTGTCATTTGGAAATTTATGAGTATCTTAGGATGCCTTTTGGTATTAAAAATGCTCCTTCTAATTTTCAAAGCATGATGGAAATAGTCCTAGGATTATTCATCAGACAGGGATGGACAATGGTATACATTGATGATTTTATCATTTACTCTGATCATTGGGATAATCACATGGAGAAAATAAGGCTAGTCCTCAAAACCATCTCTGCCATAGGATTGAAAGTATCAATGAAAATTGTAACTTTGGCTATGGGGAACTCAAAGCCTTAGGACACATTGTCTCTGGACTAACCTTAGCAGCTGACCAAAACAAGATAGCAGCAGTAATGAATAGGCCTAGCCTCAGAATAAAACTGAAATCCTATCCTTCATCAGCTTCTGCAGCTACTATAGGAAGTATTTACCAAAGTTTGCTCTTCTAACCAAATGTTTGTCTGAGATCTGCAACAACACCACTGTGTTTGAAATGATTCATGATAGAGTCAAGAACTATGAGTAACTCAAAATTGCAATGACCTCAGCTCCAGTACTGATCCAGCCAGATTACTCTAAACCTTTTAAGCTCTACATAGATGCCATCATGGAAGGGCTAGGAGCTGCTTTACACCAGGAAGTCATAGAAGATGATAAAACAGTGGAAAAACCTATATTCTTCATATCTAGACAAATTAAAGATACTGAGAAAAGGTACTGTGCAAGCCAAATGGAATGCCTGGCCTTAGTATGGGCCCTACAGAAACTCCATTATTACTTAGAAGGCACCAAATTCACTGCTATTACTGACTGCAACGCTGTCAGAACCTTGATGAACATGAAGACCCCTAGCAGGCATATGTTGAGATGGCAGATAGCTATACAACAGTACAGAGGACAGATAACCCTAGTTCATCAAGCTGGGACTAAACATCAGAATGCTGATAGTTTAAGCAGGAATGCGTTACCCAATGACCCAAGTAACCCTGCCTATGATCCAGAGGATAATGACATCTTCCCTATCCTTAATATTAACAGGTTAAACATTGAAGCTCCTATCATGGGCATCCACGTTTGTGAACTAAATGAATCATTGTTCAACTCTATCAAAGAAGCCTACAGTTCTGGCATAAAGACTCTGATCACTATTATGGAAAGTAATTCTCCACCTCCTGAATTGATCAATAGCCTACCTGAACCTCTTTTGAAACCATACAAAGCTGGAAGGTTCACCATATGGGATGTTCTGGTATACTATAGGCATCAACATTCAAGTGAAATAGTCTTTACTAAGGATGACCATATCAAACATGTTCTGGCTGAGTGCCATGATAACTGCTCATCTGGTCATTTGTCTGCTGATAGAACCTTGGATAAGGTTAAACAAACTGCTTGTTAGGTTAATTGGAGAGACTCCACTATACAGTACGTTACCAGTTGTGAAACTTGTCAAAAGTCCAACAGGCCTACTGGGAAACGGTTTGGACTTCTACAAAAGATTGCTGAACCCAAGCAGAGATGGGAGATCATCAATATGGACTTTGTAACTGGACTACCACCAGGAGGAGCCTATTCCTACAACTCATTCTTGGTCATTGTGGATAGGTTCTCCAAGAAAGCAAAGTTCCTACCTAATCACAAGGAAGACACTGCTATGGAAGTTGCCCTATTATTTTGGAACAGACTCATTGCTGATGTTGGAGTTCCCAAGATTATTATCAGCAACAGAGATCCTAAATTCACCTCTGAGTTCTGGAGGAACCTACATGATATGCTTGGAACCACCTTAGCTTTCTCTGCCGCTTATCACCCTCAGACGGATGGATTAGCTGAAAGGATGATTCAGACCCTGGAAGACATGCTCAGGAGATTCTGTGGCTTGGGACTAGAATACAAGAATTCTGACGGTTATTGCCATGATTGGGTTAGCCTTTTACCTGCACTGGAGATGGCATACAACAGTAGCAAGCACTCTACCACTAAGGAAGCACCTTACATACTGGAAAGAGGATTGATTCCTAGACTACCCAAGGATAACCTTAACCACCAGCTGACCAATATTCACCCTACATCACTTGATTTCAAAAACATGATAAATGTAGAAAAAAACATGCTTTTCAATGTGTCCAGGATGCTATAGAGTATAACCAGCGAAGGTGGGATAAAACCCATAAGGAACCTGATTTCAAAATTTGTGAGCAAGTCTTGATCTCTACCACTAAATTTACCAACTTGGGTGGAAACAAAAATCTTAGACAAGCTTTTGTTGGACCTTACACCATTAATAAACTTCATGGTAAAAATGCTGTGGAAGTAATCCTCAGTGATGAGCCTTCTTGGAAACATCCAGTCTTCCCAGTAAGCCGCATCAAACACTACCACCCAAGAAATGGAGAACATACTCCTTCACCTGAAATACCTGTTACAGAAGAACCTGAAAAGGAAAAAGGTAAAATTAGCAAGATCCTTAAGGATAAGAAAGATAGGATCAATGGAAAAGGTGCCACACTCTACCTGGTTAGATACAAGGGAGAATCAGCTGATAAAGATGAATGGTTGCCTGAACATAATATCCCTGATGGACCTATACACCTGAGGAACTACAGAGCCAACAGGAGGCATTAGCCCAATTTTTTTTTCTCAGATATAGACATATCTTGGAGCGGGGGAATGTCAGCTTGCCACTATTTACAGAGAAAAACTGTCAAATAGTAACACAAACTATGAAAAATAAGAATACCTCAATTAACAAAGTAAGGAGTGAGAAATCCATAAATATTATTACAGAAATGGATTACTCACCCAAAATTAGGTAGGGTCACTCACTGACCCCACCCTTGAAATCCAAGTCCCTATATTTTTAAAATAATTAAAAAGAAAAGTACTAAAAATTACAACACCTGTATGGCACTTTTTAGCCATTCTAATATTTCACACGTATTGTCACATATAGGTTTTACACCTAAAATTCACTCAGAATTGAGTTCCTGTGTATATTTTAGGAGTTACACGCGGAAATGTGTTATTTCACAATTCCCGCGCGCAGCCCCGCATCATTACATAACCCTACATACTAGTAGCAGCAGGTTCTCGCGTGCTAGAGACCCGCGCGCAGGTGATTCTTCCAAGCACGCAGCGGATCCTACCCCGCGCGCATCTGTACTAACTGATCCCTGCGCCTGGATCAGTTGTGACTAATCTGACAACCAGGTACCGCTCAGAAGAGCTACAACCTAGTTAGGGTTGCCTAGTATATGTAACAAACGGACATATGCATTACTAATGATCTAAAAAGATCAAAACTTAAATAAAATTAATGAAAATTAAGTTTTAAACATTTTTTAATAATAAATCAAAGATCAAGGACTACCACCTAAATCACTGATCTTGATCTTTGAAGACCGCAAAACACTACAAGAAGTGTTCATAAAAATTATTAAAAATTATCTACATGATCAACAGATGATGAAAACTAAGGAAACATCCACATCTGCACGCTTTAAAGCAATATCAATAGTACAAATGAAGGATGAGTACAGAATGATCAAATTTACGCTATAACAGATTAACAGATCCTGTGGCTAAAATAGTACAGAAATCCAGCAGATCTAAGGACAGCTGATTGACAGAACCAAGTGAACGTGCTAATCGTGCCCTGACTGGCTTGCCAGCCTCAGCCCACGAGCAGAACCCTCTCTACGTGCCCTGAGAAGACCATAATCACCCCAAAAAGGTATTTATACAGACCTATTTGGATCCATTATTCCATCATCAGTTACCAGGAATTATTTATTATCAATCAGACACCCTGTCATTGTTAATCAAGTTCTTATATGAAGATAAGTGAGTGATTTATGACTTAGTCTGTAGTAGTATTATTTACCTTTATTAACCAATCAACCATTGAAGTTTAGTCAAGCAATCTACCCCATCTGCTCTGAAACCCTTCCAATTATTCCAGGATTTTTGTGGTAAATTGCTCAGAGTGAGTGTTACCCTTCCTGTCTAGGCCATTTGTCCTGTTAAGCCAGGCCATTAGTGGAATAATTCCTTTCTAAGGCACCCATATTGATTCCAAGGTTCTTAAACTGCCTAAGGAGGCCCCTTGAAGAGAGGTTGCTATTCTGTAAAGATCCCCAGTAGTATAATACTGTGGCCCCTCTTTTATATTATATTGAAAACCATTTACTACCAAACCAATTAAACCTTGCAACTGCTCTTATTAAATCATTCATTTTAGCTTATAAGCGTTTATTATTGGAATAATAATTATTATTATCATTCCAGCATTTTTATCACTCTCTGTAGCTAAAGGACTGCAAGGTTCCTGGTATCAGAGAGCTGACAAGTTGTGCAGGCAGTTTGACATGCACATAATTGAAAGTTGCAGGGGGGAATCAGGAATCCTGTCACACAAACACCCCATGTACTATAGGGAAATTTTAGATGATTGTGAGTTTGAATGAGTAGACTGATAGCAAGGAATAAGTGCAAGGCAGTGAGGCTAACTGAAAAGTGCCAACTTGTGATTTTGGAGCTCAACAAAAAGAGAGAGGGATGAAATGTTCTGATGGGAGGGAACTAGAGCCAAGCCAAATTTGATGACTGCATTTAGGAAATGCAAGAACATATGAAATTAACTAACTGAGGATACAATCTTCAGGTGGTCAAAGTAGCCCTTTTGAGGTAATCCAATGGTGAATAGATACAACCTGATGGGCGGCCATCTACATTTAGGGAGCAATGATTCAATGAAGGAGTGGAATGGAATGGGAAGAAATGAAATAACAGTACAGTCATTTAAAGGGTTTTTGCCTAAGTGCAAGACAATAGAATATGAGTTTACAGAAATGTAATGTATGAGACAATGAAGGATTGACAGGTGAAGACCATGCAAATATTAAGATACAGCTTTTGCAGGAAACAGAGCTATTTAATTTGCAAACTATACAGTTGATGCGGCTATCTAGGCATGTGTGTGAAATAGTGTGATTGAATTACCAACAATGGGGGTTGATGATACACAGGGTAGAAGAGCAAAGGTTGAATGTTTGGTTGACTTGTATCAGAGTTAACTGCAAAGATGTGCAAGTATATACTAAGTTCCCAAGATTGGAAGTTTGTTATGCAAGCTGAAGGTAGTAAGCGCAAGGCACCATTGATGTTGTGCTTTATTTGTGTCACATTTGTGGACTGAGTTAGATTCTACTTAGGAAAAGGATATGTTGAAGTGATGGAAACAATGACCCTTAACCTTGGAGCATGACAGTGGACTGGGTATAAACCCACAAGCCCCTGAAAGCAATTAGATGATTTCCCGTTGATTCTAAATTTCATTAACCTACTTTATAACCCTTTATACTATACTTCATTTCTTTTAAAAAATTTAATTATTTTTTAATTCTCATCTTGTTGTTGTGAAAACTGCATCCTTCAAAACAAAAGATGTGTTCCTAGTACTGCTTCCTGTGGTCTCCAAGGCAAGTTTGAGAAGTGTTGTCTTTGTAAGTTGGCCTGCTTGTTTTCTTTAAATAGAGAGTTGTTTCTTGATACCCCAGAGGCATCCACAAGTTAAGTCCAAAGTCAAAGATCTGCCCCTTTCATCAATTATCACATCCTGCCAGTACCAGAGAGCAAATTTCTTGGAGTGTGGAAGCCAGGTGAGTGAAGCTAGACACTGATTAAATGAAAAAGATAAACTAATATAATGTAATTGTTGTCCTTTGTAGTACCTCCAAGGTTCTGTAGATATACTAATAATAAGCCACCACCACCACCACCATATTTTAGACCATCAGCTGAATTTCAAACATGTCAGATGGGTACCAAGGTGAAAAATGAAGTGCAAGGCAAGGAATGGGTTGAGGCAATCCTTGAGGAAACTAGGGAAGAATGGAAAGAAACGGAAGGAGGAAACTGAATGGAACAGGAAGAAGGGAATGGAGGAAATGGAGAGGAGAAAGAAAACAAGACAGGAAAGGAGGAAATTATTGAAACAGGGAGGGTTGGAATGGAGGACCAAGGCAAAGAAAAACCAGTATGAGTTGTGGTACCAGTCAAGAGTGATGCAAGGTGGCTAACTGGAAATGTTGGAGGAGGTTTTTCATGAGGTCAAAGGAAAAGGGCTCATGAAGAAATCGTTCAGGCTGATGAATGTAATGCCCAACCAAATAGATCTTGGACTTCAAATGGAAAGGAAGTGATTGCAAAGGTGTTAGTCGCACAGGTTCTTGTGTTGCAAAAAATTTCAGGTTTAATAAATGATGAAGATTTGGACAAATTTAAATCAATGGTCAGGGAATTGACAGAGAATTGGGAAGAGTTTTAAAAGAAAATAAAGGAAAATTTATAATGTAAAATTAATTTGTTATTATTTATTATATTATATATATATATTGTCAGCTTGCTACTATGTACAGAGCAACCTGTAATAGCAACACAAAACTATAAAAAATAAGAATATCTAAATTAACAAAGGAAGGAGTGAGCAATCCATAAATATTATTAACGAAATGGATTCCTCGCCCAAAATTAGGTAGGGTCACTCACTGACCCCACCCTTGAAATCCAAGTCCTTACATTTTTAAAATAATTAAAGAGAAAAGTACTAAAAATTACAACACCAGTATTGCACCTTTTTGCCATTTTAACATTTCACACGTGTTGTCATGTATAGGGTGTACACCTGAAACTCACTCAGAATTGAGGTTTTGTGTATATTTTAGGAGTTACACGCGGAAATTTGTTATTTCACAATTCCCACGCGCAGCCCCGCATCATTACACACCCCTACATACTCATAGTAGCAGTTTCCCGCGTACTAGAGACCCCCGCGCATCTGAAATGACTGATCCCCGCGTCTGTATCTGTTGTGACTAATCTGACAACCAGGTACCGCTCAAAAGAGCTACAACCTAATTAGGGTTGCCTGGCATATGTAACAAGTTAACATATGCATTATTAATAATCTAAAAAGATCAAAACTTAATTAAAATTAATAAAAATTAAGTTTAGAACATTTTTTAATGATAAATTAAAGATCAAGGATTACCATGTAAATCATTGACTCTGATCTTTAAAGACCACAAAACACTACAAGGAGTGTTCATAAAAATTATTACAAATTATCTACGTGATCATCAGATGATGGAAAATCAGTAAACATCCACATCTGTTCACTTTACAGCAATACTAATAGTACAAATGAAGGATGAGTGCAGAATGATCAAATTTACGCCATAATAGATTAACAGATCCTGTGGCTAAAATAGTACAGAAATCCAGCAGATCTAAGATCAGATGATTAACAGCACCAAGTGGACGTGCTCATCTTGCTCTGACTGGCTTGCCAGCCTCCGCCCATGAGAAGAAATCTCTCTATGCGCCCTGAGAAGCTCAAAATCACCCCAAAAGGGTATTTATACAGACCTCTTTGGATCCATTATTCCATCATCAGTTTACCAGAAATTATTATTATCAATCAGAAACCGTGTAATTGTTAGTCAAGTGCTTATGAAGAGTCTAAGAAAGTGATTTATGACCAAGTTTGTAGTATTATTATTCATTTCTTAAAAACCAATCAACCCTTGAAGTTTAGTCGGGAAATCAACCACATCTGCTCTGAAACCCTTCCTATTATTGCAGGATTTTCGTGATAAAGTGCTCAGAGTGAGTGTTTCCCTTCCTTTCTAGGCCAGTGTGCTGTTATGCCCAGCAATTAGTGGAATAAGCCCATCCTAAGGCACCCATCTTCATTCCAAGGTTCTTAAGCTGCCTAAGGAGGCCCCTTGAAGAGAGGTTGCTTTGTCTGTAAAGACCCCCAGTAGTATAATACTGTGGCCCCTCTTTTATATACATATTGAAAAACTTTTATTAACAAAACAATTAAACCGTGCAAATTCTCTTATTATATTATTTATTTGAGCCTCTAAGCATTTATTTTTGGAATAATAATTATTATTATTATTCCAGTATTTTTATCACTCTCTGTAGCTAAATGACTGCAAGTTTCCTGGTATCAGAGAGCTGACAACTGGGGTTCTGGCCGGGAAATATCCTTAAATAATTAATCTTTGATTATTTATTCCTTGGGACAGTCTATTTTTTTAAAAAAATAAGTTAAAATACTTATAACATATATTTTTTGATCCTTTGCTTTTCTAGTGGATCTTAAGACCAACGGAGAATTGATCAATTATTATTTGAACCTTTTTAAAAATAAAAAAGAAGAAAAACTCTGTAACTTTGTCCCTGTTATTATAACTCCTGAGCAACAACAAGAGAAATTGCTTTATTGTAAACAGCAGGTTGTAAAGGACAAAGAACTTGAGCTTGAAATAATTATCAATTTCAATTCTTTATTAAGGCAACATAAGGAGTGGAAAATTTATCAAAGGAAGCTTTATATTTATAAACTAAATAATCCTGAAGAAAAAGAAAAATCCAAAACTAATAAAAGTGATTATTTTTCTAAAAACATCATCTTGCCAGGTAAAAACACAAAAAAATATTAAACTTATATTTTTTTGTCTTTATCCATCTCAGTGGATTTGTTTTTTGGTGATCTCCTTGACCAGGACCTCCTAGAGGACGTCCCAGACAGTGTACCCTTGAACTTACCCTTGGATTGCTCCCAGGATCTGATTGGAACTCACTCAGAACCCGTTGGAATACCCCCCAAGGACAGTTGTGACCCCAACCAAGTGTTGGTACCCTTGAATTTAACTTTAAGTAAGTTAAAATAAATTATTAAAAATATAAATACACAAAAAACATTATTTTTTTATATTTTTAAGTCTTTTCTCAAAAATTTTGACAAAAGACTTACTCATTTATTTTGGTGCTATGTAACAAAACAGACGCAACACCCGTGCAACAGGTAGAGCCCCATTGTATAAATCTCTGCCTGGAGGAACCCGTACGCGCAAGGACTCCAGTTACAAGCAAGATGAGGGGGCTCAAACCCGTGACCATAGCGTCATGCAGGAGGACAACGGCAACAACTGCGGCCACCAACTCAACCAACAGAGCGTTGGAGAACCACCCATTGCCCAAAAAGTTATCCCAGGAGGATACTGGTCCTCCTATGCCACCCCAGCTGGACTCAACCAAGGAGGAAAGAGTCAAAGTGTTAGTGAAAGAGCATGTGAGCTATTGGGAAAAATTCAAATTGGCTCAGACGCAGGAGGATTAGCCCAGTATGAGAAAAGCTATTTCTCTGGAAAAGAAATCTCAGATTTCTATGCAAACGTTGATCCGATAGAAAGAAGTAGAAGGCTACATGCAGAACTGGAATCCTTGGGATCAGTTAGCTTCCTTAAAGGGAAAGGACCCCAAAACAAAGAGGTCCTCAGTCCACCAGAAGTTAAGGAACCCAAAGGATTGGGACAGCTTAATATACCTAGCCCAGAAGTGGAAAAAGGTGTACCACAATTAGATGTAGAAGCTATTAATAGCTTTTCTGTAAATGTGTCTCACAATTTTAAGGTTATCAGCCAATTTTTTGACAAAGTTTATCAACAATTGGACAGATTGAGTCTGAGTATTTTCAGAGTGATTGATACCCAGTCTCAGACTATGAGAATTGATGAGTTCAAAATACAACAAATCAAGGATATTTTAAAATCTAGTAAGTTGGACCTGATGAAATATATTGATAATAACCAATCAATTCTTCAGGAAGATATCCTTGCAACCATGAACCAGTTTAAGGAAGAAGTTAAGAAAACTAGTCCTACTCCTTCAGCTCACCTGATTAACAAAGTTGATTTACTAAACAATAAACTTGATTTGGAGTTAGGTATGATTAAGAATGATCTTACAGATCTCAAAGTCAATTCTACTAACTCCCCAGTCATTGAACTGGAAGAAACTAGACCTGCTAGGCTCACCAGTACTCCTAGTGTTCCTCTCAGAACCATGCAAACTAGGAATGAATCTTTTAGGCCCAGTCCTACTCCTGAAATATAACAGGCTTTGAAGTTACTTCCTCCCATTACTGAATGGCCTAAATTCTCCGGAGAAGGAGAATACAACCATGTCAGTTTCATTAAATTTATTGATTATACCCTTGCTTCTTATGAACTTCCTGATAGAATAGTTGTGGTAAGATTTCCCAGACTATTTGAAGGAGTTTCTCTTGATTGGTTTATCAATAAAAGGGAAGAATTTGGATCTTTATCCTGGAGTTCTTGGAAAGAATTGATCAAAGTACAATTTGGTACTAGGATTTGGAAAAGAAAGATGAGGAAAAATTTTGAAACCTCCCAGTTTGATCCATCCAAGGACAAACCTCATAAGTGGTGCTTAGACCAGAAAAGAAGGTTAGACTGTTTTTATCCGGATGCTGATAAAGAAGAAGTCAATGAAAGACTTCTCAAATGATGTCCCGGACAAATAAACCACAGTGTAAGGTGCAGGATGCCTATGGACTCTAATCTTTCTACCCTGATAGGTGTGTTGGAAGAGACTATTGATATGAATGGTCTAGATAAGAGAGTCAACAGACTCCCCAGCAAACAAAATACTAGGAACAGGGAAGAGTATACTGCCAAAACTAAGGAATCCCCTGCCACTAATCTAACTACCTTGGAGGTCAAGAAGACTCCAGAGTTAAAGGAAAAAGTATGTTGGAACTGTAACCAAACAGGACATGAAAGACCTGATTGTCCTCTACCTAGGAAAAGGATTAATCCTATTGAAGGAGAAGAGTATGATAATCCTGACCCTCACCTAGATGATACTGATTGATCAATTTCTGAGTGTGATTTGGTGATCACTAACCCCATCAATGTCATTGAAGGAAGTATTGAGTCTTCCCTAGACATAAATTCTGTTAATGAGGATTCTAACTTACCTCAAAAATGGAATGCCAACATGAAGATTCACCACATCTCTGAGGCTAAGGCTTTGACTCTAAAACCTTCTTCTGGTAAAAGTTACACTTCAGGCAAAACATGCTATGCTACTTGTTTAATTCAAGTTTCCCCTGTTAAGTTACTTCTAGACAGTGGAGCCTTTTTCTTTTGTGTTGGTTCAACTTATTTGGAGAAACAAGACCCAGACTGGAAACTGAACTTATTACCCGTACCTCAGGCTAAGTTCAGCAGTTGTAATGCTCCTCTCAATGCTATTGGAGTATGGTCCTCTGATATCATACTCCCTCACTCTAAAGGATCACTCAAACTGAACATTGAATTTGTAGTGCTCCAAAACAGAGTTTGTGATTACTTTATCCTTGGTAATGATTCTCTTTGCTTGTATGGTATAGATGTATTCCAAAGCCAAGGTAGATACTTCACCATAGGGGGAGACTGGAACAAGGAGTTTCAAATATGCCATGTCAATGCTCAAACTTCTGATTCAACTTATGAAAAACACTTAGAGAGTTTCAATCAGGAATACTTCTCTCAAGCAGCTTTGAATCCTCTTCTCAATGAAGAACAAGACGGGACATCCTACAAGTATGCTTTGAAAATCAGAATGCTTTCTGTACCAAGGATCACCCCATTGGTAACATCAAAGGACATGATATGATTCTGACTCTAACCATTAAGCCTCCTTACCCACATAACCTCAGGAGACCTGCTTACCCTTCTAGTCCAAAATCTGGAGCTGCTCTGTAAACTCACATCCAAGAGTTGGTTGACCTACAAGTCTTAAGTAAAGTTGGACACAATGAACAAATATATATCACTACTCCAGTAATTATAGCTTGGCATAATGATAAGTCAAGGATGGTTGGAGATTTCAGAATGCTGAACAACTACACCCAAGTGCATTATTATACAATTCCAAGGATTGACCATGCTCTGAATAACCTATCAAAAGCTAAGTACATCACTACCATGGAAATGCTGAAAGGTTTTCACCAAATACCTATCAGCCCTGATAGCTGGAAATTCATGAGAATTATCTGTCATTTTGGAATTTATGAGTATGTAAGGATGCCTTTTGGTATTAAAAATGCTCCTTCTAACTTCCAAAGGATGATGCACACAGTTCTAGGATTGTTCATCAGACAAGGATGGATGATGGTTTACATTGATGATGTTATCATTTAATCTGATGATTGGGATACCCACCTGAATAAAGTAAGATTAGTCCTCAAAACTATCTCTGCTGTGGGATTAAAAGTATGAATGAAAAATTGTAACTTTGTTTATGGAGAACTGAAAGCCTTAGGACAGATTGTCTCTGGACAAACCTTAGCTACTGACCAAACCAAGATAGCAGCAGTAATGAATAAGCCAATGCCTCAGAATAAAACTGAACTCCTATCTTTTATTTGCTTCTGCAGCTACTATAGGAAGTACTTACCAAATTTTGCTCTTCTAACCAAGTTTCTGTATGAAATCTTTAAAAACACCACCTTTTTTGAAATTACTCATGAAAGAGTTAAGAATTACAAGGAACTCAAGATGGCCATGGCTTCAGCTCCAGTACTGATTCAGCCAGACTATTCTAAACCCTTCAAGCTCTATATAGATGCTAGTATTGACAGGCTAGGAGCTGCATTACACCAGGAAGTCATAGAGGATGACAAACCAGTGGAAAAACCTATACTCTTCATATCCAGACAAGCTAAGGATACTGAGAAAAGGTATGGTGCAAGCCAAATGGACTGCCTTGCTTTTGTATGGGCTCTGGAAAAACTTCATTACTACTTGGAAGGCACCAAGTTCACTGTGATTACTGACTGCAATGCTGTCAGGACTTTGATGAACATGAAAACCCCTAGTAGGCACATGTTAAGATGGCAGATAGCCATACAACAGTACAGAGGTGAGATGACCATAGTTCACCAAGCTTGTACTAAACACCAGAATGCTGATAGTTTGAGTATGAATGCTTTACCCAATGACCCAAGTCACCCTGCTTATGATCCAGAGGAGAATGATATCTTCCCTATCCTTAAAATTAACATGTTTAACGTTGAAGCTCCTATAATGGGAATCCACATTTGTGAATTGGATGAATCCTTGTTCAACCCAATCAAAGAATCTTACAATTCTGGCATGAAAAATCTGATCACCATTATGGAAATTACTTCTCCACCATCTGAATTGATCAATAGCCTACCTGAACCCCTCTTGAAACCATACAAAGCCAGAAGGTTCACCATATGCAATGGTCTAGTATACTACAGGCATCAACATTGAAGTGTTACAGTTGTAACTAAGGATGAACAAATCAAACATGTCCTGGCTGAATGAAATGCTAACTGCTCATCTGGTCATTTATCTGCTGATAGAACCTTAGATAAGCTTAAACAAACTGCTTGTTGGGTTAATTGGAGAGACTCCACTATCCAGTATGTTACTAGTTGTGAACCTTGTCAGAAGTCCAACAGGACCACTGGGAAAAGGTTTTTTCTACTGTAAAAGATTGCTGAACCCAAGAAAAGATGGGAGATCATCAACATGGACTTTGTGACTGGGCTACCACCAGGAGGAGCCTATTCCTACAACTCAGTACTAGTCATTGTGGATAGGTTCTCCAAGAAACCAAAGCTTCTACGTAATTACAAGGAAGACACTGCTATGGAAGCTGCCCTATTATTTTGGAAAAGACTCATTGCTGATGTTGGAGTTCCCAAGATCATTATCAGTGACAGAGATCCTGAATTCACCTCTGAGTTCTGGCAAAATCTTCATGAAATGCTTGTAACCACCTTAGCTTTCTCTACAGATTATCACCTTCAGACGGATGGCTTAGCTGAAAGAATGATTCAGACCTTGGAAGACAAGCCAAGGAGATTCTGTGGCTTTGGTCTAGAATAAAAGAATTCTGATGGTTATTGCCAAAATTGGGTTAGCCTTTTACCTGAACTAGAGATGGCCTACAACAGTAGCAAGCACTCTACCACTAAGGAAGCACCCTACATACTGGAAAGAGGATGGATTCCTAAATTACCCAAGGATAGCTTTAATCACCAGCTAACAAATATTCACCCTACATCACTTGATTTAAAAAACATGATAGATCTAGCCAATAAAAATGCTGTTAACTTTGTCCAGGATGCTGTGGAGTATAACCAACAAAAGTGGGATAAGACCCATAAGGAGCCTGATTTCAAGATTGGTGATCAAGTCTTGATCTCTACCACCAACTTCACCAACTTAGCTGGAAATAGAAAGCTTAGACCAGCTTTTGTTGGACCTTTCACCATTAATAAGTTTCATGGTAAGAATTCTGTGGAAGTAATCCTTAGTGATGAGCTTTCTAGAAAACACTCAGTCTTCTCAGTAAGTCTCATCAAACACTACCACCCAAGGAATGGAGAATATACTCCTTGACCTGAAATACCTGTTGCAGAAGAACCTGGAAAGACAGAGGAAAAATTAGCAAGATCCTTAAAGATAAAAAAGAAAGGATCAATGGAAAAGATGTCAGACTCTACCTAGTTAGATACAAGGGAGAATCAGCTGATAATGATGAATGGTTACCTGAACACAATATCCCTGATGGACCCATACACCTAAGGAACTACAGAGCCAGCAGAAGGCATTGACCCAGAATTTCTTTTGAGATATAGACATATCTTGGAGTGGGGGAATGTCAGCTTGCTACTATGTACAGAGAAACCTGCCATAGCAACACAAAACTATAAAAAATAAGAATATTTAAATTAACAAAAGAAGGAGTGAGAAATCCATAAATATTATTACAGGAATGGGTTCCTTACCCAAAATTAGGTAGGGTCACTCACTGACCCCACCCTTTAATTCCAAGTCCTTATATTTTTAAAATAATTAAAAAAAAACGTACTAAAAGTTACAACACCTGTATGGCACTTTTTGGCCATTCTAATATTTCACACGTACTGTCACGTATAGGGTTTACACCTAAAATTCACTCAGAATTGGGGTTTTGTGTATATTTTAGGAGTTACACGCAGAAATGTGTTATGTCACAATTCCCGCGCGCAGCCCCGCGTCATTACATGCCCCTACGTACTCATAGTAGCAGTTTCCCGCGCACAGCCAATTCTGCCAGGCAAGCAGCGGATCCTACCCCGCGCGCATCTGAACTGACTGATCCCCGTGTCTGGATCTGTTGTGACTAATCTGACAACCAGGTACCGCTCAAAAGAGCTGAAACCTTATTAGGGTTGCCTGGCATATGTAACAAGTTGAAATATGCATTACTAATAATCTAAAAAGATCAAAACTTAATTAAAATTAATAAAAATTAATTTTAGAACATTTTTTTAATAATAAATTAAAGATCAAGGATTACCACGTAAATCATTGACTCTGATCTTTGAAGACCACAAAACACTACAAGGAATGTTCATAAAAATTATTAAAAACTATCTACGTGATCAGCAGAAGATGAAAATTAGTAACATCTGTTCACTTTACAGCAATAATAATAGTACAAATGAAGGATGAGTACAGAATGATCAAATTTACACCATAAAAGATTAACAGATCCTGTGGCTAAAATAGTACATAAATCCAGCAGATCTAAGATCAGCTGATTGACACCACCAAGTGGACGTGCTAATCTTTCTCTTACTGGCTTGCCAGCCTCAGCCCATGAGCAGAAATATCTCTACGCGCCCTGAGAAGCTCAAAATCACCCCAAAAAGGTATTTATACAGACCTCTTTGGATCCATTATTCCATCATCAGTTTACCATAAATTATTATTATCAATCAGAAACCGTGTTATTTTTAGTCAAGTGCTTATGAAGAGTCTAAGAAAGTGATTTATGACCAAGTTTGTAGTATTATTATTCATTTCTTAAAAACCAATCAACCCTTGAAGTTTAGTTGGGAAATCCACCCCATCTGCTCTGAAACCCTTCCTATTATTGCAGGATTTTCGTGATAAAGTGCTCAGAGTGAGTGTTTCCCTTCCTTTCTAGGCCAGTGTGCTGTTATGCCCAGCCATTAGTGGAATAAGCCAATCCTAAGGCACCCATCTTCATTCCAAGGTTCTTAAACTGCCTAAGGAGGCCCCTTGAAGAGAGGTTGCTTTGTCTGTAAAGACCCCCAGTAGTATAATACTTTTGCCCCTCTTTTATATACATATTGAAAAAATTTTATTACCAAAACAATTAAACTGTGCAAATGCTCTTATTGTATTATTTATTTTAGCCTCTAAGCATTTATTTTTGGAATAATAATTATTATTATTATTCCAGTATTTTTATCACTCTCTGTAGCTAAAGGACTGCAAGGTTCCTGGTATCAGAGAGCTGAAATATATATATATATATATATAAATATACATATATTTGAGAAATTCAAGAAAGGATAATGTTAGAAAAATAAGGAAAGAAATAAAAAAAATGTGGAAGACAAAAATATTTGTTATGAGAATGAAGAAAGAGGTAAAGTTTCAAGGAATAAAAATGAGATGGAATGGAAATGAAATAGGATGGAATGGAATGGAATGGGAGATGCAATGTGGTAAACCAAACCTGTCTTACATCCATCAGACTCATTTTTTATTAATTATTATTATTTTCATCAAATTAACCTCACAAATAAATTCCAAACCCCTCCTAAACTCTACCCTGAACTCAAACCAACCTCAAAGCCCAAATCCATCACCAGATAACCCCCTTCAACTATACCAAACACCTGTCACAAACAACCCAACACCTTTCACAGACTCGATTATGTCACAGGAAGAAATAAATAAAATCTTTATTGAAAATATAATGGCAAAAACATTATGACTAGAATAACCACACAACACAAACAACATACACATCCGTGCAGGACTTTAACCATACCAGTACCAATGTTGCACTACAACCACTACTATGAATCCAAGTTAAACTACCTTTCTGGATCATTCAGTACACTTTAGGGACTCTGAAACGTCCTCTCAAGAACTCTGATACTCATGTTTCCACCAGTACAACCATTCAACACTCATACATCCACCAACAGAAGTAGGGGCTAATGCAGCCAAGTATGTCTCAATTCTCACCCACCAGCAATAACACCTCAGTACACATGACTTTTCTGGAACTTTCACCACCAGATACGGCCTCTGAAAAGTCCTCTGAAGCACTCTGATACTCAGTTTGCCCCCATTCCAGCCATACAACACTAATATATGCACCAACAGAAGCAGGGGCTCATGCAGCCAAGTATGTCTCAATTCTCACCAACCAGAAATAACACCTCAGTACACATGAATTTTTGGGAACTTTAACCACCAGATAATTCCTCTGAAAATTCCTTTGAAGCACTCTTATACTGAGTTTTCCACCAATAAAACCATACAATACTCATACATGCACCAACAAAAGTAGGGGCTCAAGCAGCCAATTATGTCTCAATTCTCACTAACCAGCAATAACAGCTCAGTACGCATGAACTTTCTGGAACTTAAAAAACCAGATAAGGCCTCTGAACCTTCTTCTGAAGCACTCTGATACTCAGTTTTCCACCATATCAACAACAAAAAACCTGCAATCCACATTATCAAGTCACCCAAGGGAGCATGTGGTAAATTAGCATACCTCATATCTCTACAGCTAATTCCATTGAAACAGCATGCAGGTAGTTCCTGCAACCGTTTATATACAATAAAGGCTCAGAATAGTCCTCAGAAACACCCAAAAAGTAGTGTTCCACCACTTCAACCATACAAGTTATACAAAATCAGTTACCAAAGAGGGCTTGCAGCTGCCAAGCATGTTTCATGCTTTTCCCAACCAGCAAAATCAACTCAAGCTGCAGGGAACTTCTGCATCATTTTTTATAAAAAATAAGCACCCAGAAGCTTTAATGACTCACAAATCTTAGCCTTTTCCTCATATTTTTGCCTTTATATCAAAATTTATACTAAAAAATACAGCTATATCTTGGCTTGTTTCACATGTTTTCTTGCCAGCATTATTGCCTCATGTAACTGTACCATCCTGTGCTCTAGCAGTTCAGAGAGAGGATCAGAACCGCACTCAGGGGAGCCCTGAGAATCCCCTGAGGAATTATTTTTCTATTCAAGGGGGGGATCTTCTTCCCAATCCAAGTTTTCTAGCATGGCATCAGCCCCAAGTCATGGAATCAGCCCCCAAGCATAGCATCTGCCCCCTATGATATATGACTTAAGATCTATGGCCTCTTCCTGATCATTACCAGCTTGTCAGTGAACCAGAATCAAGTTAAAAGGAAATAAATGATCATACACAAAATTATAAATGATTATTTGAACCAACCCCAGGTGTTCTTGAAGAAGTTTTCTTGATAAAAGACCTGTTATTCAGCACCTATTATTAAGAGAAAAAACACCTGATTTGTGATTAGTAAATTTATAAAAAAGGAAGAGCACAAAAGAAAAACCAAAAAAGCTTCTTTTCCTCCCAGATCCCTGTGGGAAAACCCATTGTTGGGTCCTCCAAATGGTTAAACACCTTTTAGTCAACCCCAAAATCCTTTAATTGGAATTTGGAAAAATAGCCAGAAAAAGTCAAAAAATCTTGATTATTAATTGGTGAAAGCTTTCCAGTAATCCAATCCAACTTTGAATAGTCTTCCAATTCCTCAAAAATCTCTATCAATAATTAATCTAGGTCTGATTAGAGACTTATTACAAGCCTCAAAGAAAACCAGCCATTAATTGAAAAAATTATTATGCAGAATTATTATAGTTCAGAAAGGCAGGCAATTCAAAACCATCTTAGTTTACTTCTATCTATTAAAGAGTAGTAGTAACTAAATTCCCTTTCTAGTTACTGCCAGCAATCTATTTTCTAAACAATCCCATTATCCCTTAGAGTATCTACATAAATAGGATTGGATGTAATGAAATGGATATGTGGAATGGGATTGGAAGGGATGGAATTAAGTTTTCAAAGGTAGTTTGCATGGAAGTCTCAAACCATGTTGGGAGAGGTGAAAAGGTGATTGGATGGTTCCCAGAAGGTGTGATCTTCATCAGAATGAAAACCAGTCCATTCAACAAGGTATTGAAGTTTTCCTTTGCGTAACCTGGAATCCAGAATACAACTGACTTCCCACTCTAAATGATCTTGGAAATTGACCTTTTCAGGAGGGGGATGATTTTTTCCTTGGTACAGCACTCAAGCTGGCTCTAGGAGAGACACATGAAAGACTGGGTTGATACATTTCCATTTTTCAGGTAAAGAGAGTTTGAAAGTGTTGGGAGTGATGACTGATTTGACTTTGAAGTTGCCCATTTTTTTTTCAGAGTTTTTGGGTTGGGTTACTACTGCAAATTTTTCAATCATTGAGCCATACCTGATCTCCTACTGCAAATGTTGGTGCTTTAGTACAAATTTGGTCTGCTTGCTCCTTGCAGAACTGGTTTTCTACTTCAAGTTTGGATTGGAGTTGCAATTGAAGAGATTGGATGTGAGTAAGATAATTGGTAGCAGTTTGAGAAGGTTCTACATGAATGGAAGCAAAATTTTGGTTTCTACCATAAAGAGTCTGGAAGAGGGACTGTTTGGTGGAGGAATGAGTGGAATTGTTGTAGGCAAACTTAGCTAATGGGAGCCATTGCAAAAAGTGGTCCTGTTGATAGGAGACATACATTTGAAGATACTGTTCAAGAATCAGATTAACCTGTTTGGTCTACACATCCATTTTTGGGTGGTAGGCCATTGATAAGTTGCAAGTTATCTTCAAATACTGGCATAGAAAATTCCAAAAGCTAGAGACAAAAAAAGATTCAAAATCACTAACTATATTATCAGGGGGGGCATGTTTTTAAAATACATATTCTATAAATAAATTAGCTAGTTATTCAAAAGAGGAAGTCACAGTACTGCAAAGAAATAAATCCATCAAATGTTCTACTACTACTAAAATAGTATCATAACCACTAGAAATATTTAATTGCAAAAAAAATCCATTGAAAACAAGTGCCAAGGAATAGGCAGGATTGGAAGCAGCTGGAGCAGCACATGGTTCCTCTGTTTCAAGGAATTGTTACAATTGCAATAATAGCACATGCTAGCATAGTCTTTTACTTCCTTTGTCATACCAGGCTCATAGAAGTCTTGTGCAATCAACTGGTAGGTGTTATCCTGCCCATGATGACCAGAAAGAGGAGATTTGTGCCAAGAGTCAAAGATATCTAACTTGATGCAAGGATTATCTGGTACTACTAAAGAATGTTTATGAACTAAATAACCATTTTTGTCAATATTACAGTTACTATTTAATAATTTTGAACTCTTGCAAAGTTTGTTACACTTGGGGTTTTTGAGTTGAGATTGTCAAAGTTTGGAAGCATTTTCTCAAAGGTGGGTGATGATCAAACTGAGTTGGGTAGACTGAATGGAGAAAAGTGTTCTAATATTTTCAGGGTTGTTATTGGAAAAGTTGCTCCCCACCCCTGGTTAAACATTGTCCCAAAGTGATAAAGAATCAGGAACTACCACTTGCTTCCTAGGGCAATTCATGATTGTAAAGTTGAACTTGGAGAGATATTTGGCCTTATGTGGCTGTCTGCATGTAAGGAGTTTTGAGCTTATGAAGTAGTTAAAAGAGTTGTGATTAGTTAATACCTCAAAGGGTTCCATAAGACTCAAAAGGTATGAACACAATTTCTTCAATCAATAAAAAATTTCAAGGAGTTCCTTTCCATGAATTGCTTAATTAAGCTCTGCAGCAAGAATTTTGCAATAATTGAAGGCTGAAGGATTAAAATGGGAGGGAAAAAAAGAAAACTTCAAGATTACTCCTGCAATTGCATATTTTCTTTTTCTTGCATCTGTTTCCACAATAGAGCAAGCTGGCTCATTGAAATGAGCAAGTATTAGAGCAGTAGTAAAGGCTTTCTTTAGAGCTTAAAACTCCAAAGGATATGGTTCAGGAAAAACAAAATGAGTTTCTTTCTGAAGCAGATTAGTAAGATTAACAGTCATCTTGGTGTAATGTTCAATAAACCTTCTGTAAAAATTACTGAATCCAAGAAAAATTTGAAGAGATTTAACTGAAGAGGGTGCAGGCCAGTCCAATATTTGTTGGATTTTTGCTGGGTCCATCAATGGTTCTTTCTGCAATACTATGACTGCTGCAATACTATGACACCTAAAAACTGATGACACCTAAAAAATGATGAAAACTAAAAACTGATGACACCTAAAAACTGATAACACCTAAAACCTTATGACATCTAAAAACTGATGACTCCTAAAAACTGATGACTCCTAAAAACTGAAGATAATGAGTATGAAATTTGCACTTAGAGGCTTTTTAGACCAGGTTATTCTTTCAAAGTTGCTATAGCACCTCTTGCAAATGTGAAATGTGATCCCAAAGAGTTTTCAAGTAGAGAAAGTCATCACCAAGATACACCGCAAGGTGGTTCTCCACAAGTTCAGAAAAAACATCATTGACAAAATTTTGAACAGTGGAGGGAGTGTTTCAGAGGCCTGTCACACAACCACCCCATGTACTATAGAGCAATCTTAGATGATCCTGGGGGAAAAGGAAGAGACTGAGTGCAAGGGCAAATGCAAGGTAGCAAAGCTAACTTCAAAGTGAAAACTTATGGTTGGGTAACTTGACACACAGTGAGAGGGATGAGTTGTTCCAATGGAAAGGAAACTAAAGCCAAGCCCAATTTGATGACTGGATTTAGCAGAATGCAAGAACGTATGAAATTAACTAACTGAGGAGACAATCTTCAGGCAAGCAGTGTAGCCTTTATAAGGTAATCCAAAGTAACTAGATAAAACCTCATGGATGGCTAACTAAAGTTAAGAGGCATTGAGGCAATGAATGACATGAATGGATAGGGAAATGAAATAAAAGTGTAGATGTGTCCAAGTTCATAACGTAGATGCAAGGCAATAGAGTCTGAGAGTATAAGGGTGTAACAAATGAGATAGGAAGGAGTGATGTGAGAGACAATGTGAACATGAGGATGAGAAAATTCAAATATTAGGATGTAATTTATGCAGGGTAAGGGACTAGTCCAATTGCAAACTATACAGTTGGTGTGGCTGACTAGCATGGGCTCAAGCTAGCAAGAGTGCTTGACCGGGAATGGGAAACCAAGGGCTATTGATACCCAGGGTGGAAGAGCAGAGCTTGAATGGATGGTCAACTGGAGTAGATTTTAACTGCAAGGTTTGCAAGTAGGTGCTGAGTCAGTTGCCAAGAATGGAAGGTTGCTATGCAAGCCAGAGTTGATAAGCGGAAGGAATCCTTGATTTTGTGCTTCTATTTGTCACGTGTATGGACTGAGGAAGATGGTACTGAGGAAAGGATATGTCAAAGTGAGGGAGACAATAATTCTTAATCTTAAAGAGTGACAGCTGCCCTGTTATAAGGACACAAACTCCTGCAAGCGTTCAGATGATTTTCCCATCAATTCCAAAAATTTTTGTGAGTACTGTATACCCCTAGTTTTTATCCCAATTCTTTGTCTCTCAAATAAATTTATAATTAAAATATGTTGTCATTGTCATCTTGTTGCTGTGAAAACTGCATTTGTCAAAATGAACATTTTGTCCATAGTACTGCGGCAAGAGGTCTCCAAGGCAAATGCAAGCAATGTTGTCTGCGCAAGGTTGCTTGAAATTTTCCTATAAATAGGGAACCAATAGTGGATACCTCCGTAGTGTCTAGGAGTGAGGTTCAAAACCAAAGGTCTGCGCTGCGAGTGAACTATCATCTACCCCCAGTTCAGGAGATTTAATTCTTAGGCATCCAAAACCCTGGTAAATTTAAGGCTTAGAGACTAACAATTAGTAAAAAATAAAAAGAAATAGAACTAATATAATTTTTTTTCTTGATAGTACTACCACAATTCAGAAGTTAGACTACTAATACGCCTCCACCACTGCCACCGTATGTGGCATTGTTGTCAAAATTTGAGGTGAATCAGATGAATACCAAGGTGCAAGGCAAAGTGCAAGCTGAGGGATTGGGGGTAGTCAAAGACGCAAGGGAGAAAGGGATAATGGCTGAAGGAGAGGGTGATATGGAACAAAGGGAAGGAAATGAAGAAGAAGGAAACAGGACAGAGGGAAGGGATGGAATGGAACAAGAGATAGAGGAATGGGTGGAATGGAAGGGAATGAAATGGAAGGTCAAGATGGAGAGAACCAGTTGCAAGTCAAAGTGCCTATTGAAACTGATTCAAGGCAATTAACTGGCAATGTTTGATAAGTTTTTTCAAGGGGCCAAAGGAAGAGAGCATATGAGGAGCTCTTGAAGGAAGGTGGATGGAATTCCCGGCCAAAGAGGGCTTGGACTGCCAAGTGTGAGGAAACCTGTGAAAGGCACCTGGTGACACAAGTAATGGTTTTGCAAAGAATTTCTTTTCTGATAAACAAAGAGTGTTTGGATGAATTTAGGTTGATGGTAGGGGAATTGACCAAAAAATGGGAGGAAGCAGAAAGAGAAGTAAAGGAAAATTTTTAAAAATGTATTTTATTTTTAATCTTATTTTATTATAATATATATAAGTTATTTTATTATTATTATCATGTATTTTTTTTATTATTATTCAAAATAAACAAAGTTGAAAGAATAAAATATTGTGAAAAGAAAATAAATATTTTCAGGAACTTAAAAGGAGATAAAGTAAGTAAATGGGATGAGATTGATGGGATGGAATGAGATGGAAGTGTGGAATGGGATTGGAGTCATCATTGGAAAGCTTTGCAAGGGTAACTTGCATGAAATTCTTGAATCAAACTGGAAGAGTTGCAGAGGTGATGGGCTGGTTCCCACAAGGTGCAATCTTTGTTGGACTGGAAGCCAGTCCATTCAACAAGGTATTGAAGTTTTCCTTTGTTTAAAATGGAATCCAGAATACAACTTACTTCCCACTCTAACTGATCTTGGACATTGACCGGTTCAGGAGGGGTATGAGTGTTACCTGGGTATAAGACTTGAGCTGGCTTGGAGAGACACATGAATGACTGGGTGGATACCTTTCCATTTTGAAGGTAAGGTGAGTTTAAAAGCATTAGGGGAAATGACTGATTTGACTTTGAAGGGGCCAAGTTTTCTTTCAGAGAGCTTTTGGGTTGGGAGAGTACTGCAAATATTGCAAGCATCAAGCCATACCTGATCTACTACTGTGAAGGTTGGGACCAAAGTGAAAAGTTGGTCTGCTTGTTCCTTGTAGCGCTGGTTTGCTGCTTCAAGGTTAGTTAAGTTGCGTTTGAAGAGAATTCATGTGATTAAGGTAACTAGTAGTAGGTTAAGAAGGTGCTACTTGAATAGAAGAGAAATTTGGGTTTCTACCATAAAGATTCTGGAAGGGCAACTGTTTGGTGGAGGAAGGAGTGGAGTTTTTGTAGGCAAACTTGACTAATTGGAGCCATTTCAACAAGTCCTCTTGTTGGTAGGCAACATGAATTTGAAGGTACTGTTTGAGAATCTGATTGCCTCGCTTGGTTTGCCCATCTGTTTCCAGGTGGTAAGCCATTGATAAATTGCAAGTGATCTTCAAATGTTGGCAAAGTGAGGTCCAGAAGCTAGAGACAAACAAATATCCACATTCACTAATTATTTTATCAGGGAGACCATGTTTTGAGAATACATATTCTATGAATAAATTAGCAAAGTCTTCAGAGGAGGCCGTCACATTACTGCAAAGTAATAAAGCCATCTTTGAGAAGCAATCTACTACTACTAAAACAGCATCATAACCACTAGAAATAGGTAATTGCAAAATGAAATGCATAGACAGCAAGTGCCAAGGAATAGGCAGAATTGGTAGTGGCCGGAGCAGCACATACTTCCAGTGTTTTGAGGACTTGTTACAATTACAATCATAGCACGCGTTAACATAGTCTTTTACTTCCTTGGTCATACCAGGCCAGTAGGATTCTTGTGCAATCAATTGGTAGGTTTTATCCTGCCCATGATGACCAGAAAGCGGGGAATTTTGCCTTGACTTCAAGATATCTAACTTAATGAAAGGATTATCTGGTACTACTATATTGTCCTTATAAACTAAATAACCATTTTTGTCAATAATGTAACCACTATAATAGATTTGCACTCTTGCCAATTTTGGTACACTTGGGATCATCAAGTTCAGCTTGTTGTAGTTTGGAAGCTGTATCTCAAAGGTGAGTGATGATTGAACTGAGTTGGGCAGATTAGGTTGAGAAGAGTGTCCTAAAGTTTTCAGGGTTGTTGTTGGTGAAGGTGCTCTCCCCCCCTGGGTAAACTTTGTCCCAATGTGACAAAGCATCAGGTACTACCACTTTTTTCCCAGGAGGTTACTTGATTTTAAAGTTGAGCTTGGAGAGGTATTTGGATCATTGTGCCTGTCTGCATTTAAGGACTTTTGAGCTCATGAAATATTTTAAAGAATTGTGATAATTTAGGACCTCAAAGGGTTCCATAATACTCAAAAGGTATGAAAACCATTTTTTCAAGCAAAAAACAATTGCAAGAAGTTCCTTGTCATGGATCTTGTAGTTTAGCTCTGCAGAGAGCAATTTGGGAGACTCAAAAGCCATGGGATGAAAGAGGAAAGAAGAGGAGGGAAACTGCAAGATTACTCCTGCAACCGCATAGTTGCTTGCATCTGGTTCTAAAATATGGTGAGCTAGCTTGTTGAATTGAGTGGTTATTGGAGCATTAGTTAATTCTTTCTTCAGAGATTTGAAATCTAAAGCAGCTTGTTCTGTAAAGACAAAATGAGTGTCTTTTTGAAGAAGGTTAGTAAGTTTTATGGTTTTCTTTGCATAATTCTCAATAATCCTCCTGTAAAAATTACTGAAACAAAGGAAAACTTGAAGGGATTTGACAGAAAAAGGTGGGGGCCAGTCCAATATGCGCTGGCTCTTGGCTGGATCAATTGATAGTCCTTGCTGC
The DNA here is from genome assembly GCA_025617555.3 of Puccinia polysora. Classification (NCBI taxonomy): domain Eukaryota; kingdom Fungi; phylum Basidiomycota; class Pucciniomycetes; order Pucciniales; family Pucciniaceae; genus Puccinia; species Puccinia polysora. Next base: position 32,945,697 of record CM062612.1, read on the forward strand.
AAGAATATGAAACCTAGAAACAGACAAGAAGGAGTATGGAATTTGCACTTAGAGGCTTTTGAAAACAGGTCATTGTTGCAAATTTTCTGTAGCACCTCTGGTACATGTGCAATGTGAGCCTCAAGAGTTTTTGAGTAGACTAGTATATTTTCAAGATACACCACAAGGTATTTCTCTACAAGGTCAGAAAAAATGTTTTTGAAAAAGTTTTGAAAAGCGGAAGGAGCATTGCAGAGGCCAAAAGGCATGAGGGTATGCTCATAACTACCAAACCGTGTTCTCATTGTGATCAAATATTCATGACCTCTTGCAACGGGAACTAGGTTATAGGCGCCTTGAAGGTCTACCTTTGAGAAATAAGCAGCTCTGTGGAAGAGAGTGAGGATATGCAACATAGGTGGTACTGGATAGTCATTCTTCTGGTTTACCTGGTTCATTTTCCTGGAGTCAACACACAGGGAAAGTCCGCCATCTTTCTTTGGAAAAAATAGGACAGGTGAATGGGTATTTTAATTGCTTGGTCAAAGAAATCTTTTTGATATATTTTATGAAATTTAATCTAAAAGTGCAGTTGATTCTTGCTTCAAGAGAGAGTAGACTGGTCCGGGTGCCAGAGGCGGGCCAATAAGTTTGATCATGTGATCATAAGAGCGGGATGGGGGAAGTTTATCTGCCTTTACAGCTGAAAATATGTCAGCAAAGTCATGATAAATCAGAGGTAAAGACTCTTGAATGATTTCTAGATCTTCAATCTTTTCATCTTTGAGCATGGGGTTTGAAGTGCTTGCATGATGCAAGAGGATGAAGGAGTTCAAGATATACCGTTTGGTTGGTGCCAGTTTCTCTTCAAAGAAACAAGGAAGGGGTAAGTTGGACAAATAAGCAATAACTCCTAAATCTGAAGAGGGAACTTGGGAATGGAGGTCAGGATATTGCAAACCTCCTGGCGGAAAAGTGTCATCCAACTCAATGAAAGTGTCAGGTAGGTTGTTTAATTCCTGTTTGATGGAAGGGTTAGTGTCCTGGGGTTGCAGGGTTCAAAGTTTAATTACTCATTTTTGCTAATTCACATACGGATTATAGTGAACTAGGAAGTCATGGCCTAGGACGGTATCATCCATTCCGGGAATATCCAAGACAAATAATTCCCATTTGAAGCTGGGGAAATTGGAGAATGCAAAGGTCCATTTTTCCTTTTGGGAAACCCAATGAGACGGCTTGGTTGCACTACTCACTAAATAGATGGGAGACATATCTATCTTGGAAAGCGTAATATTGTTGGATGCGGCAAAAGATTCACTTATAAAAGAAATTTTAGGTCCAGAATCAAGCAAAACTTTATAAGGGGAGTTGTTGGAATGAAAAAGGACAAATCTCAAACTTGGAGCACCTAGTGACTCGCAAGTGCAAAGATTGACTCGCTGTAACTTAGAGAATGTGTAGTTTTCCTTGCAAGTATTAGAAAAACTACAAGCTAATTCTTTTACTGTCTAGCCACTTTGCAAAACTATTGAAATCATTTTTTACTCCACAATACATACATAACCCATCCTTTTCCCTCCTTAGCAATTCTTTTTTCCAGAGCATCCCAGTTTCTTTGTCCAGGAATTTTGGAGTTTTGGCAACAGCCTTCCCTTTCAGGTCGGAGTGTGAGGTTGGATTTGGTTTAGATTGTTTTGGATTCTTCAAGAATTTTTTTGAGGAGTCTTCCGCCTTTGGAGCCAAGGTTTACATTCCATGGTTGCTTTGTCAAGAGCGGTTCTTGTTGTGGTAGCCATTATCAAGCTCAATCACCCAGTCAATTAACTGCTGAAGGGAGGTTGTCTTATGTCCCCCAATGGCAAGTTGCTCAATTAGGCGTGCCGGTAAACCTTTTAAAAAGTGAAATAGGAGAGTTGCCTTGTTCAATTGGATGCAAGACTGAAAAGTTTGGAAGTTGGAGATATAAATGGAAACTCTACTATTCTCCTTCATGACTAAGTCATTAAGTTTGTATTCTGTGTTTTTGACTTCATTAGGGTTGACAAACAGGCTGAAAATTGCTGCTTGAACTTTTACCAGTTGTTGAGGATACAAGTGGGGCTAGTTTTATCTAATAGTTTGAGGTAAGGTTCAAACCACTGCAAGGCTTGTCCACCAAGGAAGGAAGAGGCATACATAACTCTTTGTCTATCAGTAGGAAAATTATGAGGATATTTTGAGAAAATGATTTTACAGGACTATAAGTAGGCTCTAAGTTTATGGGGGTTCTCCCCAGCAAAATTACCAGGCTGCTTCATGACCAGAGTACAAAAGCTAGGGCCACTTGGACCAGATTGCAAGGCAGTTTGGTTAAGAGCCTGGATCAGGGTTGAGAGTAAGGTCAAAGCATTGGGTTTGGGAGCATAAGTGTGAGCCCTTGATCTACCATGAGTCAAGGCTTCATTGGAAGGGTGGTTGAAGTCTTTGATTTCTTTGAGGGGTTCCACAGCTTCCCAAGGAGGAGCAAGGCAATCATCCAGAGTTTCAACCAAAGGGGATTTAGAAGGAGGAACAGGGTCTAAAGGTTGTCTGGCCCAAGAAGTGCTGGATCTCCCTACCCAATGGATATCATCATTGTAAGGGGTGAGGGAAGCGTTCCCAGTTGAGAGAGTATGTGACATTGTAAAAGAAATCTATTATAGGTTGGCAAACTACCATAGATGATTTGAGTTAGTTAATTTACTTTCAAACAACCACCCCATGTACTATTAGGCAATCTTAGATGATTGTGAGCGCAAAGGAAGAGACTGAGTGCAAGGGAAAATACAAGGTAGCAAATCTAACTTCAAATTGCAAACTTATGGTTGGGTAACTTGACACACAGTGAGAGGGATGAGTTTTTACAATGGAAAGGAAACTAAAGCCAAGCCCAATGTGATGACTGTATTTAACAAAATGCAAGAATGTTGTGGAAACTAAAGTGAGAAACCCTCACTTATTTGCCCACTGGTTAAAGAGCCAATGGTTCTAGCATCTGTAAGATCTGAGGATTCCCCTTTAAGAGAGAGAAAATAGAGAGGTGATGATGATGATAAATTCCCCCCAACCATTGTCCAATGTCCCCTCCTCCATCTTGGTTGAGGGAGCTGGCGTTTTATTCCCTCCCCCTTAGCCCTAACCTAGGTACAAACACAAGAACAATCTGATAAAAATTGAAGAAGAAACCCTAGACCCAGAACCCTAACCCTGCCTTAATCCATACTGCCTTATCCCTTCAGCCCGCCTGCCATTACACACATCCAGTTTGTCCTTCCCATGGCGCGGCCCTCCACCGTGCGCTACTTGAAGTTCATCATGCTTGCCTGTATGTGCCCAACGCTCTGTTGTGAATATCCCAGTCCCGTGGGCTGACCCGCGCTTGCACTTGGTGGCCCACATACATAGCCCTGCGGTTGCCCCGCTCCTACTACTCAAACTAACTGCCCGCAAACGTGGTAATAACCAAGCGGGTTGCGGCTTGCCTCCCTTAGTCAAGCCCAGCCCGCAACCGGCGTGCCAGTCCCGCTGAGCCCCGCAGAAGCCGCTTCTGAGCCCGCAGCGGCCTTTGCTGAAAACGCATGCACCCCAATTGCTGAGCCTGACCTACCAAATGCTGAGTGCGCAGGCCGCAACGCAGTTCCTGACCCAAGGCTATATAATAACACCACAACATATGAAATTAACTAACTGAGGAGACAATCTTCAGGAAAGCAGCATAGCCTTTATAAGGTAATCCAAAGTGACTAGATACAACCTGATGGACTGCTAACTACAGTTAAGAGGAAATGAGGCAATGAATGACATGAGAGATTGGGAAATGAAATAACAGTATAGATGTTTCCAAGATCATAACATAGATGCAAGGCAATAGAGTCTGAGCGCACAAGGGTGTAACGGATGAGATAGGAAGGAGTGACGTGAGAGACAATACAAATATGAGGATGAGACAATGCAAATATGAGGATTTAATTCATGCCGGGTAAGGGACTAGTCAAATTGCAAACTATACAGTTGGTGTGGCTGACTAGCATGGGTGAAAGCTAGCAAGAGTGCTTGACCGGGAATGGGAACCCAAGGGCTATTGATACCCAGGGTGGAAGAGAAGAGCTTGAATGGATGGTCAACTGGAGTAGATTTTAACTGCAAGGTTTGCAAGTAGGGGCTGAGTCAGTTGCCAAGAATGGAAGGTTGTTATGCAAGCCAGAGTTGATAAGTGGAAGGCACCATTGATTTTGTGCTGCTATGTGTCACACGTATGGACTGAGTTAGATGGTACTGAGGAAAGGATATGTCAAAGTGAGGGAGACAATAAATCATAATCTTGACGCGTGACAAGGCCAAAAGGCATGATGTTATACTCATAGCTGCCAAGCTGTGTCTTCATTGAAGTCAAATACTCATGGACTTTTGCAATTCAAATTAGTTTTTAGGCACCCCAAAGGTCTAAATTAAATAAATTAGCAGCTCCATGAAAGAGAGTGAATAGATGTGACATAGGTGGTCCTGGTTAGGAATTCTTCAGGTTTACCTGGTTCAGTTTCCTGTAGTTAACACCAAGGAAAAGGACACTGTCTTTCTTTGGGACAAATAGGATGGGCAAGCTGGTATTTGAATTCCTTGATCAAATAAATCCTTTCAATACATTTTCTGCAATTTATTCTTGAAGGGAAACTGATTCTTGCTTCAGGAGAGAGTAGACTTGTCTGGGTGCCGGAGGTGGGCCAGTAAGTTTGATCCTGTGATCATAAGAATGTGAAGGAGGTAGTTTATCTGCCTTTAAAGCAGAAGCTACATCAGCAAATTCAAGATAAACCAAATTCAAGGACTCTCAAAAGGATTTCTGAATATTCAATAGTTTCTTCTTTTAGCACAGGATTTGAAGTGCTTGCACAATGCAAGAGGATTAGGGAGCTCAAAATACACCTTTTTGTAGGCGCCTGTTTCTCTTTGAAGAAAGAAGGAACAGACAAGTTGGAAAAATAAGCAGTAATCCTCAATCTGAAGAGGGAAATTGGAAATTGAGGTCAGGATATTGCAAATCTCCTGGTAGAAAATTGTCATCCAAGTCAATGACAGTGTCAGTTAGGCTGTTTAATTCCTGTTTGAAAGAAATTTTATTATCCTGGGGTTGCAAGGTTTGAAGGTAAATTACTCCTTCTTGCCAATTCACATCCGGATTCCAGTGAGCTTGGAAGTTGTGGCCTAGAATGGTGTTGTCCATTCTGGGAATATCCAAAAAATAAATCCCATTTGAAGCCGGGGAAATTGTAGAATTCAAAGGTCCATTTGGCCTTTTTGGTAACCCAATGAGATGGTTTGGTTGCACTACTTACTATATAGATGGGAAACTTATCTATCTTGGAATGTTTAAGGTTTTTGAAAGCGGCACAAGATGAACTTCTAAAAGAAAAATTGGCACTGGAATTGAGTAAAACACAATAAGGAGTATTTTTGGAATGGAAGAGGACAAATGTTGAACTCAGAGCACCAAGTGACTTTCAAGTGCAAATATCAACTCGCTGTAATTTAGATAATGTGTAGTCTTTCTTGAAAGTATCAGAAAAAATAAAAGCTAATTTTTTGACTGTCTAGCTGCTTTGAACAACTATTAAAATCATTTTTTCCTTAACAATAAATAAATAGCCCCTCTGTTCCCTCTTTTTATGTTCCTAGTTCCTGAGCATCCCAGTTTCCTTATCCAGGAACTTTGGATTTTTGGAAGCATCTTTTCCCTTTGGGTTGGAGTTCAAGGTTTTATTCAGTTTGGAGTGTTTTTGATTCATTGAATCTTTTTTCAAATGGTTGTCTGCCTTTGGAGCCAAGGTTGAGGATCCATGATTTTTTGTTCTAGAGCGGTTCTCATTGTGATAGCCATTATCAAGCTCAATCACCCAGTCAATTAGCTGCTGAAGGAAGGTTATCTTATGAACCCCAACTGTGAGCTGCTCAATTAGGCATGCAGTTAAACCCTTTCAAAAGTTAAATAAAAGAGCTGCCTTGTTCCACTGGATGCAAGACTGTAGAGTTTGGAAATGATAGAAATCAGACATATGAAAATAAACCCTATTATTCTACTTCATAACTAGATTATTAATTTTGTATTTTTTGTTTTGTACTTTGTTGGGATTGCCAAACAGGGTGAACAGTTGTTGATAAAACTTATCACAATTGTTGAAAAGACCAGTGGGACTTTTATTTGACAGTAGTATGAGGTACAATTCAAACCACTGCAAGGCTCTACCTCCTAAGTACAAAGGTGCATACATGAATTTATGTCTATTGGAGGTAAATTTATTGGGGTGGTTTGAGAAGATTTTTTTAAAAGACTGTAAGTAAGATCTAAGTTTATGGGAGTGTTCCCCCATAAAATGGTAATGCTGCTTCATTCACAGAGTGTGGAATGTGGGACCGCTTGGGCTAGATTGCCAGGCATTTTGGTTAAGAGCCTGGATCAAAGCCAATGGAATGGTCAAGTGTTTGGCCTTGGGAGCACTAGTGCAAACCCTTGATCTGCCGCAGGTTGAGGCTTCATTGGAGGAATTTTTGGAATCTTCAATTTTCTTGGGAGGATCCACCAGAGCTTCCCATTGAGGAGCAAGGGGGTTTTCAAGGGGTTCAACCCAAGGAATTTAGAAGAAATGACTGGGTCTAGGGGTTTTTGGGCCTGTGAAGTGCTGGATCTCCCTAACCAATGAATATCATCATTATAAGGGGTGAGGGAAGTGTTCCCAGTTGAGTGAGTATGTGACATTTTAAAATAAATCTACTATAGGTTGACCAACTACAATAGAGGATTGAGTTAGTTAATTTACTGCCACACAACCACCACACGTACTACAGGGAAATGTTTGATTATTTTGAGCACAAATGAGGAGACTGAGTGTGAGGAATAAGTACAAGGAAGTGAGGCTAACCGCAAAGTGAAAAATTGTCATTTGCGGGCTCAACAAACAGCAAGAGGGATGAAACTTTCTGATAGAAGTGAACTAGAGCCAAGCTCAATGTGATGACTGGATTTAGAAAATCCAAGAACACATGAAATTAACTAACTGAGGAGACAATCTTCAGGTAGGCAAAGTAGCCCTTTTAAGGTAACCAAATGGTGACCAGATACAACCTTATGGATGGCCATCTACAGCTAGAGAGCAATTATGCAATGAATGACAGGAACAGAATGGGATGAAATGAAATAAAAGTACAGTCATTTCCAATTGTTTTAGCATAAGTGCAAGACAATAGAATATGAGCGTACAGTGGCATAATGGATGAGACGATGAAGGATTGAAAGGTGAATACAATTAAAATATGAAAATACAGCTTATGCAGGGAAAGGAGCTAGTCCATTTGAAAACTATAAAGTTGATGTGGCTATCTAGGCATGTGTGTGAACTAGTGTGATTGTGTGACCAAGAATGGAATCCCAAGGTTTGATGATATGCAGGGTAGAAGAGCAAAGCTTGAATTGATGGTTGACTTGTATTAGAGTTAACTGCAAAGATTTGCAAGTAGATAATGAGTCACCAAGATTGGAAGGTTTTTATGCAAGCCAAAGTTAGTATGTGGAAGGCACCATTGATTTTGTGCTTTATTTGTGTCACACTTGTGGACTGAGGTAGATGTTACTGAGGAAAAGGATATGTCAAAGTGATGGAAAAAATGACCGTTAACCTTGGAGCGTGACAAATTTCCTGCCAGAATTATAGTTCATGTGGGTTTCCTGACAGGTGCCTGCATCTTGAGTGTCAGGCGCATGCAAACCTTACTGTATTGATGCAGGGCTGCTCACCGTAATAGTTACAGAACACAAAACCGGCTGTAACTCCTAAACTATACACAACAATTCAATTCTGAGTGAATTTTAGGTGTGAAACCTGCACATGAAAATACATGTGAAATATTAAAATGGCCAAAACATCATTAGTAGTGGTGTTGTGGTTTTGGGCCATTTTCTTTTAATCTTATTTAAAAACATAAGGAGTTGGAATTCAAGGGTGGGGTCAGTGAGTGAGCCCACCTTATTTTAGGTGAGAAATCCAAATCTGAAAAAATATTTTGTGATTTCTAACTCTCTCTGTAACTTATGATTTATTTTTGTGTTTATTCTACTTTAACAGGTTGCTCTGTACAAGTAGCAAGCTGACAGTCAAAGTCATATTATTCATCATCCTTTGACCACTCTAGTCTATTTCTCATTTCACAAATCTTTGTCCACCACACATTAACACCTTAAAATCAAGCACCAACCTGATCAATTGATTCATTCATCAAAGCCAGGAGGGACCTCAAGCTGGTAATCCATTGACTCAATGCACTCCATTCCTTGATCATTACTGACCCTCTTGACCAGAAGATCACCTAACATGAATTCATCAGAAGGTCTCAATGTTTCTTCCTCAACTCAGAAGACCCAGATGCATAAGTACAAAAATCCTCTTGTAACTTCATCCAAGAAATAATCTGAAAACAGTTCTTCAGCCTGTCCATGTTGTCCAGCCCTGTTCATTTTCCCTTTTGGTCAAGCATCTCTGAAGCTTTGTCTTTTTTTTTTCTCCACTATTTTATTTTACTGATTGATCTTAACTTGTTCCATCACTTCTATCCTGAGATCAATCAGTGGTTCTGGTGTTCACCCATCTCATTTCTTCAGTTCCCTGATCCCTTGAATCTCCTCCTGTGGGAGCCTTTCCTAGTAGGAAAGAGGCCAAGAACTATTTTCAAAAATGGGAAGCCATGCATGTCTATGCATTGACAAAATTCAATTAAAAAAAGGATAAATATGTAGACCTAGCCTGCAACAGATATGGAATAAAGAAAGGTCACTTTCTCACCAAAAGGCAAAGGAAAACTCACACAGGAAAGGTTGGATTTGAATTCATTATCCATGAAAGTTGCACAGCAGCAGAAACCACATGGCAACTTTCCATTAAAAATGACCAACAAAAAAATAAACAATATGAAAGCCCCCAGTTTATCCTCAACTGAGGAGAATCTCTGGTGAAGCCTTATATCAACTTAATGAAGGAATTAAAGATGGGCTCAATACAATCAAAATCAAAATGAAGTGGAGCCAGATTGATGGGGGAGCATATTTTGGCCATGGAAAAATCTATAACACTAAGCAAAAGGTAGAAACAGCTGAACTGAATGGGATAGATTTTTTGGAATTTCTATTTGAAATGATCCAAGAAATTTAGTGGGTCTCCAGGTCAAAATTAAGAGGAGATTTTCTTTTAGACCCCGTGCTCTTGGCTCATCCTGAGTCTACAAAAACCTTCAAAGAATTCCCTCATATTGCTTTGTTGGATTGTAATTATAAAACAAATTGGTACAACATCCTTCTATAGCACTTTTTAAGAATTAAAGCCAACAGGAAACTTTTTACAAATTATTTTTTTTATGAAAAAAAAAGAGTTCTAAAGTTGCATGTTGAATTTTCTGGAATATTTGGCTTATGATGTAGAAAGGCTTCTCAAATTCTTTGTGACAAACCATGAAAAATCTCTCATTTGTGCCATTGGAAATATTTTACCTGATTGATCAAGGCATTAGTGATCTTGGTGCTTGTCTAAAAATATTCAAGAAAATTGAAAAGTTTGCTTCAGTTATCACGATGAAGGATGGCAAATTTTTATGTCTCTGTGGACAAATTATGGGCCCTCTAAAACCAAGGGAGAGGAAGAAGTCAATGGTTCAGAACTCAGAGTAGGCCAATTTCTTGCTTCTTCTGTTAATCTCTGCTGGGATTTCTCATGCTGAAAATTTTGTACAGGGTTTCTTGAAAGACCATGAGGATGTGCTCAAGTATATCAAAAATAACTTTTTCCCTATGAAAGAGAAATTTCTGACAGCGTGGACTTGTCTAAACCCTGTCTTTGAAAACAAAATAAAGTCTCAGGTAGAAGGGGCCTATGCTACTTTCAAAGAATTACTTGCAGGATCTTGGGGGAACATTTTGGATGTTTGGAAAAACCTGGAAGGAACCATTGATATTCAAATCAAATCAGTGCATGTGTTGCTTAAAAACTCTTAATAAATTTAGGAACTGTTATTCAAAAAAAACTTTTAACTTTGGGTTACAGATTTTCAATTGAGGAAATTAAATTCATTGGGTAACAATTTGTGAAATCAAAGCATGAAAATGATGGCAAGGTTTGCACAAATTCATATTCCAAGAGAATTGGCTTGCCCTGTTCCCACATCCTAGATAAAATACTAGCATTAAGAGCATTGGTGGTGCCTCAGGATGTTCATCCTCAGTGGTGATACTATAACCCTTCCAGTTCATTAAGTTGGATTGTTTGAATTGCTTTTTTATAAAGAATTTTTGATTGATGATTCCTGAATGAATTTACTAATGAGTGATGGTTTTGCTTTTTGGAAGCTTGACACTGATCCAGTACTTGACTCATCTCAATGTTTTGACAAGCTCAGTTCAATTGTTATGGGACAACCTGAAGTATTTCAAGTGAAATTTTAGAGTCCTTGGTCAAGCGTGCAACCACTTTGTTTGCAAAGCCAAGGCTCAAGCCAAATTTCTTACAATCCAGCCAGTGTAAACCAAAATTGAAGGACATATCATGTGAAATTTGAAGATTTGAGCATGTGGAAAGAGAAGTTAAGAGGAAAAGATGGTTTATAAGGGCACCAAAAAGGCCAAAAATTTCATGCCTTTTTTTAAGAAGTTTTATTTATTATGGTTTGATGAACTGATGGGGAAATGATATTTTTAGTGAAATTCAGGCTCAGAATCTGAATTTCATAGTTCAGAGGAAGAGACTGAAAGTGAATTAGTCTCCCTTAATTTGGAATCATAATAATTTTATAAGGAAGAAGAAGAAGTGTAGAATTCAACTAGAATCTCATCTTTTGTGAGTATTTCTTTCATTAATGTGATGAGAATGTTGGCTGAGTAATTTTTGATAATAGGAACCCAAAATGAAATACTTCAATCAAATACCTGAGAATTGACATATGTTCTTGGGTGAGGTGAGGGATCCTGTTTTCAATGGGAATTGCAGATTTAGAGTCATTGCTAGATCACTTAGTTAAAAAGACAATGGATGTTTTAGGTTCAAAGGGAAATATTGAAACAATTAGGAAAAATAAGGAATTCTATGATAAGATATTTGGTGGTACCCAAGCCTTCAAAAAGATCAAAAAAAGACTTGACCTTAAAGATAAAATCAAAAGATTCCCTGTTCAAAATTGCTTGCAAATTTGAATATGGGACAAATAATAGCCAAAACCTATGGAAGGCCCATTTATTTCATTTCCTTTACTTCATGTTGTACTTATACTACTATGAAAATGGGTGTAAAAGAACTATTGGAAGCCATCTTAATTGCCTTTTTTAACAATAGCCACTGGGTTCATCTTTCAATTGAGGGGATATTATTCCAATCCTTTGCAAGGTATTAAAAACATCTTCTTTGACTTCAAAGAAAGCTTTTGTTTGGTTTAATCATCTCTAATATCAAATGAAGTTGTATTAAAATTTTTAAACATAATATCATTTCATCATTTTGGTTTTGTCTAAAATGTACTTTTACTACTGATCTTGTAGTTCTATTAACATAAAGGGTTATCAAATTATCAAATTTTGAGCATCATTATGTTTAGTGTTTTGAGTTAACATCATTATGTTGAGTGCTTTGAATTAGATTTTATTGGTCAGTCAGTTCAACTTGTGTTTTGCTGATCCCATCATAACAAGTATTCTTACCGCTTATCATGGGATCAGCTTAACACAAGTTGAACTTGTTTTTATTTTGTTATTCTTACTTTGGGGCTACTCCATTGAGTTGGACTTGATAAAAGTCCACCTAAATGTACTAGCCATATCCATTTGGGTGGTTGATTTAGTTTTGAAATATTCCAGTGAAATAATTTCAACTCAAGTTGGTCTGACCCCATCATAAGAAGCCCTTCTACTTCTCATGATGGGATCAGCTCAACACAAGTTGAACTTGTTTTTTTTGGAGTTTTTAGTTTAGGGATAGTCCCTTGAGGTTATTTTATTAGGGTTTATCAGATTTAAGAAACTCTGCCATTTTTTTAATGGCCGGTTTCAACGCAAATCCGCCATTTCAAACCCGCCATCAAAAATCAAAAAACCGGCTTATTTCACATCAGATGTGTCAGAGTTACCTGAAAATAAATTGGTTTTTTCAGATAAAGTATTTTAAGGCTTTCACCACCTCAACCACACATCAGTTTCATAAACCCCTGAATTAAACCTCCAACCTAATCCAAAAACTTGATTCATTGCCCTCATCACTTTATTTCTCTCATCTCTTCATTTCTATCCTCATTTCTTATTGTATCATCCCCTCATCACTTTATTGCTCTCATCAATTCATCACTCTCATCTCTTCATTGCTATCCTCATTGCTTCACCTCCCATCTCCTTGTCATCTCATCACTCTCATCACTTTATCTCACTCATCACTTCATCACTCTCATTGCTTGATCAATCTCATCAATTTATTGCTCTTGTCAATTCATCAATCTCATTGCTTCATCAATCTTGTCACTTCATCACTCTTGTCAATTTAATGCTTTTGTCACTTCATCATTCTCATCACTTTATTTCTCTTGTCACTTTGTCACTTTCATCAATTTATTTCTCTCATCTTTTCATTGCTATCTGTTGAGGTTAAAGCTGCTAACATGATTTATCACCACAGTAGAGAGGCTGTGCAGTTGAACCTAGACCAGTAATACCAAAAAACCCTGCCAGCCACAAGCGTCTGTAGCCTAATTGGTAAAGGCATAACTCTAGTATGTGTCTCAGTCTATCTGAGGTTGTGGGTTCAACTCCCACCAGACACACCTTCATTTTCACAGTCTCAAAACTATCCTCATTGCTTCATATATCATCCCACATAGCTCTCCTCATCAATTCATCATTCTTATGATTTCATTGCTCTTACTCTTTCCAAAGGTCAAGAACAATTCATTTTCCAGAGGTAAAGAACTGGAACTGTTTGATCTTCTGTTTGGCCTTTTCAAACTTTTCAGGGGAGTTTTTCCAATGGTACTTTTTTTTTGCAACAATGGCAGGATACTGATCAAAGGGTTTTAGTTTTTCACAGAACACACAAACTTTTGATCAATCTTCTCCTCTGTTATTTTCAAAGAGATTTTGGAATCTCACTCTTTTGAGCTCTCTTTTGCCAACAAGCCCTATCCTTTCCACCTCTCTGTATGCTTATCAAATCATTTCCTCCATATTGTTCCCTCCCATCCAAATACTTCAATTGGAGTAAGGATCAAGAAATAGTTCAATTTTTTGTGTAAAATTATGAGGTTGGTGGGAGTTTTAGAATCCAAAATGTGGTTGCACACTATGGAATTTGAACCCATGACCTCCATATTCATGATTGATGCATTGAACACTATGGTAAGTGTGCCATTGCCAGATGGAAAATTGTGCCTGTAAATCTGGGATTGTTTCTAATTAATAGATCAGTTGATTAACAATTGATTGATTGTGAAAATGGTTTGGATCCTAGTCCTTGGTGGTTGTGATTGATCTGAATGGCTAGTCAAACAAGAGGATGATGGGGGTGGTTTGATTTTTGAAGATCTTTTTTTGAAGGATCTGATTTGATCTGGCTAGGCTTGCAGTATTCTCAAATAGCCTAATGATGAAGAGGTATGTTTTTTAATAGTGACCATGATTATAAATGCTTGTTTTCTCAACTTATTGACCAAAAAAGAGCTATTCCAACAAGGAAAGCTTGGCAAGTGAACACCTGCACTGATGGCTCTTCTAATGCAGTTTTTCACTATGCTGTATGTCTTCATAGGACTTGAAACGGCCAATATATAGAAGGATAGCATGGCCATTGTTTGGAGTTGAAACATACAGATAGAAAAACCCAAGGCAGTTTTAGAGTCAAGGGTGTTGAAGACAAAGAGGGAACCTGAAGATTGACAGGGATAGTGTAGTTATGATTAGATTGGAGGTGACAGAGTACTCTTGGATTTTTGTTGCAATAAATTGATGCAACGGCAAAGCTGGCATAGCATAGCTTCCTGAAACAAGGATCTTGCTTGGTTAGACCAGACCAATAATGATCCTTGAGCTTGGGCTTGAATAAAATTGGTGAGTAGTGATGAACTCTTTTGAAGTAGACAAAGATTAGATTATGAGCTAGTTTTGCCTTGGGCCAACAATTATCTGGATATTTCTTGGTACAATGCCAAGGGACAAGTGTTTCTTCCAAGGATTGATCATTTTGAGCTGGAAGTGAGCCTGAATAAGTTGAATCAGAGAGCTGATTGAGACTCTGATGGTTTGAGGTTGGGGGTCAGCATTGATCCTGGTCATAGAGTTGAAATTGGGAAAGCTGGCAAGCACCCATTGAAGCCAACATCTGGGAAATATTTTGATCATCCTTGTTGTCCTCATTTTCTTCATCATCATTGAAATCTTTGTCCTCATCCTCATGTTCCGTTTGGAGTTGAGCAGCCTGGGGGTCATCCTCCTCTCAGATGGAGGTTGGGTGGGATGATGGATGATTTTTACGGTAGGGATCCTCACAAGTTACAGAATCCTGGAGGGTTTTGTCAATTGTCTTAGCTTTACTTTTGGTTCTGGGTCACAAGCTCAAGTCAATATTAGGCCTAAATTGGAGGAGAGTTTTTTGAATGAAATGGATGGCGGATGGTGGATTTGATATTTGAAATCTGCCATTTCCATGAAACAAACCATTTTGAAATACACCAGTTAGGGAGTGTGTATTTCAGAAACCCACCATTTTCAATGGGGTTTTTGCCAACTCTGATATGCCCTTATGTGCTTGGTGAGCCCATCAAAGTTTCACTACTACTCTCAACAATTGCAAGTGTGATTCTTTTCTTCAATACTCAGATCAATTGAAATCATTCTGCTAGGAATTTGTTTCCAGAAAATTGGACACTGTCAAAAACAAGGAATGCCTCCCTTTTTATGACACAAATTATTCAAATGTGAAAAACTATGTTTCATATTTTGTTGGTAAAATGGTGAAGTATGAAAAATATAGTTTAAGAAATGTGGTGAGTTGAATTTCTGATTTCAAAAAACTTTTTCATTATTTCTTATTTCTCTGACCAACCTGTGGCTAGATCCCATTTCTAGCTTCTTTAAAAGGTTGCAGACACAAGTACCCACACAAAGAATGGAATTGTTCCAAAATTGTTGGAACTTTTGATCCAAGTCTGTCTGATTTTATTTCTCACTGAATTGGGTTGTGATGCATTTTCAGCTGAACCTCATGATGAATTCATTACAGATTTATCAAGCATTTAAACCCAAAAAAAAAACATGAGTTAGCCAACCTTTTCATTTACAAGACACCTCTCCAAGTAAAGTCAAAATTTTGCTTTCTTACAACTCTGGATTAAAATTTATATTTCCAGCCCAATACTTTGTGGCACTTTGCACTGGAAGGCAATTGATTCATGCTTGAAAGAATTAAAACAACAGTTGTTGTCTTCTATCACAGCGTAAGCAATTCCAATTTTTCTTTTAGATTTTTTCCAATTTTTTCATTACTTGAATTTAATTGTAAATCTTGTGAACAATTTTTAAGAGCTGGGCCAAAGCCATCTTGAAAAATGAAAAATAATTTTTTTGATGGTAAGAAAATGGCAGAAGATCTGGCATCTGAGGCCTTTATCATGCTAAGTGAGGCCAAAATATTTCAATTGGGATGAACACTCAATAAACCTCAAGAATATCCTTTTCAATTTTTGGAATTTTATGTCTATTTCATTGTAGAAATTTTGTTGCAATGAATGATTTTAAGTTTCTCCTTATCATCAAAGAAAAACACATGCTAATTTTGTATTATAGATTAACAAATAAGAAACTTATTTATTAAATGAAAATGGTTAAAAAAATTTATCCAATGGACAAAATGGGAAAAAAAAGAATTAAGACAAATAAAATAATATTTGTGATAAATTTGCAACCCTACAAAACCCATACATGACTTGATATGGGTTTTATGGCATGGTTCAAAAACTGTTCAAGTTTTGTATAGCTTCCCACAACCCACAGATATTTGAAAAGTCATTCACAACACAGATGGGTTGTCAGCTGGGCCACAAAACCAATTTTGAGTCGTGGCGTGCCGTTCATGACTTGTTCACAACTCCAGGGCTGTGAGAAAAAAATTAAAATTAAAATAAATTAAAATGAACATTCATGAAAATAAATAAAAAATTAAACAAAAAAACAGCATAATCACAAAAATTTGAAAAAAATTCAAACAAATTTGAAAAACAAAATAGAAAAAAAAATTAAAAAAATTAAAACAAAATCAAAAAAAATTAAAAAGAATGTGAAAATTTCACAACTCCCAGGACCTGAATGAACATTCATGGCCCTATGAATAAATAAAAATAAACCATTAAAGATTCTGAGAAAATCAAAAAATTATGCCCAAAAAAAAAAACAAATGGAAAAATAAAAATGCATAAATGAAGATAAAAAGGAACAGTATACAAACAATAAAGCCCTGAAATAAAATGACATACAACAGAATTTTTGAATAAAATACAATAAAAGACAATACAATAGAAGACAATACAATACAAGACAAGACAAGACAAGACAAGACAATACAATACAATACAATACAATAAAATACAATACAATACAATACAATACAATACAATACAATAAAATACAATACAATACAATACAATACAATACAATACAACACAATACCAATACCAATACAATACAATACAATACAATACAATACAATACAATACAATACAATACAATACAATACAATACAATACAATACAATACAATACAATACAATACAATACAATACAATACAATACAATACAATACAATACCAATACCAATACAATACAATACAATACAATACAATACAATACAATACAATACAATACAATACAATACAATACAATACAATACAATACAATACAATACAATACAATACAATACAATACAATACAATACAATACAATACAATTCAATTCAATTCAATTCAATTCAATCCAATCCAATTCAATTCAATTCAATCCAATCCAATTCAATACAATACAATACAATACAATACAATACAATACAATACAATACAATACAATACAATACAATACAATACAATACAATACAATACAATACAATACAATACAATACAATACAATACAATACAATACAATACAATACAATACAATACAATACAATACAATACAATACAATACAATACAATACAATACAATACAATACAATACAATACAATACAATACAATACAATACAATACAATACAATACAATACAATACAATACAATACAATACAATACAATACAATACAATACAATACAATACAATACAATACAATACAATACAATACAATACAATACAATACAATACAATACAATACAATACAATACAATACAATACAATACAATACAATACAATACAATACAATACAATACAATACAATACAATACAATACAATACAATACAATACAATACAATACAATACAATACAATACAATACAATACAATACAATACAATACAATACAATACAATACAATACAATACAATACAATACAATACAATACAATACAATACAATACAATACAATACAATACAATACAATACAATACAATACAATACAATACAATACAATACAATACAATACAATACAATACAATACAATACAATACAATACAATACAATTCAATTCAATTCAATTCAATTCAATCCAATCCAATTCAATTCAATTCAATCCAATCCAATTCAATTCAATTCAATTCAATTAAATGCAATTCAATTCAATTCAATTCACTTCAACTCAATTCAATTCAATTGAATACAATAAAATACAATAGGGCATCTCAGAGTTAGCAAACCCGCCATTTTTTTTGACAAAAACCGCCATTAAAAATGGTGGGTTTCTGAAATACACATACCGCCTTACTGGTGTATTTCAAAATGGTGGGTTTCATGAAAATGGCGGATTTCAAACATCAAACCTGCCATTAAACCCCCCATTTCTGCATCATCATGCATCCAGCATCCATCACATCCAAAACACCCATACACATCAGAAAATCAATACTGGTCCCATCTCCATCACATCACACACCTCTCATCTCCATTGCTTCACATCTCCATCACTTCACATCTCTATTGCTTCAAATCTTCATTGCTTCACATCTCTATTGCTTCAAATCTCCATCCTCACACAAATCCCATCATCATCTAATCACCCCACATAAAATCACTATCTTTCTCAACATGTCCCACAAAAATTCTCAGCAGCAAGTTGAAAATGCAAAAAAGCTGACTGAAATTTTGTTAGTCTTTGACTCCTATTCAGACTCCAATTCAGACTCCAATTTGGAATCAACTTGGTTGGCTTTCAATTCTCTATTAAAAAAGCAATAGATGGTTCCAAGAAGACAAACTCTCCACAACCCTATTTATGAAAGGCAAAA
Organism: Puccinia polysora; assembly: GCA_025617555.3. Classification (NCBI taxonomy): domain Eukaryota; kingdom Fungi; phylum Basidiomycota; class Pucciniomycetes; order Pucciniales; family Pucciniaceae; genus Puccinia; species Puccinia polysora. Next base: position 32,964,173 of record CM062612.1, read on the forward strand.
GCTTCATCTCCTCCCCAAATTAAGCTTCCAGAAACTTTTCCAAACTCTATTGCCTTCATTCATAAAAATTTTGAAGATGATTGAAGACCACCACATCTTCCAGAACAATTCTTGGAATCCTCAATGCAATCCAGCTATTTGACTGGCTGTTGATCTTTGTAGATTGGGATAAAATGGAAATGGAGCGGCAATTCATCAATTAGAAAATCTATTCTCAGTTGGTTATGGAACCATTGACTCATACACAAAAAGAGTCATGGTTGCTATCCTATCTCTCCGTTGCTCAGTCCTTTCTTGGCCAACAAAAGAAGAACGCAAGGAGATATCTCAAGTAATGGAGACCAAAGGATTTACTGGTTGCATTGGTTTTGGTGATGGAATCACCATCCCCTTGAGTCAAAAACCCAAGCTAGATGGCAACCACTATTTTGATCCAAAAAAAAGGCATTTGATTCATTTCTTTTCCAAAACGTTTGATAACACCTTTGATCACACACTGACCAAATGTGTTTGGTCTGTTTGTTTAGATACTCCATGGCACTGCAACCTGTTTGTGATAACAACAAGAAGTTGATATCCCACCATGCTGGCCTTCCAGGTTCTTGTTACAATTCATATGTTTTCAATTGGATGCAGATTGCCCAACAACCAAATATCTACTTTGACCAAGATCAATAACTTCTGGCCAATTCAGCTTATGCTAGTGGGAAATATGTGGTTCCAGCATACCAGAATGTTTTGTCCAGTGATCAAGGAAAAACTGATTTCAACTATCATCTTGCCCAATCACAAGTTTGGATTGTGCATGCCATAGGAGTCCTGAAAGGAAGATGGGCCAGATTAAGGGAAATTAAAAACCAGCTTCAAAATCCCAAAGACATGAAGTTCCTCATCAAATGGATTATCACTTGTGTAATCCTTCACAACCTTTTGGCCAACATCAAAGATGAATGGGACAAAATCTTTGAATATGATATTCCTGATCCGCCTCAAGTCATCCCTGTCTCATCTTGTCCCTCATCTTTTTCTATGAGAGATCAGATTCTTCCTCTTACCCTTGCTTGCTTTGATGAGTAATGTTTGATTTCAAAATAGGTGAAAAATCCCTTCACCGTATTTTTTTGGTTTTGGTTCTTCACCCAAGATTCATTGGCTGGCTCACTTGGTTTTTTTTATCTTTTGGTGGACTTAAACAAAAACACCCTCCACCTCACCCCACCAAACCACTGGTCCCTCCACCTCACCCCACCACCTCACCCACCACCTCAGCCTTACCCACCACCTCCACCTCACCGCTTCTCCTCACCCACCACCTCCACCTCCCCTCCTCCTTTGGTTGGAAACCCTGGTAAGCTCCCACCCTCATCCTTATCCTCCTCCTCATCCTCCCCATCATCTGAGTCTGATCCTTTGATCCATCCACCTTCTGGACCCCCCCCCCACCTCCCTGGTTGATCTCCCAGGTAAGCCCCCCCCCCCATCCTCCTCATCCTGCTTGTCTATCCCTCCCACCCATCCTTGCTAACCTCACCTTTGCATCCCCCCCTCTCCTCCCTCTTGCTTGCCCCACCCCTCTCAATTGCTCCCCCTCCCTCACCCCCACCCCTCACAATTACCCCACCCCCCCTCTTACTCTCCTGGACCCCCCCTTGCCTTGGTTGCCCCCCCCCTTTCTTTTGCTAGGTTGGCAGCCCCACCCTAGCCAGCAAACCCACCAGCACTTGCCAGCGCCCCCACTCACCTTGGTCACCCCCCAACCCCCTCCTTGTTTGCTTGCCCCCCCCCCTCCGCATCAACAGCTGGCAACCCCCCCCCCCTGCTCTCCCCAACCCCCTCCTTGGTTCCTTTCCCCCCCCTCCGTGTCAATGGCTGGAAACCCCCCCCCCCTCCGCTCCCCCCCTTGACTGCCCCTCCGCTTCGGCCCTGCCCCCCCCCTTTGCGTCAACTGTGGCCAACCCCCGCCTCCACTGCGGTGCCAGGCCCTTCCTACCTGGCTCCCAGCCCAACTCAAATGGAATGAAAAAAATTGGCCACGCATAAGTATCTTCTATTATTTGAGCCATATCTAACTTTGATATCCATTTTAAAGAGGGAATATTTTCATTAATATTTTCAACATCAAGTGTTTGTTTGATGCTTTCTACCACCATGTATCTTAACATAGCTGGCCTCATGTTTCCCCAATTTTTCTATCATCTACCTATGCAATTTAAACCATCTGTTTTCATCATACCCAAGAAAATTATCAATTACTCTAAATCTGCAATACCATCACCAACAAGATTGCTAGCCTCATTCAAGAGCTTATGCAAGTCCTCAGTTATTGTATTTAGGTATTTCAATTTTGGTCCCTAAAATAAAAACTCACTTAGCCAACATTAAAATTGCACATTAATCAAATCAATACTCACCAAAGATGAGCTTTGGTTTGACTTCTCCTGCACATCTTCTTCCTCAGAACAGGATTCCAATTCAAAATGAGGGGAGGCTAATTCACTTTCAGTATATTCATCTGAAATATGAAAATCATACTATGTGCCTGAGGACTTTGAAATCATATCACCATCAGTTGATCAAACCATAAAAATGAAAAATTTTCAAAATAGAAGACTTACAATTTTTTTTCTTTTTGGTTCCCTTCTAACCCGCCTTTTACTTGTTCCTTTTCAAAATTTTCAAATCTTGAAATTTTACCCCAGTTGTCTTTCAAATAGAGTCAACTTTGGCTGGAAAATAAGAATTTTGGCTTGAGCCTTGGCTCAGCAAAAAATGTTGCTGAATTCTTGACCAGGCACTTTAAAAGCTCCACTTCCACTTCTTCAGGTTTTCCCATAAAAATTGAACTGAGCTGATCAAACAATTGAGAAGAGTCAAGCACTGGATCAGTTTCAACCTTTCAAAAAGAAAAACCATCAGTCTTGATTTGATCTATTCAGCAATCATCAATAAAATAGGAATAATCAATCAAAAATCATTCATCAAAAAGCAATTCAAACAATCCCACAATCAAAAATACTGAACTGGAAGGGTTATAGTCTAACCTCCACTGAGGATGAACATCCTTAGGCAAAAAAGATCCTCTTGATTCTAGTATTTTTCCCAACATGTGGGAACAGAGAAATCTGATTGTCTTGGAATATCACTTGGTGCACACTTTGCCATAATGATCATTCTTTAAATTGTTAAAAGGTTTCCAAACAAGTTGAATGGCCTCAATTGAAAATTTGCATCCCAAAGTTAACAGTTCTGTTGAAAGAACTATTCCTAAATTTATTCAAGATTTTTTCAGTGCTGCATGCACTGAGTTGATTTGGCCATCAATTTTTCCATCCAGGTGTTTCCACACATCCAAATGTTTCCCCAAAGAACTCACAAGTAATTTTTTGAAAGTAGCCGGGGCCCCTTCTACCCAAGATGTTGTTTTATTTCCAAATTCAAGGTTGGCACAAGTAAACACAGTAAAAAATGTCTCTCTGATAGGTAAAGTACTATTTTCCATATACTCAAGCACATCCTCATGGTCTTTCAAGAAACACTGTATCCAAGTTTTAACATAAGCAAGCCCAGCAGAGATGAGCAGAGGAAGAAATAAATTGGCCTACTCTGAGTTCTGCATCAATTAATTCTGCCTCCCCCTTGGCTTTAGAGGCCCCATAATTTGCCCACAGATAAATAAAATGTTTCCATCCTTTATCATAATTACTGAAGCAGACTTTGCAATTTGCTTGAATTTTTTTGGACAAGTGCCAAGAGCACAACTGTCTGGATGACTCAGGGAAACTATGTTTAATGGCACAAATAAGCACTTTTCTTTAGTCCATCCCAAAGACTTTGAGAAGCCTCTCTGGACCATAAACCAACAGCTTTAGTGAATTCAAGGCCCAAATTTCAAAATAAAATGTTTCTTTGGTTATAGAATTCAAATCCCTTGTAAAGCTTTCCTGTGGGAAGTCATTCCTACACCATGCAATAGTGGGATGTTATACCTATTTGTTATATAAGTACAATCAAACAAAGCAATATGATGGAAGTTTTTACAAAGTTTTATGGACTTAGGATGAGCCAAGAACTGGGCCTCTACATGACCCTCTCTACTGAATTTTGACCTGGACACAAGCTGAGTATCTTGGAGCTTTTCAAATAGCACATCCATGACACTTTTACCCTTGAATGCTGCTGCTGCCTTTACATTGCACCTAGTGTCATAGATTGTCCTATTTGCAATGTATTCTCTACCATCAATCTTGCTCAATTTCCTTATGAGTTGAAATGCATTGAGCCTATCTTGCATGCATTCCTTAAGTTGATCTGAGGCCCCACCAGAGATTCTCCTCAGTTGAGGACACACTGAGGGGTTCAAAGATGGTTGATGATTATATTGGTCATTTCTAATGGAGAGGTGCCACGTGAGATCTCCTACTGTGCAACTTTCACGGATCATGAATTGACACCCAACCTTCCTTGTGTGATTTTTCCTTTGCCATTTGGTGAGCAATTGCCCTGAATATATTCCATGTCTGTTGCATGCTAGGTCTATGTCTTTGTCCCTCTTGGACTGGAATCTTGTCAAAGCATAGCCATGCATGGACACCCATTTTTGGCAAAAGTATTTGGCCTCTTCCCAACTAGCAAATGCTTTCAGGAGGAGGGTCAAGGGGTTCTGGCACCTCATAGTTACGTAGTTACATATTTACATCTACCATAGTTGCATTAGTTTCCATCAAATAAAATCAATCAAATTGCACATTAAATGTTGCACACCACCAACAGTCAATTCCAGTGGTGAAACATCTTGTTCCTCAATTGTAAACCTAGATGAGGATGCAATTTGGGCCTCCAATGTTTTTTTCCTGAATTCCTAGCTTCTGCCACAGCTTTTTTAATGGCACTATCAATCAAGTCCTTGAATGCAGCCATGTTGAAACCAGGGGGGCTTGGGCTTGCTACCATTCCCATAACCCAAAAAAATTCAAAGGCGCCCCAGTATTTAATCCAACTGTCCATTCAACTACTCAATTCTTTTTCTCACTTTTGGGTTGAGAAGAAGAAAATTATCCAATGGGCAAGTATTGTGTATGGTTTGGGACAAGAGTTTGTTTTGCCAATAGGCAGAATGTTTGATTTTCGGGGCAGAGAGTTTGCAGGACAGTTTACAAGTTCTTTTTTTGGTCCAATAGTCCCACAATGTATGCAACATCCCCAAATTTGGGTTGATGGCATTCAAATGTGGTCCAGGGGTGCCTAGGTACCCCTAATTACCCCCTCAAGGCCCATTTGGGGCTATTTTGCCCCAAATGGGCCACAAGTGTCAATCTCAACATGCGCAACCCCCAGGGTGTTGTGTACTAGTTGTTCACAACTCATTTGGGTTGCAAACAATTAGTAGCGTGTTGTGAACAGTGTTTCATACCCATTCACAACCTGGGGTTGTGATTTATTACACCTCAAAAATAAAAATGGTTAAATCCTTGTCAAGGAAGACAATGATTCAACCTTTCCTTGACCTTCTAATGAAAAGTCAATCAGCTGTCAAATTGTCCTTGACAGCAATTTGACATGGCCTCGCCGGTGCCCTGGGTTGAAATTGCGTCAAAATGACGGCAGCCCCTTGACCAGCCTTGACGTTTTGGTACGCCGACGTTTTTTCAAGGGCCTCTGTGCCACAAAGCACTGTCGGACTAGCCTCGCGCGAGCTGGTGGCTCGATGGCGAGTTGGCCCCGTGGTGTAGGAATTTGGATGCCACATTTCAGCTGAGGTTGGCTGGTGGACTGACTTGACAGCACAACCACCTACAACATCCTCAAACCAAGTGTCTATGCCCCATTTTAGTTAGAGAAATCGATTTTTGCCTCCTTCGCCCTTACTGTGGCAGGCTTTGACAACGTTGAACACGAGTTTCCGAAGTTTTCCAGACCATTGTTTATCAGTCAAAAGGGCTACCCTCGTTCGCAAAGGTCTCCTTAGGAACGTGCTTTGTTCACGCGGCCCATGTTCGCCTCATATCGCCACATCTTATTCTTGGCGCTGGGGGTTTGTCTGCATTCAACATGGCAACCACTCTATGCGGAAATTCAACAAAGAATCAACATCTCCCTTGTAACTACCACCCTTGTGTGTAAATAAGTATGTACGCTCATACATGCAAGTGATTCTAAGCTTAACCTGCTACCAGCTGGCAATCCTGGTCGGCACATGTTATCCGACCCATCCGAAAGTAGCTATAAGCCTTTAGCTGACTACATCAAAATGACATCTCGGTTTCAAGCTTTTAGGTGTTACGTCATCCACAAGTGACCCAATGGGATGTCCACATCCTTCTCTAGCCCCTCCTTCTCCCTCCCTTTTCCTTGTCTTCCCTTTTCTTTTCTCTGTTCTTCCTACCCTAGTGCGATCAACCCCCATATATCTACCCCCAGCCGCCGTCACCGAATCAGATATTGTATAGAGCCCGTCTGGGATCCAGTAGTCCTTCTCTAGTTCCGGCTGCGTCCAATGATACTTGCGGCCGAATATGCATAGTGCGTAATGTTAAGTCGAACTGCCACTTTAAAAACATAAAAGGGTTCCCAAAATAAAAATGTTATCCGACCCCCCCCCCCCCGCGCCCCCACACATATACAACATACACCCAAACGTCCCGTAGTAGTCCGAACAAAGCTCCTGGTGGACTACATAATACATACCTTTCACGTGTGTTGGTCGAACTCCAATTGCTGACATCAAAACCCTTGGAGGCTTTTGGCTTAAGAACATCGCATTGGATAAACAGAGTCCCAAGGTAGAGGCTCCAGCATCTGAATCCCGTGCCCCGTTGGTGCGCGAAGCTCCTGCAGAAAATCAAGTTGAGCTTATATTCATACATGTGTATTCATACATCTGCTACCTGCGTGCCTGGGTGCGTACTGTATGAGCCACTGGCAAGGAACGCTTTTTCTAAGAGGTCACTCATGTTGTCTCGGAAACGCACTTTGAAGAGTCAAGCCTCATAGTGTACGCCCGCGAGTCTAATGAGTCAAGCCTCATGGTGTGCGCCCGCGAGTCTAAAGCCTCCAGCGGGTGGATCACTGGATTGTCCTTGCGGGATGAGTTTACAATATAAAGGGCCTCGTCCCATCTGTGCGAGGTCAGCTGTGGCCGTGTCAAGACCTCTTCTCTCAACAGGACAAAAGCATCGAAGCTCAACCTTGACCCCAAAATCGCGTTCATTTTATTCAATTCTTTCTTCGACTGATCTTTGACGTGCTGGTCACCGATTTGCCGTATTTCTCAGTGCATCAGCGATTGCTCGCCGTTATATATATATATTTTTGCTCTAGCCTTGCCAGCGATTTTGCGCGGCGGCAGGCGCATAATTATAGACGGATTCGGATTGCGCTTTGCCTTATTGAAAATACTCGCCCTTGCCTAAGCTTCCTTCCTTCTGGAAATTTTCTTGATTCGACAGTGCACAGTGTCCTGATTGGTCTAGTCCAATCAAAAGATCTTGCACAGAATGATGATAAAAGGTTATACAATTCTGTGTGCTTTTCTCGTGAGCTTCGCTGCTTGTGCACACCACGAAAATTCTGCCACCGAATCGAATCCGCCCGGTGGAAAAGATGAACATTCAAGCAAACCTGGACTTGACCTACCGCATGGCTTGACGCTTGACCCCAAGCTGAAATTGCAATATGACGCCCAAGGATCAGGAGTACAAATATATACATGTCAAGGCGCCAAATGGGTACCCCAAGGAGCCGGTGAGTAAACCTCTTGGAGCCTTTGTTGAGTGCTTGTCTGCCCCCCCCCACAATCGCCAAGGTAGGCTCATGACGTTGGTAAAAGCTCGTAACTGATTTGCTTTTCCCATTCACCATAATCGCGTACCACTCAGATGCCACATTGATAGTTCACGCTGCTCATGGATCTAACAACTCTCAAACAGCCGAACACAAATCTCACAACCATCAGGATCATTCAAAGGGAATACCGGAGACAGATAGTGCAGGTTTGATCAAGAGGGACGAACCAAAGAAGCCCAAGTCGGGAAAATTGAGTGGCAGGCACTACTTTACTGCCGGAAAGCCTATTTTCGAGATCGGGAAAATGAAGGTTGTCGCTGAGAAAGCGCAGGCAGTGCCTTCACCAGATTCCAAGAAGGATATAGACTGGGTAAAGCTGCGTGTTATCAAGGGAAATTTCGCAACCGCAGTTTACCGGACCGACACTAGGAATGGCAAACCACCTAGTACTACTTGTAAAAAAGGCCGCACGCACCGGGCACCTTATTCAGCCAGGGCAAGCCTCGATTACATTGATGTTCCAAAAAAATGAGTTGTCCTTATGCTCACAAGAATGTTACAGGCTAACATTTATTCGCCTGCCTATTTGTAGTACTCGTTCTGGAAATGAATACACACATACAAAAGATAATCATTGTTGGATGAAAGGTGCGAACGCGCCACTCAAATAGATTCCCACGCGAATCAGTGCTCGTCACCACGCAGCTTCCAAACTATCGAATCCCCATCGCTTGTTCAATACTCTTGGACCGCTTAAATTGTTAGCTCTACATAATCCCATCTTTGTCGATGGATAAAGCCTGAAATAATTCTAATCATCCCTATGTGTATCTTCTGAAGTGGAAAATTTGCAATTCTTGGAAACTCATTAGGCCAAAGCACCTTATTTGGATTTCAATTTTGTTCTATCAGTGGCAAATTTCTCAGAATGATGTTCCTTGACTTGTAATTTTAATTTTTTGGTAGTTTTTGATTTTGATGTATGTGGTTCCTATTTGTTTTTGAGGAAGATTCAACCTCATGTTTGTTCATGATTACATCAAGCTGAGCTTCATAGTTTTTGAATCCTTAAGATATAGTAGGTTGTACCAAAGTGAGAAGAGAAATCATTTTTTCAATACTAGCTTCCACCCTAGCTGACTATTAGAGAATTAGAAGAAAATTCTGTGAATTCACAAGGGGAATGTCAGAGTTACCTACAAGAAAAATTGGTTTTTTGAATTATGGTGCAAAAAGGTACTCAATAACTCAACCACACATTGGAACTCCTCTGTCCACCACTTTTTTCAAACTTTCCTCCATCTCTAATAGATATTTTCAACCTTCTATTTGATGAGAAGTTGATTAATGGATGATTCCAGCTTCTTAAGTTGGGGATGCAATTTGTAGAGGATAGTTTATGCATTAATATCAACAACCCTTTTTTTCCAACTTCAAAATTTTCAGGTAGGCATGATTTGAATTACCTGAAATTTATCAGCCACCATAGAATGAAGCTGGAGGCAAAGTAAATCAAATAAAAGTCTGAAACTTTTTGCAATTTGAACTGGGGCAGAAAAAAAATTCTTTATGGAATTCCACAGTGAAAGTCCATTAGTGATGTGTTTTTCTTTCACAGAGTTTGTATAGTTTCTATCATCAAGTTTGATTAGAATGTATCTTCCAGCATAAAGGTTTGATTCAGTGGGAAATTCATAGGTTGGGAGGGGTCAGTCCAGTGTGCAATTCCTCTGATTTGGAATATAGCAACAATTTTGGATCAAAATAAAAGGAACTCTGTGTCATTGAGTTTTGCAATGGAATAAGTGAGATCTTTTATGATAGTTCTGTTTTAATCCCATGGTCCAGATCCTGCCACTAATTATAATCTTTAGCCATAATTTTCACACATTATTAGTACCAAAATCATCATTAATTCCAAGCCATCTAGACCTTTATAGCTTACTTTGGAAAACCTCAAGGATCTCAATTTTTCCAAGAACATTTCTCAAATCCCTGATTTTAGCTCTAGCAAGATAGTTCTGAATAGTCAGAATTATAATGCTTGGGATGTACTTGTGGATAGTGAGCTGGATAAAATCTGTTTTGGGGAGATAATGGATGCAGATGATGCTCTGGTCAGTTCAGAGGTGGAAAATAAGTCCTATCATCTCATCCTTAGGCATCTTGATGGGAATCATTTAACTTGGGTTTCTGATACTCTGAGGGAAGATGAGAAGATGAGGGGGAGCATTCTTTGGAAATTTCTCAAAGCCAAGTATGCTGGGAATTCCGTTCATCAGAAGGGTAAAGCTTTTAATAAACAGTTCAAGCTAAAATATTCAAATTGTAAGCAGTTTGTTGGAGAAGCTAGGTCAAGCATTGCTAACTTCAATTCATCAGGGCTGAACATGGATAATGAGTGTCTGCCACTGTTAATCCTTCAGAAGCTTCCCAAAGAGTTTGATTTATTAGTCAGGATCATATCTCCATTGGCTGGGGGGGAGGATGTGCTGAAGAGGTTTGAAAAGGATGACCTTCCATTCAAGATGAAGGGGGGCTCTGGAGAAGCTTTTGTTGGGAAGACTGGAAAATCTTTCAAAAAGGCAAAGAACGATTTGTCCAAGTTCTTATGCTATAATTGTCAGAATAAGGGGAATTTTGCAAAGGATTGCAAGGAGGCTAAAGTCCAAAGAGAATAAAAAAGAGGTCAATCTCAACCCAGAAAAAGTTTCAATGGTGGCTTTGGATGTTCCAATGGAACAGGTTGCTTTAAAAGAAGGTCCCAACAAGAAGGCAAAAATCAATGAGGATCAAGATATGGAATTCATTGATTATGAAGTGAGTAATCTTAAACTCAAAGATGAGAACGTATCAGCAACTGATAAAGCTTATTTCCTATTAGGAGGATTGAAGGAGGATGTTCTTGTTTTGTATTATTTAGGATTCAAAGATCACACGTTGCAAGACTCCAAACGGTGCTAAGCCGTGGAAGTTCTGTGGAGGGGAAAGGTGCTGTTTAGGCTGCCCTCCTAGGAGTTACAATAATATTTAAATGTAACCGGAATCAAGGTACAGAACCTTATGGATGAGAAATCAAACTAAGGGAAGAGGGTAAGAGTTGTCGGTAGCTATGAAAACAACACTATCTGAGGCAAGATGGTGCAGGGAAAGACTTGAACAAATAAGTCAAGGTTTGTTCAGAGTTCAATAGAACAAGGCAGTTGTAAGTAACAACGCCCACAAGCTAATAACTCTGGTCGTCAGCAGCTGATTAGGAAAGATCAACTCAATCCCAACCAACCTCCAGGTTCTCAATGAAGCTGCCCAACTCTCCGCAATCAAGCGCTTGAAGGGTACCAGATAACTGTGGGAGGCTGAACAAAACAAAAGCAATTTGTTTGTGAAGCTCTAGAATCAAATCAATAACGAATTCAAGCAAGAATATCCCAACACTTCTCAAGGGACTCAAGAATAGCGTGGCAAAAATTCAACCTTAAAGAAGAAGGGAGGTATAACACTCCAGGTTTTAAGCTTAATAAAACCTCTTCAATCAAACGTGATTGGCTCCAGAAAGATGATCAAGGAGAGATCAAGACCAGTATGGTCGGAAAAAGGGATCAGAGTGGTATAACACACTCAAGAATTCAGACAGACAGGAATTCTTCTTCAACCAGTAAGGCTATTGGTTGGTGATAAGGATCAAGGTCACAAAGGACAGAGTTTGAGTATAGAGGCTCAAAGGATCAAGGGGCAATTGTAGATATACCCGGATAAATGGCTCAGATAGGTGGGGAAGGATGCCCACAGATAAGTTGATTACGATGAAGGTCTTATTGGATGGATTGGATTCTCTGATGCTCTCCTGATGATGGGATGCTGGGCCAAAAGGCAGGGGAGAGCCCCTCCTTATATGGGCAGGAGGCCCTGTTAGACTATATACAACGGATTCCCTTGTCCAAAGGCGGAAGCGGGTGGGAGAGTCCCAGGAAAGGTGTTGGATGAAGTCCATGAGAGCGCAAATGGGCGGATAGGAGATTGGTTTGAGAAAGTTGAGTAAATCCTGAGGGCCTTGAGATCCACGACTGATAGATCAAGTGCAATGGGAGGTTTGACGGATCCAAGGATTTGCCAAATGCTTGCGGGTGCGGTCGGGATGGATTCAGTAAATCATGGATGAGCGCCGCGCGACGGTAGCAATGAGGAGATTGGGAGGCGCAACGACAAAGATGAAGACATGCAACAACAAAGATGAGGACGTGCTTATGAAAACGGCGGAGATGACAAGCAACACGGATAAAGGACGCGCGACGCGGATAATGGAAGCGCAGCGCGCGCGGCGCGCCGCGCGCGCGCGGGTAAAGAATGGTTTGGATGAGCCTGAGGATAAGTTGTTCAGCCGGGCGGTACGTTTGCGCAACAGTTTATGGATTGAGGTCTTAAGGCGGCCAGGGTGTCCAGGATGGGGCACCACATCTCTCCCCAACTTACAGACTGTCCCTAGTCTGCTCCCGAGTTTGACGCCATAGAAAAAAAAAAGAAAGGAAAGACAGATGATTGAAACCAAAAAAAAATGGCCATTTTGATCTTGAGAGTGGTTGAGAAAAAATTTGTCAATCCAACCAAAAATCCTAGAAGTGGAGAGTTCCAAGGTGGCTCACAAGTGTGGCAAGGGTAGAGTTTCACAAAAACAACAAGGATCTTGCCCAGGCGGTGCACAATTGGGAGGACTTACTTCTGAGATAAGTTGCCCCCACAACAATGAAACTTCTTGACTTGATCAGCAGAGAACCTTCTGGCCAACCGAGTACCATCCAGCTCCTCCAAAACATAAGATCCACCCCTAACTTGATGAATCACTCAATAAGGGCCATTCCAACGATTAGAGAAAAGCTTGCCCCACTGGGTCTCCAAAGATTGATTATAAGCTAAAACTAGGTCACCAGGGTTCAAGGGCTCCCTGATTCGATTAGAGTGCTTGCCCTCCCAATACTGGACAGATTTTGCTCTGGACTCCATCATTTTTTGATAAGCTTCTTCACGAACGTCTTCACTTTGCTCAAGGTGCTTGGATCTAGCAACTAACAGATCAGTAGTTGAGGACACCTCTTCCCAAGATACACCCAAGAAAGATTCCATTTCCAGATCCAAAGGAAGGACTGCTCTTTGACCAAAGATGATTTCATAAGGTGAGTAGCCAGTAGTCCTTTTGGTTGAGATTTGATCAGAAAAGAGAACAAGAGGAAGGAATTTGCGACAATTCTTGCCACTTTCACCAGCCAGTTTAACAAGTGCAGCCTTCAAAGGGGCATGGCCTCGTTCCACCATGCCTTGGCCTTCAGGATAATAAGGAGTAGTAACTCTATGTTGTCCAGGAAGGGATTGGATCATTTCAGCAAGCTTGCCCCCAAATTCAGAGCCACCATCAGTAGAGTAAGATCGAGCCAGGCCATAACGCATTGTCCAGGTCTTGTAGAGGAAAGCTGCCACTGATTCAGAGCTAAGGTTCTTAAGAAATTTTGCTTCAACCCATCTGGAAAAATCATCTCTAGCCACAATGAGGTACTTAGCACCACCTGCCTTAATATGAACCACATCCATAGCAATCCTTCCAAAGACAGTGGACTCCCCAGTAGGATAACGAATTTCGGCTGGATGCCTGAGATCACGTTTTTGACAAACTTCACAAATCTTGCACCAATGGGAGACGGATTTCTTCAAAGATGGCCACCAGAATCGTTTGGATAATCGTCAATAAGTTTCAGTTTCCCCACAATGACCAAGGCCTTCATGGAGACTTTCAAGGATAGAATCTTGTTTAGAGGGAATAGTAACAACAATAAGAGCACAAGGATTGCCCCTCTTCATAAGTCTAGAGCCTTGAACAAAAAAATTAGAAGACTTTTGTTTAAGAGATCGAAATTCCTTAGCAGAGAGATCAGGAGGTTTTTGAAGAGTTGAAAGGTACTGCTCTAATTTAAACCAGAATCCTTGTTGAAAGCCAGAATAATTTTGCGAAGAAAAAGAGAAAATAGGTCGAATTAAAGGTTCCTCTTCATTGAAATCGGTTCCAACATCAGATTTGTTGTCCCCAAGAGGTCGTCGAGATAAACCGTCAGGCATGGTGAAAGATTTTCCCGGCCTGTGAACAATATCAAAAGAGAAAAGCTGGATAAAGGCCACCCAACAAGTCATAGGAGCATTGGGAAGACTGGGAGCGTTGATCATTTCAATGATGGATCGAGCATCAACTTGCAATTTGAAATGTTGGCCCCAGAGAACGGTTTGAAGTTTCTTCATCATTCGAGCCACACCACAGAGTTCCAGTTTGGGCTGGGAGTATCTAGATTCTACATCTGAAAACAACAAAGATTCATAAAGAGCAGGACGGTCCCAACCATTTTCATCTTCCTGAGTAAGGACAGCCCCAACAGATTGATAACTAGAATCAACAGCCAGCTTGATCTTGCCAGCTCCAGGTCCATAAGAGATCTTTTTCAAAACTATGTCTTCACCAACTATCCTTTTGAGTAGCTGGAAAGCACATTCACAATCTTGGGTCCAAATCCATTCAGCATCTTTTCTGGTTAGACGACGCAAGGGTGCACAGATTTTGGATAAAGATGGGATAAAGATTCTAACATAAGTGACAACACCTAGAAAGCCCCTAACTTCAGTTGGATTGATTGGGGTAGGCCAAGAGATGATCTTGTTGACTTTGGCTGGTGCCATCCTTCTTCCTTCCTTGCAGACCACATGACCAACAATTTCCAGAGCAGGGACACAAGCCGCCAGTTTGGATCCAGAGACAGTAAGGCCAGATTCCTCGATTTGAAACAGAATCCTCTCCAAGGTAGTAGCATATTCCCAGATAAAACGACAAATTCCTGAATGCCAAGGTAAGAGCTCATTATCATAGTCAGATACTGGACCTTTAATTCCGCCATCGTCAATAAAGATACCAGCATGATCAGGGATTTCATCCTGGAGGATCCACATCATCTGAGCCTGATAGACTGCAACCGAGTTGGTGGCCCCTTGAGGCAATCGAGTAAGTTGAAATCAACCAAGAGGGGTATCAAAAGTAGTGAGAGGACGAGAAATAGGATGTAAGGATCGTTCATCATAGCCACCCATAATATCCCCTAGACCATAGCAAGCTCTTCCCGCAAAGGATTCAACAAATTCTTCAGTAGCAGGAGGGATACCAGAGTCTTTAATAGTAACTTTATTAAGAGGTTGAAGATCATGAACTATTCTAAGTTTACCATTACTCTTGAGGACACAGAAGACGGGGCTGGAGTAACTAGAAGTTGACTGTTCATACAGGCCAGTTCAAACTCGTTCCCGGACCAACTTGATGAATTTGTCAACTTTAGAAGCAGGGATAGGGATCTTTTTCTTTTGCCAAGGATCATGTTCAACTACAGGGATGATATGAGGGAGGCCATAGGATTCCCGCAAGAGACCTCTCTCTTCTTCACAGAAAGCAATAGATTTTTCTCTTAGAGATAAGACATTTTTGATTAAATTTAACTCATCAGGAAGAAGCCATCCATCTGGACCAAAGTTGACCACCTTCAGACGTTCTTCAGTGAACCGTTCATTAGGCACAAAGGGGCCAGTAAGAGATTGAGGAAGACCACAGTAAGGATCACGAGATAGAAGAGGACGCATAAGGGGAGGATTGAGGTTGAGAGGCATAGGCTGGTTGACTGGTTGGATCTTCTTAGCAACTGGTTTATACTTAGTGGCAAAAGAGAGAAGTTCTTGTTTTCTCCAAGAGTTGACCAGAGAGACTTGATTACGAAAGCTGAGTCCAAGTTCCAACATCTTCCAAGTCCGATGTTCTGCAATATCCTTGAAGGGTGCCTTTTCCATAAAAGGAGAACCAGGAGATAATACGTTGCTCACATGTGTGGCACAAGGTAGGGTTTGAAAATGACGGTAAAAGATTGCCCTGGCAGTGCACAATTGGGAGGACTTACTTGTACCCCAAATTGCCTCCACTGAAGCCCATATTCCTTCATACCAAAACCACCAAAAACGGAATTGCAGTTAGGATCTAGTTTAAGCTCATTGCGGAGATTTTTACCGGAACTGAGAGAAGATTGATAAGACTCAAAAGTAGAAGGAAAAGAAGACACAACAGATCCAGAGAGAGAAGGAGATGGAGAAGAAATATTTTTGGATTTTTCTTTTTTGATATGTTTTTGTTTTTTAATATTCTTGAGCTCAGAAGAGAATGATGAAAGGAATGAAAAATAAGCCTGAGGGATGGAAGTTGACCCTTGAGTTGCAGTCTGAGGCTGAAAAGAACTACAACTATTAGTAGGATCAACTATTCCCCTAAAAAATGAGAGGAACTAGAGTTATCCTTCTGCTTCCCCTTAAAAGATGATTTGGGAGAAAGACCAGGAAAATCTCTTTCCCAACGACCAGAATCCAAAGAGCAAAGAGGAACTTCAATTTTTCTGCCATCAGCATCAGGGAGGAGAATTCTATCCCCAACTTGATCAGAAAACATCAGGGTTGCACCAAAGTCCATTAAGAAGGGTCGTCCCAAGATCATAGGACTGTCCAAACGAGTGATCCAAAAGTGGCAGGTACCAACAATATTTCAACCAATCCTGACCGGTAAATCTTCAGCAATACCAACCAGTTCACAAGCTTGATTTCCTATCCCATATACTGCAGAGTTGAAGCTGACCCTAGGACTAAGTTTGAGCTTGCAGGCCATAGCATCCGAGATTAAGTTAAGCTGAGATCCAGAATCCACAAGAGGAGAAACAGTTTTAGCTGAGTCACCAAGATAACAAGAAAGAAAGCCAAGGGGACAGGAATAAAGATTGGAATCTATAGAAGGACTGGTTCCACCAGAGTCCTCCATTAAAGTGCCAGAGGAGACTTTGAGTTCTTCAGGGCCAATTTCCACACGTCGACGAGAGACCCATTTCTTCATTCCTTCAGCAACAGATGGGGAGATTGATAGGAGTTCAGCCACAGATAGATCAGGAATTTTGAGATCAGAAATTTTCTTTAATACTCCCTCCACAGCATTGGGGTGATCCTTGGAGATGCCCCTTTCAAATCAAACTTTGGGCTGGGTGGGGGGAGGAAGTTCAGGTGACGTAGAATCTAAGATAGGATTAGAAGGTTGAGGTGAGGGAGAAGGATCAGGGTGATCTGGGAACCTTTCCATGAGTGGTTCCCTTTCCACCTCCATGTCTTCTACATCAGAGGAAGGAGGCTCAAGTGATGATTGACGTTTAACGGGTTTTCGAAGGATTGAAGTTGGCAAGGAAGGAGCCTTATGAGGTTTAGGTTCCTCATGTCGTTTCCTGGCTGGATCAGATTGATAAGTAGTCCCAGCAAGACTAGAGGAAGAAATAGCTGGAGGATACCAAGGTTGGAGGGTACCACAGGATGATCAAAATTCAAAGGAAGCAAGAGATGCTTTCACAGGAGGTGATGGCTGGTAAGAGGCCACCACATGTTGGATAGGACGAGACGAGTCAAAAGGGATTAGGGCACCATTAGGGAGGAAGTAATTGTTTCCCCTCTGCTCTACCAACTTTTCCTTTAAGTCCTTCTGAAGTTCTTGACATCGTCCGGTCCCATGGCCTTCCCTATGACAGTAGTAACAGACCAGAGTTGATTTGGGAACAGAAGAAGGAGCTTTAGGCGTAGCTAGCAAGGAAATCTTTTGATCTATTTTTTTCTCAAAGGCCCTAAGTAACTTGGTGATTTCATCTATAGTAGTAGGTTCCCAATTGGAATTAGGATCTGCTTTAGGCCTACAATCTGCCTCCATTTTAATCATAATATCATTCGACTCTTTAAAAGAAGGAGCATGGACTGGTTCAGTAGTTCTAGGCTTTTCAAAGGTAAGAGCAGTTTGACCTTTCATGACTTTATCCACAGTACTCCTAAGGGTAAGAAAAACAGGGAGCTTGAATCAATTATCCCTGGTAGTAATCATGGATCCAGATTTGACCAGTTCTTCTTTAATCCTTTCCTGCACAGCCGACAAAAAAGATTGGAAGAACTTTGCTTGAATTTCGTCCACTGTGTCAATGTGATCGTTTCGGATAAGATAGTTTTGAATGGGATCCCAAGACTTTCTAAAAATCTGATAGTCAGAGGCTGAAGAAATACCACCATTGGAGATCCACTGAGAAACCAGAGCATCCAAATCCTGTAGAGTAAACCTAGCCACATCTATTTTACCCCAGTATGCCAACATAGCCTCCCTGAGAAGCGTCCAGTTGTGGGATTCAAATCCCTTGAAAGACTCGATTACCTCCATAACTTCATCAGAGGAGATAAAGAACCGCAACTGATAAGCCATATTGAATTCACTAGCTCCATCCACTTCAGCAGCGATTTTGTAGGAGTCCAAGAATCACTCAACATTTGTACCGTTGAAGCCTAAATTCTTGTTCTGGGGTTTGATCTTTACCATCTTAGGTCAAACAGAGGTGGTTGGAGTAGCGGGAGATGCCATATCGAATAACAGAGTTCCTAGGGGATCCAAAGAGCAGATTTCCAAAGTGGCTCACGAGTGTGGCAAGAGTAGGGTTTTGCCAAAAAAAGGACAAGTATCTTGCCCGAGCGGTGCACAAATTGGGAGGACTTACTTCTAGACCAAGCTGCCTCCACGGATCGGAAAAAAGAACAAACAGAAAAAGAAAGAGAAATTGGATAGGATTTCGGAGTTGATTTTTCAAGTTGGGACTGTAAATCCCCAGGTTGCTGGTTTGATCCCGGCCCGGGGGACCAAATGTAAGACTCCAAACGGTGCTAAGCCGTGGCAGTTCTGTGGAGGGGAAAGGTGCTGTTTAGGCTTCCCTCCTAGGAGTTACAATAATATTTAAATGTAACCGGAATCAAGGTCCAGAACCTTATGGATGAGAAATCAAACTAAGGGAAGAGGGTAAGAGTTGTTGGTAGCTATGAAAACAACAATATCTGAGGCAAGATGGTGCAGGGAAAGACTTGAACAAATAAGTCAAGGTTTGTTCAGAGTTCAATAGAACAAGGCAGTTGTAAGTAACAACGCCCACAAGCTAATAACTCTGGTCGTCAGCAGCTGATTAGGAAAGATCAACTCAATCCCAACCAACCTCCAGGTTCTCAATGAAGCTGCCCAACTCTCCGCAATCAAGCGCTTGAAGGGTACCAGATAACTGTGGGAGGCTGAACAAAACAAAAGCAATTTGTTTGTGAAGCTCTAGAAGCAAATCAATAACAAATTCGAGCAAGAATATCCCAACACTTCTCAAGGGACTCAAGAATAGCGTGGCAAAAATTCAACCTTAAAGAAGAAGGGAGGTATAACACTCCAGGTTTTAAGCTTAATAAAACCTCTTCAATCAAACGTGATTGGCTCCAGAAAGATGATCAAGGAGAGATCAAGACCATTATGGTCGGAAAAAGGGATCAGAGTGGTATAACACACTCAAGAATTCAGACAGACAGGAATTCTTCTTCAACCAGTAAGGCTATTGGTTGGTGATAAGGATCAAGGTCACAAAGGACAGAGTTTGAGTATAGAGGCTCAAAGGATCAAGGGGCAATTGTAGATATACCTGGATAAATGGCTCAGATAGGTGGGGAAGGATGCCCACAGATAAGTTGATTACGATGAAGGTCTTATTGGATGGATTGGATTCTCTGATGCTCTCCTGATGATGGGATGCTGGGCCAAAAGGCAGGGGAGAGCCCCTCCTTATATGGGCAGGAGGCCCTGTTAGACTATATACAACGGATTCCCTTGTCCAAAGGCAGAAGCGGGTGGGAGAGTCCCAGGAAAGGTGTTGGATGAAGTCCATGAGAGCGCGGATGGGCGGATAGGAGATTGGTTTGAGAAAGTTGAGTAAATCCTGACGGCCTTGAGATCCACGACTGATAGATCAAGTGCAATGGGAGGTTTGACGGATCTAAGGATTTGCCAAATGCTTGCGGGTGCGGTCGGGATGGATTCAGTAAATCATGGATGAGCGCCGCGCGACGGTAGCAATGAGGAGATTGGGAGGCGCAACGACAAAGATGAAGACACGCAACAACAAAGATGAGGACGTGCTTATGAAAACGGCGGAGATGACAAGCAACACGGATAAAGGACGCGCGACGCGGATAATGGAAGCGCAGCGCGCGCGGCGCGCCGCGCGCGCGCGGGTAAAGAATGGTTTGGATGAGCCTGAGGATAAGTTGTTCAGCCGGGCGGTACGTTTGCGCAACAGTTTATGGATTGAGGTCTTAAGGCGGCCAGGGTGTCCAGGATGGGGCACCACAATGTTCTTTGAACCAAATTTATTTTCAAGTCTTAGAGATTATTATGGATTTGTAAATATTGGCAAGAAATGCAGGATAATTAAGATTAAGGGGATTGGAAAAGTTATTCTTGAAAATCACTTGGGTTTCAATATATTTTTTGAGAAAGTGTTCTATGTACCAGATTTGCCTTATAACCTTGTGTCTCTTGGAGTGCTTTGGAAAAAAGGTTTCCAGATTTTTTACCTTAGAGAAGATAAGTTTTTTATCGATATGAATGGGAGAACTGTTCTGTGTGGAAAAGTTTGGAATAAGCTTTTGTTTGCAAGCTTTTTCAAGTTCTCAGCTCTGAGCACTGTTTCTCACAATAGGAGTGGCCGAAATGTAAAGGAAAGCAAATGTGAGAGTTGTACCTTGGGGGCTAACACTAGAAATGTTTTATCTAAGATTAGAGACTTCACAGATATTCCTACAGAGGAATTTTCCATTGATTTGGCAGGGACATTAACACCAGAGTACCTTGGTGGGGTAAGATAATTCATCAATTTAGTTGATAAAGAAACCAATTATTTCTGAGTCAAACCAATACAATCAAAGGATCAGACAACAGAAGAGGTTTCTGTAATCTTCAAAGTCTGGAAACAGCATGGTCTGATGAAGGAGATCAAGAGGGTTATTACCAATGGAGGTGGTGAATTTGTGAGTAAAGATTTTGAGAGGCTATTGAACAATTATGGTATCATTCATTTAGTAACTACTGCAAGTACTTACTATAATGTCTCAATATGGTCCTAAAAGTTCTTATTGGCTGAGTTGATGTGTACCATTTGTCTATTGCACAATATTGTAATTTTTAATGGGAATAGTCCTCATTATCAGTTTGGGAAGTTGTACCCCAAAAGGTCACACCTAAGAACAATTGTTTTCTTAGTGTATGATAGTGTCCACCATAATGAGATGGTTGGTAATTTAGAACATAGATCCAGGACAGGTGCACTTGTAGGCTAGAATTTAATAAGTAAATCATATAGGTTCTATTGTCCAGGGACAAGAAAGGTTATCTGTAGTAGGGATGTAAAATTTGATGAAAGTAACTTTCCACTCAAGAGGAGTGAAGATTTTTCTGTTGATAAGTCACAGAAATAAATAGAATTAGAGCCTATTTCACCAGCAAAGGCTGAGGAACATGTGGTTCCAGATGATTATGAGATGGCAGATTTTTCATAAGAGGGTTCAGTACCCCCTTCAGGGGAGTCTGTTAATTTGGCAACTGATGAGCCTCCACCTCCAGTCAAAGTAAGTGGTAGGATGAGAGTACTGGTTGATAGGTACAGGTAATGGAAGTCACATTATGCTGCCGCAGGATATGAGGAAGATAAATTTCAGGAACAGTGTATGCTTAATGAGGTCCTGGAGTTGAGTTCATAAATTGGTAACATGGTTAACCCAAATAGCTTTGGCCAAGCTATGGATTATGATGAGAGAGCCAACTGGGAAGCTTCTATTTTTGAGGAATTTGATTCTCTGGAGAATAATAGAGTCTTTGAAGTGGTTAAGCGGGATTCTGTTCCAAACGGAAAGACCATTTTGGGGTCTAGATTGGTGTTAAATGAGAAGTTTGACACAAATGTATTTTTGAGGAGGTTCAAGGCTAGATGCCTTGCACAGGTCTTTAAGCATAGAGAAGGTATTGATTAACAAGAAAATTTCCTGCAAAATGGAAGGCTTTCCATCTTCAGGTACACAATTGCTCTGGCAGTGGAGTTGGGTGAAGAAATCAGACAAGCTTATTTTGTAACAGCATACTTGAATGAAAAACTTGGAGAGGAGGATACTGTTTATATGTAAATTAATGATGGTTTTAGGGAATGGTTAGTTGAGAATAAACCAGAAACCATGAAGAAAACATGTATTAGAATTTTTGTTTTGGCAGATAAAGGGGAATATGTCCTGAAGGTGTGTAGATCCTTGTATGGATTAAAGAAAGCAGCTAGGTTGTGGTATAACACCATGAGTGGAAAACTGATAGAGATTGGTTTAAAGAAGTTTGAGGCCAAACCTTGTCTCTTTGTGAGAAAGGATGCAATTATTTTTTGTATGGGTTGATGAAATTATCATCATTGGGAATGGTAAAGAGGGAGTCATGGAGAAAATCAAAAAGGAGTTTAAGATAAAAGATCTTGGTCTAGCACAACAGATGCTAGGAATGAGAGTTAGTATGAGCAAGAATGGTATTAAGTTAGACCAGGGCCATTACATAGAAGCTCTTCTTAAGCAATATGGTGTAGAGGATTCAAAGGAGTTTGGAACTCCCATGCAGTCAAACATTTGTTTAGAGAATTCTACAGATGAGGAGCATCTGGATTTTGTTCAATCTGGGAATTACTAAAGATCAGCTGTTGGATTTCTGAAATATTTTGGGGAAGTTTAAGAGGCCTGATATTGCTTTTGCAATTTTTGTTTTATCAAAACAATTAGAGAAGCCAAGCATGAGGCGTTGGGTAGCGTTTAAGAGAGTTATGAGATATCTTAAAGGAAGGCACAGTCTGGGACTGTTTTTTACAAAGTCAGTAAATTTTTATTTGGTTGGTTATTCCAATGCAAGCTGGGTAGATGGGAACACTAGGGAATCAACAAGCGGTTTTGTATTCTTCTTGGGTAAGAATCTGGTGTCATGGATGTCCAAGAAGGCTTTGACAATAAGTCTTTCATCAACAGAGGCTTAGTATAGAGATTACTTGGCTTCTTCACAGAAATAAAAATGGTTGAGAAAATTCTTGGAGGATACACATAAACCACAAGTTTTTGAATTCTTTTATTCTGATAAACAGAGCACCATTGCATTGGTAGAAAACCAAGTGTTCCATTCAAGAACAAAACATATTAATTTTCAATATAACTATATAAGCAATGCAGTTAACTGCAAAGAGATTGTTATGAGGTACACATCCCCTGCAGCAATGATTGCAGATATATTGACTAAGGCTTTAGATATTAACAAGCATGAAGGCTTTGTGACTAATATGCAGATGTAAAACCCTTTGGATTAATGGGGTGTTTTATAATAAATATGCACTCAAGTGTGTGCTAATTATAGGTGTAATCCAAATGGGATTCAATTATGTGCCTCTATTGCCCATTGGATAATCACACAGACCATACGGGCCTGTGTGGATGTTGCAGATTTGGGGAGCCTGGCTCCAAAACACTTGAAATAAGCCTATTTGGGCCTTGACATGCCTGGTGGAGTGTATAGGCAAACACATACAGATGGGCTTGTGTGGGAATTATTGGGCCCAAGGTTCATTTTGGAAATAATTGGCCAGACAGGCTGGCCTTCCAAATTATTTTTAAACAAATTTATTGGGCTTGGGCGGCCCATAGGGGCCGCCAACTGTGTTGCAGCCACCTCAGGGCCGCTGTTTCCTGCGCTTGGCCCTTTTATGAGCCCAGAATCCCACGCAGGGAGGTTGTAGGGGGCGGAGGGACTCATTTGGAGTCCCTCCACCCCAGTCAGTCATTGTAGCCGCTGCAACCAGTTTGGTTTCCCGGAGGTGGGAGAGAAAGGTTTCTTCCCTCCATCATGGCAAGGGAGGGGGAAAAGCAACCAGGCCAGTTGCAATGAGGCAACTGGAAGAGGGGGGGACCTGACCACCCTCCCACCACCAAGGGGTGCTCCCCCCCCCTTTACCAAGGGGCATCTGAACACCTACCAATAGCAATGCCCTGGAGGCATTGACCTCCAGGGCCCTGGTGGGAGGATTTGACCTCCCCATCCAGTAAACTGGCTGAAGAGCCTCCCTGGAGGGGGTTTGGTCATGCACATCATGGCAGGCCTAGGGGGAGGCCTGGGCCCATCTCAGCCATTTTTGGGCTTTACGCCAGGGAGCACATGCCATCTGGGCCATAGTGAGGTAAGGGCTGGTTGACTGTAACCAGCCCGGTCCACTGTGAGGGTGGAAACACCAGTATCAACCAGAATAGGCTGATTGTAAGGGTACAGGGAATGATGCCATGCGGGCTGATTCAGCCCAAACCATTTAACAGGGCTTTCAGAGCCTGTAGAGCTCTTTTGGGGCTGAAATTTTGCCTTTTCTGTTGTTGTATCATGGGCCCACAAGAGGCCAATATTTTATACTTAAGGAGCTCTTCTCCCTGCTTTTTCCCATAATCCATTAAAGTTTATCCAATCAATCATCCAACGTATTGAACCATTGTGAGAGCCCATTAGCAATTATAGACACAATTTTTCCAAAATTTCTTTTGCTTTATTTATTTCTCATTTTCCTAAGCTAATTTCTGGCCATAATTTTCACAGTATCCAGTACAAATTAATTGTCAGGGCTTTAGCTTTCAATTATGTAAACAAATTCTTGGATTTATTTCATGTTAATATCAATGACGTTACCAAAAATACTAGAAAGAGAATTAAAAACCAATAAAATAATTTAAAGGAATAATAGCCCAAAGTGTAGAGAATACAAAGTTATGGGGGATGTTTTTGAAAAAAACTTTCTGGAAGTCACTTTGAGAGGAGTTTTGTTTTTTTCTAATCCTTCAGAGTATTAGTAAACTAAGTTTTTTTTTGAATTGAATTCCCTCAATTAATATAGTAATTCTGTGCAATAATTTGTTTAAATTAGTGGCTGGTTTCTGCAAGAATTGAAATTGTTCTCTATTCAGACCTGGATTAATTATCAAATGTGATTTATAGGCTTTTGGAATGGGTGTTTCCTGTTGGAGTGGATTATTGATAAGGTTTTTCTATATTATTAATTAAGAATTTTCAACTTTTCTTGATTATTTTTTGAATCACAAAAAGTGCTCAAGGGTTGCTCAAAGTTATTCAAAAAGGAAGATGATACAAGCCAGATTCTTCCAACAGGAATATAGGAATAAAGAAGTCTTTTTTTGGTCTTTTTTTGTGTGCTCTTTGTTCTATATAAGGTTACTGATTGAAAAATAAGGGTTTTGCTTTTTTTATGATAGGTGATGAATAATATATGTCTTTTCAAGACCCTTATCCAAGGACACCTAAATATGGCCCAATTGATCAATACCAAGGGGTTTAATGGTTCTGTATTTCCTTTTTTCTTTTGATTGGCACACTAAGAATCTGGTACTTGTCAGGTATGTTATTTTATGGACCAGGCAGATGTGATGTGGAAACAACTTGGATAGGGCTTATGAGCCCTCCTTAATTAGACAAATTCAACCTCAGGAGACACTAAGGGCTCTTAAAGTGGCAGTTCTCAGTTCCCCTGTTTACAGGTAAGTTACAGGTAGTTAAAAATGCATGAGAAATATTTTCTAGTTTGTAAAGATGAAACATGATTGGCATAAATGAACCCCCTGCTCCTGTAGGCTGTTGAATGACTTTGATGACTGAATTGGTTGAAAATCCACAGGGTGACTGTTGGGACACTTCTGAGGCCTTTTTATTTATTTATTATTCCTTGGTTTTAATGCAGCTGAGTAATTTGTGTTGTTTGGTAAAGGATAAAACCTGCTTGGCACACATGTATACCCCCTGCTTCTGAATTTGCTTCAGGATGGTTTTATGGTTTGTATTTTTTAAATGATTTCACATGTTTACTTTTGGTGGCATTTTGTACAATCTTGAGGATCTTAAATTTAATTTATAGTTTTGGGCTTTAATAGTGCTGAGGCATGTGCGCAGGTGGGTGAGGGATGAAATCTGATTGTCATAAATGTAACCCCTGCTTCTGGATCTGTTTCATAATGGATGTATCAGTTTTGTGTCGAACCATGTCACATGCATCCTTTTGGTGGCATTTTGAAAACTTCTGAGGCTCTGTTATTTAATGAATAAACTTTGATTTTAAATTTAATGAGGTATGTGTGCTTGTGGGTAAAGGATGAAACCCTAATTTCCATACATGTATCAAACTGCTTCTGAATCTGTTTCATTATGTGTGTACAGATTGTATGGTTGAGATAATTTAGAGTAGTTCTTTTTTATGGAATTGAGGATTATTCTGAGGATTTTTAATTCACTGGATAATCTTGGGTTGTATTGGGGATGAGTCATTTATGCTGTTGGCTGAAGAATGAAACCTGATTAGCATGCATGTACCCCCCTGCTTCTGAATCTGTTTCATGATGGATTTATAGGTTTTATGGTTGAAATGATGTCAAATTTGTCTTTTTGGTGGACCTTTCTTGTGCTTCTGAGAACATTTGTTCAGTATTAATGTGCCTTTCACTTCATTCATGACACCCAGTTGAGTTTTTTCATGTTTGCTTTGAGATGTATCTTCTAAAACATAGATGATGTAGGTGTACTTTGCCTGAGTTACTATAGGTTATTTTTGGTCCAAAATCCATTTTTGAGGTTAATTTCATGATGGGAACTATGTTTTTTACTGAAAAAAGTAGTCTAATTGTTTTTTTACAAGTTTGAAGCACCATATCTCCCCCATAATTAATGCTGTCTGTGGCATTCCCTGCCTAAAGACATCATAATGCCCACTTTCTTCTTCTCCTTCTTCTTATTTTTTTGGTTTTTTCTGGCTTTTTTTACTTTAATTTTTTCTGAGAAAAAAAAACCCAAAAAATTCTTAGGCTGTGTTTGGCAACTGCAGACATGTAAGTGTATGTGCACATGTCCACAGAAGGGGCCAAAAACAAATTTTTTCCCAAAAGATATATACATTTTGGGATTAAAATATACACCCCCATTCACAAATGCATAAGAAAACCTAAAAAAATGAATTCCAAGACAAGCTCAAACCAGCAACATACCCAATTCCCCAACACCAAAAAATCAATTCCGCCCCACCTGATTGAAGAAACCTCAATCCAAGTCAAATCTCCTCCAATTGACAAATTTTTCCTTCAATTTCTTTCTTTTAAACATTCAAAAAACCATTCCCTTGTCTCAAACCACCTACAACAGCCACCATCTCAATCAAAACACCCATCCAAACATAAAAAAACAGCATTGACTACTCTTTATTCACAACCTCATGGCTTTGAATGTTCCTAAACTCTACAATAAAATCATGATGAAGCAGTCCATTTCCAAATTCAAAAGCATATATCCTCCCTTTCTGGCTCTCAATGGATTCAAGAATTGATTCAAAATGAACATCCCCTAGCAATGGATGAAAATTAGGGAATCAACAAAGAGTTTTTTGTATCAATTTTAAATTTACTACTAGAAAAAAAAGTGATCAGCCCTTCTAGATATGTTTCTCCCTTAGAGAAACTTTGAATTGTTCTTTATTTTTTGGTGACTGAAAATTCCAATAGAAAATTCAGAAAATATTGCCAAGATCAGCCTCCACCATCTGTTTCTATTAATTCCAATCATTTTGAATTTTAATAAAAATCAGAAATCAGTAAATTTTTGTTAAGAATTTTTCAACTGATTTGACAATTATGGAATAATGAACAAATTTTTTACCAACCTGGTCTCCAAAAAAGAATTTATTGGAAACTTTAGTGCAATTCCCACTGAGAAAACTCCAGTTTGCACCTCCATCTCAGAAAATAAAAAATTCAGATCCTCTTTCAAAGACTTTATTGGTCTAATATATGGCACCCACATTCCAATCATGGTTCCAGCTTCAAAAAGAGAGACCTTCATAGATCAAAAAGGAAATGTTGCACAACATTTATTAGCAGCTTGCAATTTTGAAATGGAATTAACCTATTTTCTAGCTGGTTGGGATGGAAGTTTTTCAGATGGAAGAATTTGGTAAATTGAAAGAGAAAGCTTGATCAAAACACTGGAAGGCAAATGATTTTTGGGGGATGCTGGTTTTTCTTTTTGTAATACTTTTCAGGTTCCATAAAGAGAAATAAGGTATCATCTGAAAGATTGGTACCATGTGGGAAACAAGTGTGTTTGATTTTTTTTCTTTTCAATTTTCTTTTTGGTACTCAATTTTAGTATCAGTGTTCATTCAATTTTGATTTTTTTTAGAACCCAAAATAAGGAAAAATTAATCAACCTGTGCCATTGTTTAGCAAGAAATGTGATTGATAGGATTTTTGGTTTTATAAAAAGGAAATTCAAGGTTATGGCCATAGGAACTGAACATCCCCTCAGTTACAATCCCAAATGATTAATTGTATGATGTAATTCCACAATTTAATCAAAAGCAAATGGGCCAGAACTACCAGAAGATGAAGACCCTCTAGAAGATCAATCTTTTGAGCCAACCACTCAATCTAACTTAAATAAAGATGATGAAGGATTTATTTTGGGATTGTAAAATGCAGAAAAATAGAGGGGATCCAAAAAGATAGATGGCATTGCAGCCAAAATATGAAAAATTTACAAAGGACATTTAAATTATTTTACTATTTGATTCTTAAAGTAGAAATTAGAACTTAAAATGAAAAAAATAGGGTGTATTAAATTTAACCAAACCTGCCCTTTTTCAATGGCGGGTTTGAACCCAAATCCACCATTTCAAACCCGCCATTAAAAATAAAAAAACCCACTTATTTCAAATCATAATTGTGCAAGTTACCTGAAAATAAATTTATTTTTTCAAATGAATTATTCAAAGGCTTTCACCGCCTCAAGCAAATTTCATATTCCACCTCATCCCCCCTGATTTGACCTCCAACCTCATGGGAAAAATTCTGCCTCCAACCTCATGGGAAAAATTCTGCCTCCAACCTCATGGGAAAAATTTGATTTTAATGTCTATCATCACTTCATAACTCTCATCCCTTTCTATCCTATTTGCTTCATCACTATCATCCCCTCATCACTTCATAAATCTCACCTTGCTTCATCACTCTCATCACTATATTGCTTTCATCACATCAATCCTCTCCTTGCTTCATTTCTTTATCCCTTCTTCACTTCATCCCCCTTTCATCAAATCCTAACTCTCATTGCTTCATTTCTTCATCCCTGCTTTCATCACATTGCTTCATCACTTTTTTGCTTCATCCCTTCATCCCTCTTACTCTTTTTGAATGACCCCTCAGCAAACCTCCCCCCCCAAGTAAACTCAACCAAAGTGAACATCCCCCAGGAAATCAACATACAACAACCCCCCTCCCCCCACCAGCTTCCAAAACCTCAAGTCAGCTCAAGAGAGCTGATCACATCATCCTTGTAAGCTGGCTCAAAATTTCATCCAACTATGATGATTGCTTTGGATTGGAAAATGAAACACAAGTTTGCCAACCTCCATCCTCTAAGGTTAATTGTTATCTCCTGATGGCCAATGAACTCAAGAATAAAACCAAAGTTAGGCTGGATATTTCATCCAAACAGATTCAGGAGAAATTCAATAACTATTGAGCCAAGTACAAAAAATCCAACTCCATGTCAATCACCACTGGCTTTGGCATCACCAACTCCAATAAAGAAAAAGGAATCACCTCAATGGTTGATGAGTTTGACTCCATTTGCCCTTTTTATGTTCATGTGGATGAAATCTTTGGAAGAAGTCCAAAATAAACCCATTAGCTGCTTTTGACGCCCAAAAATCTGGATTGGTTGAAGCTGAGGACTTGGCTGTGGATTCTCAGCCTAGAAATGACAATCCTGAAAAAAACTATCACTGGGCACAATCACATGTGGAGGAGGATATTCCAACACAACCAGCTCCAATCATGTCTACATCAGCATTGAAAAACCCTTCCTTGGAGCCCTCACTCCATTCTTGCAATCTCTCTGTTCCTGGGGTGGAAGAACTGGAAAAATTGGCTAATGAAGAGCATCTTATTCCTGTATTGCCATTGCCATCAACATCTGCTCAAGTAAGGAACCAAGTTCTTTTCTCTTCTGTATGGTTAATCCTGACTAATTTAGATTGTAAAACAAAATCCTAATCCATTCCTGATTTGCCAAAAACTCAAGCCAATGGGGCCTCCTAGATTGCCTTTAAATTAAAGTGACAAAGTTTCCAGACAAACCTCCTCTGCAAAGGGAAAGAAAAAGGCCTCCAATTCCATCAAACTCAATCCTAATAGCCATCAAAAGCAGAGAAAAACTTCAAATGTTGTGGGCTTTGAGGATATCATGGAGAAGCAAGATCCAAGTAAGTGCATTGATTGATTCTCCTTGATTTCAAAATCAAGCTCCATTGTATTCCCCTCCTTCAAAAAAACAGTGAAATAACAAATTGAATCCAAAAAACTTCAATTTGAAAAGGAGAAGTGGGATTGTAAACTGGATATGGATTCTAAAAAGTGGAGGGATGAGAGTTCAACTAATCAACAAAAGTTGGATGCTGAGTGGAAACCAAAACAGGCTGATCTCCAGTTTTAAAAAGAGGAAAAGAAGAAGGATTGACAGGAAGAGCAACTCAAAAAGGAGAGGGGAAGGCAAGCAACAGAAAAAAACATAGGTTATTGGTAGCCATGGCATGTATTGTTAGCAGTAAAACAGTGAATGAAATAAAGGAAATGACTTGATAGCTTGGCTTGTAAATATATTTAATTTAATAAAAATTTTAAACATAAAAAAACAAAAATATTTTTGATTGCAACAACGTTTGAGACTATTTTTAACACCACCAATGAACAAATATTTTTTATTTTTATTTTTATTTTTTTTCCTAAGGTATATTTTGCCACCAGCCAATTCATTGCTAGTGTTTTGAGTGGTTTTGTTAATTTTCATGGAAATGTCCATCCTGGTATGAGTGGCAGACTCCACAGCAGGAAACATACAGCGCTTTTAATTGTTTGCTTCCCAAACCATTTTCAAAATACCTTTTTGTTTGAAATCAATCCCAAAATCTATGTTGGGAAACACAAATTGGCCGTTGGATACTTGATATTCATCCTTGTTGTTGATAATTTGTCAATTTGATTTCTTGGCTGGAACCACCAGTAAAAAGGAATAGGAGGAGATATCACTTTTTTCAATATGGGGAGAGTTGTGGAAGAAGTCTGAGGTGAAGGTGATGTGAGGGGAGCAGTTGAAAGTAGTGAGGCCAGATCCAAATTCCAATGAAAAGAAGGAAGGGATGCTGTTTTCCATCATAGCTTCATGGTTGGAAATGAACACAATTTTGGCTCATTTTCAAAACATTTGGGCCAATATATGAGAGACCTTGTCAGACCTAAGGTTCAAACAATAATACTCTTGAGGGGAAGATTTGATGGAATCTTTCTTCAAATATTTCCCAAATAGTTCAAAAGGGTGCATCAATTTTTTCCATCCAATTTCCCACATTTTCCCACCCCAAGATCTTGAGGGACCAACAGTGTTGACAAAAGTTTTGGATTGGAAAAGGAATGTTGTGACTGATTCAATTTCCTTCTTCTCTTGCTTGTAGATTTTATTCAAAGGGAAAAATTTGATGATTGAAACCATTGCCTCATTATCCAATCAATCTTGAACGTATACTTTTCCAGAGCTGAAGAAATGGAACAGTTTTATCTTCTGTTTGACCTGTTCAAACTCTTCTGGGGATGGTTTTGGACTTTTCTTAACAATGGAAGGATAAAGCTCCAAAGGACGTAGTTTTTGTGAAGACCACACAACATTTTTTTTTAATTTTTTCCTCAGACACTTCTGATGCAATTTCAAAATCCCTCATTTGAGCCCTCCTTCTCTTGCAAGCCCTTTTCTTACCATCTCTCTGTATATTCTTCAAACTATTTCCTTCCATCTTTTTCCCTCCCCAAAATATACTTTGATTGGGGTGAGGATAAAGATGGAAATAAATTTGTTTTCTAAAATTTTGAGTTTGGTGGGAGAAGAATGGGCCCTTAAGAAAGAGTTTTCAAAGGGGTGGAATCACGGGTTGCATTGCATGGAATAATACAAAGAACAAAAAAAAATCATTAGTCTGGGATAATCAACATAGATGATCAAAAAACATAGAAAATAACAAAAAATTACCAGTGAATTTTCCCACAAAAAATGAAAATAAAAAAAATGGCCAGTCCCCTTTTTAATAATGAGGCAGCAGGAGGAGGAGGAGAAGGAAGGGGGGCAGGGTAGGTGGCAGAGTTGCGGATTTATTGATAGGTTGATTGGCAAACAACTGACCAATTGATTGATTGAACAACAATCAATTGGTTGTTTGTTTGCAATTTGATTGATCAATCAAACCAAAAGCAAAAATTTGTTTTTTTGCTTTTCAATCAATAGAAAAAACCGCAAGCAAAAAAAAATTGATTTCCAATCAATTGAAAAGGAGGAGCAGGGGGATGAAGGGGAGGAGGATGAGGAGGAAGGGAAAAGGAGGAGGGGAGTGCTTACCAGATGTGCCAACCAAGGAAAAATCAAGAGAAAATTCTCTAAAAGGAGCAGGAGAAGGGGGGAGGTCAGCACAAATCCATAAAGGAGGAAGGGGAAGGCAGCTTACCTGGGGAGCTGAGAAAACAAGGAATATGGGGACCTGGATAAGGAGGAGGATGACCAGGTGAACTTGGAGGTGGTGGTGGATGGTGAGGTGGTGGTAGTGGTTGAGGTGGTTTGGTGAGGAGGAGGGAGGAGTGGACCAGTGGTTTGGTGGGGTGAGGTGGGCGGTTTGGAATTTTTGGCTCTGTGTTTTTCCCAAGTCCACCAAAAAAAAAAAAAAAAAAAAAAAAAAAATTGGAGTCAGCCTAGGATTCTTGGTTAAGAAACCAAAACCAAAAAAATTCTGTGATGTTATATTTCACCTATTTAAAAACTGAATGCTACTCATCAAAGTGAGCAAGTTTGAGGGGTAGAATCTGCTCTCTCATGGCCAAAGAAGAGGTAGATGATGAGACTGGGTTGACTTGAGGAGGATCAGGAATACCTTTGTCAAATATTTTTTCCAATTCCTTTTTGGTGTTGGCCAGAAGGTTTTGAAGGATTACACAAGTGAAAATCCAGTTGATGAGGATCTTCATGTCTTTGGAATTTTGAAGCTTGTTTTGAGTTTCCCTTAAGCTGACCCATCTTCCTTTAAGAATTCCTATGACATGCTCAATCTGAACTTTTGATTGGGAAAGATGATAGTTGAAATCAGTTTTGGCTTGGTCATTGGATAAAAACTTGTGGTATGCTGGAACCAAATATTTCCCACTAGCATAAGCTGAATTGGCCAGAGGGTATTGATCTTGGTCAAAGTGGTTCTGTGGTTGTTGGGCAAATCTAGTGGGAAAACTGGGTCTTCAAGCTCCCACTTGAGACTGAAGTCTGTCATCCTGTCATTCCAGTGCGGGTGCTTCATTCTTGGTCTAACTCCAGCAGACACGCACCATCCTCCAAGTCCACTCAGAGATCCAACTACAAACCTGCTAGCATTAATCGTGATAATCATCATCACAAGCTCACCCCATTGACCAGTTCTTCTCTTATTCATCCTCTCTTTTCCTCTCTACTTCCAAATCATAAGCTTAACTATTTGATCAAGTCAGGAAGCTTCTCAAGCAAGTAAAGAATTATTCAAAGCATTTTGAGCACCCTTATTTAAATTCACTGACTTGACTTAAACCACAGATCCACCACCACAACTTATCAGAAGACTCCAAGGCGGCTTCCTTAAACTTGAAGACTGGACTACCTAAGTATGATTGCACTCTCATGTTTTTGTTACTTGTTCTTTTTTCTGATAAACTGTTAGCAGCTGTCTGTGCATTCCCACAAGGTCATGAATATGTCTAGCACGTGCTTATTCATCAACCTTCCAGAATTTCTCCTGTTGGTTTGATGATTTCCATTGATTTCATTCTTCCATTCTGTTAACTGTTGTCATTCATGTCAATTCTTCATTCTAATTCTCAATCTGTTGAAATCAATCTAGTGGTCCTGGTTATCAACAATCTTTTCCTCACGGTTAAAAGCCAAAGATCTTTGAGATGACCAATGACCAATCAAAACCAGCACCCGGGGGCAATAGCACAATGCAAAAAATCACACTGAAGACACTCGTAGAATCAACCCCGCTCCTGAATGAGGATAACTACTCAATATGGAAAGTCAAAATTGAAAGCTTATTCAATCTACAAAGAATTCTCAATATAATGGAAAGCAAAAGCAATGATGTTCAGCTAGATCCCAAAATCAACAAGGACATTGCCCCCTTTCTGTTGGAAAATTTAGAACCAGCCACTCACACCAACATTGTAAATGCCAGAAATGTTTGAAAAGCCAAAGAAATCTGGATTGCAACTATGAGTTCCTTTTCCTTGTCCCGGTCAGCAAATCAAGCAAGAATATTTAACTCATTCCTCTATCTTCCCTTCAGCAAAGACAACATCAATAGATTTTTAACAAATGTACAGCTCCATCTCAATAAAAGATCAGAAGTACGAATCAAATTTCCCTCAGAAATACTTTCCTACCTAATACTCTTTAAATTCCCATCTACCCTCAAGAGAATTGCCTCTAAAATAATGCACAGCAAGGAAGAAATACATGTCAAAAGAGTCTTGGATCACCTGGTACAACACAAGAATGAGATAGACGCAAAAGTCAAGGAAGGTGCTTCAACATCCAAGGTGGACATGAATCTTTACTCTAGCTATCCATGGTACAAAAACAGCGTCCACAATCCAGATGTTCAAAAACATCTGCGCAAAAAGTTTTGGATTGAATTTCCTGAGCTTTGACCAAAAGGATTCAAATCCTGCAAACCGGAAAAGAAGAAAAAGGATGAAGTCTCCAATTTCTTTTCATACTACTTTTGATTTTCAAACATCTTTTCAACGGATCCAAAACCCTTCATCTTGGGCTCTGGATGCTCCATCCACATGCTGAAAAAACAAAGAGTGATTCAGGCGGATGAACATCAAAGACCAATTGAATGTAATAAAAACTGGAAAACCCAGTGCATCTCTCAAAATCAAAGGCAGAGGAACTGGATCTATCAATACCATCAATGGAACCATTGAGCTTCAAAATGCCTCCTGG
Source organism: Puccinia polysora (assembly GCA_025617555.3). Classification (NCBI taxonomy): domain Eukaryota; kingdom Fungi; phylum Basidiomycota; class Pucciniomycetes; order Pucciniales; family Pucciniaceae; genus Puccinia; species Puccinia polysora. The sequence continues at coordinate 32,999,046 of CM062612.1, forward strand.
ACAACGGACACCTGTTTCAATCTTCTTTTTATTGGAGTGTTTCTCAAGAAGGGAACCAAATTAGTTGTGAACAACCAAGCAACTCCACCTACCTTCAAGCTGGTGGCCAATCAGTCTACCATTCTGCAAGGGAAAATTTTAAACAACCTCCTGCACATGGAAGTGGCCTCAAATCAAATCTATCATGGCGCTGGAAATCCCAAACTGGAGAAGATCAACAAACTTCACCTAAAACTTGGACATGCCGGAATAGCTAGGATGAAAAGTCTCCTACAAAAATCCATTGTGACGGACATAAAAAATGATTTCTTGTGCTCCAGCTGTGACAAAAGCAAGATCACTTGGGCAAGTTTCAAATGCTCCTCATCAAAGGCTGAAAAGGTATTTGAGAAAATCCAAGCCAACCTAATTGGTCCAATATTGCCAATATCAAAGGGTGGGTTTTGATATTCTCTAACCATGGTGGACAACTTCAGTGGCTATATCATCTCAGTTCCTCTGAGAAACAAGAGTAATGCTTCTGAAACCATCAAATTCATAATTTTAAACAAATTCAACCAACTTGGCTATTTTCCCTCAGAATTCTACTGCAACGGGGGTGGTGAATTCATAAGCATTGATCTCACCAAATTCTTCAAAAATAAAGGGATACAACAAGTCATTTCCAAACCATATCATTCACAACACAACTGAAGGGCCAAAAGAGCAAATCAAACCATTTCTGAATTGGTTAGAGAAACCTTTGCATTTTCAAAACTCCCAAAGCACTACTGTAATGAATTCATCAAAAGCTGCACTCTTGCATTGAATCAAATACCAAACCCTGAAGGACTCACTCCATGGGAATTAATTAATTGGCAACCTTTACCAATTGAATACCTTCAACCTATATGAAGTAGTCTCTACTATCTGGACCTTGGAAGCCAATTGCCAAGGAAGTTTGATGAAAAAGGCTTCCCCAGAAGGCTCATTGGTTATTTTCCTAAGCTTTTATCCTATTGAGTAGAAACCAACACAGGCAGCATCATAGAAACAAAGAACGTTAAATTTACCAAATCTCCCGTAGCGACGTCAGAAAAGTACCCAACAGAACAAAATGAGCCTAATGTGTGCCAAACTCAATCTCCAATTGTTCCTCCAAACACCTCCAAATCCGCAGATGATGCAGAACCATTAATAAAAGAACAATTTAAAGAGTCAGATTCAGAAATAGAAGACAAAGCCAATGAAGAAGTAATACAGGAACTAGTTTCAAAACCGCAAACCCTTCAAAATTGCCAGGAACTGAGACCTCCAGAACAGTATGGATATTTCTCTGAATTTTTCCCCAAATTGGCTGAAGAAGCTCTTTGTTCTCCCGTCTTGTCCAAGTCCCTGCACAAGGAGCTGAATACCTGTGAGTACTTCAAAGTCTGGGAATATTACAAAGGGCCCAAGCCAAGCAACTTACTCAACATAACTTACGCGTCCCAAATCAAAGAGAAAAATCATGGAGAAGCTCCAACATACAAGTCAAGAGTGTGCATGCAAGGATTTAATCAATGGTATGGCATTGAATACTTCAAAACCTATGCTCACACAGGCAAAGTTGCATCCCTAAGGGCAGTCTTACTACTAGCTGTGGATCTTGATCTAGAAATGCTACAGTTCAATGTCAAAGGAGTGTTCTTGCATTCTCCTCTTGATGAAGAAGTATTTATTCAACAACCAAATGGCTCAACCAGAAAAACTCCAATCCTCAAGCTCAAGAAATCTTTGTACGGGCTCAAGCAAGCTCCAAAGAATTGGTACAAGATTTTAAGCAAATGAATTCATGATCAAGGTTTCATTCCCTTGGAAGCCAACCCATGTCTCTACCTAGGAACTGATAAGAGATCAGGAATATTTGTCCATGTTGACAATCTGCTTGTGGTTGGAAATGTTCAAAAGTTCAAAAATGCTTTCATCAGCAAATTCAACAACTCATTGGTGCATTCACCTAATACACTACTTGGCATGAAGTTTGATCAATCTCCAGATGAAATAAGGCTCTCACTCCCGCTGCAAATTGAAATGGGTTTAGCAGAGCTAGATCTTGCAGACTGCAAGCCCATGAGCACTCCTTGTACCCTGGGGATTCATCTGGCTCCAGCAAGCAATGAAGAAATAGAAGAGTTCAAAAAGCTGGGTTCATCCTACCGGTCACCTATAGGAAAACTCAACTTCATTGCTGGACTTGCCCGGCCTGATATAAGCTACGCAGTTTTGTCTCTAGCAAGGTTCTCCAAAAAGCCTGGGATTGCTCACTGGAGAGAAGTACTTAGGGTATGGAAATATCTTAGTTGCTCCAAAAATCAGCAGCTCCTAATTGCCAAGAAGAACAATTCAGACAACTTCACATTTTATAGCAATTCCACACGGGCCAACAATCCAGTTACAAGAAATTTGCAGACAGGTTTCATCTGTTTTTACTTGGGATCACCTCTATATTGGACCAGCCAAAGTCAAAGAAACATCACATACTCATCAACCAAAGCTGAATGCAACGCTCTCAGTGATTTTCAGTTGGAATATAGATGGATTAAATATCTCATCCATGAACTCTGGAGAAAACCTATCAAATCTAGCATCCATATGATCAACAATAAAGGTCTGGATGACAAAATAAAAAACTTTGGAAGAAACTCAAAGACCAAGTTCATTCATCTGAAGACCAAAGGACTTTGAGAAGATGTATCTAACAAATCAATCAAAATCCAACTCATCAAGTCAGATCAGATGGTAGCAGAAGGACTTACAAAAGCTTCCAATAAAAATTCAATTTTACAACTCATTCACCATGTCAGTACCTAGACCTCTCATGCTTTGAATCAAGGAGGGCTGTTGTGAAAACTGGGTCTTCAAGCTCCCACTTGAGACTGAAGTCTGTCATCCTGTCATTCCAGTGTGGGCAATTCATTCTTAGTCCAACTCCAGCAGACCCGCACAATCCTCCAAGTCCACTCAGAGATCCAACTACAAACCTGCCAGCATCCATCTTGATAATTATCATAACAAGCTCACCCCATCAACCAGTTCTTCTCTTATTAATTCTCTCTTTTCCTCTCTAATTCCAAATCAAAAGCTTAACTATTTGATCAAGTCAGGAAGCTTCTCAAGCGGGTAAAGAATTATTCAGAGCATTTTGAGCAATCTTATTTCAATGTACTGACTTGACATAAACCACATATCCACCACCGCAACTTATCAGAAGACTTCAAGGCGGCTTCCTTATACTTGAAGACTGGACTACCTAAGTATGATTGCACTATCATGTTTGCATTACTTGTTATTTGTTCTGATGAACTTTTAGCAGCTGTGGGTGCATTCCAACCAGGTCATCAATTTTTCTAGCATGTGCTGATTCATCAATATTCCAGAATTGCTCCTGTTGGTTTGACAATTTCCATTGATTTCATTCTTCCATTCTGTTAAATGTTGTCATTCATGTAAATTATTCATTCTTATTCTCAATCTGTTGAAATAAATCCAGTGGTCCTGGTTATCAAAAATATTTTTCTCAAATCAAATCCAATTGAAAACATATGAATTGTGAAAGCAACCTGGAAGGCCCGAATGGAGAGATATGAGCTTCTTTTTTTTATCAAAAACAAGTTGTAGTTACACAGAGTATTTATACAAACAGATAAAACACATTTGGTCAGTGTTTTATCAAAGGTTTTACCAAAGGCTTTGGAAAATAAATGAATTGATTTCCTTTTTTTTCTAATTAAAATAGTGGTTGCCATCTAGCTTGGGTTTTTGACTCAAGGGGATAGTGGTTCCATCAACAAAAAAAATGCAACAAGGAAAGACTTCAGTCTTCATTACTTGAGATATCTCCTTTTTTTTCTTCTTTGGTTGACCAAAAAAAGACCAAGAAACAAAAATATAGGATAGAAATAATTAATCTTTTGGTGTATAAGTAAAAGGTTTCATAACAAACTGAGAATAAATTTTCTAATTGATGAATTGATGCTCCATTTCCATTTGATCCCAATCTACAAAGAAAAAAATCCAGTTAGATAGCTGGCTTGTGTTGAGGATTCTGGGAATTTTGCTGGAAGATTTGGTGTCCTCCAATGATCTCCAAAATGTTTATGAATGAAGGCAATAAATATTGGAACAGTTGCTGGAAGCTTAAGTTGGGGAGGAGATGAAGCTTTTGCCTTTCATACATAGGGTTGTGGAGAGTTTTTCTTCTTGGAACCATAAATTGTCTTTCCAATAGAGAATTCAAAGCTAACCAAGTTGACTCCAAATTGGAGTCTGAATCAGAGTTTGAATCAGAGTCAAATAATAAAAGAAGTTCAGTCAGATTTGTTTATTTTCAATTTCTTTCTGGGAAGTTTGATTGGAAATCCTGTGAAAGATGGTGATGTGGGGTGGGGTGATGACATGATGATAGGATGTGTTTGATGTGACGGAGATTTAAAGTGATGGTTATGTGAGGAAATGGAGATGAGATGTGTGTGATTTGATGGAGATGGTATTGGTATGGATTTGCTGAGGTGGAGGTGTGGATAGGTGTTTTTCATGAAATGGATGGTGGATGGATGATAATGGCGGGTTTGATGTTTGAAAACCGCCATTTTCATGAAACCTGCCATGTTGAAATACACCAGTTAGGGGGTATGTGTATTTAAGAAACAATGGAGGGTTTGGCCAAAACAAATGGCGGGTTTCTAATGGCGTGTTTGTTAAATTTGATATGCCCCAATGAAATTTACAGTTCTTTTATGTATTTGATGCCAAAATGATTTTGAAAACACCCTTTTATTTGAAATAAATACCAAATTTCAAGTCAGGAAATACAAATTTTTCATCAGATACTTAATATTTTTCCTTATTTTCAATCATTTTTCCATTAGATTTGTTTGGGGTACCCACCAGGTAAATTAATAGGAAGAAAATTCACCTTTTTCAATATGCAGAGAGTTTGAGAATGACTCAAATTTTAAATGTATGTGTGCGGAACATTCAAAAGGACTAAGGCATGATCCAAACTACAAACAAAAAAGGAAGGAGGGCATATGGTTGTCTATCATTGTTTAACAGTTTGATTCAAAGGCAAGTCCGGATAATTTGCAAAACATTTGCCTCAAAATTTGAGACATTTTCAGACTTAAGGTTTGTAATATTCAACTCTTGAGGGGAAGATTGAATAGCAGATTTCTTCCAATATTTTCCAAATAATTCAGAAGGGTGCATCAATTTTTTCAAGCCTATTTTGCCACATTTGTCATCTCAAGATCTTGAGGGATCAACAGGGTTGAAATTTTTTTTTTATTGGTGAAGGAAAGTTGTGACAAAGTTGATTTCTTTCTTATCTTTCTCAGAAATTTTATTTGAAGGGACAAATTTGATTATTTCAACAAGGGACTTGTTTTTGGATTCATCAATAACAAACAATTTTCCAGATCTGAAGAAATAGAATTTTTTGATCTTCAGTTTGGTTTGTTCAAAATATTTGGGGGAGGGCTTTCAATTGTTCTTTTTCTTTTCAGAAACAATTTTGGGATACAGATCCAATGGTTTCACCTTTTTTCCAGACCATGCAACATTTCCATCAATACCCTCCTCTTCTAATTTCAAAGAGATTTCAGAATCTCTCTTTTGAACCCTCTTTTTCCTACTAGGCTTATTCTTGCCAAGACTTGGTATTTTTATCAAAACATCTCCTCCCATCTTGTTCCCTTCCATCCACATGCTTAAATTTGGGTGAGAATAAAGAGGGATTCAATTAATTGGATAGAATTTTGAGGATTGTTGGAGAAGAATGGGCATTGCAGAAAAAGAATGGATACGGAAATAAAAAGGTTTCAAACACAATTTTGCATGGAATAGATTCAAAAAAAATCATAAATCCATCATTATTAATTTTCAAATCAAGTTGGATGATTGAAAAAAAAATTGAAAAAAATATATACTGGTTGATGATCCTAAAAACAACCAAAAAAAAATAAAAAATAAAAATAAAAAAAAATCAAAAAAAGGAAAAATTTTTGGTCATTTGATGATCATCATTGACACATGAAGTTGAAAATTGATTTGGGGAGCTAAGGATTATTGATGATGGGTAGACTGATTGGATAATAACTGTTTGAGAGTTTCAACCTTGAGTTGTAGTAGATGGAGATTGGAGTATTTATTGGAGATGCCAGCATTCCTGGAAGCTAGGAGTGCTCAGAGAATAAGAGTTTATTGTTGAAGATTTCTTTAGGAAAAGTGATTGGATCAGAATTCTTGGTTGGAGGGGAGAATAGGCTTTATTTTCAAGGTGATTGTTGGAGAGGGACTGATGAGTGGGAGGGTTCTGATAATTTGTAAAGAGAGGAGGAAAGTTGAGCCTAATAGAGTTGAAACAAGTTTAAAAAGTGGATTTTCTTGTGGCTTGATGGCTTGAGGAGATGGGGTGCTGAAGTGTTAAATTGAATGATTTGAGAAAATGGGGATTATGATGATGATTATCAAATCAAGCACTTTGGAGTTCTTGTTTGGTTTGCTTGAGAACAAGTGCAAGTACGGTGGCAAATGGTTTTAAGAGGCTATTCTTGAGATTGTCAAGTTGAGATTTGAGGGATTTTTTCTGATTGTAGAATTTTTTGAAATTTGTAGGAAATCAACCACAATCAGGTTGATGAAAATTGGAGAAATTATTAAAAATGAGGAGGGTGTTTTCCAAGATCTTTAGTCCAATTTTTAATTTTGATTCAAGCAGGGTGAGTTGATGGTTGAGTTTCTGGATGGTATTTGAGGGGTAGGGGTTGAAGGAATATTTTAGATGTGGGTGGATGATTAGGATGAGTGAGAGCGTGAGGAGGGAGTGAGATTTTTTTTTGTTTTCTGGACTTTATTGTAGCTCAAGAGTTTGAATGAGACAGATTCAAGTAAGGCTTGAGTAGAGATTATTTGGGAGTTCACATCCATTTTAAGATTGGAGTGAGATGAGACAGTGGAGGATGCAGAGGATTAATGGGAGTATCTTGTGAAAGGATTAACATGATTATTATGTGGATCAGCAATTGATTTGCAATCAATCCAGAAATTTATTTTAAATTGATTGTGCAATCAATTTGCATTTTATTGAAAGGAGAAGCGGCAGGAGGGGGGAGGGCTTACCAGAGGTACAAGAGAGGGGGGGTGGTGGTGGGTTGGTGAGGATGGGAGGTGGTGGTGGTGGTTGAGGGTGGATGAGTTGGTGGGTTAGGATGGGCATTTGGGTGGAGGGGATTTTTGAGGTGGAGTTGGATGGTGATTTGGTGAGTTTGGTGAGGTGGTGGGTGAGTTGGTGAGGTTTGGAAGGTGATGGTGGTTAGTGAGGTGGTGTGGTGAGGTTTAGGAAAGAGTGGACTGGTCAGTAAGTGTTGTGAGATGTATGGGTTTTTGTGATTAGATGTAAGGGAGGGGTGGGTGGTTTGGTGAGTGGTGAGTTATGAAGTGGAGGGCAGTGAATTCCTGTTTTTTTTTTTTTGTCTAAGTCCACCAAAAAAAAATCAATTTTGACAGAATTTTAATCATCAAAGTGAGCAAGTGTGAGGTGTAGAATACACTCTCTCATTGCAGAAGATGAGGGACAAGATGAAATGGGGATGACTTGAGGAGGATTGGCAATATTTACTTCAAATATTTCCTCCCATTCATCTTTGATGTTGGCCAAAAGGTTGTCAAGTATTACACAACCTATAATCCATTTGATGAGGATATTTATTTCTTTGGGATTTCAAATCTGGTTTTGCATTTCCCTTAGGCTTTCCCAGATTCCTTTCAGAAAACCTATTGCATCTTCAATCCAAAAGCGTGATTGGACAAGATGATAGGTGAAATTTTTGTTTTTTGTAGATAATTGGAATAAACATTCCAATAAGGTGGAAAAACATATTTACCACTAGCATACATTGAATTTTCCAGAAGTTATTGGTCTTGTTCAAATTAGTTCCCTTGTTTTTGATAAATCTGCATCCAATTACAAACATATGAATTGTGACAAGAACCTGGAAGGCCAGAATGGAGGGATATGAAATTCTTGTTATTTTCTCACAAACAGGTTGTAGTTCCAGAGATTATCTAAGAAAAAAGATAAAAAATATCTTTTCAGTTTTTTATCAAAGTTTTTGGAAAAGGAATGAATAAATTGCCCTTTTTTTATCAAATTAGTGATTTCCATCTAGCTTGGGTTTTTTAATCAAGGGGATAGTAGTTCCATCAACAAAACCAATGCAACTGGGAAAGCCTTTAGTCTCCACTAATTGAGATAAATCATTCTTTTCTTATTTTTTTTTTCCAGAAAAGGAATCAGCAAAAGAAAGATAGGATAGCAATCATGAATATTTTGGTGTATGAGTCAATGGTTCCATAACCAACTGAGAATAGATTTTTCATCAATAAATTGCTTCTCCATTTCCATTCAATCCAAATCTACAAAGAGAAATGGCAAGTTGGATATCTGGATTGAATTGAGGATTCCAATAATTTTTCTGAAAGATGTGGTGGTCTTCAATCATCCCTATAATTTTCATGAATGAAGCCAAAAATTTTCAAAAAAGTTGGGGAGGATATGAATCTTTTGCCTTTCATAAATAGGGTTGTGGAGAGTCTATCTTCTTGGAACCATGTGTTGCTTTTCCAATAAAGAATTCAAAGCTGACCATTTTGATTCCAAATCAGATTCAAATAATAATAAAATCTCATTCAGATTTTTTGCTTTTTCAACTTGCTTCCAGGAAGTTTGATTGGAAATGTTGAGAAAGAAAGTGATTCAATGTGGGGTGATGAGGTTATGATGGGATGTGTATGAATAAATGGAGAGTAGATGTGTGTGAAGCAATGGAGTTGTGATTTTTATGTATTTTCTGATGTGGAGGTGTGAATGGTTGTTTTGCATGAAATGGATTGTGAATAGAGGATGATGCATGAATTTCAGGTTTGATGTTTGAAATCCACCATTTCCATGAAACACACTATTTTGAAATATACCAGTTAGGAGGTATGTTTATTTCCAAAACCTGCCATGTTTTCTTACTCTTATATGCCCTAATTTAAATAATACTGGTTACTTTTCCAGAAGAATTTTCACAATTTTTTCAATTGAAAATAAGAACCATATTATCAGAAAAAATTTACCAATATTTCAATTGTCTGGAATGCCTCCACTGCTGATTATCTCCTTGAAAATTTGATTCCAAACAACAAAACAATGTCTATTATTGGGTCAAGAGAAATTTTAACTGTGTGAAAAATATTACTTCAAGAATGGAAGGACTTCATTCTTATATCAAAAGATTCATCCATCCATCCATTGGCTCCTTTTCTAATGTATTTCATAAAATATATTATTCAATAAGTATTGAAATTCACAAAAGAGCTATTGAAAAATATCATGAAAAATTCAAGGAGCTCATTAGTTTTCTGTACTATGAGGATCATCTTTGTGGAAATATCAGCTGCTTCACCTTCAAAATAATTCATTCATTTCATCAGGAATCTTATTTTTCTAATTACTGTTTGAACTTTCACTATTCCTCTTATATGGGAATATTATTTATTAATAGAGCTAGATAAGCTTTCAGCAAGGGTTGAATCTTCAAATTTTTTTGAGTTTCATCCTCAATGGAATGTAAAATCCTGCTTTGTGTGTGTTCTTTTTTCCCCAGTCAGAAAACATATTTTTATAATTGATTTATATCCTTCTTTATAAAGTGAACTGGTATACCTGCTTCTAATCAAGAATCCAAAACTGCTCCAGTTCCTTCAAAATAAATAAATGAGCATAGATACCACAAATTTTTTTAATCATTCCAGAAATTGCCACCAGTTGGAAAATATATTTATCTTGGTGAAATGAAAGAAGTTTTTTGGATGGAGGTATCCAATTGTTCAAATTCAAGAGCCTGATTCTACCTAAAGATCAAAAGCCAAGGGAAGACCAAAATAAGCCAAAATAAATTAAAAAAATCTCACAATCATCAAGTAAAACAGATCCATCTTTTTTTTGAATATTTATAAGGAAAAAAGAAGAGAGGAATTTCAAGAAAAGAATTTGTGTAAAGTTCAATAGTCATTTATTATTTTGGGGAAAAAATTCATCAAGTTCAAAAATTGATGTTTTTTGTCTACTTATTCAGGTTTTTAGAAAGAAGAAGGAAAAAAAGGAAAAGAGGAAGGGAAAAAAAGGAGGAGGGATTATAGGAAGAGTTTTATTTGTATATCTCCAGTTTATTTTGTGAATAGGAACTAATTTTTTGGAAATAGGATTATGTTTTGAGAGAAGAAAAATTTTTAGAAGATGAAGAGCTCCCAGATTTTGATGCTGTTAAGAACTTCCGTTTTAATTTTCCTTTCCTTTTTTATTTGACTTTATTCAATTTTTCATTTAATCTTTTTTCAGAGGTCTGGAATCCTTTTAAATAGAATGGTCATTTTTCCTGAATTGAATCCTGGGACAAGAATCAATATAAAAAAAAGAAGAAAATTAAGATGATAAACCTCCTTACCATCCTCCTGTGAATTTTTTTTTTTAAAAAACAGAAAAAAACAAAAGTGAGAAGGAGAGAAAATTCCTTCCTTTTTGAATTTCTAAATTTCTTGAGGCCCAGGCTAAATTAACCCCTTCAAAATTACTAAATTCATACCTTTTTTTGAAGAAGATGTGATTTTAGCTTTTTTTTTGGAATCACACCTCTTTTGAAGAAAGGCTTGTTTATAAAACGTTTCCCGCTAGATTTTCCCCTTCTGGTGTAATTTCCTAACCCAGGAAGGCTTAAAAACTTGAAAAATTTGAGCAAATGCAAAAGAGGTTTAAATTTTGAAAATTAAGGTTTGGGGTGGATTTTTCATTTTGAAAGGAGTGTCTGGGGTGGGAGTAAAAAATTTTTGAGGCTGCTTTGGGTCCTCCAACATTTTTATACATCAAATGCGCTCTCGGGGGTCTAAATTAATGCCTCCAGATCCACTTTGGGGTCTATCTGGGGTAATAAAATGGAGAATACAACAGGGGACATCAATTGGGTTCATATAATATTTAAAAATGAAGTAAATATGAATTTTTTGCAAGGAATTCAAATCTTCTCTCACATTTCAAAAATAAAAAACTTTATCTAGTGTAAGAAAAATTAAAAAGTTAGTAAAAATTGATTTTATTTAAACAAACTGGATGATCTCTGTTGGAACTTAATTGAAATAATATTTTCAAATTTTTCAGCAAAAAGAACCTCAATTACAAAAAGAGTGATGTTAAATTCAAGGCTTGAACTGTGTGGTAGTCGTGTAGGGCCCTACATGGCTCAAATGAGCCATGGGGGCCCAAAGACAACTACAAAGGGCCATTTCAAACACATGCAACCCCCAGGGGGTTGTGTAGGAGCCGTGTTTGGGGGTGCACAACCCCCCAGAATTCATGCCAGAATTTTGGGCACCCCCTAGACCACAATTGGGTTCTGTCAACCCAAATTTGGGATTAACACATACTTTGTGGGACTGTTGTTCCACACCTAGTGATCCCAAAGAGAAATTAGAAACCAAAGTGAAATTAAAGTGAAAACTGAAATCATATATCATATGAAATTCTGCAAAAAAATTCTTTCTCAACTCAAAAGTGAGAAAACTTTGTTTGTTCAATTGAAAGTTGGATTGAATACTGAAGTATACCATTGCATTTTTTTGAATGGGAACAGTGCCAAGCCCTCCTTCTTCTGACATGGCTTCATGGAAGGTCTACATTGATAGTGCCATCAACAAAGCTTTGGAAAAAGAGAAAAAGGATTTGGGTGATGAAACATTGGAAGCCCCAATTGCATCCTCATCAAGGGTGACAATTGAAGAGAAAAATGTTTCACAAATAGAAATGACCTCTGGTTGTGAGTAACATTTTATGTTCTTGTCTTTGCCGTATATAATTTGATTGAAACTGATGGAGTGCATGCCACCAATATAACTATGTAAATATGGAAGATCAACTTGACCCACCTCCCTTGAGATCTTTTCCTACTAAGGAAGAGGCACAAAACTATTTTAAAACATGGGAAATGAAGCATGGTTAGGCTTTAACAGTTTTCAACTCAAAGTGTGATCAATATTTGGATTTAGCCTGTTATAGACATGGTTCCTATTCAGGAAATCTTCTTACCAAACGGTCTAGACAAACTCACACAAGGAAGGTTGCGTGAAAGTTTTTAATCCATGCAAGTTGCACAAAGACAGACCCCTTGTGGCAATTCTATTATAAAGAAATGCAAAATAACCAGCAACCATCTGAACATCCCTCTGTGCATCCTCAACTGAGGAGAATCTTGGGGGTGGACTTAGACAATCTAGTAGAAGGCATGAATGATTTGCTCAATACGTTACAACATAAGAGAAAATTGGGCAATATTGATGGGGGGATTATGTTGATGACCAAAGAATCTATAACACTGAGCGGAAGGTAACGCTTGCAGAACTAAAGGGTAAAAGTGTTTTGGAGGTACTCTATGAACAGCTTTAAGAAACAAGTTGCATTCACCGGTCAAGGCTCAGTGGAGAGTTTCACTCAGAGGCCCTGTACTTAGCAAATCCTGAGGAAGTAAAGCTTTCAAAACAATTCCATCATATTGCTATGTTGGATTGTACTTGTAAGACAAATAAGTACAAAACCCCACTATTGCATGTTGTAGGAATGACAGCCAATTGGAAGAATTTCACAAAAGCTCTTGTTTTTATAACAAAAGAAACTTTTGAGTTCTACAGTTGGTATTTAAATGCATTAAAGGAGTTGTCTTATGATCCTGAGAGACTTCCAAAATTCTTTGTGACGGACCATGAAAAATCTCTGATTTGCGCTATTGAATCTAGTTTCCCTGAGTCATCAAGACAATGTTGCACTTGGCACTTGTCTAAAAACATACAAGCAAACTGTAAAGCACGCTTTTTTAATGAAATTGAGGAATTGAAAAGCTTTTGACTCTTTGGGAAAAGTATGGGGCCTCAAAGACCAAGGAGGAGGCGGAGGTCAATGATGCAGAACTCAGATTAGGTCCAAATAACTGCTTCTTACTCTTCCTAGTTTTGGGTTCTGACCTTTTGACTTGTATAGTGTTTCTTGAAAGACTATGAGGATGTACTTGAGTATATGGAAAATACTGTTTTCCCTATCAAAGAGACATTTGTAACAGCGTGGACTTTTATAAACCCAGATTTTGGAAACAAAAAAACATCTTGGGTTGAAGGGGCCCATGCAAATCTCAAACAATTCCTTGCAAACTATTTGGGAAACCTATTGGATGTTTGGAAAAGCCTTGACAGAACAGTTTTGACTCATATTAAATCAGTTAATGCATCACTTGATAACTCTCAAATTAAGTTAGGGACAGTTCTTCCTCCTGAACTGTTACCATTGGTTTACAAATTGTATTTAGAGGCAATTCATTTTATTAGGGATAAATTTGAGAAGTTCAAACGCAATCATGATGGTGAAGTGTGCACCAAGTCATACTCCAAGACTATGGGTTTGCGCTGTTCCCACCAAATAGGGGACCGTCTAGCATTCAGAGGATCCCTGGTATCCAAAGATGTTCATCCTCAGTGTAGGTGGGAATATGAACCTTGCAGATCTATTTCTGTAAGTTGACTTAAGTTGGATTGTTCAAGTTGGATTTTTCAAACAACTATGTGATCAATGCTTTTTGATTAATGATTCCTAATTCACACGTGGTTGATTCTTTTTGAATTTTTCAAGTGCAATGTGGATGAAGTGCTAAGCATTCCTCAGTTAAGTGAAGACGTGAATGCAATGATCTTTGAATCTCCAGATCATGAGCAAAGCGGACTATTGAAGTATATCATTCAGAAGATTAAAAAATATTGATCAAAGCCAAGACTTGAACCTAAAGTCTTACAATCAGGTAGGGGCAGGTCAAAATTTACAGATACACGGCAAGAACCATCTCCCTTGAGCTTGTTGAAAAACAAATCAAGGGGGAAAAAAGGACTCAAAGGGCTCAAAAAAAGAAAAGAAAAAAGATTGTAAGTCTTTTCTTTTGGGATATGTTTATTTTTTTGGCTTAATGAACTTAGTTACTAACTAATGATGAATTGTTAGTCAAAGTCAGCAGAATACGAATCTGAATTTCATAGTTCAGGGGAAGAGACTGAAAGTGAATCAGGATCACTTAATTTGGAATCAGAATCCTCTTCAGAGGAAGAGAACGTGCAGCAAAGCTCAACCAGAAGCTTGTCTTTGGTGAGTATTCATTTGATTGATCTAATTAAAGAAATGAATACTAAGTTAGTTTTTGATTGGGGATGGGAATTGCGGATCTAGAGTCATTGCTAAATCTCTGGGTTATGAAGAACATGGTTGGTTCAAAGTTAGGAGGGAAATGATTGAAACATTAGAGAAAAATAAATCATGATACATTAAGATGCTTAGTGGTGCAAAGGAGGTTGAAAAGATTGAAAAAAGACTTGATGTTGAAGACATCAATGAAAAGATTCCCTCCTCAAAATGGCTGGCTAAATTAGACATCGGTCAAATCATAGCAGACAAATATTTCAAACCTATATGTTTCATTTCATTGAAGTAATGTGATAATTATACTCCAAAGAAAAATGGTTTTACTGATCAATCAGATCAAATGTTCATTTCCTTTGTAAACAATAACCACTGGGTTCTATTAGTACTTGGGGTAAAAATGATTCCAATCTGGCCCATTGTAGCAAAACCTTGTTCCTTGATTTCTAAAAAAGCCTCTGGTTGGGTTGATCATCTAAAAGATCAACTGCAAATGTATTCTAGATTATAGAGATTGTAGAATTTGACTTCATTTCATCATTGGGTTTCATATAAGTTGCAATTCTCATGCAGATAACAAGTTCTATTAATATAAAGGGTTATCACATTTTGAACATAATTATGTTGAGTGTTTTGAGTTAAAATCATTATATTGAGTGTTTTGAATGAGAGTTTAATGGTAAGTCGGTTCAACTTGTGTTGGGCTGATTCCATCACAAGCTTAACTTATGTTAAGCTTGGGATGGGATCAGATCAACACAAGTTGAACTTGTTTTTTTTGGTGTTTTTACTTTAGGGCTAGTCAAAAGACTTGAATTTTTTTGGGCAATTTTAATTTAGGGCTGGTCAAAACACTTCTTTAATTTTTGGGCCCTTTTACTTTAGGGCTAGTCTAGTTAAACTTACTTTAGGGCTTGTCAAGTTAGTTGTATTTTTTTTGGTGTTTTTACTTTAGGGCTTGTCAAGTTACTTGTATTTTTTTTGGTGGTTTTACTTTAGGGCTAGTCCAGTTACTTGTGTATTTTTGGGTGTCTTTAGTTTAGGGCTAGTCCCTTGGATAGTTTTTTAACTTTGATTTATTTATTTATTTATTTTTTTTAACCAAAAAATGAAAATTCTTTGATTTTTTGGTTGATTTCTGTTTTTTGGAAGGTATATTTAGTTTATGGGTTGTGTTAGTACCCTTTCATTCCTTTTCCTTTTTTTTTCTCACCGCAGTCCGGTGCCGTGTGGAAGTCCACACGGCGGCAGACCAGGCTGGGTCAGCCGCACAACTCCTTGAGCCGTGGGGGGTTGTACACAGCTTTGATTGGACCGTGTGGCATGCCACATGGCCCTTTTTGAACTGTGCGCACGGCTCAATGAGCCGTGAATTTAACATTACCCTTACAAAAATAATAATAAAAAATGAAAAATATATTCCTTTAAAGGAAATTCAAGATTTGAAATGGAATTTGAATAACCTTGTAACAAGCATTAAAAGAATATATAAATACTAAACATATTTATTTCATAAGGGTATTTTAAATCATTTTAAGCATTTCATTAAAACATTAATCAAGTAAAAGACTAAAACCATCAAATGTTGAAAATTCATTTCTTTGAAAAAGAAGGGTGATGATGAATTCATGACTCCCAGTTGTGTGGGAGTTGTGTAAGGCGCTACATGGCCCAATGGACGTGTGGGGTCCCATGGACGCGTCAAAAGCCCGCGTGGGGGCCCATAAACGCGTTGAGACGCTTCCAAAAGGTCTTTTCAAACATGCGCAACCCCAGGGGGGTTTTATACCCCCTGTAAACGGCAATTCTGGGTTGTTTAATTCTGTACACAGCTTTTTGAAGTGTGTTTGGGGGTACACAACCACCTGGGGGTTATGCCCAAATTTTTGGGACCCCCTGAAGCACATTTTGGTTCCATCAACCCAAATCTGGGATCAACACATACTATGTGGGACTATTGGACCACACCTAGCAATCATACAGTGAAAACTAAAGTGAAACTGCAAACAAAATAATTTCCTTTGGCAAATAAAACCTGTGAAATTTTCCCTGTCCCAATAAGTAAAATCTCAACTCACCCCTTGGACAACAGAAAAGTAAATTTTTACTGCCTGTTGGTTAACTTGATCTTTCTCAACTCAAAAGTGAGCTAAATTTGTGATTGTTCAATTGAAAGTTGGATTGAATACTGAAGTACCATTGCATTTTATTTTTTTGCATTATGGGAACAGTGGAAAGCCCTCCTTTTTGTGACATGGCTGTGTTGAAGGACTAAATTGATAGTGCCATGAACAAAGCTGCAGAAAAGAAGGATTTGGGTAATGAACCATTGGAAGCCCCTATTGCATCCTCAGATAGGGTGACAATTGAGGAACAAATGTTTTCACAAATTGACTTGACCTCTGGTGGTGATTAACATTTTATGTAATCTGGTCTTTGCCTTATTTAATTTGATTGAAACTTATGGAGTGCATGCCATCAATATAACCATTTAATTGGTACCAGATCCACTTGACCCACCTCCTGTGAGAGCTTTTCCTACTAGGGAACAGGAACAAAACTATTTTCAAACATGGGAAATGAAGCATGGTTATGCTTTAACAGTTCTAAAATCAAGACATGATAAATATGTGGATTTAGGCTGCAATAGAGATGGTTCCTACTCTGGGCAATTGCTCACAAAACAGTCAAGGCAAACAGACACAAGGAAGTTTGGGTGCAAGTTTTTAATCCATGCAAGTCACAAAAAGCCAGAACCCTTGTTGCAAATCTCCTACAGACATGATCAACATAACCACCAGCCATCTCCACAACCCACAGTGCATCCTCACCTGAGGAGAATCTCTAAGATGGCCTTAGTAATTTTAAAAGAAGGCATTAATAATGGGCTCAATACTATTTGACTGAAAAGAAAATTGAGAAAAATTGATGGCAGGGAATATGTTGATAACCAAAAAATCTATAACACTAAGCATAAGTTAGTGCTTGAAGAAATAAATGGGAAAAGTGTCATGGAGGTCCTCTTTGAAAAACTTGTTAACTCAGGTTGGGTTCATCAAGCAAAATTCAGTGGAGAGGGTTACTTGGATGCCCTATTCTTGGCACACCTTAATTCATTAAAGCTTTGCAATAAATTCCATCATATTGCTATGTTGGATTGTACTTATAAAACAATCAAGTACTAAATACTCCTATTGCATGGTGTATGAATTACAGTCAACTGTAAAACTTTCACAAAAGCTCTTGTTTTTATAACAAGAGAAACATTTTAGTTCTACAGTTGGTCTTTCAATGCACTAAAGATTTGGCTTATGATCCTGAGAGACTTCCCATGTGACAGACTGTGAAAAAGCTCTGATTTTTGCTATAGAACAAGGTTTCCCTGAGTCTACAAGACAGTGTTTTCAATTGCACTTGTCTAAACACATACAAGAAAAATGTAGAGTGTGCTTTAATAATGATGTTGAAGGATGGCAAAGCTTGATGTCTCTGTGGGCTAAGTAGGGGGCCTCAAAAACAAAATAGAAGGCAGAGTTCAATGATTTGGAACTTATAGTAAGTGCTAAATCACTGCCTCTACTGTTAATCTTGCTAGTTTTGGTTTGCTTACATTATGACTTGTATAAAGTGTTTCTTGGCGGACCGTGAGGATGTGCTCAATTATATGGATCATAAAATCTTCTTTATCAAAGGGAAATTTGTAACAGCATGGAATTGAAAAAACCCTGACTTTGGAAATAAACCATTTCTTGGGTTGAAGGGGCCCATGCTACTCTCAAATGATTCCTTGCAAATTATTTGTGAAACATCTTTAATGTTGGGTAAAACCTAGAGGGAACAGTTTCCAATCAAATTAAATTGTTTCAGGTTGTGCTTTACAACTGTCAAATTAAGATAGGAATAGTTCTTCCAACTGAACTTTTACCTTTGGGATACAAGTTTTCTTTAGAGGAAATTAAACTTGTTGTGGATTATTCAAGAAATTAAAGCAGAACCATGATGGGGAAGTGTGCACCAAGTCATAATCCAAGACTATGGTTTTGCCCTGTTGCCACATGATAGGTGACCTACTAGCGTTCCAAGGATTGGTTGTGTCTGATGATGATCATCCGCAGTGGTGGCTGGATTAAGAACCTTGCATTTTTATTTTTTAAAGTTGGTTCAATGGTATTAATGTTTTTTGAATGATGATTCCTACTTTACTAATATTTGATCCTTTTGAATTTTGAAAGCTTGATTTTGATGAAATACTCAACAGTTCTCAGTTACATGAGAAGCTCAATGCAATGATCTTGGTATACCCTGAACAATATTACAGTGGGCTGTTGAAGCACTTGATTCAGGAGACTGAAAATTATCAATCAAAGCCAAAACTTGAACCTAAAGTCTTGCAATCAAGCAGAAGCGGGCCAAAATTGACAGATAACCAGAGAGATCCTTCTCAATTTGAACATGTTAAGAAGAAAATTGAGCAGGAAAAGAGAATTAGAGGGGCATCAAATAAGAAAAGACAAAAGATTGTAAGTCTTTTTTTATGAAATGTTCATTTTTTGGGTTTAATCAACTGATAATGATATGATGTTAATTGTTAGTCAAAGTCTGCAGGATCAGAACCTGAATTCCATAGCTCAGAGGAAGGGACTGAAAGTGAATTATCTTCACTTAATTTTGATTCCAAATCCTCTTCAGAGGAAGAAGATGTGCAGGAAGCGTCTACCAGAATTTCATCTTTGGTGAGTATTGAAGTGATCAATTAATGTCATTGGAATTCTGGCTGATTGAGTTTTGATTATAGGAACCCAAAATGAAATACCTCAATCAAATACCTGAGAAATTGAATAAGTTTTTGTGTGAGGTTTGGGATCCAATTGGTGATGGGAATTTCCAATTTAGAGTAATTGCTAAATTGCTTGGGTATGATGAAGACCTTTGGTTTAAAGTGAGGAAGGAGATGAGTGGAACATTGGAGAAACATAAAGCATGCTACATTAATATGCTTGGTGGTTCAAAATAAGTAGAAATGCTTAAACAAAGACTTGATTTGAAGACATAAATGCAAAGATTCCCTCTTCAAAATGGCTGGCTAAGTTAGATATGGGTCAAATAATAGCAGACACTTATGCCAGACTTATATGTTTCATTTGATTGGAGTCATTTTTCTCTTATACTCCAATGAAAAAACGAGTTATAGATCAATCAGAGCCTATTTATTTTTCCTTTTTCAACAATAACAACTGTGTTCTATTATTAATTGAGGTATAAATGATTCCAATCCCGCCCATTGTAGCAAAACCCTCTGCTTTCATTTTGAAGAAAGCTTTTGGTTGGGTTGATCATCTCAAAGATAAAATTCACATGTATTCTAGATTATATACTTCAATTAAAGCCTTCATATTTTATAATTTTGGTTTGGGTTCTGATGCCAATCTTGTAGCTCTATTAATATAAAGGTTTATCACATTTTGAACATCATTATGTTGAGTGTTTTGAGTTAACATCATTACAATGAGTGTTTTGAATGAGATTTTATTGGTAAGGCAGTTCAACTTGTGTTGGGCTGATCCCATCTTAAGGAGTACTTTTAAATCTTTTTATGAGATCAGCTTAACACAATTTTAAATTGTTTTTTTGGTGTTTTTACTTTAGGTCTTTTCAAGTTACTTTTTTTTGGTATTTTTACTTTAGGGCTTGTCAAGTTACTTGTATTTTGGGGGTGTTTTTACTTTAGGGCTTGTTAAGTTGAAGTTGTATTTCTTGGCACTTATAATTTAGGGCTGCTCCATAGACTCTTTCATTGTTTATTTAATTTTTGGTGTTTTGGTTGTCTTCAGTTTTTTTTTTCTCTTTTTTTACTTATTTTTATTTTATTTTTAATTTTTTTAGTATTTTTTTAACCAAAAAATCAAAATTTTTTGATCTTTTGGTTGATTAATGTTTTTTTTTGTACTTTTGTTCAGTTTTTTTAGATTTTTATTTGTTTTATTTATTTATTTTTTTTGGCCCACAATACTTGAAGTTGTGTGGCACAGGAAACGACTACATTCAAGTTGTGTACAGCCCTGCACAACTCAAATGTAGTCAGGTGTTTTGCCACACAACCTGGGCCATTGTGTGGAGGCCGCAAGACTACAGTTGAGTTGTATGGAGGCTACACGGCCACAATCAAATCATTTTGTGTGCCACACAGCCCAAATGAGCCATGTACATGACTCATTTGGGCTGTGAATTTATAATCACCCAAAAAAGAATTGAAATTTCCAGTGAGATTTAAATTCCTTACAAAAAAAAACATACAAAAATTTTACATGAAGTTATATTAGGTCATATCAGAGTTATCAAACTGGCAATTAGAAACATGCTATTTTTGTTGGCCAAACTTTCCATTTTTAATGGCATTTTTATGAAATAAATTTACCCCTTAACTGTTTTATTTCAAAATGGTGCGTTTGGAAACAAGTGTGTTTCAAAAATAAACCCCACCATTCATGCATTTAAATCCATCAACACACAAAAACCCCCATCTGCAACTCAGCAAACCATCCACCATACACACCCATTCTGCATCTTCACAAATCAAATTTTCATAATCATTGATCAATTTTGGAATGCATGGAAAGTAAAAAATTTGGTATTATATTCTTTAACTTCATGAATTTCTCATCAATAAATTATCATTTGTAGATTTAAGTCAAGTTAAATAAATTCTTGAAAAAAAAATCATTAGTTAGTACCATAGAATTTCTACCCCTGGGAACATAGAACAGAGTTAATTTTTTATTTAAATATTTTATTTCATTTATGGATTGATCAAGCTGATTAACTCAGAAGACTGGTTCCTGAGAAATATCCTTGTCAACTTGGGATCAAAATAAAAACACACAGTGGAAAAATGGGCATGGATGGTGATTGAATTGTTCAAGGACTCCAAGGCATCATCAAATGGGGATGTTTCTCAAGTTACTACCCCAATTATTTTACTTGGTCTCCTCCTACCCTTCATGATCTTGAAACATCCCTGATCATTCACCAAAAGGTGCTTTCAAATGACCCGTCAAGAAGCAAACTTAATACAACCAAGGATCAGGAAATCTTGTATTAGAAACCTCAGTGGTCTGCCAATGCCTTACTTTGAGATACCATCAAGTTCTTTTGGAACTTGGTCAGCTTGGGTTATATCTCATGATCCATATCCATCCAAAAATACTCCTACAAATATAACCATTTTCTCCCATAAACATTTTATCTTTCATCATCTTTTAATCTTTTTTGATTCCTATGATATGTTTTTTTAACTAAAAGGCTTGTCTTTTTTTTGGGGGGGGGGTGGGGGGTTGGGCAGTTAGAAGACTTTTAAAAGAAAATCTGAGCTATGTTTTTTATTTCTACATGTGTTATATCCAATAGTTTGATTAAATCAAATAAAGTGGAAAAATAAATTATAAACAAAGATGAATCAAAATTTGAGCCAGAACATCAGAAAGGGGGTGATTGGGGTGGGGGAGGAGCTTCTCAAGAGGGTCCTCTTTGAATTCCAAAACCCTTCCCTCCGTCAATCCTCAGATGATTTTTCTGAAATCTTAACATCTATCAGACCTCTGTCTCCTTGCAAACCTTTCCATCATATATAACTGTGAATAATCCCAAATATTCTACAATTTTCATTGGCTGAAAGACTTGTTTGGCTCTTTGAATTGTATTGGAGATTGAGTAATTATTATTTTTTTTCTTATTTTATCACAACCATGATCTTGATATGACTTTTTATTTCTTATTTTTTGTTAAAATTTGTAGGCACTTACGTGTGTGCCACGTATAGTTGTAATCCAAATTTGATGCACATACAGGCCTCTCAGGCCCATTGGGAAATCACACGGACCATACAGGCCTTTGTGGATGTCATGGATTTGGAGAAACTGGCTCCAAAACATTTCAAATAAGTCATTTGGTACATGGGCCATCATGGGATTTTTGGGATTGATGGGCCATCCCAGCCATTTGGGCTTTGATGGGAATTATTGGGCCCAATATTCATTTTGGACATACTTGGCCAGCCAGGCTGGCATGCCAAAGTTTTCATTTTGTGGTTTTGGGATGTAAAAGCCTGTTGGGGCCATCACCTGTTTCATGGGCTGCTTGAGGGCGCTGTTTCTCTCTCATGGACCGTGTTAGGGGGGTAGAGGGACTCCAGATGAAGTCCCCCCACCCCTGTCACGGCTGCAGGAGCTGGGACCAATGGTGCTGGCTCCCTCACCTCCCCTTGCAAGGGAGGGGGATGGCTGGTGGAATACCACCAGCTATCAAGACTACCCAGGCCGGTTTTGGGAGGTGATTTTATCACCCCCCCACCTAAGCAAGGAAAAAATGGGGTGCTCTCCCCGGTGCTCTCCCCCCCCCCCCCCCCATTACCAAAGGCAAGGCGCCAAGGGCTGGGGGGACTTGATCCCCCCACCAGCCCACTTGACTGTTGATACAGTCCAGGCCAGTCGCATCAAGGTAGCCAGTGGTTGGGGGGTATTTCATCACCCTCCCACCTGTATGTGTGGGATGAAAAAAAGCAAGCAGGGAGCTCTCCCATGTTGCCAAGGGGGAGGCCACAAGGGCTGGAGGGACCTGATCCCCCTCCAGCCCACCTTTTTCAATGGTCCGTCTGGGAAAAATGGCGTCCCAGGAAACAAGTGGGGGATTTGACCACCCCTGCTAGTCACCTAGGTTGAAAAGAGGAGGGGGATGGCATTTTCACCAGTTACACCCCCCCCCCCCCCTTGTGTGAGTTTGAGAGCGGACCCAGTTGAGTCAGTGCATGAGGCAACCAGCCTGTAAGTGAGGAGATATAGTTAACAGGGCTGGTTGTAATGGACAACCAGCCCAGGGATTGAACAGCCAAAGGGCCAGTTCAGCCCAATGAGGGTGGAAACACCAAATTCAACTGGAACAGGCCGTTTGAAAGGGTCCAGGGACAAATGCCATTTGGGCTGATGTAGCCCAAACCAAGTAACAAGGCCTGTAGAGCCTGTAAAGCCCCTTTGGGGAGCAAATTTTTCCTTTTCACCTGTTGTATCATGTGCTTACAAGAGGCCAATCTTTTGTACTTAAGGAGCCCTTCTACCTGCTGTTGTCCACACCATCCATTGGAATTCATCCAATCAATTATCTGACATATTGCCCCATTGTGAGATTCCATTAGCCTTTATAGAAACAAGGTTTCCGGAATTTATTTTTATTTAATTACTGCTCCTCCTGCCACTAAGCTAATTGCTCGCCATAATTTTCACATTTTTGTGTGTTTTTTGTCTACCATCTTGCTCATCCACAACCTATTTCATCATCTTCTTACCTGGGTTTCTGTCCCCCTTCTTCCAACAGACTCTGTACAAAATCCACCTATGCATCTCTTCAAGAGTCTAGCTATATACTTATGCATTCCTTGAATTTCCTCTTCTTTATCTCACCTTATTAATATCTTCCCCTCTTGTTTTATCATAATATTTTTCTTGATTTCCAAGACAAACAAGAAAAACTGGCCATAACATGTTTATGAAAAAAAAACCATGTGCTACTTCTTTCCCTCCCTCTCCCTCTTTCTTTTTCTGTGCCTCTTTCATGCAGCTCATCTAGCCACAACAGGGCTTGCTGAATGACATACTAACCCCACCAGATATACCCATTCCTCTCAAGCCCTCAAATTTCCCCCTTGAGCCAGAATTAAAAGGTTTTGATTATGATTGAACGCTTTTGTTAAACTTTAGTTTAAACCAGTGGTGATGATCAAGTGATTTTAGTTTTTAATAGCCAGTAAATGCATAAATACATCCATTCATTCATTCATTTATTTTTTATCAAGACCAGTCATGAAGAAGATGAGAGCCATTCTCAGGCAGAAGGTGTGGTAATATGAACCACATGATGAGAGGAGGGCCTTGAAAAAATGGGACAAATGGATCAGGTGGAGATTTTCACATTGACAGCTAATTCAGTCTAAAATCAGAAAGCTCAGTCTAACCCTCAGTCCTAATCTAATTTCCAAGGAACTTCAACCTCAGGGCTCAGGAGAATTATATCAATATATCTCCAGTAACTATATATCCTCAGGATCTTCATGCAGCAAATATCTACATATAGTCTAACCTCATACCACATGCAGATAGACTCCATAGGCTTGCACATACTTAATCTCTCAGGTCTGTACATCCTCTAACATTTTTTAATCTGTCTAACCCATAATCCATCATGGTTCATCATTTGGAAATCCTTATGTACATCATCTTGCAGATTGTATCCTATACTCTCTCTACTTATTAAATAGTGTCATGACCTCCATGGACACTGTAAATCCTTGAACTTTACTCTACCAACTTAGACAGCCAATAGATGTAACCTTGTCCCAATGTAGAAGTAGCCTAACCCAATGTAGTAGCATACCTGATCAGCCCTCTCCTTTACCTAGCCTACTACCTTGTCATTAAATGTGTAGTCTGAGCCCCAACCAACTGTACCTCTGTTTTAGTTCCAGGCCTTGTCTATTTAAACTGGCCTCTTCTTCCTTTTTCCTGATTGTCCCCCAAGAAATCAGTTTACTACTTCTCAATAGGAATCAATCCAAGCAAGTGTCATGAGCACCTTATTCTCCCATTAAATTCCTACTATGATCCTTGTAGCATCTTCCAACAACCTTGCCCCAAAGCCTACTGAGAGTAGAGTAACCTTGTGCCAAGCCCTGCTTGCATGTCAGCAGCCCTTGTGAAGGAGGTCCAATTGCTGATCAAGCCACTCCAGGGATGGGTACTAGGTCCAGAGCAGTTGGAGTCACCATGAAAAAAAAGGCTGCACCTGCCAGCAGTTGTAGCACCTGAATCTTGTTTTGGTTTTGTTTTGAATCTGAGAAAAATTTGTTTCTAACTTGAGTTGGAACCTGAGATAATTTTTTTTTATCAGTCCTTGAGGACTCTAAGTAATTCTTGTGCATGCATGGAATACAGAAGATTTGGAATTTATAGGAAATTCAATTTTATGTAAATATATAGAGGAGTGAAGCAGTGGGGTTTCACACCTGACCCATACAATTCACTACCTGGATTAGATAAGTCAAGATTTTGATGCTTTTTTTGTTTCTATTTCCTATTGGATCATTACAAGAGGTTTGAGGGTCTTTTTTATTTTTTTTTTACTTTGTGGTTGAAAAAAAAATTATTTTTTGAAAGGATTAAATTCAGTTTTCAATATCTTCTTTTTATTATTGTGAAATGTAATAAATATTAATTTGATGTAGGAGATTTAAACACCAATCTAAATTTTAACTGAAGATTCAAAAATCTGCTCAGACATGTTGGAAATATTGTACCACAAATAAATTGAGTTCAATTATATATTTCAAATCAATTAATTAAACATTGAAATAATTGGGGAAGTTCACCTTTTCTTTTAAAAAATGAATGAATTTACAAAAAGCAAATCATTGCCTTGAATGATTTTATTTTTCTAATATCTTTTGGCAGAAAATTTCTTTTAAAAATTTAAATAAACATTTTCTAAAATTTAGAGCTTTTGATATTGTTTTCTGGGTGAAAAAAGATGAAATATAGGACTACTTGGAAACAAATTTCTTCAAACAAATGTGGGGTTTCAAGTGATTTTACTAATTTTTTAACCTATAGAACATGAAAAACTTTGCAGATATAACTGGAAGTAGAACCAGGCCCTGACAAAACAAGAGAAGAACAACAGTCTGATAAGAACATGATTGGAGAAAAGAGAGACACAGACACACCCTCAGATATTAACACTGGAGAGTAATATAAGGACTAGAGGCAATGACAATGTCAAAGCTGTCTGTTGAGTGACCAGAAGAGAGAGAGTGTGGTAGAAAGACAAGGGAAAGAGTAATGAGTCAGAGCTAGGCATAGAGCTGTTCCAGTATTGTGCTTTCTCACCAAATACAAGAAGGACCCATTGTTTATAGTTTTGAAGTTGATTTGAGAGTTGATCCACAGAAGAAAGCAGAGTGACCAGGTTGCGTTGAGCTGGTTGATTAAAGTTTGAGATGTAAGAGGTTGAGGAGATGAGCATTAGATAGAGAAGAATAGAGCAGAAATAAAGGAAAAAGAATAATAGAGTGGAAATAAAGGAACAAAGAAGAATGTACAGAAGAGATGGAAGAAGGAAAAAATGGAAGTGGAGCCAGGGTTTTTTCAGAGCTGAGGAGGGAGTGAAAGGCCAATTGCAAGGGACAGGTTGCAAAAGAGCGCGTGGGTAGGGTGAGGTGAGGGATTTAAACCAAGATTTCAACCGGCCACATTTTTTTGTGAGCAAATAGCAAAGATTTCTGGTAAAAGCAGGCCTTGAGTAGCCTGAAGAGATAGTTGTAGGAGGAGGCTTTCAAAAAGAAGTTGGCAATCATTTTGGAGGAGCTAACTCTCTTTAGTTGATGGATTAAGAGTTGAATTTTTCCCTGAAAAACTTTATCTTAATGTCAAGGTGTTTGGTTTTAGCATTGGATTCAAATTGTTTTATTTTTTCTAGTAGGCCCTTGTTGTCTATTGCAAAAATGGGGGCAGTGGTAAAGATTTTTAGAGATCTCCAATTTGATGGCAGCCATTGTATTTATTGTACCCTGTTGGACAGCACATTCATTTCTGACTCCATTGAAAAAATTGTGATATTGCTTTGTTTCTTGCTGGTCCAGCTAATTGGGGACCCCTTCCAGAAGCAGATTTTCCCACTTTGAGAGGTTCTGTCACAGAGATTGTTGCCCCAGGTTGCGTCAGTGAAGTAAGAAATTTGATTTGGAAGAGAAGGATCAGGGGACAGGGTCAGTTCTGAGGCAATGGTTCCCTTTAGATACCTCCAGCGTTTCAGTACCTCTCTCCAATGGAGGAGTCCCGGACAATGGTTAAACCTGGATAAGATGTAGACAGCGGCCTCCAAGTCAGGTAGTGTCCAACAGGACAAGTAGTTGAGCATTCCCGTCAATTGACAATAGTTTATGTGCATTTGTTCAAAATCCTCTGTTTCATCTTGAGTGACGGGGGTGAGTTGGAAGTGAGGAGTTAGAGGTGTCAGAACCAACCAGCAATTCTGAAGGTTGAGGATTTACAGCCATTTGCTGATCAGAGCAGTCTTGGAGAGGTGGAAAGCTGTGTCCTTCACAAAAATTTCCATTCCAAGCAGAAGATCTGGAGAGTGGGTGGAGGAGTCAGTAAATCTGTTTAGAAATGAGTCCTGAAATTTAGCTATGTTTCCAGAAACTACAAGATTTTTGAAAAAAAAAAAGATGTAGGAGTGCAACCTATACTTGATAAAAAGGCAGTTTTTTGGACTTGGATTGATGATAGTTGATAGATTTGAGCCACTGCTTGAGTGTTTTGTGCCAATTTAGTGGAGCCTGGCAGAGTCTGTAAAGAGAATTTTTTAATTTGAGATACTTGGAAGACCAAGAAGATTCAGCAGGAGTCTTGATGAAGATTTCTTCTTTTAGGGGATGATATAGAAAGGTGCTCTTGATTTCAAATGACTGTATTGGTAGTTTCTTCTCAAGAGCAAAGGTAAGTGGAATGAGAAGGGAGGAGAATTTTCCAGTGGGAGAAAACATATTGTTAAAATCAATTCCAGGAGCTTTTAGAAATTCTTGTATGCAGAGACAAGCTTTTGTCTTGGCCAGAGTGGAGGCACTACCAGTTTTTTGTGCACAACCCAGGTGGTTTTTAGATACCAATCAGGAGTTTTGTTGTAGTCTTCCCAGACTTTGTGATCCTAGATGGAAGGTGGAGCAGGTGGTTCAGGTTATGGGATGGCCTTAACTTTGGAAGGATTATCAGGAATTGTCTCAGCAGAATTGTTTTTGTCCAAATTTAGAGTCTCCTGGAAAGGTCTAGCAGTTAGTGCTACCACAGCAGAAAATTCCTTGCATGAAATGGAAAATGAGGGATGCAGTTTTAATAAATCCAGAAAGCTGATGTTCTTTGTTTCTAGAACCTTCCCACCAGTGGTCAAGATGAAATAAGACTGAATGTTGGAATTATAACCAATCAGCCTTACCTTGTCTCCAGGAGGATCAAGCTTGCTTTTTGCACATTTTGGCTGGACAAGGTAAGAGACTGGATTTCCTATAGGGTGAAAGTACAACAATGGTAACTTGTGATTCATGAACAGTTCATAGGGGGACTTCTTGGCCCTATGAGAGGAAATTTGATTAGGAGTGAGGGTAGAGGAGGACACCAACTTGTGCCAAAAGTTGGTAGGAAATCATGAGTTGTGAAGAAGAGTGCGCAGGCAGTTGAGAATTGTTCTGTTATGTTGCTCCACCAGACCATTCTGTTGGGGGGTGTATGGATTGGACACTCTGTGCTGTTAAAATACGTATGCACTTACGCCTGTGCTACGTATAAGTGTAATCCAAATGAAATGCACATATTGGGCCTCTCCGGCCCATTGGACACTCACACGGACCATACGGGCCTGTGTGGATGTCACTGATTTGTGGAAACTGGCCTCAAAACGCATGAGACAGGCTCATTGGTACACGGGCCCTAATGGGCCCAGTGGGGGATATGGGCAAGTACAGCCAGATAAGCTTGTATGGGCGTAATTGGGCCCAAGGTTTATTTTGGACATACTTGGCCAGACGGGCTGGCCCGGCAAAGTATGCTTTACTTAGTTTTTGGGCTTGGGGCGGCCTGTTGGGGCCGCTGCCTGTGTTGCAGCCCGCTTGGGGCTGCTGCCCATGTTGCAGCCCACTTGGGGCTGCTGCCCATGTTGCAGCCCGCTTGGGGCTGCTGCCTGTGTTGCCACCCGCTCGGGGACGCTGTTTTTGCCTTTGGCCAGTCTATGGGGCTCAACAGCCCGCGCAGGCCATTGTTGCAGCTGCCGCGGGGCTGGTGGTCCCGGCTCCTCCCCCTCCCCTTGCTTGCCATTGCAAGGGGGAGGGGGAGGGCTGGCTGGTTGTAACCAGCCACCAACTGGTTGCAAGGGGCAACCGGTCATGAGGGGGGGGGGACTTGATCACCCCCCCACCAAAAGAGGTGGCCAGGCTGGTTGCATTGAGGCAACCGGCGGTAAGGGGGAATTGACCACCCCCCACCATCAAAGGGGCGCTCTCCCCCCCCCCCCCCTTTACCAAGGGGGAGGAGCAACGGGCTGGAGGGGACCTGACCACCCCCCAGCCCACTTACTGTAGCAACGCGCTGGGGGTATTGACCCCCAGGGCCCCTGGTAGGGGGATTTGACCGCCCCCTCCAGGGATTTGAGAGGAAGAGGGTGGGCAGCATGTCTGCGGGTTACACCCCCCCCCCCCCCGGGTGAGATTTTGGTTGGACTCAGGTGAGTCCTGGGTCCCACCTGGCCCATATGAGGGGCCAGAGCTGTACAAGTGCTAATATAAGTAACAGGGCTGGTTTTAACGGACAACCAGCCAGGGATTGAACAGCACAGGGGCCGGTTCAGCCCCATTGAGGTGGAAACACCAGAAACAACCAGAATAGGCTGGTTGTTAGGGTACAGGGACTGATGCCATGTGGGCTGATGAAGCCCAAACCAAGTAACAAGGCCTGTAGAGCCTGTAGAGCTCTTTTGGGGCGGAAAATTTGCCTTTTTTCTTGTTGGATCATGGGCTCACAAGAGGTCAATCTTTTGTACTTAAGGAGCTCTTCTCCCTGCAGTTTTCCATCATCTATTCATCATCCAATTGAATTCATCAATGATATCATCCAATGTGTTGCCCCATTTGTGAGAGCCCATCAAGCAATTATTGACACAAGGTCTCCAGCATTTCTTTTGCTTTGAAAACTGCTCATTTGCCTATGCTAATTGCTGGCCATAATTATAACACATTATCAGTACCAACATTGTCATTACTTCCAAGCCATCTAGACCCTTTTACCTTACTCTGGAGAACCTCAAAGACCTCAATTTTTCCAAGAATATGTCCTATATCCCTGATTTTAGCTCCACCAAGATGGTTCTGAATAGTCAGAATTATCATGCTTGTGATGTCCTTATGGATAGTGAGCTGGAAAACATCTGTTGTGGGGAGATAATGGATGCAGATGACACTTTAATCAGTTCAAAAGTGGAGAAAAAGTCTTATCATCTCATCCTTAGGAATCTTGATGAGAATGATGTTACATGGGTTTCCAATACTCTTAGGGAAGATGAGAGGAGGAGGGAGAGCATCCTTTGGAAATTTCTTAAGTCCAAGTATGCTGGTGATTCTGTTCACCAGAAGGTATATCTTTCAATAAACTTTTTAAGTTACAATATTCAAATTGTAAACAGTCTGTTGCAGGGGCTAGGTCTAGCATAGCCAAGTTTAAGTCATCAGGACTTAACATGGATCCTGAGTGTTTGTCACTCTTAATCCTTCAGAAGCTACCAAAGGAGTTTGATTCTTTAGTCAGAATTATTTCTCAATTGGATCCTCTTCCTGGGGAGGAGGATGTGCTGAAAATGATTGAAAAGGATGATCTTCAGTTCAAGATGAAGGGGGGCTCTGGAACAGCCTTTGTTGGAAAGACTGTAAAATCTTGCAAGAAGGCAAAAAAGGATTTATCCAAGGTCTTATGCTATAATTTTCAGAATAAGGGGCATTTTTCTGAGGATTGCAAGGAGGCCAAGAAGAGGAAGAAGTCCAAATAGAATGACAAGGAGGTCAATCTCACTGCTGAAAACGTTGCAATGGTGTAGTTTGATGGTCCAATGGAAATGGTTTTTGGGGAAGAAGGCCCCAACAAGAAGGCCAAAATTGATGAGGATCAAGAAATGTACTTGATTGATTAGGAAGTGAGTAATCTTCACCTCAAAGATGAAAATGTATCAGTGACTGATAAAGCTTCTTTCCTATTAGGAGGATTAAAGGAGGATGTTCTTTTTTTGATTGATTCTGGTTGTACAGATCACATGTTCTTTGAACCAAATTTATTTTCAAATCTTAGTTATTATGCTGGAGTTGTAAGTATTTTTCAGAAAGGCAGAACAATTTGGATTAAAGGAATTGGAAAATTTATTCTTGCAAATCACTTGGGTTTCAAAATTTATTTTGAGAAAGTGTTCTATGCACCAGAGTTGCCTTATAACCTTGTGTCCCTTGGAGTGTTGTGGAAAAAAGGTTTCCAGATTTGTTATCTTAAAGAAGATAAGTTTTTTATTGATATGAATGGGAAAACTGTTCTTAGTGGACAGGTTTGGAACAAGCTTTTGTGTGCAAGCTTGTTCAAAATCTCAGCTTTGAGAACTGTTTCTCACAATAGAAGTGGCCATAAGGTAAAGGACAGCAACTGTGAGAGTTGTACCTTAGGGGCTAAGACTAGAAATGTGTTCTCAAACACTAGAGATCGCACTGATGTTCCTAGAGAGGAATTTTCCATTGATTTGGAAGGGCCATTCACACCGCAGTCCCTTGGTGGGGAAAGATACTTCATCAATTTAGTTGATACTGCAACTAATTATATTTGGGTTAAACCAATTCAATCTAAGTATCAGACCACAGAGGAGTTTTCTGTAATCTTCAAAGTCTGGAAACAGAATGGTGTAATGAAGGAGATTAAGAGGGTTATCACTGATGGAGGTGGTGAATTTGTGAGTAAAGAGTTTGAGAGTTTATTGAAAGATTATGGTATCATTCATATAGTCACTACTGCAAGTACTCCAGAAAATAATGGAATAGTTGAGAGAATGAATAGGACTTTACTGGACAAGGTCAGAACTATTATTTCTCAATATGTTCTACCAAAGTTCTTATGGGCTGAGTTGATGTGTACAGTCTGTCTGTTGCATAACATTGTAAGGTTTAATGGGAATATTCCTAATTATCAGTTTTGGAAGTTGTACCCCAAAACATCACACCTAAGAACAATTGGTTGCGTGGTGTATTATAGTGTCTGCCATAATTAGATGGTTGGAAAATTAGACCGTAGAGCCAGAACAGGGGCACTTGTAGGCTATGATTTAATAAGTAAATTGTATAGGATCTATGTCCAGGGACAAGAAAGTTTATCTGTAGTAGGGATGTAAAATTTGATGAAAGTACCTTTCCACTCAAAAGGAGTGAAGATTTTTTTGTGAATAAGTCACAGAAAGAAATAGAATTAGCACCTATTTCACCAACAAAGGCTGAGGAACATGTGTTTTCAGAAGATGAATAGATGGCAGACGTGCCACAAGAGGGTTCAGTGCCTGCTTCAGGGGATTCTGTTAATTTGCAACCTGATGAGCCTCCACCTCCAGTAAGAAGGAGTGGTAGTGTTAGAGTACCATTTGATAGGTACAGGGAATGGAACTCCCATTATGCTTCCGCAGGATATGAGGAAGATACATTTCAGGAACATTGTATGCTCAATGAAGTCCTGGAGTTGAGTTCAGAAATTGGTAACAGGGTTAACCCAAATAGCTTTGGCCAAGCTATGAATTCTGATGAGAGAGCCAACTGGAAGAGTGCTATTTTTGAGGAATTTGATTCTCTAGAAAATATAGTGTCTTTGAAGTGGTTAAGCAGGATTCTGTTCCAAAAGGAAAGACCATTGTGGGGTCTAGATTGGAGTTAAATAAGAAGTTTGACACAAATGGAGTTTTGAAAAGATTCAAAGCTAGATGCGTTGCACAGGGCTTCAAGCAGAGAGAGGGTATTGATTACCAAGAAACTTTCTCACAAACTGGAAGGCTGTCCACCTTCAGGTACATTATTCCTCTGGAAGTGGAGTTGAGAGAAGAAATCAGACAAGCTGATTTTGTAACAGCATACTTGAATGCAAAACTTTTAGAGGAGAAGACTGTTTATATGTCAATCCCTGATGGTTTTTGTGAATGGTTAGTAGAGACTAAACCTGAAACCATGAAGAAAATCTGTGTTAGAAGTTTTCTTTCAGCAGATAAAGGGGAATATGTCCTCAAGCTGTGTAGATCCCTTTATGGATTGAAGCAAGCAGCTAGATTGTGGTATAATACCATGACTGAGAAACTGATACAGATTGGTTTCAAGAAACCTGAGGCCAACCCTTGTCTCTTTGTAAGAAAGGATGGAATTTTGTTTTTATGGGTTGATGACATTATCATTATTGGAAATGGTAAAGAGAGAGTCATGGAGACACTCAAAAAGTAATTCAAGATAAAATATCTTGGTCTGGTGCAACAGGTGCTAGGAATGAAATTCAGTAAGAGCAAGAATGGTATTAATTTAGACCAAAGCCATTACATGGCAGCTCTTCTCAAAAAATATGGCTTAGAGGATGCAAAGGAGTTTTTTACACCCATGCAGTCAAAAATTTGTTTAGAGAAGTCTACAGATGAGGAGTATCTGGAGTTTGTTCAATCTGGGAACAACTACAGGTTGGCTATTGGATTGCTTAATTATTTGAGGAAGTGTACATAGCCCAATATTGCTTCTGCAATTGGTGTCTTGTTGCAACACTTAGAGAAGCCCAGCATGAGGCATTGGTCAGAGTTTAAGAGATTTATGAGGTATCTTAAAGGAACGCAGTGTCTGGGACTGTTTTTTACAAAGTCAGCAAACTTTGATTTGGTTGTTTATTCCAATGCAAGTTGGGCAGATGGTAACTCTAGGGAATCAAAAAGTGGTTTTGTATTCTTCTTAGGTAATAATCTGTTGTCATGGATGTCCAAGAAGGTGTTGGAAATAAGTCTTTCATCAACAGAGGCTGAGTATAGAGCTTAATTAGCAGCTTCACAGGAAGAAAAATGGTTGAGAAAAGTCTTAGAGGATACACATAATCCACAAGGGTTTGCGTTGTTGTATTCTGGTAACCAGAGTGCTATTGCGTTGGCGCAAAACCAAGTGTTCCATTCAAGAACAAAACATATTGATGTTCACTATAGCTATATTTGTGATGCAGTTAACTGCAAGGAGATTGTGTTGAGGTACATGCCCACTGGAGCAATGATTGCAGATATCTTGACTAATGCTTTAGATAGGAACAAGCATCAAGGCTTTGTGACTAATATGCAGATGTCACCCCTTTTGGATTAAGGGGGTGTGTGAAAATATGTATGCACTTATGTGTGCGCTACGTATAAGTGTAATCCAAATGGGATGCACATATTTGGCCTCTCCGGCCCATTGGACACTCACACGGACCATACGGGCCTGTGTGGATGTCACTGATTTGGGGAAACTGGCCTCAAAACGCATGAAGCAGCCTCATTGGTACATGGGCCCTAACAGGCCCGGTGGGGGATATGGGCAAGGACAGCCAGATGGGCTTGTATGGGCGTAATTCGGCCCAAGGCTTATTTTGGACATACTTGGCCAGATGGGCTGGCCATCCAAAGTATGTTTTACTTAGTTTTTGGGCTTGGGGCGGCTGCCTGTGTTGCAGCCCGGTTGGGGCTGCCGCCTGTGTCGCAGCCCGGTTGGGGCTGCCACCCGTGTTGCAGCCCGCTTGGGGCCTCTGCCGTTTTGCCGCCTGCTTGGGGCTGCTGCCCGTGTTGCGGCCCGCTTGGGGCCCCTGTTTTTGTCTTTGGCCCGTCTATGGGGCCCAACAGCCAGCGCGGGGCTGTTGTTGCGGCTGCCGTGGGGCTGGTGGTCCCGGCTCCTCCCCCTCCCCTCCCTTGCCATTGCAAGGGGGAGGGGGAGGGCTGGCTTGTTGTAACCAGCCAGCAACTGGTTGCAAGGGGCAACCGGTGATGGTGGGGGGGACTTGATCACCCCCCACCAAAAGAGGTGGCCAGGCTGGTCACATTCAGGTGACCGGCGCTGGGGGGCAATTGACCACCCCCCCACCATCAAAGGGGTGCTCTCCCCCCCCCCCCCCCCCTTTACCAAGGGGGAGGAGCAACGGGATGGATGGGACCTGACCACCCCCCAGCCCACTTGCCGTAGCAACGCCCTGGGGTATTGACCCCCAGGGCCCCTGGTAGGTGGATTTGATTTCCCCCTCCAGGGATTTGAGAGAAAGAGGGGGGGCAGCATGTCTGCCGGTTACACCCCCCCCCCAGGTGAGATTTTGGTTGGACTTAGGTGAGTCCTGGGTCCCACCTGACCCATATGAGAGGCCAGGGCTGTACAAGTGCTAAGATAAGTAAAAGGGCTTGTTTTAACGGACAACCAGCCAGGGATTGAACAGCACAGGGGCTGGTTCAGCCCCATTGAGGTGGAAACACCAGAAACAAACAGAATAGGCTGGTTGTAAGGGTACAGGGACTGATGCCATGTGGGATGATTTAGCCCAAACAAAGTAACAAGGCCTGTAGAGACTGTAGAGCTCTTTTGGGCCGGAAAATTTGCCTTTTGGCTTGTTGTATCATGGGCTCACAAGAGGCCAATCTTTTGTACTTAAGGAGCTCTTCTCCCTGCAGTTTTCCATCATCTATTCATCATCCAATTGAATTCATCAATGATATCATCCAACGTGTTGCCCCATGTGTGAGAGCCCATCAAGCAATTATTGACACAAGGGGTCCAGCATTTCTTTTGCTTTAAATACTGCTCATTTGCCTAAGCTAATTGCTGTCCATAATTATAACATGTGCTTGATTTAGTTGGAGTGAAAAAAGCGGGTAAGCCTTCCGTTGACAAACTCAGTGCCACAGTTGGAGTGCAGAATGCTAGGATAGTAGCCAAAGAATATAGCCTCAATCTCTATGCATTGGATCATTCTATCAGCTATTTTATCCTGTCCCTTCATGGGCAAAGTTGCCCAGTACCTTGAGTGTGATTCCATGTCAGCTCTCTGATACCAGGAACCTTGCAGTCCTTTAGCTACAGAAAGTGATACAAGATACTGTGATAATAATAATAATAGTATTCCAATGATAAACACTTAAAAAGCTCAAAAAATAAACATGTTAAGAGCTTGTGCAAGGTTTAATTGGTTTTTTTAAAAGGGTTTTCAATTTTTTATAAAAAGAGGGGCAACAGTATTATACTACTGGGGATTGTTATAGACAGACAAACTCTCTTCAAGGGGCCTCCTTAGGCAGTTTAAGAACCTTGGAATAAATTATGGGTGCCTTGTAAGGACTTATCCACTGATATGGCCAGGCAAAACAGCACAATGGCCAAGGCAGGAAGAGAAACACTTACTCAGAGTACTTCACCACGAAAATCCTGCAAAGATAGGGTGGGTTTCAGAGCAAATGGGGTGGATTTTCTTGACCAACTTCAATGGTTTGATTGGTTTTGAGAAATAAATAATACTACTACAGAATAGGTCATAGATCACTTTCTTATATCTTTATCAGCATTTGACTAACAATGACACTGTTTCTGATTGATAATAATAATTCCTGGTAAAATGATGGGGAATAATAGATCCAAAGAGGTCTGTATAAATGCCTTTTCAGGTGTTTATGAGCTTCTCAGGGAACTTAGAGAGGGTTCTGCTCATGGAATGTGGCTAGCAAGTCATTCAGGGAAGGCTCAGCACGTTTACTTGGTGCTGTCAATCAGTTGTCCTCAGATCTGCTGGTTTTATGCACTATTTTAGCCACAGGATCTTTTAATCTGTTAATGGTGTAATTTGATAATTCTGAACTTATCCTCTATTTGTATTGATGATATTGGTTTAAAGTAGACAGATGTGGATTTTTATCAACTTTCCGTTATTGGCTGATCACGTAGGTAATTTTTAATAATTTTTACAGTCACTCCTTGTAGTGTTTCATGGTCTTCAAAGATCAGGATCAGGGGTTTACGTGGTAATCCTCAATATTTGATTTATTATTAAAAGTAATTTAAAATTAGTTCTTTATTAATTTTATTTGATTTTTAAAGTTTTCAGACTATTAGTAATGCATATGTAACTTAATTAAATATGTCAGATAATCCTGACTAGGTTGTAGCTCTTGTTAGCAGTACCTGTTTGCCAGATTAGTCACAACTGATCCTTACGCGGGGATCAGTCCATTCAGATGCACGCGGGGTAGGATCCGCTGTGGGTGTGCCAAAATTGGCTGCACCAGGAACTTCTGTATGTGGGAAATAAGGTTCTGATCTGTGCATGCAGGCTCCTTTACTACTTCCGGCAAGTGTTTCAGAAGTACGGAAGTATGCATATGGTTTTGCTGGTATTCGCGCGCTTATGTGCGGGAATTTGCGGGAATTTTAGCGCGGTTTCTGCGGAAATTTTCACCTAGTTTGGCGCTTCTGAGCGGGAATTTGCGCGCAGAAATTTGCAGGAATTTGCGTGCTCATGTGCGGGAATTTGCACGCGGTTTTGCGCTTCTGAGCAGGAATTTGCGCGCATGAATGTGCAGGAATTTGCGCGCGCGATTTTACGGGGCATTGCGCCCGGTTTTTGCGGAAATTTGCATGCGGTTTCTTGGGAATTAGCGCGCTTATTTGTGAAAATTTGCTTGGGGCTTGTGCAGAAGAATCTATTTCTGAAATAATATTTTTAGTTTCCTACTCCTTCTAAGTTCTATTGATATTTTTTTATTTTGTCTAATTTGACAGGTTGCTCTGCTTATGTAGCAAGCTGAAAGTCCACAACAGTCAAGGAGTACTTGTGGCCAGCGGCGGAGAGGGGAAGAGATCCAAAGGTTTCAAGATGTTAAGATGTTAGGTCTTCTCCCCTTGCTGGGTACACAGGCGCGGCACACTGACAGACAGACAGGGAGTGGGGACACTCTAACTTCCTCACACTCCAAATCCAGATCAGACTCAATCGCCCATCATCATATTAACCTCCAATTGTCTCAACCTCTCAACCTCTCAACCTCTCATCTACTTCTTGATCTCTTTATCCTTCCTGATTCTCAACCACATCTTAAACTCTAAATCTCCATCCTTGCTCTCCCTTCCTTGTCTGCTCTTCTGAATGCCTCAAGCCTTGTCTGTGTGCCCAGTGAGATATTTCTACATTTCCATTTCTTCTTCTTCTTTAACTTTCCTCAATCTTGTATTGAAAACTACTCTTCTGTTTTCCCGTTCATGTTGTCTCTCGTCTCATTGCTCCTCACTTAACTCTCACACCTCAACCTTGTCTATGCCAGATTTCCCAGTTTTTCAGTGTAATCAATTCTCATTATAACACGGTTCAAAGCCAAATTTGACTCTCCACTCTCAACCTCAAACATCATCAAATAACTGGGAAATCATGGCTGCCTTGACTTCCGAGGTATTTAGGCAGGCAATGCTGAAAACCGCCCTCAATACAATCCCCAGACTCAGTGAGGACAACTACGGTGTGTGGAAAGATAAAATGGACGCCATTCTCAACGTTCGTGGATGCTCAATACCCATTAACAACAACTATTTGGTTCTTGATCCCAATTTGAATGAAAAAATCAAACTCCTCATTATCACTATACTAGAAGCAGCTACGCATGACAACATCGTCACCTCACTCAACAAGAATTCCGCCAAACTTCTGTGGAAGGCTATTATTGAGAAATACGCTTCCTTGCAAGCTTTGAACAGAGCCAGAATATTCAATGAATTTCTCTACTTACCATTTTTGTTGGATTGCATTGACGATTTCATAACTAAGTCTAAAGTCTGTCTGAAGAAAATGTCAGAAGTTGGAATCATCCTTCCAAACAATATCTTGGCCTATCATCTTCTCTTCAAATTTCCACACTCTATGAGCAACATCAAACGGCAAATCATGCACACAGACAAGGAACTCTCAGTGGATTACATTCTCAATCATCTCACCCAACTGAATAATGAGTCAAAAGCGCAGAAAACTTGAGATCATCAGCACTCTCAGACTGAAGTGGCTTTGACAAACTCAAAACTCACAGCTTCAAATCACGCTGACAAATCTGGAGAGTGCCGGAGGTGTACTGAAGGGTACCACAATCCAAAACAAGATAAATACCACTCAGCCAACAACTGCTGGCATCTAGATCCGGAAGTTGCGCCTGACTGGTGGAGAGAAGAACAAGCTAACTGGAAGTCTTGTAATAATCACTCAAAATCAAACCCAAACCTGGTTGCCCATTATCTCGCACTCCTTTCAATGTGGATTGATCATGGAAATCCCAAATCTTTATTCATTCTGGACAGCGGCGCCTCAATTCACATGATTAACAACAGTCAATACTTCAAAAATATGTCTCCTTGCAACAACCAATCAATCAAAACTGGCAAGGAGGGGGAAGAACTAAAGATCAAGGGCAGGGGTACAGTGGTACTGATTTCGAATGACTTTATGCTCAAACTTTCCAATGTGTTCTATGTTCCTAATCTTACCATAAACTTGATAAGCGCAGGAGCACTCAATCAGTTGGGATGCTTGTTAAAAGCAAGAAAAAAGAAATTCAAGGTTTCAAGGGATGGGCACAGGGTCTTTGGTGGGAATATTGTGGATAACCTCTACACTTTGGACACTCCTTGGTTTGATCAAGCTCAGATTTGAGATTGTTCAGCAAACATTGCCTGGACCGCCAAAGAGGAGCTTGAGGAAATCCATCAAAACTACAGGCGCGCCTCTATCTCAAGACTAGAGACCATCACTAAAAACATACCATCCAAGACAAAAACCAATTTCAAATGCATCCATTGTGTTAAAAACAAGATCACCAAATCAACCTTCAAGGGGATGTCTGTCAATGCTGATAAACCTTTTGAGAGAATCCATCTTTATCTCATGGGGCCTCTCAAGCTGCATTCCAAGGGAGGTCACAGGTTCATTCTCACCTTGGTGGACAGCTCTACGGGGTATATTGGTGCAATTCCCTTAACCTCCAAGGAAGAAACTCCCGAAATCATAATAGATCTCATAGAGAAAGAATACCAACAAAGGGGGTACTATCCGACTGAAGTGTGCTCCAATGGTGGATCCTAATTTGTAAATCAAAAGCTGCAGAACTTCTATGACAGGAACCACATACACCAAATCATATAAGAACCTTATCACCCTGAACAAAACTGCAAGGCGGAAAGATCAAACAGAACTATCATCGAATCAACCCGCACCATCCTCAAGGAAGCCTGTCTTCCTGCAAACCTCTGGCACAAGGTGATCAAATCCAGTGCCCTGATGCTCAACCAAATCCCAAGGGAAAAACACCCTGATTTGCCCTGGTATAGACTACATGGCCACTTGCTACCTCAATCCTACCTCAAGCCAATTGGAAGTCTGTGTGTGTACCTGTTGATGCGACAAGAAAAAGGGCATAAATTCAAGGAAAAAGGGGAAGAGGGAACTCTAGTAGTCTTCAATCCACTCTTTCATTTGTATTGCATTCTAACTAGATTGCAATCTATCATTTGCTGTAAGCACGTGAAGTTTCTGAAGATGCCAAACCCTCAAAACTCAATATTAAATGTCTCAACGGATGACTGGATGGACAAGTCTTGCAAAAATGACCCGGCTGGAAACTCTCTTGCTCCATCAGAGCTGAATCGGGAAGTCTTTCTTCAGCAGGATAATCCATCTTTCACAAACTACAGGAGTGCACCGGAGAACAACATATCCTCAAACTCAGACATCAGTACTCCATTGGATTCAGAATCATCCAAAAGAGAGGACTCGCCTACTCCAGTCATCACTGTTCAACCACAATCCAAAACCATACCTCCAACTCAATCTGTGAGAAGCCTCAGAGATTGATTGCCCATTAAACCTCCTCAATGCTACGGCTTCTTCCATTATTACAAGCTGAAAAGTTACAAGGACGCAGTAACAAGCAAGGAAAGCATCAAATGGATCTCAGCTATGGACATGGAGCTAAATGCAATCAAATCCTTTGACGTATGGGAGGATTACAAGAGACCTGAACCAGCAAACCCGCTCCGGACAACCTGGATCTATAAACTGAAGGAAAACTGTCATGAAAATCCTGTGAAATTCAAGGCAAGACTTTGCGTGCAGGGCTTTAGCCAAATCAAAGGCATAGATTACTTTGAAACATTCGCGCTTACTGGTAAACCGTCATCTCTTTGACTATTTCTGCTGTATGCTCTGAAGTCTGCTCAAACGGTTTTCCAATTCAATGTGAAGAGTGCATTTTTAAACTCACAAATTGAGGAAGAAGTCATTATCAGAACACCAAAAGGCTTGAATCAATCTGCAAAGCTTCTCAAATTAAAGAAATCACTGTACGGGCTGAAGCAATCACCCAAGAACTGGTACGAAACCTTGACTGACTGGTTCAAACAGATTGGTTTCTACAAATCAACCTGCGACCCATGCTTGTACCTCTCAAAGGATGGGAAATTGCGACTGTTCTTTCATGTGGAAAATTTAATACTGGTAGGCAACGGTCAAGGCTTTGAAGAGAAATTTGTACACAAGTTCAAGGGATGGAGGTGCCAAGATCCAAATACCATTCTTGGAATGAAAATCAAAGTCAAGGCAGACAGAATAATGCTCAGCCAGCCAAATCACATTCAACATGGTCTGGAAGAACTGGGTCTGGAGGAAGCCAAAGATTCATCCACACCTCTCACTTGTAATCTTCAGCTCAAACCCGCCACCAACAAAGAACACGCAGAATTAAAGGCGTTGAATATCAACTATTGATTAGCTATTGGGTTGCTAAATCACATAGCTTGTTATACAAGGCCGTATGCTAGTTTTGCAGTGTTGAGTCTCACTTGTTTCAACGTCAAACCAGGGATTAATCACTGGAATGAACTGAAGAAAACCTGGAAGTATCTCAAGTTGACTCAACACTATAGGCTGGAACTCAGGCATCTGCCTCAATAAAATCCTTTGGAGGCTTTCTTGGATGCATCCTGGGCAGAAAATCCTTCCACTCGTAAATCCCAAACAGGTTATCTGTGCACTGTGTTTGGGAGCCTGGTCTCCTGTAACAGTTGCAAAAAAAAGAACATTACGTGGTCCTCTACAGATGCAGAGTTAAATGCCTTGGTAGATGCATATCAAAAAGCTACATGGATCAAGGCATTAGTTAATGAAATCTTCAACTTATCCTTGCAAGTCATTCCTCTCAACATTGATAATAGCGGATTAGACCATAAAATATGCAAATTTGGATTGAACTCTAAAACACGGCACTTAGATCTAAAAACTAAAGGTATGAGGGACAAACTTAGCGCAAGAAGAATTGAAATCAAATTGATAAAATTGGAACAAATGTTGGCTGATGCGCTAACTAAGGCATCCTCCGTTCAGAGTATTGCTCTGTTGTCTCCCTTCCTCCACTCAGATAAATTGTGAATTTCTTCTTGTTGTTTGTTTTTCTTTGATTCTTTCATTACCTGTTCTCTGCTGTAATATCTCATCAGGAATGGTGGGGTGTTAAGATGTTAGGTCTTCTCCCCTTACTGGGTACACAGGCACGGCACACTGACAGACAGACAGGGAGTGGGGAAACTCTAACTTCCTCACACTCCAAATCCAGATCAGACTCAATCGCCCATCATCATAGTAACCTCCAATTGTCTCAACCTCTCAACCTCTCAACATCTCATCTACTTCTTCATCTCTTTATCCTTCCTGATTCTCAACCACACCTTAATCTCTCAATCTCCATCCTTGCTCTCCCTTCCTCATCTGCTCTTCTGAATGCCTCAAGCCTTGTCTGTGTGCCCGGTGAGATATTTCTAAATTTCCATTACTTCTTCTTCTTCACCTCTCCTCAATCTTGTATTGACAACTACTCTTCTGTGTGGCCATTCATTTTGTCTCTTGTCTCATTGCTCCTCACTTAACTCTCACACCTCAACCTCGTCTATGCCAGATTTCCCAGTTTTTCAGTGTAATCAATTCTCATTATAACACAAGATGCATCTCTTCAAATGTCCTGCTTGACCTTGACAGACATTCCTTCAAGGAAGCACAGGTGATCTTAGATATTGAGCAGGATTTGCATTTGGACTCTTGTTTAATTGGAATTTTTTGTTTCGTTTGGAGGCCATGGTAGCTTACTGGTCAAGGGACTTATGAAAAATTTCAGCCAAAGAGAGATCAGAGGAACTCATCTTGCTTAGCACAAGATTCAGTTACGGAATTTGGTTGGAATAGAATCCTTTGCAAACGGTTTATGAGTCTTTCTTGACAAGGAAAAGATGATGTTTAAAGGTGATTACAAATTTGTCAATCAGAAGACAATGTAGAGACAGAAGATTGGAAGAAATTTGTGGTACATAAAGCACGGTGTTCAAAACGAAGGAAGTTGATCCAGAGGAAAAACAAAGAACCCCTTTTCCCTTGATCTCCAGGGTTTCAAGCCTTCAGCTAGTTTTTACTTATCATTGATGGCTGTTGTCTAAGAACTCAAAAAAACTTGAGTTAGCCACCATGTGGTGGGAGGAGCCAGAGTTGAGTATAAAGAGGAGGGTATTAGATTTTTGAGTGTAAGACAGATAGCTGACCGTTGTGTGCCCATTGAGATTGGAGGGAGGAGGCCTCAAATCCGGACAGAGAATCCAGCATTTGCCCTTGGGGTGATTTTCTGGGTTTTTGTGTTTCTTTTTTTTGCACTTATTTGAGGCTTCTGTGAAGAGAGTTAGATATTTTCAGGCTTGGGATCCATTGCTGGCCATCTTCTGCTTATTGAAATGAATTTTGAGTTGATCAACAATGGAATTGGGGGTTATCTCTGATTCCATGGTGGAGTGAGTGATGGATTTTTGAATGCTTTTCATGTCAGGAGTTGAGGGTAGCTTGTCCAATATCATTTATTCCAATATTTCTTCTGGGAGAACAATGCCAATCTTGTGTAAGCCAGTTATTCCTGACTTGATTTCAGTGATAAAAAGTTGAATTTTTGAATTGTCAAAGGTGATTAAGGTGAAGCTCTTGTAGACCCATGCATGATTGGCCATCTTGGATCAGACAAAGTTTTTAAGGAAAGCGTTCCAGATTCTTTTGGAATATTCCTTGTTTTTGGCAGTGATAATATTTGAGTGCATGGCTGAAGAAAGTTTATAGATGATAATCAACATAAGGATTGAGTTGTTTTTGTCTGAGAGTGAGTCAGGAAGTCCCATCAGGTCCTTCAGTTTTGCCAGAT
Source organism: Puccinia polysora (assembly GCA_025617555.3). NCBI lineage: Eukaryota > Fungi > Basidiomycota > Pucciniomycetes > Pucciniales > Pucciniaceae > Puccinia > Puccinia polysora. The sequence continues at coordinate 33,043,201 of CM062612.1, forward strand.
TAGTAGTGATTGCATTTGTGTTTTCCAGATTTAGTAGTGATTGCATTTGCATTTGCCAGATTTTGAAGCTTTCCTTGGTAACCAAGGGAAAAGCCTTGATGGTAGTTTTTAGAATAGTCTTATTTATTGAGTCCATGTTGGGAGCCTGGTTCCAGAGAAGATTTGAAAGATAGAAATTCAACTTTTGATTGTGTTTAACCTATAGAAGATGAAAAAACTTTGCAGATATAACTGGAAGTAAAACCAGGCCCTGAAAAAAGAAGAGATGAACAACAGTCTGAGAAGAAAATGATTGGATAAAAGAGAGACACAGAGAAACACCCTCAGATATTAACACTGGAGAGTAATATAAGGACTAGAGGCAAGGACAATGGAAAAGCATGGCTGTTTGGTGACCAGCAGAGAGAGAGAGTCGTAGAAAGACAAGGGCAAGAGTAGTGATTCAGAGCTAGGCATAAAGCTGTTCCAGTATTGAGCTTTCTCACCAAACACAAGGAGGACCTGTTGTCAATAGTTTTGAATTTAAGTCAAGATTTAATCCGCAGAAGAAAGAGGTGTGACCATGTTGCTTTTAGCTAGTTGAGTTGGATTTGAGATGCAAGAGGCTGAGGAGCTGGTGTTAGATAGAATAATAAAGCAGAAATAAAATAAAAAAGAAGAATAGAGTGGAAATAAAGGAACAAAGAACAAAGTACAGAAGAGATGGAAGGCAGAAAAAATGGAAGTGGAGCTGGTTTTTTTGCAGAGTTGAGGAGAGATTGACAGGCCAAGTGCCAGGTACAGGTTGCAAGAGAGCATGCGGTTAGGGTGGGGTGATGGATTTCAACCAAGATTCCAAAACTAATCTTTCTGGTTTATACTCTAATGTCTTCATCTCAAAAAAAAATTTCTTTGTCCAATTCAATGTGACAAGAGATAGAGGGTAGTAGCAATTAGAAGGGAGGGCTTCACATGTTTTGATCTGATAATTTGGGAATATTTCATCATAAGTTCTTCCATATTCTAATTTTTTTAGCTTGAATTTCACCTTTTATCTCACATAAATAGTTGAGAGTGTTGTTATTAATATTATGAATAAATTGTGAATACATTTTGCTTCTCTAATACACTTGTACAGAGTGATATTCCCCCTCATTTTCTTCTTCTGTATCTGAGAAGCATTCCACACTAGGGAGAAGGTGTTTTTCCAAATCCTTTCCCATATGGTTATCTGCAGTTTCCAAGCCATTTCTGTATAACTTGCAGATTGAAGACCAAAATTTCAGCTAACAGCATTTAGAAAATGGAGAGAAATCTTGAGCTTTCTCTGTGTTTAACTTAAGATCTATGCTTCTTTTTATGTGTCCTAGGTTTCATGCAATTAACCTTCTGTACACGTAGCCAATGTTCCAGTAGGCCAAAGAGTATTTCCTCCTTGAAAACCTCAATATCATGTGGATAATTTGTAAATGCATCATTGTCCTTATCATTTAACCAATGTTTTTTTATCATTTCTAAAAATATTTGATCCCACTTTTTTGGATTATGATGGTTGCATTGGAAATTTGGAACATGTATGCCATAAATTTCTAATTCTTTCTGGCATTTCTCTTTGAAAATTCCAGAAATGATATTCTTCCCTCCATAGAGGTTTTCATTGGTTTTTTCCAAGTTTAAAAAGTTGCTGTTTGGGTCAATTGTATTTATTCTTTCTTAGCTTAAAACTTGTACTTGATCTTCAGTGGGAAGATTCAGAACCCTGTCTCCTCAACATTTCATGTTTAAAATAGTCTTTACATAGTAACATAGGCATAGACATATGGGGTCATTTGATTTTGGAAAATTTTCTGCTACTCTCTTGTTTAATGTGCACGTTTTTATGGATTTTGAGCTATGAGGAGGTCTAGAATCCATATTATTATATAAGGAAGTCTTCAAGTAGATTTTTAAAAGTTTTTGGGTTTGTTTGAAGGGTAGATTTTATGGAGGGAAATAATTTGCAGACAATTGAATCTGAATTTATCATCTATTGAATATGGTAAATTTTGAGAGATTATAAAGGTTTCATTTACAAATTGAATATCTCTAATTTGTTATGAATATAATCCATAATTAATTTCAAATATGTGATCCAAATTCTACATTTTTCAATGAAAAAAATATTGTCAGAGGGAAGAAATGTTTGTGAACTACCACTTGGATTTTGATAAAAATGACCACATTTTTTATTCATGTTTTGCTTTACCATGGATCTTGATTTAGATGATGATTTTTTTATCATTTGAAATGACGTGGGGAATAATAATCATTCTGTTCCCTTGACAGTGAACAAGAATTCATCCATAAAATAGATTGAAACTTATCATTAAATCTTACAGTTGAAATAATCTTAGTGATTTTAGAATGAAATTCAAAAGCTTGCTGTTGAAAACCAAGTATTTTCTTGGCACATTTATTTAAAATCAAGAAAAAAAACTATCATCAAAAATAGAATTTTCTAAAACTACTAGGATGAGCACTTAAGTTGTTTCAAATTTCACCTCCATTTTTTAAATCCACAGTATGATCAAGATGATCAATTTTACCCAGGTTTAGTATTTAAATCAATGAAATTCTTCAATAATTTTTTACATGGGGAGTCAAATTTCAAATTTGAATGGGTATGAAAATGCTTGAATAAAAAAAAGATTCCTCTAATGCAATTAAAAGATGCAATTTTGATCCAACTTGCAGTAAAATATGATTTTGAATCTGTTTTGATATCTCCTACAGGTAAAGAAAATATTAAAAGGTTTCTTATTAACTGAATATTTCTGTTTTTGAATGTAAATTTAGAATCATTCATCTGAAATTTTGAGTGTTAAAAATCTTCATAATTGAAAAGAGGGCCAAGGTAATATTCTTAAAAAAAATGGTATGAAAACTTCATTTTTTGATCATTTGCCACATTTTAGATAAATTTTTTGCAATTGAAATTATATAGAATGTAATTTTTGATAAAAATCATTTTATTAATTCCTTCCATGTATTTAAACCACTTCAGCTTATTCGGTTAAACATGAATTTGGAAGATTCAACTGAAATCTCTTGAGACATATCAAACCTGACTGCATAAATAAAAGCAAATCTTACCACCTTTTGAGTTGCGTTTACCTTCATGGGTGGGTTGGAGTGCTTAGAGTACAATATTTCACAAAAAGAGTTCAAGTTACTTGAAACACACACCAAGCTTTCTTTTTTCAATTTTTATTTTTCTTTTAATCCAAATATGATTGATTTCTTTATAAAGAGATCTGCTTATGAAAAATTAGTTCTTTCATTTAAAGCAATAGTGCATTTTTCAAGCTTTTGTTTTAGATTCAAATGAGGTTATGTCATCAGAAAACATTTTGATTTTATATGTTTGAGGTAGCAAACCCCATGGTAAAAATGCATTGATTTTCTTAGGATAAAATAATTCATTTTATAATGCAACCAATGGACAATAATTTGGATTTCATTCTGCAAGATATCAAAAAAATTGATGGACTTGAAAATTCAAAAATTATCAAAAGGTCAGAAACTCCATAGTAGGCAAATTTCAATTTATTATTGGATTTTAATGAAACAGATATGAGGGTTTCTTTCCTCATTTCATAAAGAGGATTTTTCTAGAATTTGATTTGAGATAAGTAACTTTCTATCCTATTTTCTCATCAACCCTTGTGTCATAATTGAAAAGAGGTAGAATTTTCATGAAAGATCAAGTAGAGAAACCAAGAATTGGGAAAATTGCAAATAATAATCTATGAGAAACATTTACAAGTCAATTGGGATTGAACTTCTATTTGCCACCAGTGGAACAGCTGTACAATGATTGGAAATTGATGAGAAATACTAAATATTCTTTTTGAACATTATATTAACTCACACCTTCCAATAAATTCAGGCCTCTCCATTCAAAGGTTGCAGAAGTTTGGAATCAATTGCTCTGGAATAAACGTTTCTAAGGACTCCCTTTCAATTATTCTCTGCAGCCTGCGTACCCAAACTCTTGAATTCTTCTCTTCATGCATCAACCTTTCACTTTGGGGCCAAATTTCAGGAAATTGCTCAATTTCTTCTTTGAGCTCATGATGAATATGTTCATGTTTTTCTTCCAACCATGTTTGTTGCTCCTGGGATAATTGCACCATTTTTTTCTTGATTTTTTGGGGGTTTTGAGAGGGATTGGTGGATTTGATATGTGTCTTCTGTGAAATATGAGTTGGGTTGATGAATTTGGTAAGAAACAATTTTGGGTTGATATCTATAGGAAATGAAAAGGAAGTATACTACTGCATGACTTCAAATCAAATATTGGATATATAAAAAACCTATTCATAAATTTAAAAGAGATTTTCATGGTTTCTAAGCACTATAAGCATGAAATATAGTAATTGAAGAGTATTACCTACTGTATACCTTTGGGAAAGATTTGACTGATTTTTGAGAAATTCCCGTGGCATTTTGAAGCAGAAGTTTTGAATATTATTGGTTCTATGGGGTTTAAGATGATATAAAAATTATAATTAAGTTACTTTGGATGATTAATTTCTTAATTAATGAATGATTTTTTGATAAAGAAGGTATTTTGAATCACTGATGTTGATAACCAAGCACAAATCACAGCTAAACTAAAATTTAGGATAGAGAGATATTTACATTGATTTGGATTTTTTTTATTTATTTGCTTAATATTATGTACACTAAAAATAGCCATGATATGATCCCTTTCTTTGTTTTAATTCCTTTAAAAATCAAATCATAATATTTAACAGCAGTTTTTGAAAATATCCAGTAATTTTTAAGCAGGGTGCCATGCCTACTTGCTTTGAGTTGCATTCCATGACCTTTGTATGAGTGTTTCAGAAACACACTGCATCAATGCTTTTGAGGCAAAACAAACGTGATATTTTCATATTGAAGGCCCAAAATATTGGATCAATTCAATTTTTCATTTGCAGTGTTTTTAATATGAAAAATAATGCAATTCTTCAATGAGTGGTTTTTGAATCCCATAAAATCACAATATCAAATTAATTTCTTAACAAAAACTCAACTATTCTTAATTTAAAGAAAAATTGTAAGGATTTCTTCATAATTTTTATGCTTTGCAGCAGATGATAGAAAAAATTATGCAATGAGCAAAGAAAAAATTATGTAATGAGAAAAGAATCTCATTATCTTCCAAAACTGTAGGGTTTGTTTTAATTTTAAAGGCTACACTTAATCTTTCTTCAATTTCAAATCATAAACTTAGTCAATAAATTTCATGGGCAGTATCATCATGAAGCATTCAATAATCCAAAAGAGCCATGTTTCCAGTCAAAAATTTGATTATCCCAAGATCATAAAAAAATTGAAAACAAGAATTATCCATCCAGAAAAAATAATAGTCTAATTTCCTCAAAAGTCACCAGAATTGACTATGGGAAGCTGGGGGTTCTGAGGTAAATTCAACTAACTTAGAAGAGTTATTTTTTTCAAAATGCCACACAGTATTAAATTGGCTACGCAGATCATAGTCAGTAACCAGCACAATATCCTCAAGAAAGACCTGAGCCAAGTTTTCATAAGAAAATCTTTCAGTAAAAATTCTAATTACATTCCTCCAGTTGACTTTTTGGTCTTGACTAAAACCCATATCACTCAAGGCGGTGAGAATATATGCCCTTGTGCTACCATGTTGGCCCCAGAGTGGATCAGCAGGTAAGCCAGCCTTCAAATTTGACTCAAGCACAAGACTGCCAAATTCAAGGAGCATTCCATACTTCCACTTTGGCTTGACTTGTTGATTTCCTGGACATACCCATATAGCAGCAGGAACAAAAACTAAAATGTGTTAAACAAATGCAAGAGAATTGGTTGCCCTTTGATTCTTCTTCTCTGATGATTCCTTTGACATAAAAGGCTGTTGATGATCTTCTTTTTTATCAAGCCATAAGTTGATGAGCCTATTGACTAGAGAGACAAAATATTCAAAAACAGTATTAAGGCCACCTATTCCAGCATTCCTATCAGATTCCTGGTTAGAACCCAACCTCTTGTGTTGAAAAAAGGTGGAATCATTGATTACAGCTGCTTGCAGGTTAGCAAAGTAGCTTTGTTCTTTTCATTAAAGCTTCATCTGAAGTCCCGTCAATATCTTCCATTGAGAGAAGGACATCTCTTGAGATTTTGTGTGAGACTACACCTATGATGTCATTAAAGTTGTGCTTCAGTTTCATGTATTCCCCACGTATTGGCTCTCTGGAATAAGTTAGGATCTCAGAGAGGAGATGCATATTGATCTGAACTTTCTTCCTGGAGCAAGAGAGGAATTTTTTGTTGATGAAGGTTCTTCCAACAAAAACATCATCATCTTTTCCAAGCAAACCTTTTTCTGATAAATCAAAAAGTAAGAATCAGTTTATTTTCATAGGAGTGGAAGACAGCATCATGACAATTTACCATCTTTGCACCGTGTCAAACAGAGGTCCAAATATTTTAAGATTGTTGATGACTTGGGGGGGAGGGGGGGTTGACAGGATCCTTTGGCCAAGAAGTTTAATGGTTTTGGTAATTAAGAACTGGTTACTGCTGATAATTTTGGAATAAGTTGAAGGGGTTGCATTGTCTTTTTGTTCTTCCCAGTATGAAAACCTCAACAGTTCTTCCTTAGTCAAGCCAACAAAAATTTCTAGGAAATTCAATGGAATTAGCTGCCATTATTTTCATTTCATCACAAAATGATTCAACTGAACTGGGTGATTTGCACCAGGATTTGATGTTAGCCCAATGCTTTTTGCCTGGGTTTCAGTTTGGCTACTAGCCTGGCCTTCAGTCTGAGAGGACTTGGTCAATGAAGGGTCCTGAATCCTTGGCCTCAAAGTTCTCTGTTCCATATCCCTAGTGATGAGTCCAGCATTAGATGCATTCCGTTTTGGGGTTATTGAGGATGGGCCACTCTGATTCAGGAAAGGAAGATTAATTTAGAAGTAAATATTGGGGTGATTATCCAGAATAGCCTTCAAAATAGGAAACTGACTGGCTCAGGGGATGTTGGGAATTGGGTGGGTGCAGGTGTGGGACTCCCGGGTGATGGTTCAAGAATCAAGACTTCTGGTTGCTCTGGTTGTGCATCCATTGAGAAAGTGAATTCTGTGTTGGAATCAGAGGATTCAGATGATACTTGAGAGCTAGAGGGAGGCCTTGATCTAGATTTTGTATCTGATTGCCAATGATCTGGGACAGCCCGCTGGGAAGATGCCCTGGTTCCTGAAGCAATCTGGGGTTCTTCAGCTGGTGTTTCTGGGTGCAACACTGGAGTATTTTCAGAGGCCTGGACAGTTGCATGATCAAGGGAAACAAACCCGGCTTCTTGAACTAGATCCGCCACTGGAAAAGCTGCAGTGGATATTTCAGGTTCATCTTGAGATATTGGGGATGTATCATGTTTGTATATTTGGATAATTTTTGAGAAAAAATATGTGGTATCAAATAATTCTTTCAACTCACTGGGTTGTTTTGCCAGGTTCTCTGCTGGATCCACTGTAAGCTGGGGCGCAGGCAGATAATGAGCAGTTGCTTTTTCATCATCCACTGATTTTACCTTGTGAGTTGATTGGACATCTGAACTAGCAGCTATTTTTGGCTGTTGTTGTTCTTCAGTTGAAGGCTCAAGCAGACCAAGATCTATGGAGGTTTGCAACTGCATCTTTTCAAACTTTGCATTGTAATTTTTCTGATAAAAATCAAGCATTAGCTGCAATGCTTTTTTATGGGATCTTGAAACATATTCCTCACAAAGGAGTGCATTCAATTGATTAAGAGTTTTTTGTTCTCAAAATTGATCATACCAGTTCAAATAAGTATTAGACAACAAGGGACCCAGGAAAATTGAACACTACCCACAAAACATGCCATTTTACATTCCAACTAGTACACATGTTCTAAAACTCATGCATGCTTTGAAATCATTTCAAGAAATAACTGGTAGGCATTTTAGCACAAAGAGGTGATGTATGAATTGTATGCATTGAAGCACATGTTTAACCATATCTATCTTTATTTCCATTAACTCTAGTTAAAATTTCAGAAGGAGAAAAATTTTGAATTTTCAGAGAAGCCTTTGCTAGTTTTTTTTTTTAATTTGAAAAGAGAAACCAAAATGAGTATGATGTTCAGTTGTTCAAAGTCTGGTTGGAGTAAAAGTAGTTTGATGAGTAAAAACAGAATTTTTCCATAAAATTTCTATGATGCCCCTAGCTTTTGCATAATTAACTATGAAACCAAGAGTTGGGAAGGAGAGACCATGGCCTGTTTCTTTAGAGGGAGGAGGGTTTGGGCTTCCAGTAGGCTTTTCAATATAAGATACCAAACCATAAGTATAACCATTCAAGTCATGTTGATCTGTATGAGGAACATTGGAAAAGTCATCACAAGTGACAATGAAATTAGAAGCATGAAGAAAAGAATCCCTTTGTTCATTCCACTCTGGAGATGTCCGGTTTGGAATTTTGGAATTTTCTGATACTTCCTTGTCCTTCACATGAGAAGTTTTGGATAAAACTTGGATTATATTGAAAATCAGTTGGTTATGTACTGGAAGCTTAGACCACAACAGATCATCATTTGCTATTTTTTCTGGGTTCATATCCTTTCTCCTTGCATATATTCCTATTTTGAAATATATATTGATGGCAATCAGTGAACAAATACATGATTAGAAAGTTTTTATTGATTCCCAATCACGTGAAGAATGTCCTTGGTCAGTGCCCTGAAAAAAGCCAATTCCAAAAATAGATCCAGTTTTAGTGTTTCTATTGGTTTTATTCAGGTTCTTTCAATTTTTTTCAATCACATAGAGATCTTGTACCATCTCAGAAAATTGAGTTGCCAGCAATGTGTATGGTCCTTGCTGCAATGAATGATACTTGAGCACCACATAGGGTTGGTACTTTCTTTTGAAAACAACTGGTAGATTTACTGGGAGTCCTACAGTTGGTACTACTACTTGGCATGGACTTAGACCCTTCTTCAGGGTGATGAAGTAGATTGACTCAGATACACATTCCTTATTGCAATAATCAAACTCAGCTTTACAATTCTTTTTGTCTGCTCTGGATGAGGATGGGATGGATGGAATTAAGGGTTGTGGTGGTGGCCTAAGAAAAGAACAATCTTGACTTGATTCCTGATGATGCTTCAGATTCAAGGGCTCATCCTACTACAAAAATTTTTTCAAAAGAATCAACAGGAATATAAGTGACAAGGATTCTGAAAAAATCAAAAGTTTAAATTCAATAATATGAAAAACTTTATGATGATTGAAATACATACATGTTGCTAAGTTTAACCATTTTCAAAGATGCATCCACATTATTGGTTTTCAACAGCAACAGGTGGGCTTGAGATTGGGTGAATGCATTGGAGTTTACTTGATCCATGGTTTACTATTAAACCTGATGATGATGAAGTGATGTATGGTTGAAAAATGGTTTCAAGGAAAAGCATTAATGGATCAAGTATCAGTGTATGATAGGTTGATCTCTTCATTGCTGCTTATTGTAAAGATGGATGCAAGGATGGATTGTGTTGATGCTGATATGTGATGATCAAAGTTGAGTTGATTTGGTGAAGACAAAAGCTATCATTGGAAGAAGAAGAAAAAATAATGGTGAGGAAGAGAAAAATTTAATTCAGTGTTGGATTGATGAAGATGAAGGATTCAAAATATTGAAATAGGTGCATGAGTTCTTACCCTTGAAATGCATGAGTGAGAGGCAGAAGAGATGCCTTGTAGTCAATGGGTAATGGCAGGAGTTGAATGGAGTGTTTCTTTTTTATGATGAGGTTTACTGGAGGGTGGTTTGATTATTGGAATCTTGAGAGGTGATTAAAATGTTTCAGATACCAGTAGAGCACAAAAGGAATCAGTCTATCTGTTAAGATGTTCAAAAAATGAAAAATTGGATTGAAACTTACCTGGATGGACCTGCTGGATTACTCTGGATATGCCGGAGTTTTCTTGCTTGTTGGATATTTGCAGGGGCCACTGAAATGTTCATCAATTTGCAAGCACTTGTTGTTTTGCATGCAAATTTACAAGTGAGGCTTGCTGCAGCAAATGCATCAGCATTTTTGAAATTGCTTGCATATGTGATTGAAAAATTTCTGACTTTTGTTGGTGTTTTCCAGCAATGGTGAGGGGGCCAGGTCCCATCAAGGTTCACAGACCTCTTCCAGGGCCCTGAAAACCTGGGAGACTGCAAACCTGTCACTAGGAATGTGCAAATCAGGTGTTCACTTTTCTCAGGAGCAAAGAAAACAAAAAGCGGGCTCCAGGCCTGATTTTGGCTCCCCCAGGTCCTGGAGTGCTTGGGGCCCATGAGGGCCACTTCCATGGGGAGCCCAGGGCGAGTTCCCGTGGGTCTTGGCCTTATGGTAAGGCCAAAACCACCCATGAGATTGAGTTTGGGTCATTGAAAAAAAACACTTGGCATGGGTATACCATGCCATGAGTTTGTGTTTGGTGGGGGTAATGATTCAAGCCAAAATTCAGGGGTATGTCTTGCATGACGATAATGTGAGATGGACAGATCCAGATAATATTTTTGAATTTGAATTAGATTTTTTTGAGTATTTCAAAATGGTGATTTGAGAATATTTTGGTATAATTCCTTATTATAGAAAAGGAGTGGAGCAATGGCTTTCATGTTTGATAATTGAAGTTTTATATATATTGTGCCTTGTCAATTGCACTTCTGAAAATGTTCAAAATGATCCTTTCAACTTTGAAGGAGATATGTGATGAAACCAATATTTGCTGTTTGTCTCAAAATAATGGTTACATTAAGCAATAAGTTTTGTATTTAGGTGCATTCCTGTAAAAATTTATTCATAATCATGATTCTTGTTTCACTAAAGAAAAGGGGTTTTTCAATTAGTTTTTTTCTAAAGAAAATGTTTTCCAATGGATATTTCACTGTTTTTAAGCTCCAAATGAATATCTGGAACTAGTGTCCAAAATTTGATGATTTGAATATTTCAATAAACCCTGTATCCTTGTATTATTTTACTCTAAATGTTCAGAATAAAACATAAATGAAATTTCTCATGGTTTATGGTTCCTGTTCATATGCCTGATTTCAAGATTCATAAAGAGTAATGGAATTGCTCAATTTACCATTGAATTTGGGAAATCGGTCTATTGATCAAGGTGGGGTTGTAATGTATGGAACAAAAATTTCAAATTGTTTTAGAATTCATTCAATTTCTCTTGAGCATAAAAATTTTGGTATTCACAATACATTTTATGATTTATATTAATTGAAACAACTAGAGAAACTCTTTTATTGCATGATAGTGATTTATTCACATGAACCTCTGGGGACATGTTGCACTTAGGCTAAGTGCACCATGTCCCTTCAGAAAACTAGTTGGTGGTTGTTGTGGGTCACCACAAACCTACATGACACAGTGGCCAGTATTGAGCCTCCTTTCCCTCATGCTGGAAATTTTTTTTTAAAATATAGACATGGTCACTTCCCACTGCAACCAGGTGGATGTAATTTATCAAAAATTACCAAAATATCTTGGACCTTTGGGACATGAGAAATATGCAATATTTTGGTTCATGTAAATTTTCTTCAACCAATGAGCACAATCAATAAAATATATTAAGGGCCATGCAAGAATCACAAAGTCATTTATCTCTACCAAATTTCTTTTGAATATTTACATGTTATTTATCTTTTTGGATGAAAGTTATTTGCAAAAATTGGATTTTCAGTAACAACTATTTCCTGGAAAAAGAATGGTGGAGTAGTTATTCTAATTTGTCCACTTCCCCATGCCAATGACTAAGAGCCAACTATTTTTGGGAAATTGGAAAATTTTAATGGGGAGGTGGACCACTTAGGCTAATTTTTCCACCTCCCTGAGCCATCTCATACTTTATAATGTCAATATTTATGTTATTTTTTTATATCATGTCTGAGTTTTGCAGAAAATGAGCATGTGTGTGATTCTGAAGGCTTAAAAAAAATCAATTTTGCAGTGTAATTTTCCAACCTACTGAGTCATTCATGTGTCAACCAAAACTGCCACTGTGACAGGAAATCAATTTTCTCTTAAGAAAAATTTACCATTAACCACTCCAGGGTCTTTTCACATACATGTCAAAATGAGCTCTCACATTGTATAATTAATAAGCCAGCATAACCAATTATCCCAAAGATATTGTCCTGAGCCAGAAATATTGTACTTTTTCCCACTGAAAAATATTCTTCACCACATTTGATTCCTGGAGCCTTTTTCCTACCATCATTTATTGAGGCTGGGTTCAATGATTGAGCAAGTTGTAGAAAATATTGTCAGGGACATGCAAGGATCAAAAAAACCTGTACCTCTACCAAATTTTGTTTTAATATGGCCATGTTGTGATTCATCTTTTTGGATGAAAGTTATTTTCCAGCATGGAAATTTCAGTACCAGCATGTTTGTTCCTGAAACAAACATGCTGGACTAGTTATGCCAATTTGTCCACTTCCCCACACTATGGACTAAGACCCAGCCAATTTGGGGAAATTGGGAAATTTTCATTGGGAGGTGGACAGCTTAGGCTAAGTTGTCCACCTCCCTGGGCCACCATCCACGTGATTATATGGATATTGATGTTTTTTTTTGTGCATTGGGTCTGGGCGTTTCAGGAAATAATAATATGTGGGAATCTGTAGTTTGAAAACCAATGACTTCTGTAAGTCATTTTTCAATCTAGTGAATCTTCCATAACTCAAAAAAACCATGGAAATTATAATCACCCTCATCCTTCACCTCCCCCCTGCTTGGTATTCTCTGAATTTACTAGGTACAGAACTGGATGATAGTAATGTTACTCCAACAGAAGCTGATGAGAATTTCAAACTTTGATTTCTCTCATCACAACACAAAAGATCTTCTCATGCTTATCATTTGAGAATGATTTCAAAAAAATATTCACTCCAAACCAGATTGATTTGACCTATTTATAATTTCAAACCAAGAAGTTCATAACCACTTTCAGAAATCCACAAGTTGAGCAGGAGAAGATACATTTCAAGCACTTGCAGAGAATCAAAAAAATTGAATTCAGCCACTGAACTTGAACCTTTTGAGAGGTTCAGTAGTTCTTTATGTCATGATCCAAACTCTTGTGGGATGTTTTGGGCTCTTGATTGGAACATGACTTATGATTTTGGTTGAAAATATTATTCATGTCATTCAAAACCTGTTTTTTTTGTTTCTTTGAAAACTTCATTCATTCATCATCATTTAATCTCCTTGGAATCCCCCATGCCCACTCAAAAATGTTTACAACCACAAAAAAAGATGAAAATCTATGGTTTTTGGAGCCATTTGAATAATTCATGCTGATTTATGTTTATTTTAAAGGTTTTTACCAGTCCAAATTTCCCCTGGATGGCTTTGAGCACAGTCAAACAAAAGCAAAAGATCCTTGAATATCTGGAAAACTTTATGAAAAAGCTTAAAAAAGATGTTGGGGGGACCAAACGGTGATTAAACTTTTCTCACAAGTGGAGATGGTTTTTCCCACTTTCTGTATTAATTTTCTTGATTCAGGGAAATTCTTATCCCAAACCAGTGAGTTTATTGAAGGTGGAAGGATGAGAAAACTTATTTAAGTTTCAAATTTATATCAATGTCTCATTTTCAAACACAGATACATCCATTGTGTTTTCTAATTTAGCATATGACATTCTGGAAGGGTTTGTACAGGTGAATCAAGCTGATTGTCCAGCAAAATCACTTGAAGTTCTACAAAAAAATTTTTGGAAGAAGGCACCAAGTGAGGAAGAAAGAACAAGAGAATACAACCAAAAAGTTATAAGGGTCACAGGCAGAAATCATTGGGTAAATGGAGATTGGGCTCATTACCAGAGATTTGTTCTCAGACCAGGATTGAGATCCCAATGGCATGGGATTGATTCAAACTGATCATTAGCTAATTAAATTGAGATGGAGTGAATGATTACTTCTAATGACTCATTGAAAGCTTTTGGTGGAAAACCCTTATTTTTGGATTTTTGTCAAATTACAGTATAATACATCCTTTTTGGGGCCCTTTTTATTGTAGAGACCCAAAAATTTTCTGGAGCATTACCAGTTGAAAAAATTTGATAAGTTGAGAGGTTTTACATATAATTATAAACTGGGTACAGAATTATTGTTTTAGAAAATGGCATTAGGATTTGGAATCATTGGATTTTATCCAAAAAAAATACTCATTTTCTGAAGGAAATCATGAAAATATAATGTATTTCTTGCACATGCAATTCAGTTGCAATACTACTCAATGTCAATTTCTTGAAATGTAAAACTCTTCACAATCTAATTTTTCCTCAAGCATGAATGAGAAAGAAATCTTATTTTGTAGCTTAAGAAGGATTTCTAACTTTTTTCAGAAAATGGCAAATTTAGACTAAGTACCTTACCATGACACCAACTTTGAGATATTGATAGAGGCAGGGAGGGAACAGGGTTGAATCATTTGGATGCACAAAATTCAAAGACACATCTTCAGAAAGTCAATGACCAGTACTTGAAAACAAATTCATCATTTAAATCAATGAACAAGCAATGCTCTCCAGTTTTTCCTGGTAAGGTGGTCCACTTGAGCTTTCAGCTTACTGATACCAGGTACCTTGCAGTCCTTTATCTAAAGCAAGTGATGTTGTTGTTGGGACAATAATTATTACAATAAAATATGTTAAACTCTCAATATTAATGATATGGTGAAAGCAAGTGCAAGGTTTGGGTTTCGGTTTGGTTAAATGGTTTTAAGTATATTTTTGAAGAGGGGCCACAGCTTATACAAAGCTGGGGATTTTCATGGAAACAAAATCTCTTCAAGGGGCTACTTTGAACCATGTAAAGACCTTGGGAAAATGAGGTCCTAAGTGATTTCTCAAAAGGGGTTTACTCAAGGGGAATTGTTGGACTGGATTTCTTACAGCACTTATGCCTGGAGGAAAGGAGGAGATAACTTACTTCTTTAAGCCGGCACTCCAAGAATCTTGCAGAAATTCACAATTGAAAGGGTCTCAGGGCAATGGTGGTGGTTTTTTCTGATTTTCTTCAATGGAATTACTGATGGGGTTAGAATTTATAATTATAACAACAGAATGAGGACATAAATCATTTTTTAATCTCTTATAAACACTTGATCACTGATGGCAATTAGACTGGATTGATTACTTAAAAATTACTGGGGTTTAAATCATCCAAAAAGGGCTGTATATATACCTTTTGGCATAAGGGGGTCTTCCCAGGGCACTTAGAGAGGGTTATGCTTGTGGTACAGGGATAGAAGGATGGACAAGTCTCATTTGGCACGCATCCTTATTTCTTTCAATCAGCTTGACCTGTCTGTTTCATATTTAGGTGTGAAATAATTATCAGGATCTGTTTAAATGTTAATTTTTTATTTACACAGTTTTGGAATATTTGTTAATTTTGTATTATTTTCTTTTGACTGAAATGGGCAGAAGTGGTTTTTTTTTAGATTCTAAGCCATCTTCTGAACATGTTGGTAATTTTCAATAATTTTTAGGGGAATTCCTTGGTATTTTTTGTGGTTCATAAGGAGTTTATAATAGTATTTATGTGACATTCTTTATTATTTTTTTTACTTTGAATTTCATACTTTTTATTCAATATTCTTAGGTTTCAGACATCCTTATATCCGTCATTCAGGTTTTTACATATGCATGATGCATTCATGTGGGTTGTAACCTGTTCCTGAGGAACCTAGCTGTCAGGAGTAGTGCAGTTATTTTTGATGCGTGCATACCTGACAGCTGCATATGGGAATCAAGAATCTGTGGCAAGCAGCATATTTGATGCGGGTTTCTTGAAATTTGACTGCATTTTCAGTTTCAGGCGCGTGCAACCTCACTGTATGGATGCAGGGCTGCGCGCGGGAATTGTGACAGAACACAAATCCGGCTCTAAATCTTAAAATATACACAACTCCTCAATTCTGAGTGAGTTCTAGGTGTGAAACCTATACATAATGTTACATTTAAATTATCAAAATGTCCAAAAATTGCTATAGTGATGCTGTGTATTTTTGGTCATTTCCATTTTTAATTACTTAAAAATGAAAGGAGTTGGAATTCAAGGGTGGGTTAAGTGAGTGACCCTACCTGATTTCGGGTGAGGAATCCAAATTTTTAATAATATTCAAGGATTTTCTAATGTTTTCATTTTTATTATTTATTTTGATTCTTTTATTCTACTTTGACAAGTTGCTCTTTACAACTAGCAAGCTGACATTCCCCCACTCCAAGATATGTCTATATCTGAAAAAAAATTTTTGGGCTCAATTTCTTTTATTGGCTCTGTAATTTCTTAGGTGTATGGGTCCATTTGGAATGTTTTTTTCAGGTAGCCATTAATCTTTATCAGAATATTCTCCTTATATCTGACCAGGTAAAGTCTAACATCTCTTCAATTGATCGTTTCCTTTTTGTTTCTTTAAGGATCTTGCTGATTTTTCCTTTTCCTTTATCTGGATTAGTTTCCACAGGTATTTCTGGTGGAGGAATTTTCTCTCCTTCTCTAGGGTGAAAGTGTTTTATTAGGCTTACTGGAAATACTGGGTGTTTCCTGGAAATTTCATCACCCAGTATCACTTCTACAGCATTCTTTCCATGAAGCTTCTTAATGGTGAATGGTCCTACAAAGGCAGGTCTCAAATTTCTTTTCCCTGAAATGTTTTTAAAATTAGTAGTTGAGATTAGGAGTTGGTCTCCAATTTCAAAATCAGGTTCTTTATGAGTCCTGTACCATTTCTGTTGTTTATACTTGACAGCCTCTTGAACACATTTAGCAGCATGTTTATTGGCTATGTCTATCATGTTCTTAAATTCTACTGAGTTAGGATGTATATTGACCATTTTCTGATTAATATTTTCTTTGGGTATCTTGGGTATCCATCCTCTTTCTAGGAAATAGGGAATTTCTTTGGTGGTAGTATTTTTGCTGCTTTTGTAAGCCAATTCTAGGGCAGTTAAAAGACTACCCCAGTCATGGAAATATCCATCTGTGTTTCTTTATTCTAGTCCAAAGCAGAAGAATCTTCTGAGCATGTCTTCCAGAGTCTGGATCATTCCTTCATCTAATCTATCATTTTGGGGATGTTAAGCTGTGGAGAAAGCTAAGGCATTTCCTATCATATCATCAAGATTTCTCCAGAATTCAGAGGTGAAATTGGGGTCTCTATCACTTATAATAATCTTGGGGACTCCTACATCTGCAATGAGTCTGTTCCAGAACAGTAGAGCTACTTCCATGGCAGTATCATCATTGTGGTTGGGTAAGAATTTAGCTTTCTTGGTGAACCTTTCCGCTATGACTAATACTGAGTTGTAAGAGTAAGCTCCTCCTGGATTTATTCCTATTAAAAAGTCCATGTTGATTATTTCCCATCTATTCTTGGGTTCAGAGATCTTTTGTAGTAGGCCAAACCTTTTTCCAGTAGTCCTGTTAGACCTTTGACAAGTTTCAAAGCTAGAAACATACTTGATAGTGGAGCCCCTCCAGTCAATCCACCAGGCTTTTTGTTTAACCCTTTCTAAATTCCTATCAGCAGATAAGTATCTTGAAGAATAGTTTTCATTGCATTTGGCTAGGACATTTTTGATATGATCTTCATTATTCAGGACCAAGACACTGGAATTTTGATGTCTGTAAAATACTAAGCAATTCCATAGAGTAAATCTTCCAGCTCTATAAGCTTTCAGTAATGTTTCAGGTAAGCTGTTGATAAGTTTAGCAGGGGGATTGGTACTTTCCATAACAGAGATTAGTGTCCTTATATCAGGTTTATAAGTTTCCTTGATGGAATTGAACAAGGATTCATCCAATTCATAGATATGTATTCCTATAATTTGCGCTTCCAAATTAAGCATACTGATGTTGATTATAGGGAAGATATCATTATCTTCTGGCTCATGAGCAGGTTTGCTTGGGTCTTTTGGTAAAGCATTCATACTCAAGCTGTCAGCATTCTGGTGTTTGCTTCCAGCTTGATGAACTATAGTCATCTGTCCTCTGTACTGTTGGATATCTATCTGCCATCTCAACATATGCCTACTAGGAGTTTTCATGTTCATTAGAGTTCTAACAGCATTGCAATCAGTGATTACTACAAATTTAGTGCCTCCAAGGTAGTAATGGAGTTTTTCTAAAGCCCATGCTAGAGCAAGGCATTCTGTTTGGCTGGCACAATATCTTTTCTCTGTATCTTTGACTTTTCTAGAGATAAAGAGTTTTGATTTTTCCACTGTCTTATCATCTTCTATGATCTCCTGGTGAAGGGAAGCTCCCAGTCCTTCCATGCTGGCATCTATATATAGCTTGAAAGTTTTGCTGTAATCAGGTTTTATTATCACAGGGTCTGGGTTCATAGCTATTTTGAGTTCTTCATAATTCTTTACTCTTTCATGAGTCATCTCAAAGAGGGTTTTTTTGTTGCAAATCTCATACAAACATTTATTCAGAAGTGAAAACTTGGGTAATTACTTCCTGTAATAGCTCCAGAATCTAATTAAAGACAAGATTTCAGTCTTGTTCTGGGGAATTGGTCTATTAATGAAAGCAGATATCTTTCTTTGATCAGCTGTAAGGGTAAGACCAGCTACTATGTGTCCTGAGGCTTTGAGTTCTCCATACCCAAAATTAAACTTCTTCATGGATACTTTCAATCCTATGGTAGAGATGGTTCTCATAAATAATCTTACTTTATCCATATGGGTAGTCCAATAATCAGTGCAGATGATAACATCATGGCCAATTTGAAATTGAAAACCTTGCAACACCCCTGCACAACCTAAAATGGGTTGCATGGCGCAACTCCCAACCCTGTTGGGGTTGCAAGCGGCTGCTTGCAACCTGTCTTAGTCACAAAAAGTCACTCAAAAACCAATTTGGAGTTGTGAGCAGCCGTTCACAACCCATTTGCAAAAAAAAATAGAAAAAAAAATAGGATAATGTTAAATTCACGACTCATCAAGCCTTGCACACGGTTTGAAATGGGCCGTGTGGCACATTACACAGTCCAATTGGAGCCGTGCACATGGTTTGAAATGGGCGGTGTGGCAGGGCACACGGTCCAATTGGAGCCGTGTACAGCCCCCACGGCTCATGGGGTCAGGGGGCCCACCCAACCCAGTCCGCCACCGTGTGAACTTCCACATGACTACATTTGAGCCGTTTGGAGTTGTACACGGTTCAAATTTAGTCTTGTGGCATTCCACACGTCACCGGACCGTGGTGAGCAAAAAAGAAAAGGAAAGGAAAAGGAATGAAAGGGTACTTACACAACCCACAAACTAAATAAACCTTCCAAAAAACAGAAATCAACCAAAAAATCAAAGAATGTTCATGTTTTGGTTAAAAAAAATAAATAAATAAATAAATAAATAAAAAAACTGGTAGTATCCAATGGAATAGCCCTATAGTAAAAAGGTCCAAAAAAACACAAGTAACTGGACTAGCCCTAAACTAAAAACACAAAAAAATACAATTAACTTGACAAACCCTAAATTGAAAACACCAAAAAAAAATGCAACTTACTTGGCAAGCCCTGAAGTCATATCAGCTTGACTGGCACTAAATTAAAAGGGCCCAAAAATTAAAGAAGTCTTTTGACCATCCCTAAAGTAAAAGTTCCCAAAAGAATACAAGTCTTTTGACAAGACCTCAAGTAAAAGTGCCCAAAAAAATACAAGTCTTTTGAAAAGCCCTTAAGTAAAAAAACCACAAAAAAAACAAGTTCAACTTGGTTTGAGCTGACCCCATCCCAAGCTTAACATAAGTTAAGCAAGTTGAACTGACTTACCATCAAACTCTCAAATGATGTTAACTCAAAACACTCAACATAATGATGTTCAAAATGTGATAACCCTTTATATTAATAGAACTTGTTAGCTGCATTAGAATTAAAATTTATATGAAACTCAATGATGAAATGAAGTCAAAGTCTAATAAAATCTAGAATACATTTGCAGTTGATCTTTGAGATGATCAACCCAACCAGAGGCTTTTTTAGAAATCAATGAATGTGGTTTTGCTACAATGGGCGGGATTGGAATCATTTCTCCCTCAAGTACTAATAGAAACCAGTGGTTATTGTTTAAAAAGGAAATGAACATTGGATCTGATTGATTAGTAACATTATTTTTCATTCAAGTATAAGTATCACATGACTCCAATGAAATGAAACATATAGGTTTGGAATATATCCCTGCTATGGTTTGACCCATGTCCAATTCAGCCAGCCATCTTGAGGAGGGAATCTTTCCATTGATTTCTTCAACATCAAGTCTTTGTTTAATCTTTTCACCCTCCTTTGCACCACTAAGGATCTTAATGTAGCATGCTTTATGTTTCTCTAATGTTTCAAGCATTTCCTTCCTAACTTTAAACCAACCATGTTCTTCATAACCAAGAGATTTAGCAATGACTCTAAATCTGCAATTCCCATCTCCGATTGGATCCCAAACCTCACCCAAGAACTCATGGAATTTCAAGGGTATTTGATTGAGATATTTCACATTTGTTTCCTATCATTAAAACTGGCTTAGTATTCATTTCTTTAATTGGATCAATGAAATGAAAACTCACCAAAGATGAGCTTCTGGTTGAGTTTTGCTGCATGTTCTCTTCCTCTGAAGAGGATTCTGATTCCAAATTAAGTGATACCAATTCACTTTCAGTCTCTTCCTCTGAAATATGAAATTCAGATTCAAGTTCTTCCAAATTTAACTAAAAATTCATCATTAGTTAGTAACTAAGTTCATTAAACCCAAAAAATGAACATATCTCAAAAGAAAAGACTTACAATATTTTGTCTTTTCTTGTTTGGAGCACTTACAGTTCTTTTTACCCCCTTGAGTTGTTTTTCAACAAGCTCATACCAAGATGGTTCTCACCGCGTATCTGTCAATTTTGGCCAGCCCCTACTTGATTGTAAGACTTTAGGTTCAAGTCTTGGCTTGGAATGATATTTTGTAATCTTCTTAATGATACACTTCAATAGGCTGCTTTTCTCATGATCTAGAGATTCCAAGATCATTGCATTGAATTTTTTACGTAACTGAGTAATGCTTAGCATTTCATTAACATTGCACTGGAAAAATTCAAAAGGATCAACCATTAGTGAATTAGTCAATCAAAAAGCATTAATCACATAGTGATATGAAAAATCCAACTTAAGCCAACCTACAGAACTAGACCTGAAAGGGTTCTATTCCAACCTCCACTGAGGATGAAGATCTTCAGGTACCATAGATCCTCTGAATGCTAGACAGTTACCTATCTGGTGGGAACAGGGAAAACCCATAGTCTTGAAATATGACTTGGTGCGGACTTTTCCATCATGATCACATTTGAACTTCTCAAATTGTTCCCTAACAAGATTGATTGCCTCTAAAGACAATTTGTAACCCAATGGTAACATTTCAGGGGGAAGTACTGTCCCTGACTTAATTCAAGAGTTATAAAGTGTGAATGAACTGAATTTATTTGATTCAAAACTGTTCCATCAAGGCTTTTCCAAACATCCAACAGGTTTCCCAAAGATTTTCAAGGAATTGTTTGAGAGTTTCATGGGCCCCTTCAACCCAAGAATTTGTTTTGCTTCCAAAATCTGGGTTTATAAAATTCCATGCTGTTACAAATGTCTCTTTGATAGGTAAAATGTTATTTTCCATATACTCAAGTACATCCTCATGGTCTTTCAAGAAACACCATAAAAGTCAAAAGGTCAGAACCAAAAACTAGAAAGAATAAGAAGCATTGATTTGGACCTACTCTGAGTTCCGCATCACTGACCTCTGCCTCCTCCTTGGTCTTTGAGGCCCCATACTTTGCCCACAGATTCATAAAGCTTTTTCATCCTTCAATGTCATTAAAAAAACGCACTTTACAGTTTGCTTGTATGTTTGTAGACAAGTGCCAAGTGAAAAATCGTCCTGATGACTCTGGGAAACTAGTTTCAATTGCACAAATCAGAGCTTTTTCACAGTCTGTCACAAAGACTTTTGGAAGTCCCTCAGGATCATAAGCCAACTCCTTTAATGCTTTACAGACCAACTTTAGAACTCAAACTTTTCTTTTGTTAAAAAAACAAAAGCTTTTGCAAAAGTTTTCCAATTGGCTGTCATTCCCACAACATGCAATAGTGGGGTTTTATACTTATTTGTCCAATAAGTACAATCCAACGTAGCAATATGATGGAATTGTTTTGAAATCTTTACTGCCTCTGGATGTGCTAAGTACAGGGCCTCCAAGTGACCCTCTTGACTGAACTTTGACCGGTGAATCCAACTTGTTTCTTCAAGCTTTTCATAGAGTACCTCCATAACACTTTTTCCCTTTAGTTCTGCAAGCGTGACCTTCTGCTTAGTGTTATAGATTGTTTGGTCATCAACATAATCCCGCTCGTCAATCTTGCTCAATTTTCTCTTCAGTTGTAACCTATTGAGCCCATCATTCATCCCTTCTACTAGATTTTCTAAGGAAACACTCAAGATTCTCCTCAGTTGAGGATACACAGAGGGATGTTCAGATGGTTGATGGTTATGTTTGGTTTCTTTGTAGGAGAGGAACACAAGGGGTCTGCCTTTGTTTGAATTTCATGGATTAAAAACTTGCACCCAAACTTCCTTGTGTGAGTTTTTCTAGAACGTTTGGTAAGAAGACTTCCTGAATAGGAACCATGTCTATCACAGGCTAAATCAACATATTGGTCATGCTTTGAGTTGAAAACTGTTAAAGTGTAACCATGCTTCATTGCCCATGTTTGACAATAGTTTTGTGCCTCTTACCTAGTAAGAAAAGCTCTCAAGGGAGGTGGGTCAAGTGGATCTAGTGAACATTCATTGGTTAATTCATAGTTTCATACTTACATGAATCCATCAGTTTCAATCAAATTAAATATGGCAAAGACCAGTAACATCAAATGTTACTCACCACCAGCTTTCATGTCCATTTTTGAATCATTTTGTTCCTTAATTGTCACCCTTGATGAGAATACAATTGGGGCTTCCAATGTTTCATTACCCAAATCCTTTTTTTCTTTTTCCAAATCTTTGTTTATGGCACTATCAATTTAGACCTTCCAAGCAGCCATGTCAGAAGAAGGAGGGCTTGCCACTGTTCCCATGCAAAAAATGCAATGGTATACTTCAGTATTCAATCAAACTTTCAATTGATAAAACAAATTTTTCTCACTTTCCAGTTGAGAAAGAATTGTTTGCAGATTATTATATCATTTATGATTATTCACTTCAAATTCACTTGGGTTTTGCTTTAATGTCTCTTTGGGATAGCTAGGTGTGGAAAAAATTCCCAAAAAGTATGCCTTAATCTCAAATTTGGGTTGACAGAACCCAAGTGTGATCCGGGGGATGCCCAAAATTCTGGCACGGCTTCCGGGGGCTTGTGCACCCCCAAACACGGCCAATTGGAGCCATGTACTGGGGTTACATGGCTCCTACACAAGCTCCGGGGGGTTGCGTGTGTTTGAAACAGCCCTTTGTAGTTGTCTTTGGGCCCCCAGGGCTCATTTGAGCCATGTAGGGCCCTACATGACTACCACATGGTTGGAGCCATGAATTTACCATCACCCAAAAAAATAATTAAAAAAAAAAAGAAGAAGAAGAGACATTGAAAAAAAATAAATAATAAAAATAATAAAAATTAATAAAAATAATAAAAATTAATAAAAATTAATAAACATGAATAAAAATAAGGCCTAAATAAAAAATTAACAAATATGAATAAAAATAATAAGGCCCAAAATAAATAAAAATTAAAAATTAAAAATAAAGAGTCTATGGAGCAGCCCTAAAGTAAAAGTGCCATAAAATACAAGTTCAACTTGACACGCCCTAAAGTAAAAATACCAAAAAAAAGACAAGTAACTTGAAAATCCCTAAAGTAAAAACACCAAGCAAAATGATAAGTAACTTGACCATCCCTCAATTAAAAGAACCAAAAAAAAACAAGTTCAACTTGTTTCAAGCTGATATCATCACAAGAATTAAAAACACTACTTATGATGGGATCAGCCCAACACAAGTTGAAATGACTTACCAATAAAATTTCATTCAAAACACTCA
This sequence comes from Puccinia polysora, assembly GCA_025617555.3. Lineage (NCBI taxonomy): Eukaryota > Fungi > Basidiomycota > Pucciniomycetes > Pucciniales > Pucciniaceae > Puccinia > Puccinia polysora. The sequence continues at coordinate 33,067,371 of CM062612.1, forward strand.
TCATAATGATGTTAACTCAAAACACCCAACATAATGATGTTCAAAATTTGATAAACCTTTATATTAAGAGAAGTAAAAGATCAGCATCAGAAACCAAACCCAAATGATGAAATTAAAATGATCTCTATAAATTAGAATACAACTCAAGTTGATCTTTGAGGTGATCAACCCAACCAGAGGCTTTTTTGGAAATCATTGAACATGGTTTGGAAACTATGGGCGGGATTGGAATCACATCTCCCTCAAGAAAAAGCTGGACCCAATTCTTATTGTTAACAAATCAAATGAACATAGGAATCAAATGAACATAGGATCTTATTGTTCTTTTACACCCAATTTCATAGGATTAAAAGCACAAAATGATTCCAATGAAACAAAAAATATTGGTCTTCCATAAGTAACTGCTATTATTTGAAACATGTCAAGCTTGGAAAGCCATTTTGAAGAGGGAATATTTTCATTGATTTCATTGACATCAAGTGTTTTTGGTATCTTTTCAACTTCTTTAATTCCACCAAGGATCTGAGTATAGCAAATCTTATTTTTCCTCAATTTTTCAAGAATTTCTTTTCTTACTTGAAACCATCCATGCTCATCATACCCAAGTGATTTAGCACTGACTCTAAATCCACAATTTTTATTACCAACCAGATCCCAAACCCCACCCAGGAACTTATGTGAGTTCTCAGTTATTTGATTGAGTTAATTCACTTCCTAAAATCAAAAATTAGTTAGCCAAAATTCTAATCTCATTAAAGCAATCACCACTCACCAAAGATGAGCTTCTGTGTGACTCCTCCATTTCTTCTGCTTCACCCTTTGAAAAGGCATCTTATTCCAATGGCACCAAACCCAATGAACTTTCAGTCTCTTCCAATGAACTATGGAGCTCAGATGAAGAGAAATACTTGCACTACAGAAATAATTACCCCATTAGTTCATTAAACCATAAAAATGAACATTTCTCAAAATCAGAGACTTACTATCTTTGGTCTTTCTGGTACCCTTTTAATTTTTCCTTCATTCTTAACCTCTGAACTATGAGATTCAGATAAAGAGCCATCCTTGCACGTCAGAAATCATTTTCTCATCAGTTCATTAAACCATAAAAATGAAAATTTCTCACTAAAAATAAAAGACTTCCTGTCTTTGGTTTTTTGGGCCCCCTTTTAACCCTTTTTCCCTTCTTAATTGCTCTTTTAACATGCTTGAATCTTGAAAGCTCACAATGGGTTGCTTTCAACTTTGGTTTACCTGGGCTTGACCTTAACACCTTTGGCTCAAGCCTTGGCTTGAAAATCAAAGCAGCTTTAATCTGAAGCTTTGAAATTAGAATCTCCAACCTAACTCCTTCAGGTTGGTCCCTATACATGGAATTCCACTTGTTATAAATTTTAGATTCTTCATCAAGGCCTGGATCTGTTTCAAACTGTCAAAACCAAAAGAATTATCAATTTTTCAATCCAATAATTAATATTTCAATCCAATAATTAATCTATCAATCCAATAATTAATCTTTCAATAAAATAATTAATATTTCAATCCAATAATCAATATTATAATCCAATAATTAATCTGCCAATCCAATAATTGGTACCCTTCAAAAAACCCCACTTACTTCATTGGAAGGGTCATAGTCTAACTTCCACTGAGGATGAACATCCTCAGGCACAATGGATCCCCTTGATGCTAGTATTTCACCTAAAATGTGGGAACAAGGCAAGCTCATTGTTTTTGAATATGACTTGGAGCACACCTTGCAATCATGATTGCGCTTTAACTTCTCAAAATGTGCCCCAATGAGTTTAATTGCCTCAATTGACAATTTTTAACCCAAAGGTAATAGTTCTGTTGGAAGACCTGTTCCCAACTTTATTCAAGAGTTTTTAAGTTCTGCATGGACTGATTGGATCCAACTTTCAATAGTTCCTTCAAGGCGTTTCCACACATCCAAAATTTTCCTCAAAGATCCCACAAGTAATTGTTTGAAAGTAGAATGGGCCCCTTCTACCCAAGATTTTTTTTTTGTTTCCAAAGTCTGGGTAGACACAAGTCCAAGCCATTACAAACTTGTCTTTGATAGGGAAAATATTATTTTCCATTTATCTGAGTACATCCTTGGGGTCTTTCAAGAAACACTGTATACAAGTTTCAAATTAAGCACTCCCAGCACAGATCAATAGAAGAAGCAATAAATTGGCATACTCTGAGTTCCACATCATTTACTTCTGCCTCCCCCTTGGTTTTAGAGGCCCCATACTTGGCCCAAAGAGTCATGAAACTTTGACATCCTTCATCTTCATTACTGAAGTGCGCTTTACAGTTTGCTTTGATGTTTTTATACAAGTGCCAGGAGCATGAATGTCTGGATGACTCAAGGAAACTGTGTTTAATAGAATCAATGACAGCTTTTTCCGGGTCCATCACAAAGACTTTTGGAAGCCTCTTGCAATCATAAGCAAACTTTTTTAATTTGTTCAACACCCAACTGTAGAACTCATAGGTTTCTTTTGTTATAAAAACAAAAGCCTTTGTAAAATTCTTTTTTTTCAGTCATTCCTACAACATGCAATAGAGGGATGTTGTACCTATTTGTTTTATAGGTAAAATCCAACAAAGAAATATGATGGTATTTTTTTAAAAGTTTTATAGACTCAGGATGAGCCAAGAAAGGGTCATCTAAGGGACCCTTCTCACCGAATTTGGACCTGGAAACCAACTGGTATTCCTGGAGCATTTCCAATAGAGCATCCATAAATCCTTTCCCATCCAGTCCAGAAAGCTTTAAATTTTGCTTATTGTTATAGATTTTTCTATTTTCAATGTATTCTCCACCATAAATCTTGCTCAATTTTCATTTAAGCTGCTCCATATTGAGCCCATCTTTCATTCATTCCCTAAGTAAATCTAATGCTTTACCTGATATTCTCCTCAGTTGAGGATGCACTGAAGGACTTTCAGATGGTTGATCATTGTGTAGGCCATTTCTAATGGAGAGATGTCATTTGGTATCTTCTACTTTCCTACTTGCACAGATTGCAAATTGAAACCCAAAATTCCCAGTGTGAGTTTTCCTTTGACGTTTGGTGAGACATGGCCCTTCATAAACCCCAAATCTGTCACAAGCTAGATCAATATATCTGTCTCTCCTTGACTTGAAAGTCATCAATGTGTAGCCATGCATGGCTTCCCATTTCTGACAATAAATCTTGGCTTCTTTCCCAATATCAAAGGCTCTCACAGGAGGAGGGTCAAGCAGTTTTGCCACCCCTTATTTACATTAGTATTTGTCAAGCCAAATCCTTCTCAGTCAAAAGACATGAAATTTGAACACACCACCTTTATTTGATTCAACTTGTGAGGGAAAATCTTGTTCCAGTTGTGAAGAAACACCTTTTTCCTCAATTTTAACTCTAGATTAGGGTGAAATTGGTGCTTCCAATTTTTCCTTTTCCAGCTCCCTACCCAAATACCTAGATTCCACCAAAACTTTGTTAAGTACACTTTTAATCAAGTCCCTTAACATAGCCTTGTTTAATCTGGGAGGGCTGAGGCTTTCCACTGTTCCCATAAAATAAAAAAATTCAACAGAAATTTAGTATTCATTTCAATATTCAATTCAACAACTCCAAAATTTTGCTCACTTTTGGGTTGAGAAAAATTAATTTATGCAACAGGCCTGTGGTTGGTGTGTATGTGGTGTGAGTCAAGAGTTTTTTCCAATAGGCAGAATTTTTGATTTCCAACTTTCTTTGTGGTCCAATAGTCCCACATAGTATGCCAGATCCCAAAATTTGGGTTTACAGCACTCACATGTGGTCCAGGGGTGCCTAGGTACACCAAATCCCCCCTCAAATGGCCCATTTGGGGGGGAGTGGCCCAAATGGGCCAGGAAAATATGCTCAACCCCTGCTTGGGACTTGCTCAACCCCTGGGGGGTTGCAAATCCTCAATTGCAACCCAAAATAGGGTTGTGACTCCCCAATTGCAAAACAAAATGGATTGCGAAGGTGTGAGTTGCTAGCAACCTGGCTTGCTACTTTTTGGGCCCTGATTGGCTGTTTGCAACCCTGATTTTTTGATCATAACATTGGCTTAACATCATCAATGTATACCATCATCCAGCCTTGCCTAATGAATTGGCCTAGTACTGTATCTATCATTCTTTGGAAGTGGGAGGGAGCATTTTTTTAAAATACGTATGCACTTACGCGTGTGCTATGTATAAGTGTAATCAAAATGGGATGCACATATGGGCCTCTCCGGCCCATTGGACACTCACACGGACCATAAGGGCCTGTGTGGATGTCACTGATTTGGGGAAACTGGCCTCAAAACGCCTGAAACAGGCTTGTTGGTACACGGGCCCTAAAGGGCCCGATGGGGGATATGGGCAAGTACAGCCAGATGGGCTTGTATGGGCGTAATTGGGCCCAAGGTTTATTTTGGACATACTTGGCCAGACAGGCTGGCCCGCCAAAAGATGTTTTACTTAGTTTTTGGGCTTGGGGCGGCCCATTGGGGCCGCTGCCTGTGTTGCAGCCCGGTTAGGGCTGCCGCCTGCATTGCCCCCGGCTTGGGGCCGCTGCCCATGTTGCGGCCTGTTTTGGGCCAATGCCCGTGTGGCGGCCCGCTTGGGACCACTGCCCATGTTGCGGCCCGCTTGGGGCCACTGTTTTTGCCTTTGGCCTGTCTATGGGGCCCAAAGGCCCACATGGGGTTGTTGTTGTGGCTGCTGCGCTGGGTGGCGGCCGCAGGGCTGGTGGTCCTGGCTCCTCCCCCTCCCCTTGCTTGCCATTGCGAGGGGGAGGGGGAGGGCTGGCTGGTTGTAACCAGCCAGCAACAGGTCATGGTGGGGGGGACTTGATCACCCCCCCCCCCCCCCACCAAAAGAGGTGGCCAGGCCGGTTGCATGAAGGCAACCGGCGGTGGGGGGGAATCGACCACCCCCCCCCCCCCCCACCATCAAAGGGGCGCTCTCCCCCCCCCCCTTTACCAAGGGGGAGGAGCAACGGGCTGGAGGGGACCTGACCACCCCCCAGCCCACTTACTGTAGCAACGCCCTGTGGGTATCAACTCCCAGGTCCCCTGGTAAGGGGATTTGACTGCACCCTCCAGGAATTTGAGAGAAAGAGGGGGGGCAGCAAAATGTCTGCTGGTTACACCCCCCCCCCAGGTGAGATTTTGGTTGGACTCAGGTGAGTCCTGGGTCCCACCTGGCCCATATGAGGGGCCAGGGCTGTACAAGTGCTAAGATAAGTAACAGAGCTGGTTGTAACGGACAACCAGCCAGGGATTGAATAGCACAGGGGCTGGTTCAACCCCATTGAGGTGGAAACACCAGAAACAACCATAATAGGCTGGTTGTAAGGGTACAGGGACTGATGCCATGTGGGATGATGTAGCCCAAACCAAGTAACACGGCCTGTAGATCCTGTAGAGCTCTTTTGGGGCGGAAAATTTGCCTTTTGGATTGTTGTATCATGGGCTCAAAAGAGGCCAATCTTTTGTCCTTAAGGAGCTCTTCTCCCTGCTGTTTTCCATCATCTATTCATCATCCAATTGAATTCATCAATGATATCATCCAACGTGTTGCCCCATTTGTGAGATCCCATCAAGCAATTATTGACACAAGGTTCCCAGAATTTTTTTTGCTTTAAATAATGCTCGTTTGCCTAAGCTAATTGCTGGCCATAATTATAACACATTTTTGATTCCAAAGGGCATTCTTAAATACTCATATATCCCTAGGTGACATATGCTCCTCATGAAATTCCTGCTATAAGGGCTGATAGGGATCTGGTGAAGTCCTTTCAGCCTTTCCATAGTAGTCATAAAATTATATTTTGAGAGATTGTGGAGAGCATTATCACTCCTAGGGATATGACAATAATCTGCTTGAGTGTAGTTTTTCAGCATCCTAAAGTCTCTAGCCATCCTTGACTTGTCATTCTGCCAATCTATGATTACTTGTGTGTTGACATCTACTTGCTCATTATGTCCTAATTTCCTCAAAACGTGTAGGTCTATTGATTCCTGGATGTGACTTTTAAGGTAAAAACTTGATTTTGGGCTAGAAGGCTAAGCAGGTCTCTTAAGGTTTGGAGGATAAGGGGGTTTAATGGTTAAGTTAATAATCATGTCATGTCCTTTAATATTACCAATAGGGTGATCCTTAGTGCAAAATGCATTTTGATTTTCAAAGCAAACTTGGAGAATATCCTGTTTTTGGTCTTCACTGAGCTGGGAATTCAAAGCTTCTTGAAAGGAGTATTCTTGGTTGAAAGTCACCAAGTGTTTCTCATAGGTGGAATAAGAAGATTTAGAATTAACATGGCATATTTGGAACTTCTTGTTCAAATTTCTTCCTACAGTAAAGTAGCTACCCTTACTTTGGAACACATCTATTCCATACAGGAATAGAGAATTATTTCCCAAAATAAAGTAGTTGCATACTCTATTTTGTATTACTAAAAATTCAATTTCCAGTTTAAGTGATACTTTAGAATGAGGGAATATGATATCTGTTGTCCATACTCTAATAGAATTTAAACATGAATTGCAACTGCTGAAATTAGCTTTTGGTACTGGTAGAAGATTTATTTTCCAATTTGGATCCTGTTTTTATGGATAAGATGATCCAATAAAAGAGAAAAAGGCTCCACTATCTAGGAGTAGCTTAACTGGGGAACCTTGGAGTAGGCCAGTAGAATAGCAAGTTTTACCAGAAGTGTAACTTTTGCCAGCAGAGGGTTTGAGAGTCAAGGTTTTAGCTTCAGAAACATTTTGAATCTTCATGTTGGGATTTGATTGTTGGGGTAAGTTAGAATATTCATGGAAAGAGTTTATTCTCATGGAGGAATCTATATTTCCTTCAATGAAATTGATTGAGTTATTAATCATGAGTTCACACTCAGATATTGATCCATCAGTTTTGTCAAGTTGAGGGTCAGGATTATTTTCATACTCTTCTCCTTCAATAGGATTAATCCTTCTACTGGGTTGAGGACAATCATGTCTTACATTCCCTGTATTGTTAAAGTTCCAGAATACCTTTTCCTTGTTTTCTGAATTATTCTTGACTTCTAAGTTGGGGGCTGAAGAATCCTTGGTTTTTGTGTTGTATTCTTCTTTATTCTTGGTGCTTTGGTCCTTTGGTTGATTAGTTATTTTTTCAAGACCATTCATATCAATAGTTTCTTCTAATATAGCAATGAGGATAGAGAGGTCAGAATAAATAGGCATTCTACATCTTACACTGTTGTTGAGGTGTCCAGGACATAAGTTAAGGAGTCTTTCATTAATATCCTCTTTTTCAGAATTTGTGGTAGAAGCAATCCAGTCTCTTCTTTTGTTCTAGACACCATTTATGAGTTTTTTCCTTTGAGGGGTCAAAGAATGAATTTTCAAAGTTCTTAATAATCTTTATTTTCCAAATTCTGGTGCCAAACTGCTCTTTAATCAGTCCTTTCCAAGAATTCCAAGTTTGAGATCCTACTTCTTCTCTTTTGTTAATGAACCAATCTAGGGCTACTCCTTCAAATATTCTGAGCAATCTTACTAATCCTATAGTATCTGGGAGTTCATATGATGCAAGAGTATAGTCAATTAGTTTGATGAAGCTGATATTATTTTACTCTCCTTCTCCTGAGAATTTAGGCCATTCAGTCACAGGGGGTAAGAGTTTAAGGGCTTTTTCTACCTCAGGGGTTTGACTGGTTCTTTAAGATTCATTCCTTACTGTTCCAGTCTTATGGGGAAGTTTAGGATTAATACTCATTCTGATGGGTTTTTCCTCCTCTAATTTGATCAGGGAGGGACCAGTTGCATTGACTTTGAGGTCTCTAAGGTCATTGTTAATCATTCCTGGTTGTAAATCAATTTTACTGCTCAGCAAGTCTATTTTATTAACTAGATGAGCAGAGGGAGTATCAGTGTTGTTCTTAATTTCTCCTTTAATTTTTTCAATGGAGAGGAGGATCTCCTTGTGTACTGATGATTAATTGTTGTTTATATGTTTAATCATGGATACTTTATTCATATTGATATTATCTCTCAGTTGTTTGATTTCTAACTCACTAGTTTTATAATGGGAAGCTTGATTCTGGATTACTTTTTTCAAAATTTGAATTATCTTATCCAAATGGTTATGGATATTATCCAAATTTCTGCTTAGAATGTTAAATTTTTGCAAAAAGTTTGTAGAGAAAGCATTAAAGATAGGTGTAACATCTAGATTTAATTGTGATACACCTTTTTCCATTGCTGAGCTAAGTATATTATGTTGTCCCAATCTTTGGGATTCCTCATTCTTTGGTGATTGGAAGATCTCATCTTTTTGGGGTCCTTTCCCTTTAACTTTTCCAATTGATCCCAAGGATTCCAATTTTCTACAAATTTTTCCACTTCCTTCTTGGGGATCAATTTCTGAAGGGCTATCTGTGAGGAATTGGCCTGTGATATGGCCTTTCTCATGGCCACCATGTCCTGTGGACTTGGGCCAGTTTGTAGGCCTCCCAATAACCCACATGGTCCTGTACTAGAACCTTTATCTTGGAAGCTTTGATTGAGTCCGGCTGGAGTGGCATGGGCAGAGATTTAGCCACTGGGGAAAACTCTCTGCGTGAGGGAGGGCTCTCCAACAATTTATTGGTCGAGTTGGGCAGCGCGGGAACTGGCAGGTCTTTCCAGGCTGCTGTTGCAGGTTTGAGTCCCCTCATTATGCTTGTGGTGATGTTAAATTCATGGCTCCAACCGTGTGGTAGTCATGTAGTGCCCTACACGGCTCAAATGAGCCATGGGGGCCCAAAGACAGCTACAAAGGGCCCTTTCAAACATGCGCAACCCCCAGGGGGTTGTGTAGGAGCCATATAGCCCCCGGACACGGCTCAAATGAGCCGTGTACCCCCATAAATGGCTCAAATTGGTCGTGTTTGGGGGTGCATGACCCCCCAGAAGCTGTTCCAGAATTTTGGGCACCCCCTGGACCACACTTGGGTTCTGTCAACCCAAATTTGGGATTAACGCATACTTTGTGCAACATTTGTTCCACAACTAGCAATCCCAAAGATACATTAAAGTGAAACCCAAGTGAAATTAAAGTGAATAATCATAAATCATATAAAAATCTGCAAACAATTCTTTCTCAACTCAAAAGTGAGAAAACTTTGTTTGTTCAATTGAAATTTGGATTGAATACCAAAGTATACCATTACATTTCTTTTGCATGGGAACAGTGGCAAGCCCTCCTTCTTCTGAAATGGCTGCATGGAAGGTCTAAATTGATAGTGCCATCAACAAAGCTTTGGAAAAAGAAAAAAAGGATTTGGGTAATGGAACATTGGAATCCCCAATTGCATGTTCATCAAGGGTGACAATTGAGGAACAAAATGATTCAAAAATGAACATGACTGCTGGTGGTGAGTAACATTTTATGTTACTTGTCTTTGCCGTATTTAATTTGATTGAAACTCATGGATTCATGTAACTATGAAACTATGAATTAACCAATGAATGTTTACTAGATCCACTTGACCCACCTCCCTTGAGAGCTTTTCCTACTAAACAAGAGGCACAAAACTATTGTCAAACATGGGCAATGAAGCATGGTTATAATTTAACAGTTTTCAACTCAAAGCATGACCAATATGTTGATTTAGCCTGTGATAGACATGGTTCCTATTCAGGAAGTCTTCTTACCAAACAGTCTAGAAAAACTCACACAAGGAAGTTTGGGTGCAAGTTTTTAATCCATGCAATTCAAACAAAGGCAGACCCCTTGTGTTCCTCTCCTACAAAGAAACCAAACATAACCATCAACCATCTGAACATCCCTCTGTGCATCCTCAACTGAGGAGAATCTTGAGTGTTTCCTTAGAAAATCTAGTAGAAGGGATGAATGATGGGCTCAATAGGTTACAAATGAAGAGAAAATTGAGCAAGATTGATGGGCGGGATTATGTTGATGACCAAACAATCTATAACACTAAGCAGAAGGTCACGCTTGCAGAACTAAAGGGAAATAGTGTTATGAAGGTACTCTATGAACAGCTTGAAGAAACAAGTTGGATTCACCAGTCAAAGTTCAGTGGAAAGGGTCACTTGGAGGCCCTGTACTTAGCACATCCAGAGGCAGTAAAGCTTTCAAAACAATTCCATCATATTGCTATGTTGGATTGTACTTATAGGAAAAATAACTACAAAACCCCACTATTTCATGTTGTGGGAATGACAGCCAATTGGAAAACTTTCACAAAAGATTTTGTTTTTTTAACAAAAGAAACGTTTGAGTTCTACAGTTGGTCTGTAAATGCATTAAAGGAGTTGGCTTATGATCCTGAGAGACTTCCAAAAGTCTTTGTGACAGACTGTGAAAAAGCTCTGATTTGTGCAATTGAAACTAGTTTCCCAGATTCATCAGGACAATTTTTCACTTCGCACTTGTCTACAAACATACAAGCAAACTTTAAAGTGCGCTTTTTTAATGACGTTGAAGGATGGAAAATCATTATGAATCTGTGGGCAAAATATGAGGCCTCAAAGACTAAGGAGGAGGCGGAGGTCAATGATGCAGAACTCAGAGTAGGTCCAAATCACTCCTTCTTATTTTTTCTAGTTTTGGGTTCTGACCTTTTGACTTGTATAGTGTTTCTTGAAAGACTATGAGGATGTACTCAAGTATATGGAAAATACCATTTTCCCTATAAAAGAGACGTTTGTAACATTGTGGACTTGTATAAACCCATATCTTGGAAACAAAACAATATCTTGGGTTGAAGGGGCCCATGCAACTCTCAAAAAATTCCTTGCAAACTCTTTGGGAAGCCTCTTGGATTTTTTGAAAAGCCTTGATGGAACAGTTTTGAATCAAATTAATTCAGTTCATGCATCACTTTATAACTCTCAAATTAAGTTAAGGACAGTTCTTCCACCTGAACTGTTACCATTGGGTTAAAAATTGTCTTTAGAGGCAATCAATCTTGTTAGGGAAAAATTTGAGAAGTTCAAAAATGATCATGATGGCAAAGTCTGCACCAAGTCATATTTCAAGACTATGTGTTTTCCCTGTTCCCACCAAATAGGTGACCATCTAGCATTCAGAGGATCTGTGGTACCTGAAGATATTCATCCTCAGTGGAGTTTGTACTATGACCCTTGAAGTTCTAGTTCAGTGAGTTGCCTTAAGTTGGATTTTTCAAATCACTATTTGATTAATGCTTTTTGATTAATCAATCCTAATTCACTAATGGTTGATCCTTTTGAGTTTTTCCAGTTTGATGTCAATGAAATGCTTAGCATTATTCAGTTATGTAAAAAATTCAATGCAATCATATTGGAATCTCCAGATCATGAGCAAAGCAGCGTATTGAAGTATATCATTCAGAAGATTACAAAATATTGATCAAAGCCAATACTTGAACCTAAATTCTTACAGTCAAGTAGGGGCAGGCCAAAATCGACAGATACGCGGTGAGAACCCTCTTGGTTTGAGCTTGTTGACAAACAACTCCTTTTGGCATATGTTCATTCTTTTGGTTTAATGAACTTAGTTACTAACTAATGATGAATTGTTAGTCAAAGTTGGCAGAATCTGAATCTGGATTTCATAGTTCAGAGGAAGAGACTGAGAGTGAATTGGTATCACTTAATTTAGAATAAGAATCCTCTTCAGAGGAAGATAACATGCAGCAAAGCTCAACCAGAAGCTCATCTTTGGTGAGTATTCATTTCATTGATCCAATTAAAGAAATGAATACTAAGTTAGTTTTAATGAGAAGAACCAAACGTGAAAGACCTCAATCAAATACCCTTGAAATTCCATAAGTTCTTGGGTGAGGTTTGGGATCCGATTGGAGATGAAAATTGCAGATTTAAAGTCATTTCTAAATCTCTTGGTTATGAAGAACATGGTTGGTTCAAAGTTAGGAAGGAAATGATTGAAAAATTAGAGAAACATAAAGCATGCTGCATTAAGATTCTAGATGTTTCCAAGGAGGCTGAAAAGATTAAACAAAGACTTGATGTTGAAGAAATCAATGAAAAGATTCCCTCCTCAAGATGGCTGGCTAAATTGGACATGGTTCAAATCATAGCAGACACATATTCCAAACCTATATGCTTCATTTTGTTGGAGTCATGTGATACTTATACTCCAATGGAAAATGGTTTTACTGATCAATCAGATCCAATGTTCATTTCCTTTGTAAACAATAACCACTGGGTTCAATTAGTACTTGAGAGAGAAATGATTCCAATCCCGCCCATTTTAGCAAAACTAAATTCCTTGATTTCTAAAAAAGCCTCTGGTTGGGTTGATCATCTCAAATATCAACTGCAAATTCATTCTAGATTGTAATAGACTTTGACTTCATATCATCATTTGGTTTCATATAAATTTTAATTCTAATGCAGCTAACAAGTTCTATTAATATAAAGGGTTATCACATTTTGAACATCATTATGTTGAGTGTTTTGAGTTAACATCATTATATTGAGTGTTTTGAATGAGATTTAATGGTAATTCAGCTCAATTTGTGTTGGGCTGATTCCATCACAAGCTTAACTAAGTTCTATTAATATAAAGGGTTATCACATTTTGAACATCATTATGTTGAGTGTTTTGAGTTAACATCATTATATTGAGTGTTCTGAATGAGATTTAATGGTAAGTCAGTTCAACTTGTGTTGGTTGGATTCCATCACAAGCTTAACTTATGTTAAGCTTGGGATGGGATCAGCTTAACACAAGTTGAACTTGTTTTTTTTGGTGTTTTTACTTTAGGGCTTGTCAAAAGACTTGTATTTTTTTGGGCACTTTTACTTTAGGGCTTGTCAAAAGACTTCTTTAATTTTTGGGCCCTTTTACTCTAGGGCTAGTCAAGTTGAAATGACTTTAGGGCTTGTCAAGTTAGTTGTATTTTTTTGGTTTTTTTACTTTAGGGCTTTTCAAGTTACTTGTCTTTTTTTTGGTGTTTTTACTTTAGGGCTAGTCCAGTTACTTGTGTTTTTTTGGGTCTTTTTACTTCAGGGCTAGTCCATTGGATAGTACCAGTTTTTTTTATTTTGATTTATTTATTTGTTTTTTTTAACCAAAAAATTAACATTCTTTTATTCTTTGGTTGATTTATGTTTTTTTGGAAGGTTTATTTAGTTTATGGGTTGTGTAATTGCCCTTTCATTCCTTTTCCTTTCCTTTTCTTTTTTGCTCACCGCGGTCCGGTGATGTGTGGAAGTCCACACGGCGGCAGACCAGGTTGGGTGGGCAGCACAACTCCGTGAGCCATGGGGGGTTTTACACGGCCCAATTAAAATTGTGTGCACGGCTCAATGAGCCATGAATTTACCATTACCCTTATGCTTTCTATGGGTGCTATTACAGGTGCGCATTCCTCTGGGAAAATTTCCATAGGAAGGGGCTCTTCCGGTTGCACAGGTGTTGGGCCTGTTTTGAGACATGCCGCAAAAATGTAATTTTCTGTCAAAATTTTCAAAAAAAAAGGTAAAAAAAATAATAATCAATTTCTTTGTTTTTTTTTTGAAATTAATTTAAGCTTGATTAGATTTAAGTTTAAGGGTACTAAGGCCTGGTTAGGGTCTGTACCGTCCTTGGGAGGTATTCCAAGGAGGTCTGCGTGGGTACCAATAAGGTCTTGTGAAAATCCAAGGGTTCACACTCTGGGAAATCCTCAAGGAGTTCTTGATCAATAATTTTTCCAAAGGTAACTTCCATTAAAAATGAATAAAATAAATAAATGCACAAGTCTTGATTTATTTTAGTTTTTATTTAATTTTTTCAATAGTTTTTGAAATTTTTGGATTTATTTTTAAAAAATGGAAAAAAAAATATCAGACTTAATTCTTTTATTGTTTTTATATAAAGAAAGTTTTCTTTGATATTTCTTGCAGGATTTATGTTTCCTGAGTAAAGAGTTGAATTTTATACATCTCTCAAGGTCTAACTCTTCTTCTTTCTTTATTTCTTGTTGAAAAGATGAGATTTTTTTGTGCCTTAGTTCAGGGGTTAAAGAATCCCAACAATTAGGCACAAAATTACATATTTTTCCTGTTTTTGTTGCTCAAGGAGATTCAAATAATGATTAATTAATTCCTTGCTGTTTTGTTGATCCACTGGAATAAAAATTAAAAAGGATGACAATAAGTATTTTTACTTTATTTTAATTAGTATATCTGGTCCAAATAAATTAAAGAATTTAAATATTAATTATTCAGGGATATTTACCAGCCATATCTCCAGTTTTCAGCTTACTGATTTCAGTTAAATTGTAGTCCTTTAGCTACAGCAAGTTATATTGGTGTTGGAACAATAATTATTCCAAGAAAATATGTGAAATGCTCAATATTAATTATATGGGGAGAGAAAGTGCAAGGTTTGGGATTTGGTTTGTTTGAATGTTTTTAAATATATTTTTAAAGAGGGGCCACAGCTTATACAAAGCTGGGTATCTTTATTGAAACAACCTCTCATCAAGGGGCTACTTTGAGCCATGTAAAGACCTTGGGACAATGAGGTCCTAAGTGATTTCTCAAAAGGGGTTTACTTAAGGGGAATGGGTGGACTGGCTGTCTCACAGAACTTATTCCTGGAGGAAAGGAGGAGATAACTTACTTCTTTAAGCAGGCACTCCAAGAATCTTTCAGAAATTCACAATTGAAAGGGTCTCAGGGCAATGGTTGGGGTTTTTGCTGAATTTCTTCAATAGAATTAATGATGGGGTTAGAATTATTAATTATACTAACAGAATGAGGCCATAAATCATTTTTTATCTTTTATAAACACTTGATCACTTATGGCAATTAGACTGGATTGATTACTTAAAAATTACTGGTGTTTAAATCATCCAAAAAGGGCTGTATATATACACTTTGGCATAAGGGGGTCTTCCCAGGGCATGTAGAGATGTTTATGCTTGTGGGCCAAGGATAGAATGCTTGCCAGGGCTATTTTGGCACGCATCCTTAGCTCTGTCACTCAGCTAGACCTGTCTGTGTCATATTTAGGTGTGAAATAATTATCAGGATCTGTTTAAATGTTAATTTTTTTATTTATACAGTTTTGGAATATTTCTTAATTTTGTATTCTTTTCTTTTTACTGACATGGGCAGAAGTGGTTTTTTGTTTAGATTCTAGGCCATATTCTGAACATGTTGGTAATTTTTAATAATTTTTAGGGGAATTCCTTGGTATTTTTTGTGGTTCATAAGGATTTTATAATAGTATTTATGTGACAACCTTTATTATTGGTTTTACTTTAAATTTCATACTTTTTATTCAATATTCATAGGTTTCAGACATCCTTCTATCTGTAAGTCAGGTTGTTAAATATGCATGATTCATTCAGGAACGGGTTGTAACCTGTTCCTGAGGTACCTTGCTATCTGTCAGGTATGTGCGCATCAAAGAATAACTGTAGCTTGCTGTTTGGAGTGGTGCAGTTATTCTTTGATGCGCACATACCTGACAGCTGCATGCAGGAATCAACAATCTGGGGCCAGAAGCATATTGCATGCAGGTTTCTTGACATGTGACTGAATTTTGAGTGTCAGGTGTGTTTAACCTCACTTTATGGATGCGGGGCTGCGCATGGGAATTGTGACAGAACACAAATCCGGCTGTAACTCCTAAAATATACACAACACCTCAATTCTGAGTGAATTTTATGTGTGAAACCTATACATGATGTTACATGTGAAATATCAAAATGGCCAAAAAGTGCTATAGTGATTCTGTGGCTTTTTGGACATTTCCCTTTTTAATTACTCCAAAATTTAACAAGTTGGAATTCAAGGGTGGGTTCAGTGAGTGACCCTACCTTATTTTAGGTGAGGAATTGAACTTTGTAATAATATTTGGGGATTTCTCACAATTTTCATTTTTATGATTTATTTTTATTCTTTTATTCTATTTTGACATGTTTCTCTGTACAAGTAGCAAGCTGACAAGAGTCATGTGCACCACCTCACCAGGAGGAACCACCCCACAATTGCAGATTTAACAGCACTTGGGAGCCCAAAGTTTTCAATCAGGGTAATCTTGTTTTTCAAATCAAACTACTTTTCCTCCAGTGGCTTTCCAACCAACAGAAAAACCTACTAATTTTGGTTGCTCATTCCCCCCCCCAAAAAAAATGGTAGCCAATGCCTCTTTAAAACTCCAAAATTTTCCTCCTTTCAAAATTGTCACTAGATACAATGGTAAAAAAGCCAGATATGGTTAAACATTTCATTCAATGTATATAATTTTAAAATCAGCTCTTTGTGCCAAAATTCTTGCCAGTTATTTCATGAAATGGTGTCAAAGTGTGCATGATTTGTACAACATGTGTACTGGTTGGAATTTAAGATGGGATGACTTTGGATTGATGGTGGAATTATGCTAAGTCTTCCACCTTCCCATCAAATTACATGTATCTTTACTGCATAATACATATATAGGTAATGTCAAGGGAGGTGGACAACTTATGATATGTTTTCCACCTCCCTGGACTTGTGTGCATACAGGAATCAAATGACATGGTCAATCCTTGTGGAGAGTCTGGGGAGGTGGACAACTTATGCTAAGTTTTCCACTGTCCCATAAATCATTGATCACATATTCAAAATCATGCTTCCAGATGGTTGAGGGGAAGTGGACAACTCAGCACAAGTTGTCCACCTCCCCAGATTTCCCACGTTATTTTCCCTTGACATCTGATTCCTGCATACCCATGGTCCTGGAGTGGTGGAAAACTTATCATAAGCTGTCCAGCTCCCTGCACATGACTCATATTTATTTTGTGTGGTGAAGCAGACACTTTGGTGATACACACCTGCCTATTCCAACAAATCAACTAGGTGAATCCTGCATAATGTAATCTCTTGGTGATATTATGCACCCCTGTTACATTTTTCTTTATTCTTTTGAGCTAAATCATCCAGGCATGTTGAATTCTTGTATATTCTTTGGAAATCATGATTTAGAAATGTTAGTTATTCCATTGATCCTACTTACTGGTGTATGAACAGCCAGTAATTAGAAAGCACTATGCCTTCTTTACAAGACTTAGCAAGAATTCATATCACACCATTGTCAAACAAATGAAATTGAAAACCATGCATTGCTCTTCTTGCACTTTAGTATTTATCTAATATGTCCTGAGGAGATCTAGTCAAAATCAATTCAGGAAAGAGGAAAATTATAATCCTCATTTCCAAGAATTAGCACCATGCAAAATCTGACACCTGATTCATCATATTTCTCTATTATTCAGTTTCCAAAATTGAACTCTCAACAATCAATCCCACTGAATATCAATCCATGCTTTAAAACTGCATCTTTGTGGTCCCCAGAATTTAACTTTTTAGTAATTGGATATTTAAACAATCTTATAATACAAACACAGCAATGCAACAAGCTATTGGACCCATGGAAGTATTATCCATCTCTACTTGATATATTATTCAATTAGCACTTCAACAAAATCAATAAGATTGGCAAGGATTATTCTGAAGTCCATATTATGGAAAATAGGATATTGATATATTTCAACTCCAGCTCTTCCTCCTGGTGTCTGGAGTTCTTGAGCTCATTTTCTCATTCAATAATTATTGGTCAATTTCATAGATATGATAATAAGGATTTTTTTGGAACCACATAATGGTCAAGAATGCTTTCTGTGGAATTTTTTTGTGATAATTAAAATCATGAAATGCAATAGGAAGCTTTTCTAATCTATTATCTTAAGAAATCCCCAGAATAAATAACTCAAGTTTGACTGCATCATCCCTATATATTCTTATGAATAATGCATAAGTTCCCCCCAAAAAAATGATCACACTCTTTGAGGCAGATGGAATCCCCAGATTCTCTTTTCTATTTAAATCATGAATTGATTTCTCATTGAGCTGTTCCATTGGAGAAGAAGATTATATTCAAATCTCTAATTATACTCATGTCCATACCCTTTGCCCACTTGGAAGAAAAATTTGAGAACAAAGGGGAATCATAATATACAATATCTCCATTTCTGAAAATTTTCAGAAGGCCAATAAAAGGAAATCTGACTTCTTCTTTATCAGTTTTTGAAAGATCAATAAAAAATCACAAAATCAGAAACATTGTAATCTGTTTACTAAGTTTTAAAATTAGACATGGAACCTGGTAAGAACTAATCCCCCCAGCATATGATCTCCATGACAATAATAAAAAAACATTGCTGAATCCTGGTGTCTATTTTATGTTACTAAAATGCCAAAACCCCAGCTAACCCAACATCACCAACCCCTAAGCCATCAAGCGTCCCCCTTCCAGATGACCAATTCAATATGCCTGGTGTTGAGGAAGATGAAGATTTTGACGGCTCTACTTCCCCATCCTACTTCATGATGGAACAAAAACTCTCTCAATCCCACCAACACCAAAAGAAGACAAAATTTTTTTCCCAAGAAAAATATTATCTCTCTTGTCATGCACACAATCTTGGAATCCCTGCTTCTTCAAGTGGGATTTCTAATTCCTTGCTTGATTGAAAAAATCAATTCTCAGAATGGATTCCAACAACAAAAAACTTCCTAAATGAAGTAGCATCACTCAAAAATTACATGGCAAAGAATAAGGCATCCATTAATGATGCCATGGCATCAAACACTGGTGCACCAAAACAGTACAGCTCCAATTCAAAACTGCAAGAAAAGGAGCTGAAACTTGTGAAGAAGGATGCCTTGCGCCAATTATGAAAAAATATTTCTTCAACATCTTGATCCCTGGAAACCACTGCTTTGGGCCAAATTCAGTCTCATGATGAGACATATATAGCCCATGCCTGGGCCTTGATCCCAAATTCTTGTATTCCCAGATGCACCTATTACTGGGAACAGAATGAAACATCTTGCTGGAATTCCTCTCTCACTGCAATAATAATCAGAGCATGGGACATGTGCCACAAAAGCAGGGGGACTGCTTCCTATTCAATAAATGAGAATGACAACACCCCAGCAAACAGGTTTGCCATAATCAATCATTGGATTGTCTCAAAGAAGGTTAATTGGAAGAAGGAGCACAAGGCAGAAGGAGGCTCCAGCAGCAGAAAATATAATTTTTCTGCATCTCAAAGTCTCAACAAGAAGAAAGTGTGTCAGATCAATCTTTTATAATTTTCTCTTCATGATCAATGACTAACTGCTTATCATGTTTTGAAATACAGAATAACAAGAAGGAAATTTTAAAGACCATGGCAGTTGATGTGGAAATGATGGACATGTTCCCAGAAACTTCTGCTCTTTTCTTGAACAGTGGATTCATATCTGATGTTGAGGGTGAAGATGAGGAATTATTCAATCATGCAAAATTTCTGAGGGCTCAACATTTATAACAAATATACCACTACCTGGATGGAGCATACATTCAACTGGCCAAAAGCCCACACATCAAGAGGGATAGACAATTGAAAATTAGTTGACTTGCTAAACCAAATAATTCACCAAGAGGTGATCACCCACCAACACTTCCTACTTCAATACCTCAAAACTGGTTAATTCAGGAAGCTCTGAAGGATATAACTCCAGTTGAAAAAAGAGCCTTGGTTTTACTTCCAGAAGTTGATCTCAAAAAGGCAGTTTCATATCTCAGAACCAAAGTTTCCCAGCCCTCTAGCTTAATGGAAACCACACAAACATTGTAAAAATATTCCAAATAGTGTAATTTTTATATTAGTACTTTACAAAATATGGAGCAGTATGTTTGGATGCAGCATTGGCTTTGGTGAAATTTTTCTTGAGTACTAAATGTATCTTTATTTTCATCCCATTCTTTTTTTTCAACCAGAAACTTGTAATTATATTCAAAGCTAGATTAACTGAATTTTAAAAGTGCAATGATGAGGGGTCACCCTGAGTTGAAGAGTTTAAAAATGTAGGCTAAACTCTGAAACTCTTGAAATTTTCAAATAAATAAATCTCTAACCAGTTGTTACATCCAAACAGAAATTGAAGTAAGAATGGAAAAAACCAAAATCCACATGTGCACAGAATATAAGATCTCATTGAAAAATTCTGAGTAAATTATTTTTGATACACCACCTTTTGGAAAGCTACATGAAATCTTTTTTCAATCATAACATCCTAAACACATTTTTTTCAATTTGCAGCATTCATGTTGAGATCACCCACTTGTTAAACATTCATAAATATCTTTTTATGAAAGAAATATATATAAAATACACATTCCCAGATGTGAATTTTTTAATTTGAGAAAAGCCCACTAACTCTAGGCATTGGGATTTTCCTTGTCAAATGGTTCATCATTAACATTTTGTAACACCAAAAGGTGATTTCAAATCATGGTTTTGTAATAAGATAATTACTTTTATGATAGAATATGTAATTTTCCATCAATCCAATTGACCTTTCATTTGAATCCAAACACCTTGGTATTGGATAAGTATTTTAGGTGGGCTAAACATGAGAAATTGATATGATTTATTGTTTTGAAAACTTTTTCAAAATACACAATCTACTGTTCAATGCCTTGCCCATTGAAGAGAATATGAATATTCAAAATAGAAGCAATTTTTTCTTTTCTTTTCTTTCTTTTTTTTTTTTTTTTGAATACTTAGGCTCACCAAGAGATATAAGATCAAATCAAAAATTCCATTCCAATTCATTTCTATTTCCCTTTCAAATAATAAATCTCAGACAACCTCCAAAAATCTGAATTACCACAACATCCAAATCAATTAAAACTATGGAGAACACTACCAGAGTTGGAAAAATTTTGATATGCCAATGTTCCAAATTTTCTCAAAGGACTTTTGGAAATGGAAGTAATCTATACAATGGTGTTGGAAGGTCTAAAAAAGCACATCAAACCAATATAATGCAATTAAATGATTCTACAAATGTATGTGACTGAATTTTCCTGCATTTTATCAATATTAAAAAGGTCACTGATGAAGTTTTATTTTTGAAAAAAATAAACCCCAAGGACCCCAAACATTTTCCGATTCACTACTAGAAGAAAACCCACCAGGGAATCACTAAAAGCAAACATCAGGGCTGTAAGTGAAAATCTTGCATAAGAGTACATTCCTCAATTTATACTTCATTTTGTGTGCATTTTCTTATTTCTCCTATTATTTTTCACATTCAAGTCATCAATTGAAGATTCCAATTCACAGCCAAACCCTGAAAGAGATCCTTCCTATGGTGAAATACAACAATACTCCCCACTAGCAAATATGGAAATTTAAAATAAATCTGAGATGAAACCTCTTCAATTTCTCTATCACACTCCAAGCGCCCTGATCTCATCACTCCAAATCCTTCCCCAAATTATTGAGGAAAACATTGGTGACCATGCATGTCAGAAATACATCAAGATGGAACATGAGAAAATATGCATGAACTAAATTCTCAGTGGCCAGCCCAACTATTCAGCAGAAATACCCAAAAGTCTTGTAACATTGAAAAAAGTATTTTAAATTAAGAATTATCTAGTGGAAAATGTCTGTTGAGAAAATTGTTACCAAATTTATCCTTTGAATGAAGCACTTTCTGCTTCAGAAACCTAAACTGGTGAAGAAATTTGACAACACAGGAATTATCCAATATTCCATAATATAGTTAATTCAATGGCTGGGGAGCCTGTTACATATGGATCAAAACATTTGAAACAAGACAAGAACAAATCTAAATTTTATCCTATGAAGCATTTTGGGTACCAATTGCTCAAGAAGTGGATTGCCAGGCAATTACTTCTCCCTTTTTTTGAAGAATTACTCAGTGCACCTCAAGGGCATCAATCCAGTAATCCTACTAAAATGTGTGATATTTGGGATGCAACTATGTGGAAAGAATTCAAGTATCAAACCAAAAAGATTTACACAGCAGAAACAGGAAACATGGTCTTTGGAATTTACATTTATTGGATGAATCCCCATGGAATCAAGAACAGTGGGAAAAGCATCTCTCTTGGCGTAATATTCTTAATATGTTTCAATCTTCCACCTAGGGTGTGTTACAAGCCACACAATATTTTTGTGTATGGCTTCACACCAACACCCAAGAAATGCACCTCATTCAAATTGAATAATCTACTCAAGCCTATTTTCTCTGAGCTACTAGATCTTTGGAAAGGAGTATTCTTCACAAAAACCAACAAATATCCAGACGGAAGAGTCATACATGCTTTCATATTACCACTGATTGGTGATAAACCTACCTTATGTTAAATGGGTGGATTTTCATCCCACTCAGAAACAATCTTCTGTGCCCACTGTAAACTCAAGCTGAATGATATCCAGAAAACCAAAAAGGAGACTTGGACAGTAAAAAATAATCAACATCACATCAAATGGGCAGAGAATTGGAGTAATGCTCAATCCTTCAATGATAAAACCAACATTCTCAAGCTACATGGTGCCTGCTACACAATTTTCCAAACTCAACCATACTGGGAATCAACATACATGAAAGAAATTGATCCAATGAATAAATTTATCTTGGGAATGCTATGGGATTACAGAATCACCTACCTTGGAGTAATCATGGCTAGCCAAAGTCTTCAATATTTGGAGAGAAGGAAAAACACTTACCCAAGAAGGTTAAAAATTATGCAAGTCAGAAGCCTCAAATCTGTATTCAAACAAAAGTGCTATTTGTCACCAGAAAATACCCAAAGAGTCACTAGCAGGGGAGTTCAAAAAGTTCTAGATAAATCCTCAAAAAACCTGGAAGATATTGCCCCCAATCCAATTTAAAAGGTCAAACATTGGGCAAATTGGCAACAAGAAGGCTCATCAAATATGCAGCATAGAACTTCTGTACCAATTTTTTTAGTCCAGAAAATCCCAGGGCTCCATCCTCCCAACTCCTCAAGAATTTGGGAAAATTCTGCATCTGAGCTCCTTCAACCAACTTTAAGATTTTTTCCAAGGCTTCTTGAGAATGAATCCAAAAGCAGCTCATGAAAATCTGGGCCTCAATCAAAAGACAAAGGAAAGCAAAAAGATAACTCACCAGTAAAAAATCCAAGTAGATCTATTAGAAGGGAACCAGGAAGCCAAAATGAATCTGGGAAGAGCAAGCAAAGCTCAATTCAGGAAAGCTCCTACTGCTCTTTTGAAATCAAAAAGGTGGATCAATATCTGTGATAAATCAAGATAAAATATTAGTTTTTGTGGAAAGCATGGCTTATGAAGCAGAAAAAGCACAAAATTCCAAGGATGTTTATTGTGCTGTGGCAATTAACTCTTTTTGAGTTTATATCAAAAATACTAATTTTTGAATAACTGTCATTATTGATTTTTCTGACTGGTATTTCCTTACAAAATAGGAGCAAATATAAAAAGACACATGGACTAATTTTTTATTGTACTAGATATTGGTAAAAGATGAAATCAGAGTAATTGGTTTTGTGTCACATATTTATCTAAAACACATGGATAAGGTACAGAATTCAAAAATGGAAATTAGATTTAATCTCAAAAAACCAAAGCATCAATACTAACAGCAAATCGGAAATCTGTATTTTCACCATTTATTTGAAATTATCATTATCTAAAAATTTGATTCTTCTCATTTTGGAACTTTGTAACCTTGGAAATCATGGCCCATTATGTACAATTCCAATCATAACCAATGAAAATTTGTTCAATCAAAGTATGGTCTTAGAGTTAAATGAAGAATTCTCAATCCTTCCTTTTATTTAATTAATTTAAATTTAATATATACATTTAATTAATATTCTGCATGAATATTCTGATTTTTTTCAGAAATAAATTTGATTTTTGACTCCAAAACCTCAACAAAGTCAAAAAAGGTTTCAATCACAAACCCAGGTGCTACACCTGCTGGCAGGTGCAGCCTTTGTTTCATGGTGATTCTTGGATTTGGATCTTAGATAGCAGGAAACAGATGTTGATCTTGAGATGCAATTCCATTCTGAACCCAAGCTTGACATGCAGGGAGGACTCCAAGTGAGGGTGGGACCATAAATCTTGAGATGGGTTTAATGGGTGAGTTGGAGGATTGGATGAAAAAGTATTCTTGAGGGAAAACTGTTGATGATTAAATTTGAATTTGACAAGTAGTTTTTCATCTTTGATGATAAAACCAGATGTTTGGATTGCTGGAGGATTTTAATTTTTGATATTTTATACTGGGACAGGTGGTGTCATAATTTCACCTGTTTCCAATCTCCACCTTCTTCTTGTTTCACCTGAGTATCACCTACTTCTTTATTCAGTCATTCAGTCCGGATTCATTGCTTCCTACCTCCAGCCCAAAAAGTTTTTCAAGTTTTACTTAGTCTGTTCAACCTCAAATAGAAACCTTGAGCAATATTGATCATTGGTTTTCAGACCATCAATCCTCCTTCTGGCACTTAAGCCCCGCCAGGAGAATTCTCCGCAACGGCACTTTAGCCCAGTTGAGCGTATTGAACTCTTCAGACTCAGGCTATATGCCTTAAATTTCAACAGGTGGATGGAGGATGGGTGTTGACTGGATGGATTCTGGTGAGTGAGAAGAACAAGAAGTAGGCTAAAGCAAGAAATGGAAGGCCAGAAGACAACCAAAACAAGTAAATACAGGTAAAAAAACAACAGCAGAGACCAAGAAGAAGAGATAGAAACAGAGACAAGCTTGAGGACTGGATGATGGGTTGGGATTTTTTGTTTCTGGCCTGATGGTGGATTTTGTTTTGAGAACCAAAAAGTAGTCTTGAAGGAAGATTTGAGAAATTATGATGGATTTCCTCAAAAATAATTGGCTGAGTTGATTTCATTTTCTGAGAAATCTTGGATGAGGATGAGGTCAGTGCAAGTAATCAATGATGATGATGATGATGATGATGATGATGATGATGATGATGATGATGATGATGATGATGATGATGATGATGATGATGATGATGATGATGATGATGATGATGATGATGATGATGATGATGATGATGATGATGATGATGATGATGATGATGATGATGATGATGATGATGATGATGATGATGATGATGATGATGATGATGATGATGATGATGATGATGATGATGATGATGATGATGATGATGATGATGATGATGATGATGATGATGATGATGATGATGATGATGATGATGATGATGATGATGATGATGATGATGATGATGATGATGATGATGATGATGATGATGATGATGATGATGATGATGATGATGATGATGATGATGATGATGATGATGATGATGATGATGATGATGATGATGATGATGACAATGATGATGATTGTGGTGGTGTTGGTGAAATTGGGAGTTTAAAGGGGGTGAATGAAATCTGGTGTGGAAAAAAAAACATACATTTATATACTATAATTTAAAAAAACCACTTATTTTAATGAAAATTTGACACAACTGTTGTAAAATAAGTTATTTTTTTGATTTTTTAATGGCAGGTTTTAAATGGTACTTTTGTTTGAAAACCACCCTGGAAAAACGGTGTGTTTTCGAAATCTGATACTCCCTATGGTGAAGGTAATTCAAACATTTTTAAATATTCCAAAAAATAATTGATTGATCAAAATAAAATTTTGAAATAATTTTCTTTTCTTTCAATAAAAGTTATTATTTTTGATCAAATGTAAATTCATTTTTACCAAATATTCAAAAATATAAAAAAAATTCTGCATACATTTATTTAATGAGAGGAATTCAAATATAATTAAAAATTTCAAAAGAAACCCCATCAAGTTCAAGAATAATCAAATAAATATAAAAAAAATCAATAAAAAGCAATGGGTGTCTCTTATTTTTATCCTAATTAGAAAATTTCTTTTTGGAATGGTTTAAAATAGGGGGGATCAAGTTTTCTGAAATACACATACCCCCAACTAGTGTATTCTAAAATGGCTTGTTTCAAAAAGATTTTGAATTTCAAAAATCAAAACAATCATTTTATGAATCATCATCCATAAATTCAATACATCCATCCAGTCACCTCACACCTACAGCTAAATTCAATCATTGTCTCAGTGAGGGAAAGTGGTCAGAGATATCCTATCCAAAGCTAGTCACCACTGCCAATAGACCTTCTCATCAGATTGACCTGGTTTTCAATAACACACATCTGAAAAGTATCCATCCACATCCAGTTGATAACCCTCTCCCTTTCTTTCCCCCCCTCGCAAAAAGAAAACAATAATGATAATAATAACACATATAGAAAAATTTGAACAATAGAAGATCTTGAGCTAGTGTTCCATGAATCAGATTTGATTGGTAAATCTTCTCAATATTCAGGAAGAAAAATCATCCTCATCCTCCTCCAGAGAAACTCCAGCAATTTTCAATCCTCTTGTGAGCAGCCACCAACAAATTTCCTTAATCCATCTGTTGGAACTTTTCCACTTTTCTTTGTTTCTTCTCCTTTTCTTTTTATGATTTTTTGCATCCTTCTTTTTGTATATAATGTCACACATTTTTATTTCTTTTCCTTATTTGTTTTTTAAAATTCTCTTGCCTTGTTCCCATGCAGAACTTTTGTGCAATACCCTCCAAGCGCTCACCCAACCTCCCATCATCATCACGCAAGATGACCACAAGCTCAAATTCAATCTCAACTTCAAGCTCAGCACCAAAGCTCAACTTCAATCTCAAACTCAAGGCTACCGCTGAAGGCTCTTTAGGATACAGTTAATTCAAATGGCCAGACTTCATTTACTACCTAATTCTTTGCAAAGATCCACAACCTGATGAATCACTACTGATTTCTTCCCATCACTGACTATCAATGTTTAACCTTCTAAATCTTTTTATCACCCTCCCTAAAATTTTTTTTGTTCCCTTCTTAATTTCTGGTTATTTTTTTAGTCATATTTTGAAATTTCATCATAATTTAAAGTTTAAATACACTAATACAAATAAAACCACTCAACTAGGGGGTAAAAAAAAGAAAAAGCTTCAATCATGAGTGACAGCTTTCAAGCTGCCATTGCCAAAGGTGCTCTGCAGGCAACCCCCCTACTTACCCTTGATGACTTCTCCTTATGGAATTCAAGGATGACCACCCTCCTTAAAATCCAAAAACTCTGGGATCTGCTCACCAAAAAGGACTCATAGCTTGGCAAATATCTCAAAATCCAAATTTTTGCCCTTCTGGTTCCCAAACTCAAAGCATCATCAAATCCTAACATTTTTACCATACCCATGATAATAAAACAAAAAATATATGGCACTCCATCAGCAGCTTCTTTGAATTGTGAGACTACTCTAGTTTTTCCAGAGTCTTCAATCAATCTAGTTTCATTTTTTTCAATACCAATGACATTCATATTTTCACCATCCAATTGCAAGCCTCAATTACCAAATTTTTTGAAATAGGAATCTCCATCCCTCTTTAAATCATTTCATACCTGATCCTCAAAAAGCTCCTGCCTTACCTAGATAATCTGAAGATTCAAATCACTCAATCCAATAAAGATATTGTTCCTGAACTGGTAATCAACCATCTCAAAGTTCCCTTCAATAATCTTCAACTCTTCCCCACATCTCCAAGAGATTATCCCATGGTGCTTACCATTTCTGATCCTAAACAATTTTTAAACAGCTTTCCAAAACTTAACTCTCCTCATCCACAATCTAAATGCTGTTTCTTGTATCCTCACCTTTGCCCAGGTAACACCATAGGCAAAACTAAAAATAATGTTGGCAATTTTTACCTCCAAGTTCCACAATACTTCTCTCTTCATTGTGGACTCTGGATCTTCTGCTCACATGGTTTTCAATCCTGATTTATTCCTTGCTGTCATCCTGAAAGAATGAGGAATATTTTGAACTTGACCTGCTGCCAAAAAACTTTGTGCTAAAGGAAAAGGCTTCATTAAGCTTTCAAATAACCTTGGTGACCTCATTCTAAAGTATTTACTCTATTCCCCTGATTTGGCTGTAATCATTATCTGTTTTTGATTTCTTCTTTTGTAGAAAAATAATTATAATTGAAATCAATTATTTCAAGGTCCTTAAATATGATCATCTCATTGCCTCAGGCCACTACTAAAGCAATATTCCCAGTCTCAAATTTGAGAACACAGAACAAAAATGTACTCCTGTTGAAATCACTCAAGACTGCACAGCTTTCTCTTTCTGTAAGATAAATAAGGCCAGTTTTAAGAGCAGATGCTCTTGTGCCACAAGAACCTTTGAAGGTCTGCATCTGGACCTCATTTTCCCCATCACTCCCCAGTCTCAGGATGGGTGCAGATATCTGTTAACAGAAGTGGAAAGCCCTACCAAATAATTTTCAGCCTTGCCTCTGAAAAATAAGAGTGAATTATCTGGTTTTCTGATGAGCATAATGAACTTGGAATTCAAACACTTTGGATAATTTAGTTTGGTTCTTCACTCTGATTGTGGGGGTGAATTCATCAACACCAAGATGCTTGACTTTGGAAAATCCAATCCGATAAAAACTAGATACTCTGACCTGCACACTCCACAGCAGAATTTCTTGGCAAAAAAATTCAACCACTCCATCCTGGAATCCACCCACACTATCCTGTCAGACTCTGGCATCAATTATTATTGGCACCAGATATTGCAAGTTGCCTCACTGACACTGAATCAAATTCCTTCCCACAGATAAAAGAAATCACTTTAAAAATTATTCAAAGGTCAATCTGTTCATCTCAGTTTCTTCAATCCTATAGGAAATCAAGTCTCATATATCAATCTATCAACAAAACCATTCTCCAAGCTTACACCCCAAAGCAACATTGGTATTTTTATTGTCTAAAGCAAAAAATTTCAGTCTTACAGGATCCTTAAAAATATAGGTAGAATGGTGGAAACTAAACATGTTTTATTCTTGGACTTTATTTCCTGTGCTCCAAAGTCCTCCATCATTTTGAGAGACTTTTCCTCCTCAGGTTAATCTTAACCTGCATTAGATTTTCAAACTCCAATTCCCTTTCTTTCTGATCCCACACCAATCAAAGCCCCACCTTATTCTCGAGATAATAAAGATAATTCAATTGAATCAAACCCTTCAGAGATTGATGATGAATCCGATAAATTGAATTCATCCTTCATGCCTGCAGCCTCTTCTACCTAGGTATCCAACATTATAAATTGAAAGGCCAACATCAAAACTGGGGAATACACCTATCTGTCAAAAAATTCTTCTGGTGAGAAGTGGACAGAGCCCATGGATCAGGGACTCACCAGAATTGAAGAAATGGATGTCTGGGAGGAATTTAACTTTACTCCTCAATCCTTTCTTCAGAATTTCTGGGTTCTTTGAACTAAAACTGCAACTTTGTCCTTTGCCAAACAAAAGAAGCTTCAACTTTACATACAAGGCTTCCATCAGGTTTATGGCATTGACTGTGATGGTACCTTTTCCCCAACTTGAAATTCTTCTTTTCTGCTTGCTCCATTTGTAGGAATGTTAGGCTCAAAGAGATGATGAGGAGAGAAAAGGGAAGGGAGAGTTGTGCCGGAGAAGGCTAAAATCTGATTTAAGGGGTCCAGAAGGGACCAGATTCAGGAGGGCTTTTGCTAAGTGGGCCCGGATGTGAAGGGGAAGAATCTGATGGGTTTTCATTCAAGGGATCATAGAAGAAAGAGTATTTATAGACAAATAGAGAACCACAAATGGGCCTTTGAATAAGGAAGAATATTCAATAAGATAAGACAGGATAAAATGGTCGGGGATAGGAATGTAGCAATAGTATCACATAAGCTAGGGTTAATGACAGTTGTGTATCAAGAGCTTGTGAAATTAATCAGATGATGTGGCCGGAAGACTATAGGTGCCAGACATAAAGGTGGCCTAGACAACTAAGAGTATCAGGACATATAATGGTGGTTGTGACTACTAAAGGAATCACAAACATACAGCAATATAGATAGATTGGTCAGAACAGGCTAAAAGTATTCTAAACATACTAAATAATAATATTTAGGATAGAAGCACTGAGAAAGGGAGGTGAGCGGACAGAAGATGAGATCCAAAACTCAACACCATTGACTCTTTCTCTTGACAAGAAGCTCCCAATCAGACAGTTTTATGTCAAAATTGCTTTTCTCTATGCTCCACTAACCAAATTTATCTATATAGCTACTCCTAAAGTCTCAAAAAGAAAGAACCCTTTCCTAAATCTCAAGAATTCTATCTCTGACCTAAAGCAAGCCCCTGCAAATAGGTATGAAAACTTAAAAAAATGGTTTGAGGAAATGAATTTCCATCAATCATAATCCAATCCCTGCCTATAAATCCAAAATGGAGGGAATTAATTCATCTTCTTTTATGTGGACAATTGTATTGTGGCCAGAAACACCAAAAGCTTCAAATCTCTCTTCCACAACCACTTCCCTGACTCCTTGGCTCAACTGCCCAACAAATTAATTGGAAATGGAATGTGATTGATGTAGCAAATTTGGATCCACAAAGTAAGGGAAGGAGGACCTTCTTCAATGTGATCAAGTTGGGAAGTGACCCATTTTGTTAAATGTATTAAAATTTTATAAAAATTATAAGTTAAAAAAAACTGAAGTGTGTTATTTTCTGGGTTGAGGGGGAAGTCCATCAACTCAAGGTGGGATGGAAGGGGGTTTATATAAATTTTCAATGTTCAAAAAAAAGCTTGGAATAAGTGAGGAATTTTTTTTCATTACATGTGTTGTCAACTTCTTCTGTTACAGTCCTGGTTACACGTGTTGTCCTTTGTCAAATTTGTTTTCCTTGGTTACATGTGTTGTTTTTGGTTACATTTGTTGTTCTTGCTACATGTGTTAGACTCATTATGTGTGTTTAAATGTTCAACTTTCCAAAAAAAAATCTTGAACCAAGTGAGGGATTAGTGTTTATTACATGTGTTCTCAATGCCCTTTGTTACATTCCTTGTGTCCTTGTTGCATTTTTTGGCCTGGCTTCATGTGTTGGCCCTGTAGGTGTGCAATATTAAAGAAGAAACCTAATACATACATACAAAGAGGTAGTTGAAAAGTATTAAAGAGTAATAAAAAAACTCTTGTATGAACATAAATCACCCAAATCTAATTTATGAATACAAAGATGGTAAAAATTATCAAACCTTACAATCTATGTACAGTGGGTAGACAAAAATTAAGGGACTGATTGACAAGAAACAGTCAGTTTATTTTCAACCATTTGATTTGAGTTAAACATATCAATCAAAAAAGGCATTTATTTAAATTTATTCACAATGTTATATATTTCGGAATCTGTAATTTAATTTTAAAACAATTGAAATTTTGAAAAATATCAAATTATATTTTTTTTAAAAAAAAAAAACCTTATAAAGCACAGAAACCTAAAAAAACATGCTGGAGGAAAAAAATTGAAAAATTCTGCACAATTGAATTTTTTTCTTCTTTATAGGGGTTTTAGAGAGGATTGAAAGGAATTATTTTAATCAAAAAATGTTAATATTGAAAGTTTCTAAAAATAATTAAAACCAATTTTGATTGATCTTGAATTTTCAGTGCCTTGGTGAGATGGTAGCAATAATATTGAGAGAGGTAGGGTTGAAGTCACGTAAACAAATGAAAAATTTTCATTCAAGCTTTTTATGTATCTGATGTTCATATTCTTCAAGTTCTGTTCTCTTGGTCCACTTTGAGGTGCCTTGAGATGCTGGAGGTTATATTGGTTTGAGGTTTAATTGGGGTGGAGGTGGTTCACATTGTTCTAAAATTGAATCCAACAATTGCAATCATACCCTCTTTTGATGGTTGGAAAGTCTTCATCTTCTTAAACAACCAATTTCCCAAAGAAGAATGAATATCAAAAAACAAAAAAATGAATCAGAATCAAAGATGAAGAATAATATTTCAAAAAGATTACTTGCAACATTTTTTTTTTGAATTGATTGAGAATTCCAACATCAAAATCCAAAAAATGAGTTGGTTTCAATGTGGCAATGGGTCAGATGGAGTGGGAGCCTGAAGATGGGTTTGTCAACAGCAAGATCAAGAAACCCCGGGCTTCATCTACATTGTTTGAAGTACCTGGGTTTTGTTGCCTTGACAAACATTCCCATGACTTTTTTCTAGCAACTTTACATGCATTAGTTTGAGTGAGATTTTTTTTTGAAAAAATCAGACTGGAAAAAAAATCAGGCAGAAAAAAACATACAGAGAAAAATAAATTTGACTGAAAAAAAAGCAGACAGGGAAAAAAAAGCTGATTGAAAAAAAAGCTGACTGAAAAAAATGCTGACTGAAAAAAATGCTGACTGAAAAAAATGCTGACTGAAAAAAAAATGTACTGAACTGGATGGAAGAGGTGCATATACAGCAGCATGGATAAATGAATGCAAACCCAAGGACCTCAATGCCAGGTGAGGCGTGTGAATTTTTTCAATCTTTTTATATTTATAGATTCATTTTTTTGAATAAAATTAAATATTTCTGATGGAATTTAAATAAATTTGTACCAAATAAAAAATAGAAAATAGAAAAACTCTAAATTTATCAATTTCATGAGAACAATTCAAGCATTTGGAAAAATTTCAACAAAATATTTATCAAGTAAAATATATATATATATATATAAGAAATGCTTTCTTTGAATGAGGATTGATACTTCCAGTGGGATGTAAATAGCTTATACCAAACATAAAAAGACATAGTAAATGATAAATATACCTATTCTTTGAATGGAATTCAAAAATTTTGAAATATTAAAACAAAAAAATAATTGAGTAAAATAATAACAATAATAAAATAAAAATTTGATTTCTTTGAATAGAAATTACTATTTCTGATAGAATTTAAATATCTTCTTACAAAATTTTTATAACACAGTTTTGGCAATCATTCAACTAAACCAATTCAACCTCTCATCAGCCTCACTTTTAGCCCAAACACAACTTCACCTACTACTGTACCTGCCACTGGATATTACTCCTGCATATCTTGCAGTCTCCACCTTCTTCTACCAGGTTCACCTTCTCCCTGGATGTGATTATCTCCATGTCCATGTACAGCTTACCACGGTTTTATGTGATTCAGTCAACCTTCCCAGGCTCTCCCCCTCTCTTTCTATTTTTTGGTGCATCCTTTATATCTCCTCAACCAAATCGGTAAATTTTTGAGTAAATATCACATAATTAGTATATAGAAAGTACAGACCCCTGTCTTGTCAGCCAATCCTCCCAGGAATTACAGATAAGTACATGTCAGACCTTCCTGGACAGGACCGTCACCCAAGCAGTCAACTACAGCCTCAATCACAAATGGTCAACATGTAATACCATTGGAACTCCATCCTCAATCACAAGTCACTCATCCCTCAAGGCCTCCTCCTCATCCCTTTCATATACTGGCTTTTCTTCCCTCCTGGAATAATTCCTCCCAAGAAATTAGTATGATGCTTTTTACTGGTTAGCCCCTAAGCCATTAGTTTTCATCTCAGAACAAGAAAACCTTCACCCAGCCTGCTAAACTCATATCACCTTTTCCCTTCCTGGTGTTACTCTTATAGGATTTGAAAACTCTTTCTTCAAAAAATTTCTCCTGGAATTCTCTTCCCACCCTTCCATTTCTCATCACTTTTAATCCTCCTTTCACCTTCTTTATTTCAATCCCAATCAATAATCCTTGAGTTCTATGATTAGTAGTGCCTTGACCATCTGCATCTTCCATGCCAGAGCAGTTGTAAAAAAAGCATAAAAATGTGAAAAAATGCCAGATACACCTAGTTTATGGGAGGAATCCAAAAATTATCAAAACTTACAAAATAAAATCTGTCAAGTGCAAGAAAAATCAAATAATTATATAAAATTGATTCCTTTGAACAAAAATAAATTAATCTTCCATATTTTTTCCATAATCCAAAAACTTCTTGTTGGAAGTTTTTAAAATATTTCACACAAAATTTTCAAATTTTGTAAAAATTCATCTAAATCCCATCAGAAATATTGAATTGTATTCAAAGAAGTGAATTACTGATTTTTCCTTCAATATTTTTTTACTTGATGGATTTTTGGCGGAAAAATTTGAAAATATTTGAAATCTAGTTATTTAATACATTTAATTACAAGTTTTTTATGTTTCTTAATGTTGGTAACAATAGTGTGTAAATTCCAGTAGAAAGTTTAACCTTTTTTTCAAACAAATAGTTTGTTGATATCTCTTGGATTATTCTTGCATTTTATAAATTTTAGTTTGTAAATTTTATTTATATTTTAATTCCTGTAATTAAATGGGGGCAGGTTTCATTTTTGTATGTTTTTCCATTTCTGGGATAAAGATATTTACATTCCATCAGAAATACTATTTCTTCTTCAAAGAAAGCAATTTTTTATTCCATTACTACTATTATTTTTCTCAATAAAGTATTTATTGGTATATTTAAAAATTTATCAACTCTCCTTGTAAAATAGGTATGTGTAAAAATTTTCCATCTCTTTTTATTTTTTTCTATAAGGTATTTTCTATCTCTTTTTATTTTTTTCTATAAGGTATTTATATCCCACTGGTAATACCAATTCTTTTTTAAAGAAATAATATTTTTGTATTCAATTTTTTTTATTTCTATAATTTATACAACATTTTTCAAAATATTTCAGAATATTTGAATTTTCTTTATGAAATAGATGTTTTCAGAATTTTTCATTTTTGCTTTTTTGGTACAAAGCCATTATTTAAATTCCATCAGAAATCTTGAATTTTCTTCTAAGAAATGTTTTTTTCTATGTTTTTCATTAACAATTTCGTACTCTAAGATATTTTTATTAAAATATCATAATAGGTTTGAATTTTCTGATACAATGGGTACATGTAGCAATTTTGTATTTTCTTTTTTTATGTTGGGTACCAAGGTATTTATATTCCAAAGGAAATATTCAATTTTGTGTAAAGAAAATGAGTTTTGCTCATTTGTCTTATTTTCCTCATATTGAATGAAGTTTTTTTTCTTTCAAATATCAGTTAATATTCCAATCCCTTTCAGAAAACTGATATATATTGCAAATTTACATATCAAATTAACTCCATTGGTTCCCATATTTGAAAAATTCTACCCCCAACAGATTCTACAAGGGGTCTTGAGGCCTTAATTTAGCCCCCAAAGGCCTCAGTTTATTCTTATATGCCTTGGGTGGGAAAACAACTGCTCTAAAAGGTTTTTCTCCCAGACAAGTCAATCTTTTTAACCTTAAAAAGGTGTTCCAAACATTAAATTTCTGTATTCATGCCTTTTTTTCATTGGAAATTGTTTCAAAGATTTTAATGCCTTCCTGAGGTGGTAAAACACATCAAAAGTCATGAATTTAGTAAAGAAATTACTATAATTATGCCTTTCTTCAATAAGACCATGAATTTAACCAAAAAAAAAACTAAAAACATGCCTTTGTTTGAAGGAGGGAATGGATTTAGTAAATTTGAAGGTGTAGTTGTATCTGGTGCCTTGGTTAAGGTATATAAAGGTATTGGGTTGTAATTAGCTAGTAAACTTGATATGTTCTGAGAAATGATGATTCTACCTGAGGATTGCAGTATCTTAAAGTTTTTTACCTGAAAACTCACATGTTTTGAATTCAAGAATTATTTTGAAAGTAAAACTTTGAGATATCCCATATCCTTAGTATGTATTTTGATTTAATATATTGGTGCTAAAAGCACACTAACCACTCGTTTCATGCTGCTTACTAATTATTGTGTTAAAGAAGGGACCATCCTCTTTGAGAAACTCAGTAATTAATTGAAATCAATCTCAAATATTGTAGTTCATTATCCATGACTAGTGCCTATCAAATCTGCACTTGTGCTTTGTACCTCTTGAAATTTTGATTTAAAATTAGCTCTGGAATTTGAAATTAGCTTCTGCTTCAATCCATTTCCATTCACTTTTGACAAATCAGTTTGTACCTTGTACAGCCATCTCCATCAAAATTAACTACCTAAATAACCATCCATAATATGATCAGGATATATTTCCTTATGTAATCCTAAAATTTTCCAATCACTGATCAATCTATTTCAATCTCAACTATTTTCATTTACACTCCCTTGGATTTGAGTTTTCCATCATCACCCTTTGCCTTGCCTTTTTGGGTACCTTAGATGATGTGATTTTATTATTCCTTTCATTTCTGTACATTCATTAAAACCTAAAACCATCCCTAGCTAGAGAGGACATCTATCAGCTTGTATCTATTTATCCATTCCACAATTTAGATTAAATTAAAAGGCCATGCCTTCTTCTGGAATATTTCTTCCTCAGTTAGTTAATATCATAAATTCTTGCATCTTGCTGAGAAACAAGTATTAAATTGATCTTGCCTCAGTTTCCTTATCAAAAAAATTCACTTTTTACCTTGCACTTGGCTCTGAGATTTGGCTTTTAAATTCAAAGGATAGCCTTACTAACTTTGAAATTCCTTGTAGCATTGGTCACCTTCTCATTTGCACCAAAACCACCCAATCCCTTTGCCTCTCTTGTTACATGGGGTGGGTGGGTGAAACCTCTTCACATGTTTTTAAATATCTCTGTAATCCTCTCTTGGAGAAATTTTCTTGAATTTCAAGCATTGATCTATGGATTAAGGATGAAAATGATTCCCTGGAAAATTTAGAGCCTGGAAAAGTTAGAAAATCAATATTTGCTCATAACAACTACATGTACTGGACATTTTTTCATTCCTTGGGTTAACTAAACCAGGCCAATAGCATACTAATTCTTATTGGTTAGTACTTCTTCAAGAAATTGTCATCTTGGACCAGTAAATCTATCAAATATAACAAAACTGCTCATCAATCAACCCTCTAGCACTTCTGGTACCATGACTTGCTGTATTTGATCCCCCTTCATCATCATCAGCACAATCACCCTTTTCAGAATTGTTGTAGGTAATTTAACCACTGAAATATCTTAAATTTTCCTCAATCCTCCAGTTTAACCAAACTTAGTTTAATTACCTTGTTTCACACTCTCCTTGCACTTGAGGGAATCTGCTACAAGGGGAAGGAAATTGAGCAGCATTCTTTGTATAATCATGCAGTAGTAGCAGTTATGGCCATCACATCATATTTATTTTTATTAATTTTTTGTGAATTCATAAATTTCACATTAAATTCATTTAATTTTTTCATTTTAACTTTCTTCATCTTCATGCCTCTCTATTTCCTTTTTTTCCTTGCACTGCAATTTATCTCCATAGATTTCACCTTTTCTTGTACCTTTGATTCAATTAAGTCAGATTTAATTCAAATTTTGAAATTAAGATTTCTTATATCCATCATCAAATTTATCTGCTTAGATTCATGTCTCCCTTTCACAAATCAAGTTTTAGCTTGTCTTGCTAGAGCCTGAAGAGGTTGTTTTCAATCTTTTTGAGCCAAGCATAGCAACCCCACGCCAAAGTTGCCACTCATCTTGATAGGTTTTACCTTTTCTCACCAGCTCTTGATATGAAGTGGTGCAACTTGAAATAAAACCCCTTGAGCGTTCATGTAATTTTCCTATCTGTTCAGTTGATGGCTACTTACGCTGACACGTTTTCTTGCAGGTCCCCCGTTCTCATCCGAGCCATACCACCTGGAGAGACTGTGCCACGATCGCCAAGGTCGCGCTGGGCCGCATCGGTCTAGCTACCCGTGGCGATCGGGTGGGCCCGCGGGGAATGACATAGGTGCTAGAGCCATTTGCTTACCAACAAGCTAGTCATCCTGTCAGACTCTCAACCGAAAAGAACCAACAATTATAATAGCACCAGCACCGATCGGTTCCCAGATTAGTATCATCATCATCATATCATCCTCACTTCGAAGAGGCGCCTCATCGAACCCGCTTATCAACAATGAAATCATCCGCCGAGTTGAGCGGGGCCTCATCAGCCCATCTGGTGACACCGACTCCTATGGAAACTTTAGCCAAAGAACGTCAGAATTGTCCATTTGATCTTTGGAGGTATGACGCTTTTTAAATTTTAGTATTATGGATAGGCCTCGAATCTCATCATCCCGTGTTGATTGCGACGTATTCAGAATGACATGTGTCCTACACGGCGGGGAGAAGTTAGTTTTACTAAAGGATAAATTCATGCAAGAAATTGAACGGGATCCAGCTTTCAGAATAGATGATATTCATGATCTGACCAAGGATCAGGTAGGTCGATTTCCCTTTCGAATTTTCAGTGCCACCTTCCTTGAATCATATTTCATGCGTATGATCACGGCGTGCTTAATTAGATCACGAGTTTCATATTTTAGATTAGAGAAAGAACTATGGCCAAATTCTCAAACATGGTGCACTACGTTACCACCGAACGGTTGGACATATTTCAGAAGCGGTATGTTTGTATCTCGTTTTGTATACCTACCTGGATGTACTTCTCATGGTGGTAACTGTCCTTTTCATCATCTGACGCAACTCCTATTTGCAAACGCGGCAGGTTTGAATTGATCGGCATTGCTGATCCGGCTTTCTGGACTAGATTTGGGGTGCATTATGGTTTATTCCTTGGTGCCATCCGCTCCGGTGCTACTGCCAATCAGTTTAGCTATTGGATGGACAAGGGACTTTTAGGTCTGAACGGCATCACTGGTTGTTTTGCGATGACGGAGCTGGCCCATGTTTGTTCTCCAAAATTTTGCATAATCTTCATCATTGCTGGTTTGGCAACCTGTACGATCTTGTGCTTTGATTCCATAGGGTTCCAACGTAGCTGGTTTAGAAACCACGGCCACATTTGACGAACAAGCGGATGAATTTGTGATCCATACGCCTGCTATTTCCGCTACCAAGGTCTGCAATCTTCGTGACATCAGCAATCTCTGACTCTGCATTCACTGATTTCAACGCTCTTCTGAAAGTGGTGGATCGGTGGGGCTGCACACACAGCAACCCATTGCTCAGCGTTTGCACGCCTTATCGTGAATGGAAAAGATTATGGTACAAAGACGTTTATCGTTCCCCTTAGAGATCCTCGTAACTTTGCCCTCTTACCTGGTATCACCATTGGCGATATTGGTAAGAAAATGGGCAGAGATGGGATCGGTAAGTGAATGTTGACTTGGTCAAACCTTTGTTTATATGACCTATGTTCATGATATTCTCATCTTTTCAGACAATGGTTACATTCAGTTCACTTATGTTCGTATACCTCGGGCTTATATGCTTATGAAGCATACTCAAGTTACTCGTGATGGAAAGGTTTTTGAGCCTCCGCTCGCGCAGTTGACGCACGTCCTCATTTATTCTTTTTTGAATGAACCTCTCATTTCAGTAGCTCACCAATACCCTTTCTCTAGCTACGGTGCACTCCTTCAGGGACGTACAGCCATGGTAGCTGACGGTGCCAACGTCTCCAAGAAGGCTCTCACGATTGCGATCCGATATGGCGCAGTTCGCCGACAATTCAAATCCGATAATAATCCTTTTGAGACCCAGATTTTAGATTATGCAATCCATCAACGAAGATTGATGCCCTTGTTAGCTCAGGCTATTGCCATGGTAGGTTTTCTTGATGGAATTGATAGAAACATTTCCTGGTCATTTTACTGAGTTCCAATTCTTCCAGGGTTTTACTGCAATGAGAATGACGGAGATGTTCGAGAATCTTACGCAGGAATTAGAAACATTTGATTCTTCGTCGGATAAGGAGCATACTGAACGAGTGCTCGAGACCTTAAAAGAAACGCACGCTTCTTCTGCTGGTTTAAAAGCCTTTTCCACGTGGCAATGCCTAGAGACGATTGACAAATGTAGACAATCACTTGGAGGTCATGGATATTCGGCTTATGCAGGCTTGGCATCAATGTATGCCGATCAAGCAGTTCAATGTATGTTTTATCAACACCCCCTGCGTCATTGGATAGATACCTGACATGATTTAGCTGAACCGTTGTAAGGCACTTGGGAGGGCGATAACACCATCTTATCCTTGCAGGCGGGTAGATCATTAATATCTGCTTATCAAGATGCCCGCAAAGGCAAGAAACTTTCAGCTGGAGCGGCCTATCTCAACGACCAGTCAGTTCTTCGATCTCGCTGCATTTCTGATGCAGCTGCTGTTGATTTGACCACAATAGACGCTGCTTGGGCGAGCATTGCGGGAAATGTGGTCAAGAAGGCAGCAGATGTACATGAAGCGAAATTAAAGCAAGGACTGAGCAAGGACGTTGCCATGGAAGCATGCGCCCATGAGCGTTTCTGTGCCGCCAAGATCCATACCATTGGTTACATCTTTCGTCAATTTCGGGATGCGTTAAAGTTGCTTTCCGACGAGGAATCTAGTACCGTGAAAACTCTTACCACCGTTTGCCAGTTATACGGCGCTTTCCAGTCAGTTACTACGATCTGATCTAGACCGCCTACTTCTTTATTGTATTAATTGTTGATCCACCTGTTATCTTCACGACATGAACCACGGGTCCTCAGAATTGAAGAAAACGCTGGTTATTTTCTCAAGTATGGGTTTTACACGCCTAAGCAAATCGACATTGTATCCGAGACTGTGACTCGTCTCTGCGCGGAAGTCCGCACTTATGCAGTCTCGTTGGTAGAGTAAGGATTCGATCCGCTAAATATCTACTTATCATCGCTAACCTTTTCTTCTGTGAACTTGTCTTTCAGTGCATTTCGGTACTCCGACCACATCATTAACAGTCCCTTTGGTAGATACGACGGGAATGTTTATGCTGCTTATTTCAATGCGGTAAGAGCTGCAAACCCCCCTGCACCCGTACATCCTTATTTTGATCGATTGATCAAGCCACTTCTCACACGAGAGCCGTGCGTTTCTTTGTTTCTACCTTGCTTCCGAGTGTGAACGCGAACTCACAATCTTCTTTTTCTCCATGACCTCATGCAATTTAGGCTGGAGCTGGGTGATGCATCCGAAATTGGTATCGACGAGGAAATCGAAGAAATTCAGCAAGAGAGACTACAAGGTATCAATGAATCAGATGAGGGTGCGATTCCGGTCACTGAATCTCAAAGACAAGAAACTGAAGGAGTGACTGAATGGGAAAAGAAGCGCTGAGCAATACACCGCGTTGTGCTGCTCATACCATTATGGCGCAGTGGGTTCAGGTTGGCGAACTCCTGCAGTTCTTTACCTGTACCCCAAATGAACATTGACGAGCCAATCTGGGTCGCTTTCTTAGCAAAAAAAAAGAAAAGAAACTACACCAGGCAAAAGAAAAAGATGAGGAAGAAATGTCTAAAGCGCGAGCGTTTGGGTATCTGTTGTGCATAGAAGTGTTGGATTTTCCTTTTTGAACAAGCCATTCGAGCGCGAGATTTACCAATCAAGATTAGACCTAAACGTAATAGGTGAAGTTTTTCTATCTGTTTGCTTTATGTTTATTTTGCTCAGTAGTTGTAGGTTAAACACAAACCCTGTAGTACAAGCAAAAATACTCCATAGATCAGTTTCGTTCTTTCTATCTTCATCAATCATAGAATCTTGTTAAAAATGTTTTGTTCTCTGCATCCTGTCGCCAGTGATATTGTATGATCTGTAATTTTTTAGTGTATCAGAATTGCTAGCTTTTCTGGCACCTTGGGGCCTTTTTAAAAGCCTTTCTCATGTTTTCTTGATAACAAGATGCACTGGAGTTGTACTTGACATCGGCCTGACTCTCAATCAAGTGATGAATTAACTGCTTCATGTTGCGCACATAGCCTTCGTCTCGGGTTTCAGATATTCAAACCCCAAGCAGAGGTTTGTCTGCGGCTTAGCTCAAGTTGCAGTCGCGCTGCAAATGGTTGGCTTGGCAGGGCTCAAGAACTTTTTTTCAGTTCATATGACATGCGGACTTATTGAGTTGTCTGATTAAAGCTGTGCACACGACTTCGCTCGAGTTTCAAGATGGGTCAACGATGAGCACAAGTTTTGATCAAGCGCCTGGGCCTTTGCATACATTGGTGAGCGTGCAATTTGGCGATACAGCCATTTCTTGCCTACTTGCAGGCTGCAATAGGCCGAATAGCTTCCCTCAACCTTCCCTAGGATCAGCTGACTAGCGAGTACATACTTGGTGAAGCAAGAGAGCTCGTGAGATTTTGAAAGCTCCAAGAATTGCGTTTGGTTGCCGCTGTTGGAACTCCACAAACATACTGCGGGACTTGGCTCAGATCGGTCACCAGATCCAATTTTTTTCGCCTGGTGGATGGCTCACACCGTTTCATAGCTGCTGCTCTGAGAAAAGAAGATATGTATCTGTGCACATCCCTGTATAGCGGCAGCCAATGATCGATCGGCTTGCATCACTCATCCGCTGCCGTCCTTGCCACGACCCTATGCTGGTCTATGCGATAACTTTCGAGCTCGACATAATTTCCAACTCCTGAGATCGTGATCGGATGACATGAGAGGAGCAGCTATCCATCACTGAGAAGCTTGTAGTGCAATTTTTCGTCTTGCGTTTTTTATTTTTTTGAAGCAAGAATTTCACCTGGGGGGGGGGGGGGGGCTCAGTCACAAAAATTAAAGAGGATTTGGATTTGAAAACGATATTGGTACATGAAAACCCTCCTTGCCAAGCAAAACGCAGACAGTCTAAGATGTTCCCCATGATCATCGCTGAGGTTGGAGGCTAGGTCGGACGTGTTAGGCAGGTCAGAGAGATCATGGAGTTAAATGATGCATATGTAATCGATTTAATCCACAAGACCGGACCAGGGCACCCGTAAGCAGGCTTGCGATGGGCAGCGAAAGCGAAACAAAAGAGTCGAAAATTGTCAGGCCCACAGCCCGCGATTGATTCGGGGCCCGCTTGGTCAGATTTGATTGCAGGTCTGGATCTTGAGGTTCAAATTTCCCCCAGATGACAAAGAGCAAAAAAAAAAAAGGACGAGTCATGGGTATTGACTTTTGATCTGGCGTCCAAAAGGTCTCGTCACGTCAGTACGTATAGGCCCACGATGAACGCGACATGACCGGAGAAACGTACATAGTTGAACTGGTTCAATCCTCTTGGAAAATTGAATGTCCGAGTCAAAGTTGGAGCGCAGGGTCGATTTGAAGAAAGTTTTTCATCCAGATTGACTACTGCCGGCTATCCAGTCGGAACATCTCGCCGATGCATTACCACCTTGACTCAGCTATCTCTGATTTGATAGCTTGTCAGAGTATATACTGTACTCCTTGAATTGTGAGCGTGAGGTGCACAGTGAGCTATTGGATGTGAATGATATGTATAGCAACGTACATACGCAACTATATGCACTTGACGCTTTTCGAGACTCGTGGGTTTAGTTGAGTTAACATAAATACTTCTCTCGGTTGACATCGCAGAGCATCCGTGGTCTATTTGATTTTTTTTTTCGCAACTGGAATCAAAATTCAAGTCCTGATCTCGACAGTTAGATGAGGCCGTATACCGCACCTTACCTGCAACTGATAGGGTTCGGTCCTTGACATCACTCGACTAAAATTGAAGGTTTCACGTAGCTTAGGTAGTGAGGGGAACCTTCATTAAGTATGGGGACAGCAAGTGCCATAGCGGGCAAATGGTCTCTCGGTATCCAGATCTCCAGATCGACCAGAAAGCTACCGGTGCCTCAGCAGTCCCCATCCCAAGTTGTACCACCACTCACTCATCTCGAGTGCCTTCCTTTTAGCCTCCAAGCGACTAACGTGACGCAGCGCCCGAGGCACCCCACCCCTACGTCAGGTAAGCTAAGCTGGAGGCTATGTTGTACTCTTAAAACTTACTTAAAAAGCTGGCGTACTCGGCTTCCCAACTGCATGGATCCCCCCACGTCAATCGAGCATCTGCTGGCAATCTACAAAGCAAGTTATTGATACAAAACATGAGCATGGCTCCACCACT
Organism: Puccinia polysora; assembly: GCA_025617555.3. NCBI lineage: Eukaryota > Fungi > Basidiomycota > Pucciniomycetes > Pucciniales > Pucciniaceae > Puccinia > Puccinia polysora. The sequence goes on from CM062612.1 coordinate 33,111,145, forward strand.
TCCCAATAGCCGTGAGTCCCCAATTCAGTGAAAGCAGCCGGATTCTGCACAACATCCTTCGCAAATAGTAACCCAAAGTTGAAGATACTAAGAATGGCAGCCTATCCAGCCTGTCGCCAGCGTTTGCCAATCGGCCAACCTGCTTCTTCAAACTACGCGACTGTAACATCATTAAACTCCGTGCCGAGGCTCAACCGATCAAGCGAGGTATTTCCTAGCAATCGAACCGAGAGTCGCAGATTCTCCTGTAAGAGATTTACCTTCATACGTTAGAAATGCAGAAGACCCTTCCTGTTTAGCGATCCGTTTTTCTCCGGGTCTGTTCCTTGAGCTGCTCTCACGTTGGAACAAGGCTGAAAGGATGAATCCTTCTTTCATAGTCGACCCTTCCCACTTTTCCAGCTACCAAGCCTACCGCTTCAAAAAAAGAACTCGACTCGCTTCACTAATTCCTACTTGGGAAGAAGGATCCCATAACCGAAGGCTAAGTCCCACTCGCACAAGGATCAGCAAGGCTACATTTGAAGATGCGAGAACCCATCTGTATGGCGATCGTCCCTATGGCCACACAGATCTGAATTCAAAATCAAGGACATTGACTAACTATGAGGGAGGAGGGAGAGGCGGCAAGCACGAATCTCTGTCCAATGAACGCTCAAATCCAGGTCAGAGTATTCCTTTACTTTAAGTTCAAACAGGATTCTGAGGAAAATCTTACGTTGCCACAGATATCACATCAGTCAAGTCCTTGAAAGGCATCGTCAAAAGGCTGTCATCAACAATTACCAAGTCATGGCCACCTCGTTGCTCTTTGTCTCCAGAATCGAAGGTTGATGGGGGACAAACGAAATATCCCGGTGAATATCCAAAACAAATTCAGGCTTGCTTCTGAAGACATTTTTTTTTTTTTAGATTATGGAGAATTGACTTTTCAGCCCTCTTCTTAAAATTATTGACTCAGGGCCTGTGAGGCATGACGATAGGGCGTTAATTTTTGGAGACGAAAACCCTCAAAAGATAGAGGAATACTCCTCGGATTTCTATAAAACCTACTTCCCAGTTCTGAAGATCGATTGATGATCGAGATCAGTCGTCAAAAAATACGTCAACTTGATCTCAGCTACTATTCAACCACTTGCATAAGCATCACTTTTTTCTTATCGATCATCGGTTCCGTCCAACTCATGCAGTAGCTCTTGCTCTCTTGCTTGCCATAAAATTATCGTTCATCCTTAATCCCCCCCATGTACCAATTAGAGAATTCTGAAGGCATTGCTAAGTTTGTGAAAATACTTATGTCTTAATAAATAACGTATCAGATTCACAGCCTATTTAGGGACGAGTATAGCGCTGCAATACAGATGTGTGCTCAAAACTACGTCTAGAAATCCCACAACAAGCTTCCTAGGGAGCAATGCGAAGCAGTAGGCGGAAAACTCCTAGGTTTCTTGAATTGAGACGGAAATGAATTATCAGCGAATTTCAGAAAGATATAAAAGACCCTTCTCCAACTAAACCTACAGGATTAGTTTTGAGTTGCGCCCGATAGATAGTCCCTTTTTTTACCTTCTGGTGGACTATGAGATTCCTGAGGCTTTTATGAAATGGAAGAAGTCACTGATCAAGAATGTAAACCTTAGATTTGGTGAACTAATCCAAGAGCATACATACTTAGGGGCAGTTTCCGAATGATTTCCTTGGTGAAAAAAAAAACTTGACATTATCATCTTTTCCAGATCAACTCGTCCACCTGGTATCAAAGAAGGTTGACAAAGAACTGAAAAGAATTGATTGGATACCTATTCATGCCTGAATAGTAGCAGTGATTGATAACTATTTTGGGGGTTTCACATAATGAGATTTGTGTAATCTTCTGTGGAGACGACTGGATGATGTTCATGTGCTAATCCATTTTGTTAGTCAGAAGATAGATGACCAAGGTTTCTGTGCATAGAGAAACCCCGGTAACCCAAGTCAAAACTGAAGAACTATGTGAAGCGAACTGAAATGCATTTTCAAGCCCACAACCCCCGTTCCCCTATTCTACTATCCTTCTATAATCATCATATCCTTGAGAATTAAACCAAGCATATCAAAAAGTCATTCAAAATAATGTCTTGAGAATTTGCTTGGCCCTGGTTGGAATCATTTGGAAATAAATGGTTGGATCAATTTTATCCAGTTGGATTGAGGTTTTCTTGATTCATATTCTTTTGGAATTTTTTCATTACTGGAGCACTGTTGGGTTTAAAGGCTTGGTGGAATGATTAGGGACAAGTAACACAGGAGAGTCCAATGACAGAGGAGGCCACAATCTGACTTGAGGGGTCCTTAAGGGACCAGATTCAGGATTGATTCATTAAGTGGGCCTGGATTGTAAGGGGATGAATCTGATGGATTTCAATCAAAGGATGAGAAAAGAAAGAGTATTTATGGGCAAATGAAGAACCAAAAGTTGGACTTTGTGCAAGGAATGATATTCAATAAGATAGGATAAGATGAAATGGTTAAGAGGCAAGATGTAACAGAAATTATCTCAATAACAGTAGGTGGTGAGAGTTATGTTCCAGGATCTAGTGACAGTTGGATGATATGGGGGAGGAAGACTACAAGTGCATACATGCTGAGTTATGACAATGATAAGAGGTGGCTGGATAACAAAAAGTATCACAGGCATACAAATTATGAGAAGGGTCTTTTTGACAGCTAAAATTACCACAAAGATATATCATAAAGGTGATCTTGGTCAATATATTCTACAGGTATCTACAACATATAATAATAATAATAAAATAGTTGATTGCACTGAGATAAGGTTGAAATTAATGATCCAGAGCACCATAAATTACTTGAGAATCATTCAAAAAATCTTTAAAGGACCAAAAATAGATAAAAGCCTTGAAGATTGATGAAGGAAAAAATTTTGAACTCAAAAAAAAAGAAAAAGAAAAACTGAAAATGGTGTCATTTATCCAAAGAGGCATGACTTAATCAAAATAAAAATTAAAAAATTCATTCCTTGGAGCAGGTTTTAGCACCAAGGGATTTTATGAAAACCTTTATGTAAAATTAAATATGTTCATACATCCCTTTATTTGTTTTGGTTGGGGTTTCAATGCCTTTTCCAAAGTGATAAAGTCACAGAACCCTCCTTCAATGGATATGAAGGTGAGGGGGAGGGAAGCTGTGGCCTCCCTCCTTCAACAATTTTGAGCTGTGGTAGAATACTTTAATCACAAAATATAAATAAAAGATGAATCAATGATCAATTTGAGGGAGCTTCAAAGAAAAAATATAGAAATCAATCAAAGATGAATAAAAAAAGTGGTGAGATTTTTGATTGCAAGCTTCCTAAAATCAGCCTTGAGCTTGAAGATGAATGAAAAATCATCAAATATTGTCACACTCCCACCCCACATACTAAGAAGAGGAACGTATTTAAAAATACATGGTGCAATTGAGAAGGACTCATTCTACAAGAAATCTCAAAGTCATCAAGGCTATCCTTTGAAGTTTGAACTAATCTTGAATTCAATTTCAAGGTGCAAGAGGAAAATTTTTGATAAAAAAACTGAGGAAAAGATCAATTCAAAGACTCAGACTCAGAAAGATTCAAGAATTTATGAAATTAACCAACTGAGGAAACAATTGAAAGGCAAGGAATTTGCCTTTTAATTTAATCTAAATCATGGTGCAGATGACTAGATACAAACTAACAGATTTCCTTTCTAGATAGTAAAGCAATGTCACATAAAATATATGGAAATGCAAGGCTGATTGGAATGAAAACATCAAATTATAAGCAGATAATTAAAAATTGAAAATTCAAATACAAAAAATTGCAAGAGATGAAGTAATGAATGTAATAGAGGTTAAAAAAGTGGACTGAGTCCTGGGAATGAGAAAAGGTATGATGAATTTTACCAATTAGTTGGATGGTTGACCATTCAAGTTGTGAATAGTGTTCTTTTGGTGGTGACTGGAAATGGATTGAAAATGGTATCAATGCTTTTTCAGGATCCATAGCTCAATGGAGATGGAAGTGAAAGGGTGCTAACCCAATTGAAAGGTGATTTAGAGCTATTTTTAAATGGTACTACAAAGTGCAAGCAAGATTGCAAGTTATGACTGAGTTGATGGAGATGGAAGGTCTCTTAAAAGCCAAAAGTAGAAGCGGACTTCATTTGATTTTAACTTGATTTTTGTGTCATGCTTTTGGACTGAGGTATATTATACTGAGGAGAGGGGGGTGTTGCAAATTGATGCTCAACCATAACCCAAGAGCTTTGGGAGTGTGGAAGTTGCCTGTATATAAAAATTGCAAGCTCCTGCAAGCTTCCAGTCAAACTTTCTCTTCACTCAAATTTTTTGAGTCCCTACTGTACTACTGCTATACCCTAATACTTATTTGTTTAATTAATCATACCATATCACTAAAAATGTCTCAAATTAGAAAACAATTCAATAAATGTTTCTGGAGGAATGACCAATGTGTTCCAAGCTCTGTTTTCTGTTTTAAATGTGTGAATTTCACACAGTTTTTCCTTTGAAAAGTGGCTTGCCACTATAAATTTTTGGAAATGATTAGAAGAGATCCAATGGATCCAGGGTCTTTTTCCAGTGGAACTGAAATTTGTTGTGACATTCCCCCAGTAAGTTATAGACCACCACCTGATACCAAGATTGAATTTCATGGATAGAATACCGCTATTAAATGATAAAAGTAGACATAAGAAAAAGAAATTAAAGGAACTATAAAAGGTTCTTATATTATTACCATGGTTTTGAATATATTTGACAGCTAAGCCTCTTCCCCAACCTCTGTATGTTGGACCAATCAGTGTGTCAGAAATTGACAAAATTTATGAATAGGTGCTTAGCAGGTGTGCAGAGATTGAAAGAGTGGAGCCAAGTTGGTTTTCTGAGGTAGAAGACAATGGATAAGAGGGAGATGTGGGAGAATGGAATGTAATTTATGGAAGGGGGAATGAAATTTGAATAGGAACAGAAGAGACTGTATTGGGAAGAAACTTATTGGAGGGGACTGGATTGGAAGGCTGGGTGGAAGAAATCCAAGCAAATTCAAATGTTTTTGCACCAAGAAAACCAAATGCAAGGGTGTTGAATGGCAAAATTGGTGAAGGATCTTTGAACCAGGTCCAAAGCAAATGGCAATATGAGGTTGAGATGGAGAGAGAAGGATGGGAATTGAAATAAAAGAAGACTCAAACTTCAAGGTGAAAGGCAATCTTCAAAGGCTATTTTTTAGAACAGGTTAGCATAATGAAAATAATTTCAAGATTGGTAGATGAGTAAGATATCAAAGAATTTTTCAAAATCTTAAAAGAATTGAATGATATTTGGGAGAAGGTTGAGGGAAAAAATAAAAGAGATATAACAGAATTTTCTTGTTTTATCAATTTTTGTTTGTATATATTCTGATTGAAAGATGATTTTAAAATAGGATCAAGTTTTAAATTAAACTGATAAGAAAAAAATAACAATGGAAAGCAGGGGTTTGAGAGATAAGCACCAGTAGAGTTCTCATTTTTCTTGCTAGAAAGCATTGTCAAGGAAGCTCTAGTTGAAGATTTCTCCATTCCTGAGTTAAATCTATCTCCATTCTTTGATTAAATAGTAGGGGAAAAGTTACTTTGCACAATTCACAGTGACTGTGCAGTGGAGCTTGGCAAAATTTTGAACTTAGCTTGCTGAAAGCTGGACCTGAGCTTGGCCATGGGTTGTTCCTGAGCTCCTTGATGATATTTGCTAGCAAGCATTGTCAATTTTTTTTCCATTGAAGGAAACAAGGGGGATGGGACTGGATGGAACTGGAGGGTATATAAAAGTTTTTTCAAGGATATTTTGAATTGAAATATCAAACCAATTTAAAGGAATTTGGAAGATGGCGTTCTGGTTGCCATGAGTTTTGATCCTTGTCAGAATGGTAACCAGTCAACTCAAAAACTTACTTTAGAGAAATATGAAAGACCAGGTGGATACCTTTCCATTTTGAGGTTAAATAGAGTCAGAAAGCATTAGGTTAAATGACCAATTATATCTTGAAAGGACCAAGTTTCTTTTTGGAGAGTTTGAAAGTGGGTCAAATTGTGCAAATATTGCAAGCATTGAGCCATACTGAATCTCCTACTGAAAAGGTGGGTGACAAAATTAATTTTTTTGGCTATCCCCTTGCAGCATTAATTGGAATCCTTGAGTTTGTTTTGGAGTTGCTTTTGGAGAGATTGGATGAGAATAATTTGTTTGTATCAGGATGAAGTTCTATGTGAATGGAATCAAAATTCAGGTTTCTCCCATAGGTAGAAATTTGAAGGACAGATGTTTTGTGGAAGAATGAGTTGAATTTTTTTAGGAAAATTTTGCTAATGGGAGCCACTTCAACCATTTTTCTTTTTGCTAGAAGGCATGCATTCAAAGATATTGTTTGAGAATTTTATTGACTTTCTTGGCTTGACCATAAAAATTGGGGTGGTGAGCCATTGATAAGTTGCAATTTATCTTCAAATTTTGGAATAAAGTGGTCCAAAAGCTAGATTAAAACCAGGTTCAACAATCACTGACAATGTTATCAGGGAGTTAATTCTTCAAAAGTACACTTTCTATGGTGAAATTAGCCAGGTATCCCAAAGAGGGAGTTACTTTAATTGGAAGAAAAAGTGCCATCTTTGAGAAGCAATCATTTATCACAAGGATAAAATCATATCCATCAGAAAGGGTTGATTGAGAAATTAAATCTATGGACAGGGAATTAGAAGGAATATTCAGGATTGAAATTTTCACAAGAAGCCCATACTTCTGGTGATTTGAGTAATTGTTACAATTCAAATCATAGAACATACTAAAATATTCTTTTACTTCATTGTTCATAACAGGCCAATAGAATTCTTGTGAAATAAACTGAAATATTTTATCCTGACCATAAAAATGGCGGGTTTTGTCAAAAAAATGGCTGTTTTCTAATGGCGGGTTTGCTAACTCTGATACGCCCTAATGAACAGAAATCAGAGTGTCATGCCAAGAGTCAAATATAGCTCATTTTATACTAGGATTTTCAGGTAATAATGTATGGTCTTTGTAAAATAATTAACATTTTTTCCAATTGAGTAGTCCAAATCCAAAGTATTTTTCTTTCAAAATTCAATACAGCAAGGGTTGGTTGATTGGGCTGTGAAAGTTTTGGAGGTATTGTATAAAATTCTGGTGATGATTGAACTGAGTTGGGCAGACTAATTGGAGAAGAGTGATTGAAAATTCTCAGGTTTTTTTTTGGAAAAGGTGCTCAACCCCTTGGGATAAATGTTTTCCCAACATGATAAAGCATCTGGGAATAATTGATTTTTACAGGGATGTATGTTATTTTAAATTCCAACTTGGAGAGTGATTCTGCCCATTGTGCCTTTCCATTCATAAGAAAATTTTTGCTTGTGAAATACTCAATAGATTTTTGGTCATTTAAGACCTTAAAAGGTTCCCGGAGAATTAAAATTTAAGAACACGATTTCTTAAGCAGTGAATAATCTCAAAAAGCTCCTCATCATGGATTTTTGAAATAATATCAGTGGATTGAAACTTCCTAGATTCAAAATTTACAGAATGAAAAATATTGAAAGATTTGTAAAATTGAGAAATGACACCTGCAATAGTTTTGACAATAGTGCAAGATATCTTGTTAAAATGAGCAAGGATATTTGCCATAGTGAAGGCTTTTGTTCAGAGCTTTAAAATCCCAGGAATTCTGCTTGGTAAGAATGGATACAATATTTTTTTGAAGTTTATTGGTGAAATTAATGATGGTCTTGGAATAGCTAACAATGAGTTTCTGATAAAAATTACTAAAACCAAGGAAAATTTGAAAAGTATGAACCACAGATGGTGCTGGCAAGTCCAGAATGTTTTGGAACTTGGCTGGGTCCATAGAAATACCTTCTTTAAAAAGTACCACACCAAGGAATTGGTGAGTGTTTGTAGGAAAATTGCACTTAGAAAGTTTGGAAAAGAGATTGTTTTGCCAAATTTGTTCCAAAACATTTCAAAAATGCTTGATATTATCTTTGAGATTCTTTGAGTTGTCGATTATATCATCAAGATAAACCACTATATACTTCTCTAAAAGATCTGAGAACAATTTATTGACAAAATGTTGAAAATTGGAAGGAGTGTTACAGAGCCCACAATGCATAACAGTATACTCATAGATGCCAAACCTGGTTTGCATAGCAGTCAAATACTCATTAACTTTGGCTACAGAAATCAAACTAAAAGCACATCAAATGTCTAAATTTGAGAAATGAGCAACTCTTTGGAAGAAACTGACAAGATGCAACATCAGTGGTGCTGGGTAGGCATTCTTCTGGGTTACCTGATTCAGTTTTTTATAATCAAAGAAGAGACAAAGGACAGAATATTTATTTGTAAAAAAAATTACTTAAGAGCCAGTGCTTGAACTCCTTGGCCAAATAAATCCTTTCAATAAGTTTTCCACCATGTATTCCTGAATCCAGGTTGATTCCTGCTTTGAGAGAGATTAAAAGGGACCTGGAGCCGGAGGTAGACCAGCAATTTTGATCTTATGATAACAAGGATGGGATGGAGGAAGTTTTTTGGCTTTAGCAGTGGAAAATACATAAGAATAGCCATGAGAAATGTGAATTAAGAAATCTCAAATCATTTCTGAAATCCAAAATTATCATCATCCTTGAGCACTGGGTTTAAGTTACTCAAATGATGCAAGAGGATGGGGGAGCTTGAAATAAAATTTTTGGTTGTTGCCTGCTTCTCTTAAAATTAGCAAGAAATAGTTATTTTGGATAGGTAATCAATAAATCTGAGATCAGAAGAGGAAATTCAGGATTGGGATTCAGGATATTGCAAATCTCCTGGCAGAAAAGTGTCATTCAACTCAATGACAGTGACAGTGTCTGATAGGATTTTCAATTCCTGGTTGATGGAAGAAAGAGAAAACTATGGATACAAGGTTCAAAGTTTAATTAGTCCTTCTTGCCAATTCACAACAGGATTCCAGTTTACTAGCAAGTTGTGGCCTAGGATGGTGTTGTCCATTCCAGGGATTTCCAGGACAAATAAATCCTATTTGAAGCTGTGGAGATTGGAAATTACAAAATTCCATTTTGACTCATGGGTAACCCAATGAGATGGCTCAGATCCACTACTTACTAAATAGAAAGGAAAATTTTCTATTTCCAAACACATAAGATTTTTAGAGAGAGAAAATTCTAGACCTATGAAAGAGACATTAGCACTGAAGTCAAGGAGTATTCTGTAAGGTGTATTATTAGAATGGGGGAAGAGAAATTTTGAACTAGGAGTATGACTGGTCTTTCAGGTTTGGAGATTGAATTGTGGATATTTAGATTATGTGTAGTTCTCTTTTCAAGTGTCAATGGAAGGAAAAGCTATTTTTTTGGCCACTTGGCCACTTCACATGCTAACCTTTTAGCACAATTTTTTTCATCATGTTTTACTCCACTGCACATACACAGCACATACACAACCCCTCCTTCTCTCTCCTTGCCTGTTCCTAATTCCTAAGTGACCCAGTCTATTTTTCCAGGAAGCGTTTTTTTGGGGGGGGGCTTTACCCTTTTTGGAGCTCAATTTTGAGTTCAAATTTGCTTTGGAGTGCTCTGGATTCTTTGAGTGTTTCTTTGAAAATTTGTCATTTTTCAAAATTGATAGCAACATTCCATGATGGTTTGTTTGAAAATTTTTCTTTTAATGATAGCCATTATCACGCTTGATCACCTGGTAAATTAGCTTCTGAAGTTTTGTTATCTTGTGTCCTGCAACAGAAAGCTGGAAATCCTTTTTTAAAATGAAATAATAGTGTGGCATCATTCAATTGGATGCAAGAATGTAAGTTTCTAAAGCTCAAAATTTAAATAGAATCCCTACTCATATCCTTGATTACCAAGTTGTTTAAGTTGTACTACACATTTGTTACTTCATTGGGATTGCTGAAGAGGTTGAAGATTTTCTGCTTGTAACATTCCCAATTGTTGAGAATGCAGCTTGGACTTTGATTTCTGATTAATTCCAGATATGTTTCAAACCATTTTGAATCCCAACCTCCCAAGAAGGAAGAGGCTTACATGAGCTTGTTATGGTTTGTTCTGAATTTTTTTTGGTTCATTGTAAAATATAATTTTACAAGATTGAAAATAAAATTTAAGTTTATGGGGGTGCTCTCCCTTGAAGTGATCTGGCTTTTTCATTCTAGGAGTTCAAAATCTTGAGAATCTGCTTCCTGAACTCAAAGAATTCTGGTTTAAAGCTTTTATTAAGTTTGTCAAGAGTGTTTGAGCTTTTGGACTGGAATAAGAAGTTCTACAAGCCATGGATAAACCTTGGGTTGGAGAAGAAGTGGAAGAATCTGGGGAGTCTGGAAACTGTTAGAGAGGAACATTAAAAGTTTAGAGAGGAATGACAAGAGCCAAAGGTTCATCAAGTGGTCCACCAGATGGAGAATGGGAAGCAGGAACTGGATCTAGGGGTTGTCAAACTTGAGAGCCAATTGGTCTCCATACCCAATTAATATCATCATTATAAAGGGAAAGGGAATCATTCCTTGTTGAGCAAGTACATGAAATCAATAAAAAAATATCTATGAGGTTTTGAAAAGCTCTTTAGAATAGTATGTTGATTTGATTAATTTAATTTCACATGCCCACCCCACCTACAAAGAAGTGGAAAGGATTTAGGTGTAAATGGTTTCAAATGAGAAAGACTAACACTACAAGAAATCTCAAATTTAGTAAGGTTATCCTTTGAATTTTGAAATAAAGCTCAAATTCAAGTTTGAGGTGCAAGAGGAAATTTTTTGATGGGAAAACTGATTAAAATATCAATTTTGAGACTCAGTATCAGCAAGATGTGAGAATGTATTAATTGAATGAATGAGGAAAGAATTGACAAGCAAGTTCTTTGCCTTTTAAGTTAATCTACATTGTGGCTCAGATAATTATATACAGCCCAATAGATATCCTTTCTAGCTAGTAAATAAAGGATGTAGAAAATTCAAAGTAATTAAAAGCAATTTGAAATGCAAAAATCATTATATAATCAGGTGATAACTACATGTGAATACAAATAAAATAAAATGAAAGAGACAGATTAATAAGTATAATGGTGGTGACCAAAGCAGACTGAGTCCTGAGAATGAGCAAAGGTGTGATGAAACTCATCAAGTAGTTGCAAAGTTGAACATTCAAGGTGTGAATGATGACTTGAAATGGATTGAAAGTGGTAACCAGGCTTTGTGCAAGATCAGTAGCTGAATTGAGATGGAAAAACAAGGGTGTAAACCCAATTGGAAGGTGATTTGGAACTAGTCATAGATGGTAATGCAAAGTTCAAGCAGACTTTCAAGTGATGAATGAATTACTGGAGATGGAAAGGTGCCTTGAAATATTGAAAGTAGAGGTGGATTGGATTTGATTGAAACATGCCATGCTTTTGGTTTCATGCTTGTGCACTGAGGTAGATTATATTGAGGAGAGGGTTAAATTCCAAATTGATGGTCAACAGTAACCCATGTGCTTTGGAGCTGTGAAAGGAAAATTTGACTAAGAAATATGGACCAGGTTGTTCATATTGCAAGGTTTGGTTGAGCAAATAAGGAAAAACCTGGAATAAGACAAAGGTTGAAAGAAGAAATAAGCAGAGAGGGAACAAACAGAACAGAAACCTCTAAAATCAAGGCAATGGCATTTTGCAGACTGGGTAGAGTATAAAAGGCAATTGGCAAGTGCATTAAAATCCTCCCAGGATAACTTGATGGCTGAGAAGCTATGCAAAGGTTAAAAACTCTTGATGTTGAGTTGAAAGATTGATGGGAACCTACAGTGATATTGAGATCAAAGGTAATCAGGTCAGGATGTTGTACCTTAGAAAAATCCTTCAAATTCAAGTTTATAGCAAGAATTCCACAAGCTCTGGTGATCAGGATGAGTTGCCAAGATGAAGGTTGCTGAGGAGAGTGTTGAGTGAGATGAAGAGAGAATGAAACATTTTGAGGCTGAATATCCTGGGAAGTACAAAGTAGTTGGTTTGAAATGTAACAGGCGGGTGAAATCCAGAGGAATGGCCCACAAGCTCTCCAGTAAGACACAACAAACTTAAAATAAACAGGAGACTACAGGGAAAAAAAGACAACAGAGAGAGACATAAAAAGATAAAAAGTAGCTTGGAAGTTAAGAGAAGCAGTGGGCATGCATATCACATCAACATTCCAGCTCAAATCAAAATCAGGATAGTTGTTAGGAACCTGCATACTTAGCCAGTCTCTCTAAAGCTGCCGTAATGGCTGCTTTAGTCAGTGCATGTTCTAGCATATCTTTAGACAAGATGAGCTTTATGTTGATGAGCTTGTCATTCCAATTGTTCCAGAGGATTTTCAAATTGATTTCTATATACTTGGCATGAGACTTGCAACTGATTTTCTTGATTTTATTGTTCAGCCCTTTGTTGTCAATGAGATTCATCAGTGGTTGTAGGTGAGTTCTCCAGAATTTGCTGATGATATTGTGGATCCACTTTTCCTCAAGATGGCCAGCTGACAGAAAATTGCATCTGGACTTGGTAGAGGAGTGCGCTATTCTTTGTTGTATTTGAATGGTCTAGTAGATATAGGACCCTTAAAGAGGCAGAAGAAACCCATCTGCAACAGGCAATTAACAGGATCATCTCCACAAGTGGCATTGATGTAGACAACCAAATGGTTTGCTGACTTTGAGAAGGTATCTCCATACATGAATAACTTCCTTCAAATATTAGATTCCAGGATTCTTGGAAAAGAATGCCAAGTTCAACACAGAAAAGCTTATTTCTGGCCTAGCCAGGGTTTCAATGAAGTTGAGTCAACCTATTGGAGACCAATGGCCTACTTGAAGCCTTTTGAACTCTTCTACTTCTTGTTTGGTGGCAGGTTGGAGTTGGATAACAGAAGTGCAAGTATTATTCATTGGTTTAGCATCAAGTCAGTTTAACTCCCCTTGTCCATTCTTGATATGTGTGGCAGAGACAGAGAAATGTATTCCTTAAAAATATCCACTTTCATTCCAAGCAGTGTGTCCACTTCATGAGCCAAGGAATCCTTGAACTGGTGAAAGCACTTCTCCTTGAAGTTATCAGTGTCCCCAACAACCACCAGGTCACCAACATGGAAGAATATAGCCATGACTTGATCTTCATGAATGTAGAGACAAGGATTGCTGTCACTTTCTTCAAAACTTTTTTCCCTGATCCACATGCTTAGGGTTTTGTACCAATTGAGAGGAGCCTGCTTCAGGACATTCAGTGATTTATTCAGATTCAGATATTTGGAGGTTTGCTTGTATCTGGCTGGAGTTTTGATGAAAACATTCTTATCCAAGGGTGCATGGAGAAAATCCCCCTTCACGTTAAATTGCAAGATTTTGAGATTTTTTCCACAAAGTAGCTAATTAGGGCCCAAAGAGAGGCAAATTTCCTTAGTTGTGCAAAGTTATCAAAGTATTCAATGCAATACCTTTGGTTAAAAACCTGGACACAGAATCTTTCCTTCAGACTGGCCTCCCCAGTATGAAGGTTCTCCTTACTCAAAAACACCCAAGTGGTATTGAGCGGATTAAAAACTTCCAACTCATCTGCATCCTCCCAAACTCCAAGATCCTTTATGGTATTAATATCCTTCTTGATTGGTGGTAGCAAGAAAGTTTTTTTTAGGGCCTTCTGTATGTTACTTGGCAGTGAGTTGGGTTAGTAGAAGTATCTTTCAGGAGCCTTGAGTTTGGTGCAATTTATCAACCTGGGTTGTAGAGTTTCTAGAACTTTGGAGGCAGAGAGATCAGATTTTGAGAGTTCACAGTTATCTGTGTTTCTGACAGTTTGCCTTACTTCCTTGATGTTGTCATCTGAGGGTGCTACACCTGGCAATTTTTCAGTCAATTCCTTTGTGGATGAGACAGGGCCAACTGAGATTTCATTGTTTAGTTGAGTAGATTTGGTAGCAAGTTGTGATTTAAGGAATTTCACATGCTTTGTTTCAACTATTTTACCAGAATTTGTGAGAATTTCATAGGAGAGGAACCAAGGATTGTATCCTATAAAAACTCCTTCTTCCTCTTTCTACTTCAGCTTTGACTTTACCTTGTTCTTGTTAAGTAGATAAAAAACCCCAGATCTGATAGGTTTGAGATAATCCACAGGAAGTTTACTCTTTTGAAGCATTTCCAATGGAGTGACCCCCCCTTTTTCAGCTGGTATCTGATTCAGAGCAAAGCAGCAGATTTGAATAGAAACATTCCATCAGTTCTTTTTAATTGCGGCTGAGCTAAATACAGATTTCAAAAACTCCATGATGGTCCAATTTTCTCTCCCTGCCTTCCCATTTTTCTGAGAATGATAGGGCTCACTGAAAAGATGATTTATTAACTTTGATTTGAAGAAAAACCTGAGAGATTTGTTGAGGAACTCACCCCCACCATCTGAGACCACTTTGGATGGGTACTTCTGTTGCTTTTTTGCTTCATTCTCAATGTCAAATTTAATGGATTTGGCAGCGGTATCCTTCAAAGGGAGAGGAAAGGTGAAGAGATAGCCAGATTTGATGTCTACAAATTTCAAGGAGTATCTTATCTGTCCTTTTCTGGTGGGATTAAAGGGTCCCATTAGGTCTAGATGGAGTTGGTCAAATAATCTTACAGCTGGGACTTGCTCTTTGTCAAATGGGGCTCTTTCAATCTTGCTCTTTTTGAACGCTACAAATTCAAAGAAGTTCCTAGTTTTTCCCTTGATTGAAATCCCTAGATGTTTCTACATTATATACAAGCTAGCGTGGCCAAGTTTGAGGTGTAGGTCCACTAGCTCAGCTTGGGAGAGGAAACAAGGGGAAACCTGCTTGACCTTGGAGACTTTCAGTGCAGTTAAAATAGGTTTTTCCAGTGAGTTGGCCAGGATCATGAGCAGATTGTTTTCTATGGTTCAATTCAGAACTTGTTCTCCAGAACAAAAAAGAGTTAAGATTGGGGGATCCAATCTGGACTTGACTTTGAGATTGCATCCTTTCAGGAGCAGAGCTCCAAGAAATACCAGATTTAAGATTGATTCTGGAACCCAAGTGGCATTCTCCATGTGGATGGTCCTCCCATTGCTCACAATTGCGGCAGTTCTGAGTCCTTGTATTGTGATCCCCTCACATCTTTTACAGTTTTGATGTAGCCTTCTCCAGTTTTCTCTGTCAAAGAAACAAAGGATTCATGTTTGTGGAACATGTGTATTGAACAACCACTATCTAGAATGTATCAATCTTGATGTAGGTTGTTTTTATGGTTGAGAGCACAGAGAAAGGAGTAGTAGTGAGCCTCAGATTGTGACTTCTTAGAACAACTTCTTGTCTTTTTTGAAGGCTTTTCAGGCCGCAGCTCAGGAAATTCTGCCCAGGAGGAGGAAGGAGTATGTGATTTAACAGCATGGTTGTGTTTTCTGTTCTCACACCTTGGATAGTCTGACTCTTTTTGATGATTGACATGGTACATGGTGGAGTTGGTATCTACTTCCTTGGCTACCTGGTACTGAACCTTGTTCTTGTGTTGGAACAAGTAGCTTAGGGCAAGAGTCACAGAGATTTTGGTACCCAAGTGCATGATTTGTGTTCTCATAGGTTTGAGAATTTGTGCAGTTTGAAAAGAATGAGATAGCTGAGTATGTCATTTGGTATGTAAATTCCCACCTTTTCAAGTTTTCCCAGATGTGCTCTTACAGAGGTAAAAAACCCATTGATATTGTTATGATCAAAGCCTAGATAAAGAAAGTTGAAAAACATCCTGGCTATGTTTGCAGCCTGACTAGAAGCAAAGTGATTTTTGGCAGCAAGCCAAATCAGTTTGGTCAAAGCTTCATTATATTGAGTAATGATATTTTAATGAGTTCCAGGAACCAATTTAGACATTAAGTAGCTGGCAATGTTTTTTTCATTGGCTATTTCAACATAGGTGTTGGACATGTTGATCAGATCAAGGATGCCTTGCATCTTGAACAATATCTCCCTTTTCTTTTGCCATATTTATTAATTGGTTTCTGAAAGCAGAAGAGTAGATTCCATGAGGGATTTGAGAGCCACTTCCTTGAAACTTCCAGCAAATCCCAGCCCAGGTGATTCCGGGGTTCTTGCCATGTTTGTTGAGCTCAAACAATCCATATTTTGGATTTTAACCATGTGAAAGGAAAATTTGACTAAGAAACCTGGACCAGGCTGTTCAGATTGCAAGTTTTGGATGAGCAAATAAGGAAAAACCTGGAATAAGAAAAAGTTTGACAGAAGAAAGAAGCAGAAAGGGAAAAAACAGAACAGACACCTCTACAAGCAAGTTAATGGCCTTGTGCAGACTGGGTAGAGTATAAAAGGCAATTTGAAAGTGCAGTAAAATCCTCCCAGGATAACTTGATGGCTGAGAATCTATGCAAATGTTAGCAACTCTTGATGTTGAGCTGAAATATTGATGGGAACCTAAAGTGATATTGAGATCAATTGTAATCAGGTCAGGATTTTGTACCTTATACTGATCCTCCCAAGTTGATTCAATAGCAAGAATTACACAAGTGCTGGTGATAAGAATGAGCTGCAAAGATGAAGGTTTCTGAGGAGAGTGTTGATTGAGATGAAGAGAGCATGAACCAATTTTGAGGCTGAATATCCTGGAACTTCCAAAGTAGTTGGTTTAACATGTAAGAGGCAGTTGAAATCCAGAGGAATGGCCCACAAACAGTGTGACGGGCCCCCAAGCTCTCAAGTCAACCACAAAAAATTTAACATAAAGAAGAGACTAAAGGAAACAACAAGAAAACAGAGAGAGAGACATAAGAAAATAAAAAGTAGCTTGGAAGTTAAGAGAAGCAGTGGGCATGCATATCATATCAACAGGAGAATGACAGAGATTAACTAAAAAATAAATCAAAATATAAGAAGAAATAAAATCTGAAGGTGCTTCACAAACCTTGGAATCAGAAAAAAAATTAAACAGGTAGATTAAAAATTAATAATGATAAAAATTCAACTTGAAAGCTAGTTATCCTAAAGAATAATTGGGAGTCATCAATAAATCCATGAGATTCTAACCTGAAGCTGTTTCAAAGAAGTTTTGAATATGAAAAATAGAAAAAAGAAACCCCAATTATCAAAAAAAATTCATTTTTTTAAAAGTTTTTAAATCAGCCTTTCGAGAAGTAAGACAATCACTAGAAAATTATTATTATTCCCACACAATTAATTCAGCTTTGATATTTTTATGACTTGCTGTATGTATGTACAAACCTGATTACCTTTTTTCTTTTCTAAATTTGCATTGACTGGTTTTCATTTCTAGCCTTATATATTCAAAGGAGGTTTTAAAACCACTGATAAAGTCCTTCAAAAAAAACAATGGGGTTTATCAGAGTTAGCCCACCTGTCTTTTTTTTTATGGCAGGTTTCAGCAAAATACCCCAATTTTGAACATGCCATTGAAAATCAAAAAAACATTCTTATTTCACATTAGACATGTCAGAGTTACCTGAAAATAAATGGTTTATTCCAGATTAAGTATTTGAATCTTTTTGAAACCTCAACCACACATCAGCCCATGTCATAGACCCCTGTTTCCCCAGCTCCTTCTACCTCCAAGCTCAACCAAAAAATATGATTCATCACTCTCACCACTTCATCACTCTCATCACCTCCTTACTCCCATCACTTCCTCACTCTCAACACTTCCTCACTCTCATCACTTCATCACTTTCATCACTTTATTGCTCTCATCAATTTGTTTCTCTCATCAATTCATCACTCTTGTCACTTATTTTCTCTCACCACTCTCATCACTTAATTTCTCCCATAAATTTATCACTCTCATAACTTCATTGGTCTTATAATATCATCAATCTCATCATTTCATTGCTCTCATTTCTTCATTTCTATCCTCATTATCTCATCAGTCTTATTGTTTCAAGACTCTTACTCTGCTCAAATGAATCCTCAGATTTTCAAATCATCTCCTCACATCCACATACTTCAATTGGGGTGATGATCAAGAGGAATTCAATTAATTTTATAACATTTTGAGGGTTGCCAGCCCCATTCTTTCCATTTATATTTATTTTTTTCAAATCATCTCCTCCCATCTTGTTCCCTCCCATCCACATAATTTGACTGGGGTGAGGATCAAGAGGGATTCAATTGATTGTGTAACATTGTGAGGGTTGTGGGAGAAGAATTGACAGTCCAGAAAAATTGCAGGTGTAGAAAGAACAAGGGCTCAAAAATTTCTTTTCATTGCATATAATAAAAGAAAAGAGTGAAAATTATTTACATACAACCTATAATCAAAACCCAAATAAAAAAAGAATGGTAAAGAGAAAAAAAATCATTAGTCATCTTATAGTCAATTTGGCTGATCAAACAACAATGAAAAAAAATACTGGAAAATGATCCTGAAAACAAAAAAAAAGGTCAGTCATGTGAAAATCATTGGAAGCACATGATGGGATGGAAAGAAAAAAAAAAGAAAAAACCTTGTGTTGATCCTAAGAACAATGGTAAAAACTAAAGCACCCAAAAAAATAGTCAGCCCAACAGATGAGGTACCAAGGGTAAGAGTAGGTCTATTTGTGGTAGTAAGTTGTAAAGCCTCTTGAGTTTATGTAAAGCACCAGGGGGTAGGTTTGGCTGGCTTGGGTCATTGGGGTTAGTCAACCCTGGAACCAAGTTTAAATTAGCATTAAAATTTTTTACAGAAGATGACTGAGAGGATTAAGTCTGGCTTTGAGTGACAATGGTGATATCACTTGCCAAAGCAATTGCCAAGGGCCAATAATTTTTCAACTTCCTCTGTGCCTCATGCACTCTCTCCAAATTTGTGGCAATCAATTTGTGTCAGATCTCTAATACCAGGAATATTGCAGTCCTTTAGCTACAGAGAGTGATAGAATAATGGCATAAAAATATTCCCTAAAATAAAAATGTAAAAAGCTTGACTAATAAATATGCTAAGAGCTAGTGCAAGGTTTAAATGGTTTTTTAAAAGGGTTTTCAATATTCTATAAAAGAGGGGCCACAGTATGATACTACTGGGGATCTTTACATACAAGCAACCTCTCTTCAAGGGGACTCCTTGGGCAGTTTAAGAACCTTGGAATAATGGTGGGTGCCTTTTAAGGACTTATCCAGCTATTATAGCCGGGAAAACAGCACTCAGGCCAAGGCAGGAAGGAAAAATCTCACTTTTGAGAAATAATTCACTGAGAGTCTGCACAGATTCCATTAAAGGGTTTCAGAGCAAGAGGGGTAGATTGCTCAACTAAACTTAAATGAATCAGCTTGATGGGTTTTGGAAGTAAACCTAATACTTCAGACTAAATTCATAAATCACTTGCTCATCTTGTTACAAGCACTTGATAAAAGATGACATGGTATCTGATGATAATAAATAAATTCCTGGTAAACTGGGCAACAATGAGTCAGAGAAGTTCTGTATAAATATTTTTTTTGGGTGAATAAGAGCCTCCTCAGGGCATGTATAGAGGGTAAAGCTCAATTTCTAAGGCTAGTAAGCCATCCAGGGCAGGTTTTTCACATCTGCA
Source organism: Puccinia polysora (assembly GCA_025617555.3). Classification (NCBI taxonomy): domain Eukaryota; kingdom Fungi; phylum Basidiomycota; class Pucciniomycetes; order Pucciniales; family Pucciniaceae; genus Puccinia; species Puccinia polysora. The sequence goes on from CM062612.1 coordinate 33,130,777, forward strand.
ACGTGCTTCCAATCAGCTGATCTCAGATCTGCTGGATTTCTGCATATTTTTAGCTGCAGGATCTGTTAATGTGTTAATTCATCATTTTAATCACTCTGCACATATCTTTAATTTGTACTATTAATATTGGACTGAATTGATTGGAAGTGGATGTTTATTGGTTTTCCATTACCGTTAAATCATGTTGATAATTTGTAATAATTTCTGCAACCAATCCTTGATGTATTTTGTGATCTTCTAAGATCAGGATCAGTCTTTGCAATGGTGATTCTCAATAGGGTGCATCAGAGTTAAGCAAACCTGCCTTTAAAAAATGGTGGGGCTCAACCCAACTTGGCAATTTCAAACCCTCCACTAAAAATCAAAAAAAACCACTTATTTCACATCAGACATGTCAGATTTACCTGAAAATAAATGGTTTTTTTCAAATAAAGTATTTAAAGGCTTTCACCACATCACCACCCAACCTTATTGGAAATTATACCTCCAAACTCATTGGAAATTATACCTCCAACCTCATTGGAAATTATACCTCCAACCTCATTGGAAATAATCCCTCCAACCTCATTGGAATAAATTGATTCATTGCTGTCATCACTTCATCACTCATCCTCTCATCACTTCATTAATCTCACCACTTTAACTCTCTCATCACTTCATCACTCTCATAACTTTATTGCTTTCATAATATCCATACTCTCATTGCTTCATTGCTTCATCACTTCATTGCTTCATCACTTCATTGCTTCATCCCTTCATCCCTGCTTTCATCACATAACTTCATCACTTTATTCATTCATCCTTCATCCCTCTTACTCTGTTTAAATGGCCCCTCAGCAAACCTACCCCTGCAAGTCCACTCAACCAAAGAAAACATCACGCAGAAACTCAACATCCAAAAATCCTCCCTGATCAGCTTCCAAAGGTTCAATTCAGCTCAAGAGATCTGATCACATCATCCCGGTAAACTGGCTCAAAATTGAGTCCAACTATGACGCTTGATTTGGATCCAACAATGAAACACAAGTTGGCCAACCTCCATCCTCTAAGGTTAATGTTTATCTCCTGATGGCCAATGAAATCAAGAATAAAACCAAAGATAGGCTGGGTCTTTCATCCAAACAGATGCAGGAGCAATTCAGGAACTATTGAGCCAAGTAAAAAAAAGCCCACTCCATGTCAATCTCCACTGGCTTTGGCATCACCAACTCCAATAAAGCCAAGGGGATCAACTTGGTGGTTGATAAGTTGGACTCTGTTTGTACTTTTTATGTTCATATGGATTAAATATTGGGAAAGAAGGCCAATATAACCCCTTTAGCCGTTTTTGATGCACAAAAATCCAATTCATTTTATTTGGAGGAATTGGCTGTGGATACTCAGCCAAGCAATGATCATCCCACCAAAACGTATGAGTTGCCTAAATCAGACGTGGAGGAGGATATTCCAACACAACCAGCTCTGATCATGTCTAAATTTTCTTTTATCAATTATTCAAACCCTTCCTTGGATCCCTCACTTCATTCTTTCAATTTCTCTCTTCCTGGGGTGGAAGAACTGGACAAATTTTCTGATGAGGAGCATCTTATTCCTGTATTGCCATTGTCATCAACATCTGCCCAAGTAAGGAACCAATTTCTTTCCTCTTCTTTCCGGTTAATCCTGACTGATTTAGATTATAAAAAAACAGCCTCATCCATTCCTGATTGGCCAAACACTTAAGCCAATGGGGCCTCCCACATCACCTTCAAATGAGAGTGGAAAATTCACCAAAAAAACCTCCTCTGCAAAGGGAAATGAAAAGGCCTCCAATTCCATCAAACTCAACCCCAATAGCCGTCAAAAGAGGAGAAACACTTCAAATTTTTCTGGCTTTGAGGATATCATAGAGAAGCAAGATTCAAGTAAGTGCATTTCTTTATTCTCCTTGCTTTCAAAATAAAGCTCATTCCTATTCCCCTCCTCCAAAAAACAGTGAAATCACAAATTGAATCCAAAAAAATTCAATTTGAAAAGGAGAAGTGGGGTTGTCAACTGGCTATGGATTTTCAAAAGCAGAAATCTGAGATTTTGGCTCATCAACAACAGTTGGATTTTGAGTGGCAAATGAAACAGGCTGAGCTGGAGTTCCAAAAAGAGGAAAATGAGAAGGATTGACAGGAATAGGGAAAGGCTAGCCATGGAAAAAAAAATAGGTTATCAGTAGCCATGGCATGTATTGGTAGCATTAGAACTGTGGATTACATGAAGGAAATTACTCAATTTCTTTGCTTGTAGATATATTTACATTGATATATATTTACTTTGATAAAAATATTTAAAATAAAGAAAACAATTATTTTTGATTACAAAACATTTTGAGACAATTTTTAACACCACCAATGAACAAATCTTTTTTATGTTTATTTATATTTTTTTTCCTAGAGTATATTTTGCCACTGGCCAAGTCTTTGAAAGTGTTTTGAGTCATTTTTTTTATTTGTGTTGACATCACCATCCTTGTATGAGTGGCAGACTCCACAGAAGGAAAAGTAAAGCGCTTGTACTTATTTGCTGCCCAAATAATTTTAGCAATACCTTTTTGCTTTAAATCAATACCAAAACCCAATTTGGGAAAAACAAATTTGCCATTGGATACTTGATATTCATCCTCATTGTTGATAAGTTTTACATTTGATTTTTTATTTGGAACCACCACTAAACACAAATAGGAAGAGATGTCACCTTTGTCAATATGAGGAGAGTTGTAGGAGGAATTGGAATTGAAGGTGATGTGGGGGCACAGTCAAAAGGGGTCAGGCCTGATCCAAATTCCAAATCAGAGAAGGAGGGGATGTTGTTCTCCATCATTGTTTTTTGGTTGGAATCATGGGCCAGGCTGGCTATATTTTTGAACATTTGGCCTAGGATTTGAGATGCCTTGTTGGACCTGAGGTTCAAAAAATGAAACTTTTGAGGGCAAGATTTGATGGCAGCTTTCATCAAATATTTTCCAAATATCTCTGAAGGATGTATCAATTTCTGCCATCCAATTGCCCACATTTTTCCACCCCAATATCTTGAGGGACCAACAGTGTTGAGGAATGTTTTGGATTGGTGAAGGAAAGTTGTGACCAAGTTGATAAACTTCTTCTCTTCCTCAAAGAGTTTATTTAAAGGGAAAAACTCAATGATTGCAACAAGAGACTTTCAATCTTATTTTTCAACAACAATAACTTTCCCAGAGCTGAAGAAATAGAAAAATTTGATCCTCTCTTTGGCTTGTTCAAACTCTTTGAGGAATGGCTTTTGTTTGGTGAAAATGGTGGGATACAGATCAAAAGGTCTAATTTTTTTCAGAAAACACAGCCTTTTCATCAATCCCCTCCTCCGCCACTTCTGAAGAGAGTTTCAAACCCCTCTTTTGAGTCCTTTTGCGCCAACAAGCCCGATTCTTTCCACCTCTCTGAATTTTTTTCAAATCATCTCCACCCATCTTGTTCCCTCCCAACTACATACTAAAATTGGGGTGAGGATCAAGAAAGGATATGAGTCATTGCATAAAATTTTAATTTTGGTGGCAGAAGAATGGGAAGTCAAGAAAAATGGTGGATGTGGACGGAACAAGGGGTTCAATTGGGGTTTTATTGCATGGAATAACAAAAAAAAACCATCATCAGTCAGCTGATAGGTAAGGTAGAAGATCAACAAATATATATATATATATATATATATATAATAATGGTCAGCTATGCTACCCAACCAAAAAAAAAATTCAGTCCAACGGTTTAAAAATCATTGAATTTAGAGGAGGAGGGGGATGCTCACCTGGCGGGGGGGGGGGGAATTGTTTGGTTTCTTGGTTGGCCCATTTGCAGGGCAAGGGAGGGCAAGGAAAGGGGGGGTCCTTCAATTTTGGTTGGTTGGTCAGTTGGCCAATCAATGGGCTTATTTATTGGCCCATTGTGGTCAAGAACAGGCAGGTCCGCTGGGTCAGTCAGTTGTTTTGCCAATTGATGGGACAATTGGTTGGCCATTGGAGTCAAGGACGGGGGGGGCATTGCTGGTTGTGGTTGGTTGGTTGGCCAATTGATTGGCCCACCATGGTTGACTTTTCAAGGGGGGGGAGGCTGCTGGGTTGGTTGAGGTGAGGCGGGGCAAGGGGGGGTGGCATTGCTGGCTGTTGGTTGGTCAATTGGTGCTGAAAGTGCAAGGAGGGGGGGGGAGGGCCAGTGTTGCCATTCATTGCTGGGTGGTTGACTGGCAGGCAAGGAGGGGGGGGGACAGGGGTGGAGGGGGGTGGGGCGGTTGGTTGGCAAGGGTGAGGAGGGGGGGCAGGGGCAGAGGGGGGGGGGGGAAAGTGGGTGGTGGGGTGGATTGGGAGGGAGGAAGGGACTTAATTGGGGCAGATTGCAGAGAGGAGTCTGAATGTTCAGGGGGAGGTAGGGTCAGACCAATTAATCAATTAGGAGGAGGAGGGGAGGGGGGTGCTTACCTGGGGCAGATTGCAGAGCAGTAGAGGTGGATGGTGAGGTGTTGGTGGTGGGTTAGGCGGTTTGGTGAGGAGGAGGAAGGATTGGACCGGTGAATGAGTGGGGTGAGGGGTGAGGTATGAGGCGGAGGTTTTTTTGTTTTTTGTCAAAGTCCACCCCCCCCCCCCCCAAAAAAAAAAAAAACAAGTCAGCCTAGGATTCTTGGTTGAACAACCAAAACCTATTTCACCAATTTTAAAACCAAATGCTACTCATCAAAGTGAGCAAGTTTAAGGAGTAGAATATCCTCTCTTGTGGCCAAAGATGAGGAAGAAGATGAGAAGGCAATGACTTGAGGAGGATCTGGAATATCTTCTTCAAATATTTTTTCCCATTCATCTTTGATTTTGTCCAGAAGGTTGTGAAGGATTACACAAATGATAATCCAGTTGATGAGGATCTTCATTTCTTTGGAGTTTTGAAGCTGGTTTTGCATTTCCCTTAAGCTTTCCCATCTTCCTTTAAGTATTCCTATGTAACTCTCAATCTGAACTTTTGATTGGGAAAGATTATAGTTTAAATCAGTTTTGGCTAGATCATTGGATGAAAAATTGTGCTATGCTGGAACCACATATTTCCTGATAGCATAAGCTGAATTGGCCAGAAGGTATTGATCTTGGTCAAAATAGTTCTCTGCTTTTTGGGAAATCCACATCCAATTGAAAACATATGAATCATGCCAAGAACCTGGAAGGCCAGCATGGAGAGATATGAAATTCTTGTTTTTATCACAAACAATTGGTAGTGACACAGAGTATCTGTGCAAACAGATAAAACATATTTTTTCAGTGTGCTATCAAAGGTTTTATCAAAGGCTTTGGAAAAAAATGAATCAATTGCCTTTTTTTGATCAAAATAGTGGTTGCCATCTAGCCTGGGTTTTTGACTCAAGGGTATAGTGGTTCCATCAACAAAATCAATTCTACCAGGAAATCCTTCAGTCTCCATTACTTGAGATATCTTCTTGCATTCTTCTTTGGTTGGCTAACAAAGGACTGGGTAATTGAAAGATAGGATAGCAATCATGACTCTTTTGGTGTATAAGTCAATGGTTCCATAACCAACTGAGAATAGATTTTCTAATCAATGAATTGCTGCTCCATTTCCATCTTATCCCAATATACAAAGAGCAATGGCCAGTTAGATAGCTGGATAATGTTGAGGATTACAAGAATTGACTGGAAGATGTGGTGGTCTTCAATCATCTCCAAAAGCTTCATGAACAAAGGAAATAAAGTTTGTAACAGTTGCTGGAAGCTTAAGTTGGGGAGGAGATGAAGCTTTTTCCTTTCATAAATAGGTTTGTGGAGAGTCTGTCTTCTTGGAACCATGTAATGGTTTTCCAATGGAGAATTAAAAGCTAACCAAGTCAATTCCAAATTGGTTTCTGAATCAGAGTCTGAATCAGATTCAAACAGTAGCAGACATGTTGTGAAAGATGGTGATGTGATGTGGGGTGATGAGATTATTATGGGATGTCTGTGATGTAATGGAGATGTGTGTGAAGTGATGTAGATGAGATGTGCGTGATTTAATGGAGGTGGGATTGGTATGTATTTGTTGGGTTGGATGTGTGGATGAGTGGGATGTGATGGAGATGGGAAGTGATGGAGATGTGAAGAAATGGTGATGTGAATCAATGGAGATTATTATAATTATGGCCAGAAATTAGCTTAGGAAAATGAGCAGTATTTAAAGCAAAAGAAATGCTGGACACCTTGTGTCAATAATTGCTGATGGGCTCTCACAATGGGGCAATACATTGGATGATAATGGTGATGAATTCAATTGGATGATGAATAGATGATGGAAAACAGCAGGGAGAAGAGCTCCTTAAGTACAAAAGATTGATCTCTTTTGAGCCCATGATACAACAAGCCAAAAGGCAAATTTTCCGCTCCAAAAGAGCTCTACAGGCTCTACAGGCCTTGTTACTTGGTTTGGGCTACATCAGCCCCTGTACCCTTACAACCAGCCTATTCCAGTTATTTCTGGTGTTTCCACCTCAATGGGGCTGAACCAGCCCCTTAGCTGTTCAAACCCCTGGCCGGTTTTCTATTACAACCGTCCTGTTACCTCACATGCTGGCTGGTTGCCTCATGCAGCCAGCCCCTGGCCATAAAAATGGCCAGGAGGGACCCAGGACACACCTGGGTCCGGTCTCAGACACACATGGGGGGGTGTAAACGGCGGACATGCTGCCCCTCCCTCTTTCTCTCAAATCCCTGGAGGGGGCAGTCAAATCCCCCTACCAGGGGCCCTGGAGGTTGATTCCCCCAGGGTGTTGTCATGCTAGGTGGGATGGGGGGTGGTCAGGTCCCCTCCCGCCCGTTGCTCCTCCCCCTTGGTAAAGGGGGGGGGGGGGAGAGCGCCCCTTTGATGGTGGGGGGGTGGTCAATTCCCCCCCACCACCGGTTGCCTCAATGCAACCAGCCTAGCCACCGCTTTTGGTGGGGGGGTGATCAAGTCCCCCCCACCATGACCGGTTGCCCCTTGCAACCAGTTGTTCCATCCAGCCAGCCCTCCCCCTCCTCCTCACAATGGCAAGCAAGGGGAGGGGGAGGAGCCAGGGCCACCAGCCCTGCGGCAGCCACAACGGGCTCAACAGCAGCTACCGGGGTGGGGGGCTCCATTTTGAGTCCCCCTGCCCCCTACAAAGGCCCTGCGCGGGCCGTTGGGCCCCATAAACAGGCCGTAAGCAAAAACAGCAGCCGCAAGTGGGCCGCAACACGGGTGGCAGCCCCAAATGGGCTGCAATGCCCCAAGCCCAAAAGGTGAGTTTAACATACTTTGGAGGGCCAACCCGTCTGGCCAAGTATGTCCAAATTAAACCTTGGGCCCAATTTTGCCCATACAAGCCCATCTGGCTGTATTTGCCCATATACCCCACTGGGCCCTTTAGGGCCCGTGTACTAATAGGCCTGTTTCATGCGGAGGCCAGTTTCCCCCCAAATCCGTGACATCCACACAGGAACATATGGTCCATGTGTGTGTCAAATGGGCCGCAGAGGCCCTCATGTACATCCCATTGGGATTACCATCATACGTAGCACATGTGTAAGTGCTTATGTATTTTAACAGAGATGTGAAGCAATGGAGATGCAAAGAAATAGAGATGAGATGTGTGTGATGCAATGGAGATGGGATTGGTATGGATCTGCTGAGGTGGAGGTGTGGATGGGTGTTTTGCATGTGATGGATGGTAGATGGATGATAATCGTGGGTTTGATGTTTGAAACCTGCCATTTCAAAATACACCAGTTATGGGGTATGGGTATTTCAGAAACCCACCATTAAATATGACAGGTTTTGTTGGAATTCTTTTCTTGTGATTTATGTTGCCTAATACTTGAGTGCAATCTTTTCTCAAAGATTTATATTCTTCAATCTATCATCACCTCTTGAGTGTTTAATTCTAGTGTGTTCTTTATTCTATACTGGTTAGTTATAGATCTAGAAAGATCTTTATCTTAAATCTAAGTGGTTCATCATCATCTTGCTGATGAGTGTTCTTGTCTAGTGACCTCTTCATATTGTGCTAGGTAGTGTCACAGTTCTAGTGGTTTCTTTATCTTGAATCCTTGATGCTATTCCATGTTTCAATCCAGCCTGAAGTGTTCCTCCAAGTTGTGCAGACTCTAGTGGTTTGGTATTGAATAATTTCTATTCAATGTTGTCTCTTCTTTTCTACCACTTGTCAGCCTTTCTGTACTCAGTCTATTTATAGTGCTGCCTGAAAAAGTGAAATTTATCATCCATTCTTCCTTACCTTGAACTGGATTGATACTCCCCCTGAATCCTTGGATTGGCCCTCCTTAGCAACATAAGCCTTCCTTTCATTCCTTCTCAGTTGTCCAATTTGGACCAACATACTCAAATCTTTCACAATTTTTGCCAAAACAAATGGTGGTTTTCTAATGGCAGGTTTGCTAACTCTTATACACCCTAATATTTGATTATTAATTTCAAATACTTTAAAATTCATTATATACTAATTTTATTTTGGTTTCAAAGTTTTGAGACCATTTAACATGCATATGTCATAATATTACATACACATGGTAGGTCCCACTAGGTTGTAGCTTTTAACAGAGGTAACTTTTGACAGATTGGTCACAGCAGATCCTGATGTGTGGATCAGTCAATTCATATGCATGGGGTAGGATCTGCTGAGTGCAGGAATCTGATGTGTACAGGGTAAGGCAGATGCGCAGGGATTGTGTAGGGATGTGGGGCTGTGCACAGGAATTGTGACAAAACAAATTTCCGTGTGTAACTCCTAAAATATACACCACACTTCAGTTCTGACTGAATTTTAATTTGGAAACCTATACATGAAAATAAACGTGAAATATTAAAATTGCAAAAAGGTGCTGTAGTAGTGCCATGGCCTTTTGGTCAACTTTGTTTAATTAATTAAAATATGAAGGATAAATAATTCAGGGGTGGGGTTAGTGAGTGACTCTTCCTAATTTTGGGTGGGGAATCCATTTCTGAAATAATATTTATGGATTTCCTACTCCTTTGATTTTAAGTAGTTATTTTTTTATTTTTTATTTATTTTGTCTACTTTGACAGGTTGCTCTGTATTAAGTAGCAAGCTGACATTCTCCCACTCCAAGATATGTCTATATATGAAAAATAAACTCTGGTTCTAATTTCTCCTTCTGGCCCTGTAATTCCCCAGGTTTATAGGTCCAGCTTGGATGTTGTTTTCAGGTAACCATTCATCTTTATCAGCTGATTCTCCTTTGTAACTGACTAAGTAAAGTCTAACATCCTTTCCTTGTATCCTTTCTTTCTTATCTTTGAGGATCTTGCCAAATTTTCCTTTTTCATTATCAGGATCATCTGCAACTGGTATTTCTGGTGGTGAGGTTTTTTCTCCTTCTTTAGGGTGGTAATGTTTAATAAGACTTACTGGGAAGAATGGGTGTTTTCTGGAAATTTCATCACTTAGAATCACTTCTATGGTGTTCTTGCCATGGAGCTTTTTTATAGTAAAAGGTCCAAAAAAAGATGGTCTGAGTTTCCTATGCCCAGATAAGTTATTTAAATTAGTGGTAGAAACCAAGAATTTATCTCCAATTCTGAAATCAGGTTCCTTGTGGGTTTTATCCCATCTTCTTTGGTGGTATTCAACAGCATCCTGAACACATTCAGGAGCATGCTTAACAGCCATTTCAAACATTCATTTTTTTGAAATCAAGTGATTTTGGATGAATATTAGGGCGTATCAAAGTTAGCAAACCTGCCATTGGAAACCTGCCATTAGAAAACCACCATTTGTTTGACCAAACCCGCCATTTTTAATGGCAGGTTTCTGAAATACACATACCCCCTAACTGGTGTATTTCAAAATGGTGGGTTTCATGAAAATGGTGGACTTCAAACATCAAACCCACCATTTATGCATCATCATCCATCCACCATCCATCACATCTAAAACACCCATCCACATCAGCAAATCCATACCGGTTGCATCTCCATTGCATCACACACATCTCATCTCCATTGCTTCACATCTCTATTGATTTTCACATCTCCATCTTCACACAAATCCCATCATCATCTCATCACCCCAAATCACATCCATCTCCATTTTTTCACAAAAATCTCATCTCCCACTTCACATCTCTATCAATTTTCACATCTCCATCTTCTCACAAATCCCATCATCATCTCATCACCCCACACCAGTACAAGATTCATCAAGATCCTCATCAGTATCCATCCTCCAAATCACTTTTGACCCCCTTGGAGATCTCACCCACCAATTCTAGTCTTGGTTCCCTATCCTCCCCTCCTCTCCATGACCGTTATCATCATCATCATCATCATCATCATCATCATCACCTTTGTGCTTCCATTGATCCAGCTCCACACTTGGAACCACTACTGACTCCAGACACTAGTTTCAAACTCAACAATCCACATTGGTCATATAAGTGGTTGCATCCACTTGCCAGGATGGAGCCCAATACCCAACCCTTCAAGGATTTTGAGTTCCAAGCTCCTTAAAATCTTTATGCTCTTTGTACCATCTCCCAGAAAAAATTTGGCTCCAAGCCAGTAAGCTTCATCCTCCCTCTCTTGTCTCATCTCATCTCACAACCCCACACACTCTCAGTCAGAATCCATCCTTGTTTCTCTCTCTCTCCAATTTTTGCCACCCTATCCCAGTTAACTCAAGATTATCTTGATCAGATCTGTCACCACCTTAACTTCTTTCCCAACAATTACCTCTTTCAACTCATCCTGTTTGGAGCCAATGTATGTCAGCAGCAGCCCAGCTCCCCTTTCCTCTGCCTCTCTCTCTCCATTTTCACTGACTCCTGCCTCTTTCTGGTTTATACTTCCCAGTTGGCTTGGTCATATGTTGCAAACCTGGTTGTGATCCAACTCCAATTGCCCTCAATAGACGCACCTCCCAAATTGATGGCGGTCAATTGGTGGGTGTCAGTGGCTTGGCCAAGTTCCAATCTCACATCTTGGTGCATCGGCTGCATTCTACTCCCCACAATTGTCTGAATGCCTATTGACTTTGCGCCCAGCCATCAGGATCATTATGACCACAAAAGGTGGACGGATGAGAGAATTTCTTGTGGAGTCAGTCTTTATTTTTTTTGGCCTTCACATTGGGGGATGATGCCTTGATGTTTTCACTCGTGAAATCTGATCCTTCCACACTCTATCCTTAGACTAGAGCCAAGGAACCTACTCCAACTCCCTCAAGCCTCAGTGATCCCAACTCAATTAAGCCTCCTGGGCCTTCATTGGTGGACGCACAAACAGTTAGTAGTATGGATGACCACAAATCCAAAAAACTGCAACTTGCTTGGGACGCCACGGCTAGCTTGGTGAGTCTTCAATCCTGTATTTTTTTTTTCAATTACCTCCCCCCTTGGCCTCTCCCCCAAAAGGCATCTCTTGATTCAAAAAAGCAAGAAGGGAGCACCTGAAAAACTCCTACCATTCCAATTGACTACCAACACAATCCCCACTCCCCCCCTTTATATTTTCCTTTCAATATTTTATTCATGCAGTGCCTCTTCTATTACTGTGGTCAGAGCCCCAAGGAGCAAACATTCCTCCACGGTGAAATTGAAAGTCTCCATTTCATTGAGACCAAAACTGATCAGCTCAACTTGGTTGACATGAACCCCCCCCCCCCCCAAAGATAAACCCCTAATATGTCCCCCTGCAGCAAAACTGTTGCCTGTCTGCATCAATTTATGCAACTCTGACAGTGAGGATAGTTTTTGGTTAATAAACCTACCCAATCTGAAGCCTGAAGGCCCGGTTGATGTGGATGCTCTCACATCTGATGAGGATGGCAATCTCATTTGGTTGGATGGGGAAGGATTAGTCCCCTTGAACCAATTTGGAAATCCAAATTCAACCTCCAAACCTCCAAATTTTGTCTGGCTCTCTCCTTGGACAGAATGCCTCAACTCCTCAGTTATCTGTCAATTGTTAAGGAGCAGTGTAAGGAATTCTTGGTTGAACTCAAGAGTCAAACTGTCTGATGATCCAATCCCCCCCCCCACCATGAGAGCTCTTCTACTTTGGAGATTGGGCGGGGGGGGGGAAGGGAGGCACTTGAGTGAAGTCTTGGTTCAGAGTGATCACAAGGACACCCCCTCAAGAATTTCAATGATCTGTGAACCTCCAAATTGTTCAAAAATCCCCTTAATAATCATTCACTTGATCTTAATCATCATTCATTGCTTACAATTTGATTTGATCCATCTTAAATTCTTTCTGCACTATTGGTGAATGTCCAATTCTTCTCCTACCCGCCTCAAAATGTTGCAGAAACAATCAAATCCCATCTTGTTCCTCACCCCAATCAGAGTATATGGATGGGAGGGATTGAGATGGAAGGAGATGTGAGGAAGGTATTAATGAAAAGGTGGAATACTCTCAAATGTTGTAATCAAAAATATTTTTTTTGTTTTTCTTTCACCCATGAAAATATATGTACAAGACCAGAATTTGACTTATCTACTTTATTTCATCTACTGTTCTACTGCTACCAATGCAAGCCAAGGCTACTGATACATTATCCTTTTTTTTGGTTGCAAGTTTTCCCTCTCCTTTTCCATTTGTGCTTGCTGTCAATCCTTCTCCTTTTCCTCTTTTTGAAATTCTAGCTCAGCCTGTTTCAACTTCCACTCAGCATCCCATTTTTGTTGATGAGCCAAACTCTTGGCTTTCTGATTTTGAACATCCATGGCCAGTTGAAAATCCCACTTTTGCTTTTCAAAGTCAAGTTTTTTGGATTCAATTTGTGATTTGACTGTTTTTTGCAGGGGAAAAGCAATTAGAATGATTTTGAAAGCAAGGATATTCAACCAATGGACTTACATGAATCTTGCTTCTCCATGATTTCTTCAAAGCCCAAAAAAACAGAAGTGCTTCTCCTCTTTTGATGACTTTTGGGGTTGATATTGATAGAATTGGAGGCCTTTTGCTTACCCTTGGAAGAGGAGGTTTGAGTCTGAAAGTTGTCACTAGTGTTGGAAGGAGATGTTGGAGGCCCCATTGGCTTGATTTTTTTTGCCATTCAGGAATGGATGAGCCTGTTTTTTTAAAATCTCAATCAGTCAGGATTAACCAGACAGAAGAGAAAAGAGCTTGGTTCCTTAATTGAACCAATTTTGAGGGTAATGGAGACTGAGGAGTATCTTGTTCTTCATTGGCAAGTTTGATGAGATCTGCTACCCCAGGAAGAGAGAAATGAAAAGAAGGAGGGTAGGGGTCCAAGGTATGTTTTGACACATCAATCAACGCAGAAGTAGACGTGGTTGGAGCTGATGGTGTTTGAATATCCTCCTTGGCATTGGATGGGGGCCACTCCAAGCCAAAGGTTTCTTCAGGATCACCATTGCTAGGCTGAACATCCCCAGCCAACTCCTCAGGGTTGACTGAATTGGATTTTTGGGCATCAAAAGCAGCTAAAGGGGTAATGTTGGCCTTCTTTCCAAAGATTTCATCCATTTAAATATAAAAAGGACAAATGGAGTCCAACTTATCAACCATGGAGTTGATTCCCTTGGCTTTGTCAGATTTGGTGATACCAAAGCCACTGGAGATTGACATAGAGTTGGCCTTGTTTTACTTGGCTTGATAATTCTTGAATTTCTCCCTCATCTGTTTGGATGACAGATCCAGCCTACCTTTTTTTTTGTTCTTGAGTTCATTGGCCATGAGGAGATAACCATTGACCTTAGAGGATGGAGGTTGGCCAACAGGTGTTTCATTGTCTGATCCAAAGCAGGAATAATAGTTGGATTAAATTTTGAGCCAGTTGACCAGGATGATGTGATCAGCTCTCTTGAGCTTACTTTAGCCCTTGGAAGCTGATGGGGGAGGATTGTTTGTTGTGGAGTTCCTTGGCAATGTTTGCTTTGGTGTGTTGGACTTTTGTGTGGACTTGCGGGGGGAGTTTCACTGTGGGGCGATTTGGAAAGAGTAAGGGCAATAAGGTGAGGAGAGGGATAAAGTGAAAATCAAGATAAATTGATGAGAGATATGAAGTGATGAGAGCAATAAAGTGACAAGAGCAATTAAAAAAATGATTGCATTCTTTGGATGAGGTTGGAGGTACAACTTTTTGTTGGAGGTAGAGTGATGAGAGCAATAAAGCAATGAGAGAGATGAATCAATGAGAGCTATGAAGCAATGAGAGCAATAAAGTGGTGAGTGATCAAGTGATGAGGGTGATAAATTGATGAGATTGATGATGAGAGTGATAAATTGATGAGAGTGGTGAATCTTTTGATGATGAGGTTTGAGGTAAAAAAAATTGCAATGAGGTTGGAGGTAGAAGGAGGTGGGAAGCCAGGGGCGGATGATGTGAACAGGTGGTGGAAGCCTTTAAATACTTTATTTGAAAAAACCCACTTATTTCCAGGTAACTTTGACACGTCTGATGTGAAACCCACTTATTTCCAGGTAACTTTGACATGTCTGATGTGAAATAAGTGGTTTTTTTTGGATTTTTAATGGTGTATTTGGGTTTAAAACCTCCATTAAAAAATGGCAGGTTTGGTTAACTTTCATAATCCCTATTGTTTAATTTCTTGTTGATAATATCTTTGGTTAACTTAGGAATCCATCCTCTTTCCGGTATATAGGGGGCTTCCTTAGTAGTAGAATGCTTGCTGCTGTCATAAGCCATCTCTAAGGCAGGTAGGAGGCTAACCCAATTGTTGCAGTAACCATCCACATTTTTTTACTCCAAACTAAAGCAACAGAATCTTCTTATAAAATCTTCTAAAATTTGAATCATCCTTTCAGCTAATCCATCTGCCTGGGGGTGGTAAGCCATAGAGAAAGCTAAGGTAGTTTCTAACATGTCATGGATATTTCTCAAGAATTCAGAGGTGAACTTGGGGTCTCTATAACTGATAATAATTTTGGGAACTCTTACCTCTACAATTAGCCTGTCCCAGAAGTGTAATGCTACTTCCATAGCTGTTTATTCCTTATGGGTAGATAAGAGTTTTGCTTTCTTGGAAAATCTACCTACTATGACTAGGACTGAGTTATAGGAATAAGCTTCTCCAGGTTTTAATACAGTTACAAAGTCCATGTTGATGATTTCCCATCTTTTCCTGGTTTCAGAAATCTTTGGAAGGAGTCCAAACCTTTTTCCAGTAGCTCTGTTGGATTTCTGGCATTTTTCAAAGCTAAAGACATACTTGATGGTTTAGTCTCTCCATTTAATCCACCAGGCTGTTTTCTTGACTTTATCTAAGGTCTTATCTGCAGACAAATCTCCTGAAGAGCATTTATCATGGCACTAAGCTAATACATGTTTAATATTTTCCTCGTTAGTAAGGTTTATAAAACTAGAGTGTTGATTCCTATAGTATAATAGACCATCACATATAGTAAATATTCCAGATTTTTAAGGTTTCAGAAGATGTTCAGTTAAACTATTAATTAGTTCTGGAGCAGGTGAGGTACTTTCAATTATGAAGATTGGAGTTTTCATATCAGAAGTATAAGCTTCCCTGATTGAGTTGAACAGAGATTTATCTAGTTCACAGATTTGGATTCCTGAGATGGGAGCTTGAATTTTAAACATTTTAATTTTCAATATAGGAAATATATCATGGTCCTATGCATAATGAGCAGGATTGCTGGGTTCATTTGGTAAAGCATTCCTACTCAAGCTGTCATCATTCTGGTGTCTAATTCCAGCTTGTTGGACTATGTTCATTTGGCCTCTAAATGTTTTTATGGCTATTTGCCATCTTAAAATATTCCTACTTGGATTCTTCATATTCATGAGGGTCCTGAAAGTCATTAATTACCACAAAGTTGGTGCCTTCTAAGTAAAAGTGGAGTTTCTCCAATGCCTAAACCAGATCAAGGCATTCCATTTGGCTAGCCCCATATCTCTTTTCTTTATCCTTAACTTGTTTGGATATAAAGAGTATAGGTTTTTCCTAATGGTTTATCATCTTCTATTACTTCTTGGTGTAAAGCTTCTCCTAGTACTTCCATACTAGCATCTATATATGACTTGAAAGGTTTGGTATAATCTGGTTGAATCAACACTGGTGCTGTGGTCATGGCTATTTAAGTTCCTCATAATTCTTCAATCTTTCATGAGTAATCTCAAATAAGTTTTTTTTGTTGCAGATTTAATACAAACACTTAGCAAGTATTTCAAACTTAGGTATGTACTTCCTGTAATAGCTGCAAAAGCTGACAAAAGATAGGAGTTCAGTTTTGGGCTGGGGCATGGGCCTGTTCATAACAGCTGCTATCTTGCTTTGATCAGCAGTTAGAGTTAGTCCAGAAACAATGTGACCTAAAGCTTTGAGTTCTCCATATCCAAAGCTACACTTCTTCATTGATAATTTTAATCCTACTGCATAGATAGTTTTAAAGACTAGCCTTACTTTGTCCATGTGGGTAGTCCAATCATCAGAATAAAAAATAAAATCATCAATATATACCATCATCCAGCCTTGTCTGATGAATATTCCTAATACTGTATCCATCATTTTTTGGAAGTGATAAGGGGCATTTTTAATACCAAAAGGAATACTTAAATAATCATATATACCTAGGTGGCATATGATCCTCATGAACTTCCTGCTTTCAGGGCTGATAGGTATTTGTTGAAAACCTTTCAGCATGTCCATGGTGGTGATAAGCTTAGCATTTGACAAGTTATGAAGAGCATAGTCAATCCTTGGGATAGGATGATAGTCAGCTTGAGTATAATTATTAAGCATCCTAAACTCTTCAACCATTCTTGACTTATCATTGTGCCAAGCTATAATCACTGTTGTGGTGAGATCCAACTGTTCATTGTGTCCTACTTTCCTTATAACTTGTAGGTCAATCAATTCCTGGATATGAGCTTCAAGGGCAGCTCTAGATTTTGGGCTAGGTAGGTAAGCAGGCCTCCTAAGTTTGGGAGGGTAAGGAGATTTTATATTTGAAGTCAGAATCATATCATGCCCTTTTATATTACCAATTGGGTGGTCCTTGGTACAGAAAGCATTCTATTTTTCAAATAAAACTTGAAGGATGTCCTGTTTATGATCCTCACTGAGCTGAGAATTAAATTCTGCTTGAGAAAAATATTCTTGGTTGAAAGTTTCCAAGTGTTTTTCATAATTGGATTCAGAATCTTGAGAACTGATATGAAATATTTGAAACTTCCTATTCCATTCACCTCCTACTTTAAATTATCTTCCCTTACTCTGTAACACATCTACTCCATAAATTCAAAGGGAATCGTTTACTAAAATAAACTAATCACATACTCCATTTCAAAGTACTACAAACTCAATTTCCATTTTGAGTGCTCCTTTTCTGTGAGGGAGTATGATTTCTGTGGTACATACACAAATAGCATTAAGAGAAGAATTTCAACAGATAAACTTAGCCTGAGGTACTGGTAGCATGTGTTCCTTCCAATTTGGGTCTTGTTTCTCCAAGTAGGTTAATCCAACACAGGAAAAGAAGGCTCCACTATCCAGGAGCAACTTTACCAGGGAATTCTGGATAAAACCAGTGGCATTGCAAGTCTTACCAGAGGTGTAACTCTTACCAGCAGAGGGATTAAGGGTTAAGGTATTTGATTCAGAAACATGGTGAATCTTCATGCTGGGATTCCATTTTTGAGGTAAATTGGAATCTTCATTAACAGGATTTATATCCAAAGAAGAGTTCATTTTGCCTTGAATGAAATTAATGGGTTTAGTAACAATCAATTCACATTCAGAAATTGATCCATCAGTATCATCATATTGAGGGTCAGGATTTTTGTCATACTCTTCTCCTTCAATAGGATTAATCCATCTCCTTGGTTGGGGAAAATCAGGTCTCACATGCCCAGTCTGATTACAATTCCAGCATACCTTTTCTTTGGTTTCTGAAGTCTTTTTGACTTCCAAGTTAGTGGGATTAGGGGTAAAATAATCCTTAGTTTTAATGTTAAATTCCTCTCTGTTCCTAAGTTTCTGGTCCCTAGGTTTATCAATTTTCTTTTCAAGAACATTCATATCAATGTTTTCCCTTAATTCCCCAATCAGAGTGGGAAGGTCAGAGTTCATAGGCATCCTTCATCTTACCCTATGGTTGAGTTTTCCTGGACATAGGTTGATGAGTCTCTCATTGACCTCTTCTTTATCAGAATTAGGTTAGAAACAATCCAAACTTCTCTTATGATCAAGACACCACCTGTGAGGTTTGTCCTTGGATGGATCAAACTTGGAAGTTTCAAAATTGATCATTGTTTTTCTTTTCCAAATCCTGGTCCTAAACTGTTCTTTGATTAAATCTTTCCAGGAGCTTCAGGATAAAGATCCTACTTCTTCCCTTTTATTAATGAACCAATCAAGGGAAACTCCTTCAAATAAACCTGGTAGTCTGGCCACAGCAATGGGATCAGGGAGTTCATAAGGATCAAGGGTGTAATCAATGAAATTGATGAAACTGATATGGTTTTACTCTCCTTGTTCTGAAGAATTGGGCCCTTCAAAAATGGGAGGAAGCAACTTCAAGGCTTGCTCCACTTCAGGGGGAGGACTGGTCCTAAATGATTCATTTCTGTTTGTTCCTGATCTGGGAGGAACACTGCAAGTATTAGTTAACCTAGTTGGCTTGGATTTTTCCAAGTTATTAACTGGAGGGTTATTGAAATTTATTTTAAAATTTCTGAGATCATTTTTGACCATAGCTAATTCCAAATCAAGTTTGTTGCCTAGTAAATCTATCTTATTAATTAAGTGAGTGGAAGGAGTATGTGTTATTTTCTTTAATTCTTGTTTGATTTAATCAAATGATACAAGAATTTCTTCTTGGATGGCGGAATAGGTATTTTCAAGATGTTTTATCAGAGCTATTTTATGCAAACTCATGTTTTCTTTCATTTTCTTTACCTCCAACTCATTAATCCTAGTTTGATTGGATTGGGATTGGATTACTTTTTTAATGTTCAAATTCAATTTATCTGATTTCTCATGCATTTTGTCTAAGTTTTTGCTTAAAAAATTGAAATTATGACACACGTTCACAGAAAAGGTATTGAAATTATTTACATCTAATTGTGATAAAATTTCTTCCATTTTTGGGTTAGGGGTATTAGGTTGTCCCAATCTTTGGGGTTCCTTAATTTTTGATGGGCTGAGGATCTCTTCATTTTGGGTTCCTTTCCCTTTAAGGAAGCAAAGCTAATTGAGCCCAAGGATTTCAGATCTGCATGTAATTTTCTACTTCTTTCTTTGGGATCAACTTTTGAAGAGAAATTTGAGTCCTCTTTGCCATAGAAATGGCTTTTCTCATACCTGGCTGATCCTCTTGGTTCTGGGCCAGCTTGAACTACTCCCAATGACCTACGTGCTCTCTCACCGATCCCTTTATCTTGTCCTCCTTGGCTGATTCCAGCCTGGGTAGCATAGGTGGAGTTGTAACCCCCGGGGACAACACATTGGGTGAGGGATGACTCTCCAACGTTGAGTTGGTCAAGTTGGTGGTTTTGGTTGTCACTGTTGTCTTGTGTGACACTAGGGTCATGGGTTTGATTCCCCTCATTGCGCTTGAAACTGGCATCCTTATGCACCCAGATTCCTCTGGGAAGAGATCATATGATGGGGCTCTACCATTTGTGCTGGTGTTGCACCCATTTTGGAACATAACACCAAAAGAAGATGTGTAAGTTTTGTCAAAGCTTTTTGAAAAACTTGAAAAAAATATAAAAATAATATTTTTTGATAATTTTTTATTTAGTTTAATGAATCAATTATAGTTATGTTCAAAGTTACTAGAACTGGGTTGTGGTCAATACCATCCTTTGGAGGTATTCTAATGGGTTCTGAGTGAGTTCCAATTACATCTTGGAATAAATCCAAAGGTCCACAAGCTGGGACATCCTCAAGTAGTTCTTGTTCAATAAGATCTCCAAAAACAAAATCCACTGAAAGGAATAAAATAATAATAAAAATATAAGCTATACATATTTTTCTTATTTTTTGTAAGTTTTTTTTTTATAATTTTTAAAGAAAATAATTCAATACACACTTTTGTGAGTTTTCCTTTTATTTTTATTATTTTTCTTTCTGTAGATAGAGAGTTGTTTTTGGTAAATTTTCCACTCTGTTTGTTGCCTTAATAAAGAATTGAAATTGATAATTATTTCTAACTCAAGCTCCTTTTCTTTTATAGCTTGTTGCTTATAATAAACAAGCTTTTCCTGTTGTTGCTCAGGATTTATAATAAAAGGCACAAAATTTCAAATTTTTTCTTCTTCTTTATCTTTAAGAAATTCCAAATAATAATTCATCAATTCTCCATTGGTCTTTAGATCCACCGGACTAATCAAAAAAAAAAAAATTAATAATTATTTTTACTTAATTTTACAGGTAAATTGCCTGTTCCAAGGAATAAATAATTAAAAATTAATTATTTAAGGACTTTTCCAAGTCAGACCCCCAGTTGTGAGCTATAAAAGAGGGGCCACAGTATTATACTACTGGGGATCTTTACAGACAAGCAACCTCTCTTCAAGGGGCTCCCTTGGGAATTTTAAGAACCTTGGAATGATGGGGGGGGTACTTTTAAGGACTTATCCAGTTAGTATGGCCAGGAAAACAGCACTCAGGCCAAGGGAGGAAGGGAAAAAAACTCACTTTTGAGAAATAATTCACTGAGAGTCTGCACAGATTCCAGTAAAGGGTTTCAGAGCAAGAGGGTTAGATTGCTCAACTAAACTTAAATGAATCAGGGTGATGGGTTTTGGAAGTAACCCTAATACTTCAGACTAAAGTCATAAATCACTCACTTGATCAAAGATGACATGATATCTGATGATAATAAATAAATTCCTGGTAAACTGGGCAACAATGAGTCAAAGAAGGTCTGTATAAATACCTTTTTTGGGTGAAAAAGAGCCTCCTCAGGGCATGTAGAGAGGGTAAATCTCAAGGGCTAAGGCTAGAAGTCCAGCCAGGGCAGTTTTTGCAATTTCACAAGGTGCTGTCAATCAGCTGATCTCAGGCCTGCTGGATTCATGCATGTTTTTAGCTGCAGGATCGGTTAATGTGTTAATTCATTGTTTTGATCACTCTGCACATATCTTTAATTGGTACTATTAATCTTGGACTAAATTCATTAGAAGTGGATGTTTATTGACTTTCCATCACCTTCTGATCGTTTTGATAATTTTATATAACTTTTACAACCAATCCTTGATGTGTTTTGTGATCTTTAAAGATCAGGATCAGTCCTTGTTATGGTGATTCTCAATATTTGATTATTAATTGAAGATACTTTAAAATTTATTATGTACTAATTTTACTTTAAGTTTTAAAGTTTTTAGACCATTTAAAATGCATATGTCATAGTATTGCATACACATGTTAGTTCCTACTAGGTTGTAGCTGTTAACAGTGGTACCTTTTGACAGATTGGTCACAACGGATCCTGATGTGTGCATCAGTCAATTCATATGGGCGTGGGGTAGGATCTGCTGTGCACGGGAATTCTGTAAGTGGGAATTTGATGGGTGCAGGGTAAGGCAGATGCACAGGGATTGTTTAGGGATGCAGGGCTTGCCATGGGAATTGTGACAAAACACATTTCTGTGTGTAACTCCTAAAATATACACAACACTCCAGTTTTGACTAAATTTTAGGTGGGAAACCTATACATGACAATAAATGTGAAATATTAAAGTGGCCAAAAAGGTGCTGTAGTAGTGCGATGACCTTTTGGTCAACTTTGTTTAATTAATTAAACTATGAAGGAGCAATAATTCAGAGGTGGTGTCAGTGAGTGACTCTACCTAATTTTGGGTGGGGAATCCATTTTTGAGATAATATTCATGGATTTCCTAATCCTTTTATTTCAATTCATTATTTTTATTTATTTATTCTGTCTAATTTGACAGATTGCTCTGTATTAAGTAGCAAGCTGACACTTTGACTCTTTGAGATATTGTTTCAAGATGATGTGGTTGGGTCAGATGTGATAGCTGATGCTCAAGTTTATTGATAGTCAAAAGTGGTGGGGGAGGAAGACTGATGTTGGCATTACTAGAAGAGGGTAGAAGGCTAGATGATCCAAGAAGATCTCTGAGAGCACTCCAGCAAGAATCCAGTTGAACAAGTGTGGTGGTTTTTGAATCAGCATTGGAAGATAGTTTCAAAGGCTTTTTGGACCTTTTTTTGGTTGGACAGCAGACCGTGTTTGGTAAGTTGTTGTAAGAGTGATGTTGGATTAGCCTCTTGTGCTCAAAGTTGTGTTGGGGTCATTGATAATCCATTGGAGGTGGGGGTCAAAACTGAGAGCTTGCTGAGCTGATCCTGGATATGCTGCAGTTCCACTAACAACTTGGTGGGAGTTGGTACAGCTTTGGATTTGCCTTTGAGACTAGGAGTTGCTGCGACCTCTTGTGCTTTGTTATCCAGTTGGTTGGTGGGCCCAGTTGATTGTTTCTGATGCTCTAACTCTTCTTTCAGTTGGTCAACTTCAAACCTGAGCTGAAACAGGTGCTTGAGTGGAGTTTCAAAGCATTGGTGCACTGATCAATGCTGTAGCCACAAGGTAGGCTGGAAAATTTGCTTGTCTCAAACGTGTGCCAAGCTGTTGGAGGAGGATAAGGTGAAGAGTAGCAACAGGACTGCTTTCTCAAGAGATCTAGTTGATTGATTTTACAACAAAGAATTTCCAAGACAATCAAATCAAAGTTCACAAGCCCCCTCTTCCTCTTCCTCTTCCTCTTCCTCTTCCCCTTCCCCTTCCCCTTCCCTCCACTCCTCATCGCCCTCTCTCTCATCATCTACGATATTCAATCTATCCCCTTCCTCTTCCTCTTCCCCTTCCCCTTCCCCTTCCTCTTCCTCATCTTCCTCTTCTTCATCATGTCTGCTCTTCCTCCTCCCATCCTCATCCTTCAACCACTCTTGAATGCTCAATCCATCCTTCTCCTCGATCTCATCCTCCCTCCACTCCTCATCGCCCTCTCTCTCATCATCTACGATATTCAATCTAACTCATCCAAGCTCAATCGATCCAACTCTCACCTGTTCTTCAATCGAACCATCCATACTCGTTCCCTGCCCACCCCCTCTCATCATTCCTTCGACTATCGACTCCTTCAGTTCGGTTTAGATCTCGATCGTCTCGAATCTCATCGTTTGGATCTACCCCATCTCTTTACCTTCTTCAATCCCAATCCCAATCCCATCCCTCGTTCAATCGCTTCCTCCCTCATCCATCACCTCAAACCCGCCACTTGGTTATCCTACCTACAGATCTTCTCCATCTCCCCTTCCTCCTACTTCAGAGACCACCCTCATCATCCCATCCGTACCCCTCAAGCTTCGATCAAGCACTCACTATTCCGTCAACTCGAGTCTCATCATGGCATCCTCCACCCTCATCGTCGGATCGGAAGGGTCTATCTCATCACCATGCCCACCTACCTCGGCCTGACTCCCATCAACCCACTCAGCATCTATCTCTGCTACCAACCCATCGAGCCCACCTCCGATCCCATCGATCATCCTCCGCTCAACTACGTCCTCCTCGACGTTCAGAACACCTTCGACGAACGTCACTCCTACCTGCTCGTGGTCGACCCCGCCCAGCCCCCGAACCCCGCCCCCGAACCCCGGTCAGTGGTCCCCAAACCTAAAAACTAAAACTCTCCTCCACTGCTTCCCTCCCCCCAGCTACGCTACCACCATCATCCATCTTACCCCCTCCCTCCTCCTGCTCCTCCTTTCAGATTCCAATACCAATGGACCATCCCAAGGGCCTTTCACGTATCCCCCTTCAACGATCGATCCGGATCGTACCAGATCTCACTCTCCGATCCATTCTCAAACACAAAACTCAATCCAATCCATCCCTCCAACATCAACTTGAAACTCAAGATCGTCCTCCTCACCTCCACCGGACAGAAGAAGTTCTGGGCTTCCTTGGAGGGTATCGGCGTACCCTTCACGGCTTCTAACTTGATTCGAGCCTGGATTCGATACCCCATCGTCCTCCTCCTCACCACCCCCAGAATCCTCTATCAATCCTTCAAACTTCACATCGGTAAAAGTCGTCTGAACGTCTACCCTAGACCTGAACCAGTCTTCGATCGAGAGTATGCTCTCAGGGGTCCTAATCCCGCTCAAACTGGTGCTCAGATAGGTGCTACCGCTTGGCAATCACCCGATCGGCCTTCTCGATGGGCCAAGCAGATCGTGGTGGATTATCTGACCCATCGAGTCGATCGAATCGCCGCCGAACAACAGGCTCTAACCAAATCATCCAACCTGATCCCCAAGCCATCCACCGATCATCGTGATCCTGAACTTGGTCCTAAACCTTCTACGAGGAGCTCCAACTTGGGTAGCAGTTATGAAGACCTACTCGAGACTGAGGATGGTCCCAATCATCATCTATCCAGCGATCAAGATCAACGCTCGACCTCCTCACTCGATGATCCTTCTCCGGTCATCACCGTCGTCCTCGAACCGGCTGATCGAACTCAACCGACGATCACGATCGCACCCTCCCAGTCCAAGTATCCTAACCTTTCGGATATCCAGACACTCACCATCCTATACGGTACACCGAGTATGTTTACCGATCTCATCCTCCTTCCCAATCCTTCCTTGGCTCGCTTGGTGGGTGAGGAGTCAGAGGCGAATTGGAAGGTTTCCTCGGTCGAACTCTTCGATCGACTATTTGAAGGTCCATCGGTCATCACCTACCAGCCTCGTCCGGAGGCTCCAGTCCTTCGTCGATCACCATCACTCTTACCACGCTTCTCTGCTATCCTCTCCAAGCTCATCAAGACCATTCGATCGATCTATCTCGTCTGGCAACTATCATTCATCACCGATCAGGAGCGGCGGTCTAAGATGGCCAAACGATCGTCTTGGTTCCCACCACCCCACTTTCTACCCATCCCATCCGAGCATCATCAATCTTGGCTTCGATATGCATCCATCGATCCTAACCCGATCGACGAAGAGCAAAGCTTGATAGGATCGATGAAGGTGATGATGATCTTGATCTATTCGATCGGTTCGGAGATCTGGTACTATTTCGTCTTCGTCCACCTGTTCAGGTTTAGGTTTGTCGAATCTCAAGAACCTTGGATGAAACTCAAACGTGCTATCCTCTCTCACCCTCGTACGATTTCCGACGACCGCGATGGGACGATCGGTAGCGTTCGAGAACGATGTTGAGGGGAAAAAAAAAATCAAGCAAATCGATCGAGCTCTTCTACCTCCCCCCTACCCCCCCTATACGAAAAGAAAAGCAGCATAGAATTGCTAGTGAATCAGATCTACGATTCTGTTCACAGTAAATTACAACTGCAAGGCAAAACACCCAGACGTATTTAAAGCATGAAAATAAGTTTGCAGATCTATTGTTGATGTCCAAATCATACCATCTCACTCGATTTGATCCATCCCCATACCCATCGCCGTTTGTTTTTGTTTTTTTGTTTTTTATCTTTTGACCTTTGCTCTATATGAACCCCGGGCCCACAGATCTATCTCCTTCACGACTTGTAACTTTTTTTTTATAGATATGTTTTTGTACTAGAGTAGAATTGATCATCCTAACTTGTTTGTTTTTTGATGATGATGAGTGAGTAAGATGGTGGGATGAGGGGGTGGCGAGAGGAAGATCGTGAAGGTGGTGAGTGAGAAGGAGCAAGAAGGAGGAGCGTTGTGGGATCTACCATCGACTCTGTTTCCCCCCTGGGGCATCCATCATCCAAGCCCGTGAAGGTCGGTTCAAGTCCATGAGATCCATCTCCCCCCCCCCTTTTTTTTTCTTGTTTGTTGAAAATTACTTCAGAGTCGAGTGTAGGTTTGGAAGACTAGTCGTTATGGATCGTGTGGGTCGATAGATCATCATATAACCTCTCCCCCCCCCCCCCCAAAAAAAGACGATTTTTTTTTTGTGGCTTGCCTTGTCTTGGGATGGTCTCGTCATACATACTTAATTGATCTTCTAACTTGATTCGATTTGATTTGTTTAATTTAATTATTTTTTTTTAATTTTTATTTTTTTTTGTAGGGGAGGGAGGAGGAGGAGTTGTGCACATAGGTATGTGCATACATACAGTACAGTGCGTAGACAAAATCCTGGGGACTGATGGAAGAAAACCAACCATGGTGCTTCCAAGTACATAAGTACATACTTGTTTCAACCAAGACCTGACACGAATGAAAAAAAGGGTGTATTTTCTGGAATCTTTAGGTTTAGATTGTTCATGATCTGCTCTTTACTTAAAACACAAGCATGCCACAAGCCCAGATCAATGTTTACTTGAAACGCATGAAGAAGAGGAATCAGACATTCAAAAGACTTAAAAATCATGCCAGGTCCAATCCAAAAAAAAAAAAAAAGAAAAAAGAAAATTCAAAAAGTTTGGTATAATCAATAGGGTGTATCAGAGTTAATAAACCCACCATTAGAAACCTGCCATTTTGATGGCAGTTTTCTGAAATACACATACCCCCTAACTGGTGTATTTCAAAAGGGCAGGTTTCATGAAAATGGTGAATTTCAAACACCAAATCCACCATTTATGCATCTTCATCCATTAACATGCAAAAAACCCAATCACCCCTCCACCATCCTCATCCTCATCCTCATCCTCATAAGATGACAAGATCCAGATCCAAGCCAAGTTCATCAACAGATCTGTTGCACTCCCTCCCAGCCTCCCTCAATACTCTTCAAGCCCAATGAGGACCCTGAGGAACCCAAGGGGGAGCTCAATGGCCGGTGGGAGCCTTTGTTGGACTCCAATCTGAGTCCCAAGCATTGGAACTGACAAGGTACCTTTCTTGCTTGGTTCAGGGCTTCACTTCAGTCTAACATTCATTGGGATTGGTGAGTTAGAGATCTTTGTTAAAATTCATAGTCTTAAAAAATTATTATTAGTATGGCCAATGGTCAATTTATTAAACTCAAGGAAATGAATGAAATCACTTGTCATGATGATATCATAGGTTGTAGGATGGATGAATTTCAAAGATAAAACTTATCCAAAGCAGACCATCATTGAAGTGGGT
Source organism: Puccinia polysora (assembly GCA_025617555.3). Classification (NCBI taxonomy): domain Eukaryota; kingdom Fungi; phylum Basidiomycota; class Pucciniomycetes; order Pucciniales; family Pucciniaceae; genus Puccinia; species Puccinia polysora. The sequence goes on from CM062612.1 coordinate 33,157,859, forward strand.
TGATGACAATTGCACCCGGTGATGTCAAAGATCTCTTTCAAAACGCATGACTGGGAAACATGGTATTTGATTCAATGATTGAAAAATATGTTAAATTTTGATCCCAGTCTGACACAGGTGTTGGGAAAGCCAGAAAATGCTCCACCACAAATGATCACCATCTGCATCCTGCCATTGAAAATCAACTAGGTGAATCAATCACTGATGAGTCCAGTGATGAAGAGTGCATCTTCAAGTATATTGAGAGCTTGAATAGCAAGAGGGAAAGTGATTTGTCACAGCTTGGGTTAGAGACCTACTTGGGTGTTGATTTGAGCAATGCCAAGCATGGTGTCTGAAGATTTTGGATCAGGACAAGAGGAATTTTTATTTCTCACCAGGGCCCGCAACGTGAACTGGAACAGTGCTCTCACAGGTT